>OW028726.1:9230000-9830000 GCA_932294345.1 Pandemis cinnamomeana | reverse complement strand
TCACCCGGTCTCTGCGTGGCTTGCATCGTGATGTTTCTATACAATTTATATGAACATTGATAAAGTGCCCTTCCCTAGCCTCCTCTGGTTGTTGCGCGTTATGTCTCAGTTCCGCGTGTGCTAAGTGGGGATGGTGCAGTGGCGTGCAGTGGCGCGCCGCCGGTAGGCAGCGGGCGGGCGGCGCGCCACTGCTCGCGCCGCGGGCGCTGCCGTGACCCGCGCTGACGTGACGTAGATCGGTGTCGGGTTGCAGCTTCAAGGGCGAGCTGCCGGAGGGCCGGCATCTGCGCGTCGACAACAAGAACTTCTACTTCGACATCGGACAGAACAACCGCGGCGTCTACATGAAAGTTAGCGAGGTCAGTGGTTTCTGCTGGTAGCGTTGCATTGCGGCTTTGGGTCGACGATTTCTGACTCAGTTGTATCGCGGCCCGGCAATGTGCAGTACCCGACCATAAAGATTGCACTTCGGTCTCTGGTAAGAGACGATTAGCGTCACGTAAGTTAGAGCGAGAGGAAGCTTTACCTACGAAATTAGTCAAGAAGACCGATGTGCACATCTTTATGTAATGAAACTTGCAGCATTTTTATTGTAAGTCTAAACTGGGCTTTGAGTTTGTATTAAAACCTGGCGTGTTTGTGTGTGGGTCAAATTTGACCCATTTTTAATGGTCGTATTGACTTGAAATTTGGTATACATTTGTATAAACATTTGATGACAGTGCAAGTACGTACAGTCAGCAAAAAAGGTTAAATTTTGTTATTCAGAAAAATGATTGTTTTTGTCGTTGGCCTAGACCGCACCGCATAATTATTGGCGCCTCATATACACATGTTAAAGTTTTTTTAAAGATAAGAAAGTTTTTGTGGCGCGTTTACTGGGATTTGAATCTGTCTCGCGTCATCCTGCCGTACTGAAGCCCATCAAACCGAAAAAATCAAAATTAAAAAGCTTTATTTTGCAAATCGGCCGCCGATAGCTCTTTTACGTGTCTTTTTTTAAACTACCAGCACAAAGCCCTACCGATCCAGTCTAACTCGATCGCCTGCTTTTGCCAATGACGTGCGGTTCCATCTATCGGGAGTAAGCGACATGACGAGAGCGCACGAAAGCTTTGTCGCGCGCGGGACAGCCTACCCTCTTTCTAGAACGAACAGCAAGAAACAGACGGGTAGTGTGTCTCGCGCGCGACACAGGGGCCCGATTTTTGAAAGCACATCACTCGAAAGAACCCCTCGAGAGTGGTATAAACCTGTTTATATCTTCAAAACTACAGCTCTAATTAAATTTTAAACTAGTTCACAAGATTAATTAGAGCCGTGAGTATCTTCTAAGCTACTCGTATTTGAAATTCAGCACAATTTTTCACCACTTTCGAGTGGTATTTTCACACGTATGCTTTCAAAATTCGGGCCCCAAGTCTCGTGCGCTCCCGTGCCGTTGGCGCTGCCGGGCCGCGCAGTAACGTGCGTGTCGCGCTCGCGCAGGTGAAGAGCAACTTCCGCACGGCCATCACGGTGCCGGAGAAGTGCTGGGCGCGCTTCCGCGACATCCTGGCCGACTACTGCGACAAGATTGGCCGCGCCGCGCCCGACGCAATACAGGTACACACACACATACATAAACATCACGCCCTTTGGGACAATCCCCCTTAATTCTGTATATTGCCTTAAACATCGCACCTAAATGAAAAATAACCGAAAGTTTTAGTTCGCAAATAGGCTTTCCAAGGGTCTGTTACATTTAGTTTTTTAAACTACCAAGAAACTCCGCAGAAAGTCTTTTCGAAACAAATACGTAACACAACAATTAAATTCTGCTTATCTTCTGACATGTTTATCATCTAATGTACACAAACCCCATACCTACTCCCCCACCATGTGGAAATGACTTAACCATAACCAACTGTACCTATCTATGGAAACTATTCCCTAACCTCGCCGATTTGCTATAGCCTATAGATATACGTCCCACTGCTGGGCATAGGCCTCCTCTCAGAATGAGAGAGTATGGGCTACAGTTCCCACGCGGGCGCAGTCCGGATCGGAAGCTTCACACACAGCATCGAGTCGCTTCACGGGCGTGTTCAAATTTCCTCGCGATGTTCTTCCTTCACCGAAAAGCTCATGGTGAATTTCAAACGCAATTTCGCACATAGATTCCGAAACATTCGCACCCATGACACTGCTTGAGAGGCCACTGGTCAACCGCTAGGCTAGCACGGGGGGCGGCTTGGAGTGACGTGCGCGTGTGTTGCAGGGGGCCCTGGCGCGGCCGCCGGGCGCGCAGGCGCCGCTCTCGCACGACATAGTCAGTACCCCCACCATACACTAATGCCGGAACGGGGTGAGAAGGGATTGCGGGGGACAACGTATACTTTGTTTTTACTTGCTACTTCAATGTCTGGCTCAGCTTGTTCTAAATGTAGTTCAGTTATGATTTTATACATATATTTTATATCTCCTTTTCTGGTTATTTGCTATCGTCATTTTTTTCATTTGTATTCCCTTCTGACCCCATTGCGGGGTGAGCTGGGATTTGCCTATATTTTAGTGTTTATTGTTTAAACTACGAAACTAAACGACAGATAAAATTCATACCACCGGTGCGTTTTTTATCTATATGAATCGATTCGCCACCTCGATTGAACTTCGCCTTAGTCCCTACTCACCCCATGTTACGGTGCATTGTTTCAAAAATAATCGCAGACTTACGTTAAGACAACTGAACCTACTATTATTATAAATGCGAAAGTAACTCTGTCTGTCTGTTACCGTTTCACACTAAAACCGCTGAACCGATTTAGTTGAAATTTGGTTAGTTATCAAATTAAATTGACAAGTGCAACGGTCAACTTGTCGAATTTTGTTGCCAGCTTTTATTTATTGTTTAGTGGTGTACTCGAACCATCGACAATGTTTGTGGCCTGGATACGAGTGGTTTGGCCATGTTATATTTAAAAATATATATAGTATAGGTATTATCATAATCAAGTAAATATAAGATTTATTAGTTTATTACACTAACTTATAATACGGTGACGATAAATCATTTTTAAATTAGAGTACCAAAAAACATTAACATACCTAATTTCTCCCCCTTTGTACACTGAGATTAATATTAGTATTTACACATTTACCCCCTTATCCATAAACGCTCTATAGGCTTCTGCTAACTTAGCAATCGTTTGTCCTTATCTGTGAAAGGTAAATGACAAAGTGACATAAGTACAACCGATTGCTAAGTTAGCAGAAGCCTACAGAGCGTTTATGAATAAGGGGGTTAAAGAATAATTTACAAAAATCTGTACTACTGTATATTTATCGTTAAGTTCCGGTAGGGGCACATCACTATTTTTGAATTGCAAGAAACAGGCAACACACGTAACGTCATTATAGTAGAGACCTTAGTAATAGTAATGTATTGCATGACGTGGCAATGGCGACGTGCTGAGCGGTGCGGTGTTGCAGGACGGCTTCCCGGGCGGCGCCGCGGGCCGGATTTGATGGTCGGGCGCGCCCGGCCCGCACTAACGCCCGACACTCGCAGCCCGCGGCCGTCTCTCTCCACACTGACGCCCGACGCCTGACGCCTGACGCCTGACGCCTGACGCGGTATATATTATGTGTATATAGTATTTTATATACGTATGGTAGTATGTTGTTAGTTTAGGCGCTACGGCTCGCGCGGACATTCCGACCTCTCGTCTCCTCCGTGACGCGTCCGAGCGACGCATTAGTTGTTAAGGTAATGTGATAAAAACACGTTTTTGAGCTTTATTGTTTTATCTTCTTTGTATAATTGTAATTATGTATCGTGTCTTGTATTAGCGGTGGCGGGGCGGTCGGCTGTCGGCTGACGGCTGTCGGGTGTCGGCTGTCGGCTGGCGGTTGTCGGGTGACGGTTGTCGACTGACGGTCGTCAGCCGGCGGTTGTCGGCTCGCAGTGCGCCAAAAGCTTTACTTTTAAATTATCGATTAGTTACTTACGATTAAAGATTTTATTTTGTATCGGAGCTACGTAGCGGATCGGTCCAGGCCGCGTTAAAAAAAAAACGTCGAAAAAAATCGTTAAAAAAAATGTAAAATAAATCGTGAACGCCTGGCCGACGTCCTAACAACATAATAAGGATTACTTTATGTAAAATGCCACTTTTCTAGTTTTAGGAGTATGTTTTTATATGGATTATTTAATAGCGTTTGTTGTGACACGGAACGAGCGGGGCGGGGGGCGGGGGGCGGCGGAGGGGAAATTGCTGAGCGGGCCCCCCGCCCCCCGCCCCCGCCCCGCGCACGGGGGTACAGCTGGCGTAGCGCCCCGCCGCGCACGCGCACGCTACACACAGACACCTATAACCTATTGGCTATATTTGCTGTTGACAATTATGTATTTTTTTGCGAAAACATCATTTGGAATCGGCAAATGGATTGTGTTACATTTTCCGATGCGATCATGAGCTTTTTCAGTATGAATTTTTAAACGCATCGCTTAAAAATGCGAGCGGTTTGTGAACGAAGCGTTCCTATACTTTGAATCTGTGTGTTATTGGCTCTATGCGTACGTCACAGACATGCGCCATTGTACGCCACGTTTGCTCTAGCTAGAGCAGTGGTTCCTAACCTGGGGGTAATTACCCCCGCAGGGGTAAAACGGAGATTCTAGGGGGGTAACACGGGATGGCACGAATATAATAATAAACATATTTTCGTTCGAATTTGTGTGGTTTTAATTATTTTAAATTAGCTAGGGGTAAACTCAATTCTCATACCTACTTGTTCACAGGGGTAGTGACATTGAAAAGGTTAGGAACCACTGCTCTAGAGTTTGTCATTTGGGACGTTTTGTCAAACGTGATCCGTCGATCTGCTTTTGACGCACAACCTGTGTGGCATTACTAAATTCAAAATAATGATTTGAAAAGTATATTTTAAATAATTTATGAAATAAATTTACTATGAAGTAATCATTGAAAAATCTTTTTCTGAAGGATTTCTTAAAATCAAATTTGGGTTATTTTTTTATTAAGTGTCAAGTGGTGTGGTTGTGTAGCGGGGCGCCGCCACCGGCTTAGCCTTGGCCGCGGGTGGCGGCGCGCGCGGCGGCGGCATTCTCGAATCATTAGATAAGTGACGCATGCTGTGATATAGCGGACCCGGCCCCGATCTAAATTATACACGATTCGGAACGAAATAAACTTGCAAAATTATGATATCGGTTAGGGAATGCTTTATGAAAGCGGTCAGTAAAATTCAATGAGATTGGATTGTCTTCTTCGGGCCGGGTCCACGCGAGGGTAGGTTAGGGTATGTGAGCACCCCGTGTGGAGCGGTGTGTGTGCGTCTTGTATATATATGTATGTATGTGTGGGTGCGCGGGGACGCACCACGATGCTTGTGGATGTATCTCAACATGTACACCGGAGCTGATGAGTTGCTCCAGATGTGCAGTCAGTGGTGCTCGGAAATGGGTGGCGAGAGTCGGGCTGGCGAGTTGACACTTGTTGACTGAAGCGCTTAATTGTACGATTTTCATTTGTTCTAAGCGCTGTGGATCAGAGAACTATTGGGACCAGACTTGCTCGTTTTGAGAGTTCTACTGACGAGTGGGACGCGCCCGAAACGTTTGGTGTGCTGTTGTATTCTGGAGTCGCGTACTCCGTTGATAAAGTTTTGTCACATCTCGAGCAGCTTGTCAGCTCCGGTAGGGTAGGCTTTAGGGGCGCGCCGTCTCCTGCGTTAGCTGGTTCCACCGCTCTTTGATAGGTTCCTGACACCATTTCTACATAGATATCTGTCAGTTATAATATCAGAAAATTGTCGGAGCGATGAAACTGGCGCGGATACTAGCAGAAACAGTATTGTATGTACGCATGCGTAAAGTGCCGCGAGAGCTAGTTGACGGCGCAGCAGATGGCGCGCGCACGCGCCGAGCGCTGTGTGTGTGTGTGTGCCCGCGCGCGCCTGCGCCTGCGCCGGCGTCCACGCGCCTTATTACTTTACTAATGTCTTTGTTTTCGCATTTTTGTTCTTTTTATAATGATAAGTGCATCTCCCGTTTTCACCCTTTACTGGTAGCTCATCGCGCAGCGGCGCTGCATCTCGTTGTAAATGTAATATTATCTACGAATTCGAGTCAGGTTAGTAATAAACTCGTTTATAAAGAATTATTGTGTTAAATACTAGGGTAATGTTTTTTTTAATTAGTGGTACGTTGCCGACAGTTGTGATGTCTCCGATCCTTCTCGCCGGTCGCCGCGCCGCGCCGGCGCCGCCTCGGGGCCCCGGGGCCCGCCCGCGGGGGCCGGTCCCACAGGGCCGGGGCAGCCAATCTTAAATTCCAAATAAAACTTGTGATAAATTTCCTGTTATGAGGTCAACAGACAACAAATTGGCGCCCCGTGCTAAAGTCCAACGGCTTGCAGCAGCGAGTCGCAAGCGCACGGAGCGGCAGCGGCGCCGCGCCCGCCGGCGGCCGGGCCGCTGCCGCCCGCGCGGGGGGGGAGGGGGGGGGGGCGGCGCCGGCGCAGCCGCGAGCGGCGAGCCCGGCTTCTGCGGTCGCAGGAGCTCAGCGATTATTGTAACATAGACTATATTCACCCTTACGGCTCTAGATATAGCGGCGTGGCGCTTTCGCGCCGCGCGAGTCGATCTACCCTACGTTTTCCTCCGGAGACCATATACATAATAGAGTGGGATAAGTTTGTGACGTCCGATAATGTGTTACATATAGAAAAAAAAGATAAAATATATAAAAATAAATCATTTCTCTATACGAATATAAAGTAGGTATACGATGCGGCGGCGGGGGCGGGGGGGCTCCGCGCGGCGGCTTAATTTTAACAGCTATTTATGGTACAAAATGTAATTTTAGTTCCATAGACGTTTAAGATCTACAGAGTTTATATTTAGATGATTAGAGTGAAATCTGACTCAGAATCGTCGGTGAGATATAATTAATGTTGCATATATGTATATCTGCGTGAGGAGAGATGTGACATAAATTTAATATTAACATAGTGTCTATAATATGTTGTGAGCTAGTTGTCGCGTGGTGACTACGTCGGCGCCCGCGCGGCCGGCCCCGCGCTGCGCAGGCGGCTCGCGCAGCCGTGCCCGTCCCCTGCTCGGCACGTCCTTGTTCCTTTGCGTATGCAAATGATCTGATATCTGTTCTAATTCATCTCACGTCTGACGTGACCACGGCTCAAGCCGCAGCGGATGACGTCTGAGTGATATTAAAGCGATCTGACTTCCATCTTTCGTCCGAGTCGAATTTGCCTGAACGCGGCTGTCATTTTAGAAACGACATTGATAAATTGAGAATATATAGATATTTCGGATCGAAACGCCGGCGAGCCGATGACGTATTCACAAATTGTCACGCTCGGTTCTCGTACGTTTAGCGCGCTCACGTCATCCGCTTCCAAATCTTCAACATTTTTCCGAATGTTGCCATCCTGTACTAACGAGCCGATCGGTGCACTAGAGCGTGCTACCCGACGATGCACGTCCTGATAACTCGCGTACCGTTATTCGTATGGGGCACGAATTATCAGGGCGCGAACTGTCCTCGCGGGACCAGCCGCGTCCGGCCGGCGGGCGCCGAGTGCCGTGAGCTGCCCTGTGATACCCGCCCCCCTGCCCGCGCCCCGTGCGCCGGCGCGGGGCCGCGGAGCAGCGCCGAGCCTCGCGCCGTCCCGCTCCCCCCCGCGGGAGTGAGCGAGCGCGCCGCGCGGCCGCAGATGTCAATTATACGAGCGCGAGCCGCGCCGCCGCCCCCGCCCCCGCCCCCGCCCGCCGCACCGGCCGTAGAGTATTCGACCGCGAAACTTTAAAATAAACTACAAAAACCCTAAAAAAACAGTTATAATAGTACTAGTTTTAATGATGTTCTGTCACGAATCGATGTTCTACCGCAGTGGCGCCGCGGGGCCGTGCCCCGGCGGCGAACTCGCGCGACACAGTTTTAAATACACGTAAGCAATAAATACCACAGTACCTGAAATTAAGGAAAAAAGAGTATAAAATGTAATAGTACGGCAATGTAATAGAACGGTCAGCGTGCACCTCGCCAGGTTCGGCCCGTCGCCGCGGCGGCGGATGGATCGCACTAGGCTTCTGTAATTGTTAATTATTTGTCAAATAATACTAATTAACGTAACGAATCTTGAAATGTTTGCATCCGTATAGCTGGAGCGCTCGCCGGCAGTCGGTCGCGGCGCTCGGCGCGATGCGGGAGCTAACGGTCGCGAGACGAGTCGGTCGCCGGCAGTAGCGGCAGTCGCGCCGCTAGCGGCAGCCGCGGCAGTATAGCGGCAGCCGCGGCCGTATAGCGGCAGCCGCGGCAGTATAGCGGCAGCCGCGGCAGTATAGCGGCAGCCGCGGCAGTATAGCGGCAGCCGCGGCAGTATAGCGGCAGTAGCGGTAGGAACGGTTGCGGGAACAGAGCGTCGCCTCGCGGGGCGACGACGGTCGCGTCTAACATCTGTTTTCGGTTTATTCGTGTAAGCGGTAGGGGCGCATGCGTGTGTACAGGGCGTCGCGAGATATCATGGAGAGGGGAGTGAAGTTGAACAAATACTGCCAATCGATTGTAGGTTTATGATAATAATGGATAATGATTTGTAGATTTAAAACGATTTCGAAATATTGTGTCCTGGATATTTCATATTTTATGTATAGTATCGATAGCGGTGGCCGACCACCCGAGCGGGGCGGTGGATACAAACTGTGTTCTGTAGGGTACCGAGACAGGGCGGGTAGCGTAGGAGCGGAGCGGGAGGAGCTAACTTGTATAAAACCTAGATTGCTAAATACATAAATTGTGGTGTTAGGGTTAATGCGTGGTCAAGTCGGGAGGCGCGCGCCGGCCGGGCGCCGCCGCGGCCCGGCGCGCGCCGGAGGTAGTTGCTAATTTTTGATATCGGGAAATTCGGAACCGTGGGACTGATGGGCTCATATGATGAGGATAAATTCGTTTAAATTATTTGATCATTTCAAAAATGTTTGAATTCGTGTGAGACACGGCTCGCTTCTCTCCGAGGCCGGCCGGGTGCCGGCGCGGCGCCGCGAGCCCGGCCCGCGGCGCCGCGCCGGACCGGGGCAGATATTTGTATCCAAAGATTGTATAGTGTGATGTGTAACTTCCTATAGTTTTATTATTATTATACTAGTATTTTATACTTGTTATTTTCTATTGTTTGACACTAGTTCGTATCGAAAATGTTTGGAACATTGACAGATCTCCAGATCGATTTTAAAATTTTAGCTCTTATAAGTTGTGAACCGAAATTGTGAGCGATCGCTAAAGCGATGCGAGGCGCGGGCGCGCGGGGCGAGTCGGCTGCGCACGCGCCCGCGCCGCGCCTGACATATTATATCACTATGTATTTTTTTGGAATTGTGGAAGTTATGTGAGCGTCAGCCCCGACATGTAATGTCGCACGCGGGGCGCGGGCAGTCAGACTGCAGGATGGTGCTTGTGTGTACTTACGATGGATATCATTATATTGTCTTTTCTTATATTACTAAAGTGTTAACGCCTATTTATTTTGTATACGATTGGAAATGATCTAAAGCACTCGGCCGCATGAGAAAGTCCATGTTTCTAATTTTAGTATTTGTTTCTTTGTAACTTCATGCCCTTTATTGTGAGCGCAACACGTCGGGATTGATCTCTGTCGGGAGGCTGCCATAGCGAGCGCGGCGTGTTGCGAGCTGTGTGGCGCGCGTTGCGGCGTGTGCGTGCGGCGCGCGGCGCGCGGCGAGCCGCAGCCACGCCGCGCCGCGCACTCCCGCCGGACAGGCGCGGGCGGGGTTTGGTGCGCGACTGCGACGCGCGGTATGCCGTAGGAAAGTTTTACGATAAATGGTGAAAAAATAAATAAATTACAAAAACTATTGTTTTTATTTCGTAACCTTGTGTTACGGTTTCTTTTTGTTTCTTGTAGTATGCGCCAGATAGCTTGTGCGAGCAACGTGGTAAGATCTATACTATCTATAGGTTCTCGCAGCGGCCACACAAAAGCCCTTCAGACCCGCCATTACCCCTAACACTACCCCTGGGGGTAGGGTGGGACTGAACCATACCACCATAATAGGGCTGGGATTTAAGAAATTGAAAAAAAACGGCGGAGCCCCGCGAATCTATTCCTGGGTGGTTTGCCCTTCGGGCATAAGGAGCTACCTAACTAACCCAACCTACGTAATTCCCGTAGCTTACAGCATTACGTGCGGTGGTATGGTTCATTCCCACCCTACTCTTAGGGGTGGTGCCAGGGGTAAGGTGGGTCTTAACCCCACAAAAGCTAGCGACCAGCGTGTGCAAAACATGGCGCGAAAATTAAGCTGCCCGCCAATGAGGATGTAACTACGCCCACTAGTTCAAATTGGGCAAGCGAGACGGCTTCAGCTAAGTCGACAGCTATTGGTTTCCTACATCTACGTCCAGCAGGAGAGCGCGCAAAATTGCCCGTCTTTCTTACTGTTTGTTCTAGAAAGAGACGGGTAGTCTTAAGTAGTCTATCTCGCGCGCCCCCGTGCTAGCCGGGCTGAAATGTCAACGTACAGATTTTGGTCGTTCGAACCGGATCGTGTCTTGGTCCTTCTCTAGCCAGATTTTGAATGTTTGAACCAGTGAAATAGCGCCATCTAAAAATGACTTAGAACACTAAAATTAGTTTCGTTGGTTCTTTGTGGTCTTGCGGGCGAAACTGGCACAGTGGAAGTTATACCCAGGTTATATTCAATGATAATGGGCTTGCTAGTAAACTGAACTTGCTCGTGGTACAAGAACCCTTGCGTAGATGTCGCTGTTAGGCTCATATCTAGACAAGCCGAGCGCTTGGGGTAACGGAAACGCGCTTGCTCAACAGAGGGCGCCATCAAGCATCCCTAACTGATTAAAAAGATTTTCATCTCTAATTTCGTGATCAACATGAAGTTAAATGCTGCTGAAGACATGGAAGGAGCAAATTTTAATTTTAGTCTTGTGGTAGCCTGACGGATTGACATAGGGCAGGGTTTCTCAAAGTAGGGTACACGAACCTCTAGGGGTTCGCGCCAAGATTTACGTAATAGTTCACAATTACTCCTACAATTGACTCAATATGCGACCAGAGAAGGCCACCCATCACATTGATATTAAAAAGATATATCTTTTGGCTCTGTATTTTTATCTTTTATCAAAATAAAATCCTTATTTTCTTCATTAACGTTTATAACTTTCTTTGAGGGCGGGTAGGGGGGGGGGGGGGGTGTTAATTCATTACCTAGTTAAGGCGTTCGCCGTCACCTTGAAACGACAGTAGTTTGAGAAACCTTGATGCCTCTGAAGCAGAGGTCGTAGGTTTAAACCCGGAATGGTGGTGTGAAGTTTCCAAGTCGTACCTAGTTACTAAGCCCAATACCTAGTCGTACCTAGTAACTATAGCTCAGGGTTTCTTAAAGTGGGGTTCGTAACATATGTGCCAGCGGTCCGAGGCACCTCGGTTAGCCCTTAACACGTATGTAGGTACTTAAAGTGATTGGTTCATAATAATAATAATAATAAATAATGAGTTTTGAAGGGCATGGACCCCTTTTTGATTTTGGACTTTTAGATTTTGAAAGTGGTCCGTGGTCACAAAAAGTTTAAGAAACACTGCTATAGCTCAAGCTCTGAATCTGAAGGGAGACTTGTGCAATGACGTATATTGGCTGGAGATGGTGAATTTACAGCAGATTTTGACGCATTATTCACAAAGAAACGCATCTCATCCAGATGCGATCTAGCAGGTAATCAGTGAAGTAGTCGCTGGCTTCAGATCCGAGGGGGCGCTATCACGCCGACATCGGTGATCTCCGATACCCGAAGGGCTCTCCGCCGAGGGTGATAGCGCGTGACCGAGGACAAAGCCGCTCCTGATCCCGATCGCGCTAATGAATTAACAATTTAACTAGGACTAGGAAGATATATTTAAATCAGGATGAAGCAGCAGTACATACCACAAATATTTCCAGTGACAATATTATGTTAATTGACTTAAATCAATGCCATTTGGGACTGCCTGACAAGTATCTATTCTTATGATTACTATAGTTCTTCCAATCATTTATTTTCTCGATGACAGCTCCCGTAGAATGTAACTGCGCTATTTACGCAAAAATTAACTTTTAAATGCGAGGTATAAAAAATATGACAACTGCCTAATTTTGTTCCTTGATCTCATATAATATTCATCTAAGACAAATTGAGTTCATATATGCAGTGATATTTTTTTAAAGTGCGATAAACAATAAACATTTTCATAAAGTTACATTCTATGGGATTAATCATTGTAATTGTAATTAAGAATTATCTATCTATACATAGATATAATAAAATCGTTGAGACCAAAAAATCTGTACATTGAAAATTAAAAAAAAAAACCGACTAGGGTGACTTAAAATCGGTAACTGAACATATTAAAACAATTTTTAAAATTTTTGTTTGTTTGTTTGTTTGTTTGACTGAGCATCACGTAAAAACTACTGAACGGATATTGTTGAAATGTTCACAAATCTATTTCAATAAATTCAGAATAGGATATAGGCTACAGAAATTTTGGAATTTTTTGGAAAAAGGGGGTGAAAAGGGGGGTTAAAGTTTGTATGAAAAAATAAAATTAGATTGTTCTAGAATCATGAAACTCAGAATAAATACTTAGTAATAAAAATAAGGAAATACCTGTTTTAGCATTTTTTTTAAATCTCACCCAGAGGCGCAAAAAAGAGGGTTTTGTGTTTAAAATTAATTAACTTCATACACCTATCTATACAATAAAAACCAATGAAGTGTAACCTTTTAAAATTGCTAAATAATACTTCCGATTTAATACAGGTAAATATAATTTCTCAGTTTTCTTGAAATTTAATTTTTGAGGTGATTATACGCACAAAATAGCGGAACTCAAGAAAATCAGCTCTAATAAACTTTTCACACGATTTCATGTAGGTACAATTAAGAATTAAACCTGTATTGTATTTTCACAGCTACGGTTTACACTGACCTTTTATTACATGAGTCGTTTGTATTCTAACAAATAAATTAACTTCTTATTTTTAGGCCAATAGTTTAGTTTGTTGCACTATAGTTGGACAAAGGTAACAGAATGAAAAAAAATACTTTAACTATCTTAGAAAACCCGCGGAAGAAAAAAAAGACGACAGTGATGAAGTTCAGACGATACAACAGGTATTTAATGAATTCCTTATAAAATTATGTTATTATTCACAAAATAACTAAATAAATAAATAAATAAATATCTTGGGACAAAACTAAGCAAAGCTTGTACTATGGGTACCAGGCAACGGATAAACATACTTATATGGATAAATATAAATACTTTTTATTCGTATTTTTCATATAATCTGCCCCGGCTGGGGATCAAACCCGGGACCTCAAGCTTCATAGTCAGGTTCTCTAACCACTAGGCCAGGTGTCTGCAAAAATAACGTAAGCTCTATTGTCTGAGTGCTTATATTATGACTGTCTAGTATACCTACAATGAATTACTTAAGTATATAAATGCATTTACATACTACTCGTCGAAATCTGTGTTTATTATTATATTGGTATGACACATGAGTGTATGCTAATTTTGACTAGATTGTGCGAAAAGATGGTGAAATGCTAGTTGTGAATTAACGCATGAGTGCACAGATTAGGTTTAACGAATTCTACTTACTTGCTGCTTGTTTGTAACTAATACTGGGTAGTAGGGTAGACTGGGTACGGTTGTGCCAGGGTACGGTAGTGACAGTCGTCATAACAGCAAAACTATACGGAATATGGGAAAGGGTGCAAAGGGAGAAAGAAGCGGCATGGGTGCCTAAATGCGTGTCCCCAGATTGCGTTAGCCAGCTCGCGACGCTAACGTAATCAGGAGCCTACATTGCTTTTTAACAGTCAAAAGTATTTTTTTTTTTGTTTATTCTTTTTTAATATTTCCTATTATTTGTATACAGATAGATTATATCATATATTTTTTTGTTATAAGTTGAATATTAGTAGTTAATTACGAGTAATTCGTTTTTACGTAGATTACTTGGCCTAGTCATGGCGATTGTTTGTTTTCGAAAGTATGCGTTGGGTACGGTTGTGACAAATGTTGTGGGTACGGTTGTGACATATATTTTTTATGTCCAAACTATCCGATTTTTTCTAAGTATATCTATAAGCTCCCATTGAGGTGGTTTCTTCATTTCCTACCCCCTTCGCTCCTATCAACCTATATTTCTACGTAATCTTGGAATTCTTCACGTAATTTTCTCCGAGATATAGCTTACATATATTGTATTCATACTTTCCCGCTTTACAGTGTTTAAATTTAAAAGATTTTATAAAATTTAAATGCTGTAAAGCGGGAAAGTATGAATACAATATATGTAAGCTATACCTCGGAGAAAATTACGTGAATCATTTAAATAAATGGGTCTGTCACTACTGACCCCGGCCACTGTCACAACTGTCCTTGGGATGTGGTCGGTTGTGACACTTTCTCTTTTTTTTTAAATTTGATGCTATAATTAATACAGCGTATTTAAGGACAAAAGTTTGGTATTTTTACGTAGACAAAAGTACAAATTAAGATTTAAATTACTTTTCTAGCAGCTAACTAGTAAATTAACAAAATTATTGGCGATCAAACCAAAATTGTCACAACCGTACCCAGTCTACCCTACAATGCTTTGTGGTGCTTTTGCTGGTTTTGAGTTTTGGTATTTGTGTGTACTTGCAGGATACAATAAATAATAATGAAAACACTTCACTAAATTCATCGTTTCTCGAAAATACTCCAGACCGTGAAATACTGAAGACTTCTAGCCGTGTTAATATGATTGAAATGGATCGCAGGACGGTGTTGACTCCAAAAAATGTTATAGCCGAAGAATCTGATACAACCGTGGCTGATGCTTTGAATCACAGCCAAATCAAGTACTTGTGAGAAGCAGTAGCGTGTCTTTGTCTTCATCCAGCAACAGCTCGTCATCATCATCAAGTTCCAACTCGAATGCAAGTTTTAAAATTGCTGCTACGAGTGCGAACAGTAATAATCATGATACTATATCCCAAACTGTAATGACCCACATTAAGGCACCGGCACCGTGCGCCAGTTCATGTCATAGGTTGGCTTAGGAATTCTTAATCTCATATCACCTGTTAACCAATTTGAAAGCGATCCCGATCTGAGTGATGACGACCCTACATATACCGAAAATGTTAAAACTTGTCCACCTTTAAGCGAAGTGGTTAACTCACCATCAACAAGCACCATTGACATAGAATGACAATCGTCAGAGAGTGGGTACAACGAGGCTATTGGAGCAAACGAAGGGGCTAGGAAACGTCCACGTAATCGTGAAAAATGGAAGCAGAATATTATTAAAACCTTGAGAAATTTTGGACAAGCTTACACGTCCCAGTCAAAGTAAAAAAAGAAGTTCCTGCTTGTAGTATGAAACAACCTTGTACTTGTCACTACCGGAGAAACCAGCTCTTTTTATTATGTGTCGAAATAAAACTGATTAAACTTCACTATGGCTGTGTTAACGAAAAGAACGAAACAAAATGACTAATAACAGTGATGCTGAGGACCTGGGTGCATATGGAAATGTTTATTGTTACTATTGGGATGAGAGACAAGCTAGAAGAGGTGCAAATGAAATAGGCTCGTGTGTGTTAGATTATTTAAAAAAGGTAAATGAAAGGTCTGCAAACAAACCTATAGATGTTACTTTTTATTCAGACAACTGTGCCGGCAAAAATAAAAACAATTATATAGCATGTATGTACGCTTAGGCGTTGTCACAATTCACGAACATAAAAAGTATAACGCCTGTTTTGCATAAGAGGATACACTCAGAGTGAGGGTGACAATCTGCATTCGCTGATAGAAAAGGAGATTAAAACAAATAAAAAATCATGTCCAATGCACACGCATACATAAATCACGTCTTTATCCCTTACGGGGTAGACGGAGCCTAAGGTGACAAGATCTACAGGCCACGTTTAGCAAGATTGTGAACGTGTAGGAGGAAAATGGAATCAAAATAGTAATGGGTTGCTAGTCGCATCGCCTATAATATGATTCATATGATTTCGCCCATTCCCTCGATGGGCTTTTACTATCTGCGCGGGAAGATAAGCAACTGGTAAATTCTATGTTTTTTCTTTACTCCCAGACCAGCATGGAAGCTCATGAGCTCACGAGTATATTGCTCTGATAAAGAGTGCTAAGAAAAATAGGCCTCCGTTTATAATCTAAGAACTTAGTTATGACCGTGTCTTGAACTTGAAAACTGAAAAAGCAGTGGGGTGAACAAGGCAATCGCCTTGTTCAGGTCTTATGGAATAACATCAAGGTTTTGCGATGTGTTAAAACTGAACCCTTTACGTTATTCTATAAAAACTCATATACTCAGGATAGATTTATGAGTTGATACTCATGTTGATACATGAGGAACAATCGTAAGAAAATGCCAGGTATTGAGCATATAACAATAAATAAAGAGTACCAGGCAAAACTACCGCTAACCGAAAACAAGAAAAAAGCTTTGAATGAACTTTTACGAAAAAAAATTACACCCCATTATTACGTTGATTACTTTAAAAATATTCTTTAGATAACACAATCATGAAAACCACTCTATTTCATTTCAGTTTTAGAAGACTACTTTATTTTTGTTAAGAGATACCTAGTTTTGTGTTGATTTCAGTTTATTTTTAAGTTTTTTGTTTGATATGTTATAAAAAACAAATTTTATTACCATGTGCAATTCAATAAATAATAAGTAACAGTCTTGAATTTTATTGAATCTGTTCTTCCAAATTGACCTTACTTTTAATGACACAAAATTGTTTCTTAAGAAAAACGACTTAAACCACATTTGGTCAAACAGTTTGCTATGTTACATAATACAAAAATGACTTGATTCGCATTAAGTCAAATAAGTAGCAAAAAGTTCAATCATAAAGTGACCTTATAATGGCTTGATTTAAAAAAAGTTTTTTTTTTAGAACTGAATTTACAAATATACACAATTTCTCATGTGAACTAATAAGTTCAATAATTAAACTATACTTTGCAATTTAAAATTGCTCCGTATCTTATTTGGTCCTGGCAATAAAGGTAGTTAAACATTACACTTACGGTATTTCAAAACTTTAGACACGTTTTCCCAAAAAGTTGCGTTTTTGAGTTAGGTCAGTTTCGTTCTAAAGGTGCGAGTTGGTAATAATTACAAACAAAATAATACTACGTAGAAAATAGATAGATACGAATGTACATAAGACAGAAAGCCGGAAAGTGTGTCAATTGTGAAAAAACATTAATAAAATAATTACATGCTGTACACGTATTTTTTAACGAAGACATTTTCGTCAAACCTAAATCAACCTAAATTGGCGTCCTAAATTGTGTTCTTTTCCTAACACCTTAAGTTCAATATGCAATACCGTTACTTTGTTTTTATTTATGTGCTATTATTCACAACGCGTTCGGTTTTTGAACGCACTCTTATTTGAAAACCTGATAATTATATTATGAGGGCGGCGTGAAACGCTTGGCTGTATGCTCTAATATCTTTGCCTAAAAAAATCAAAATCAAAAGGCGCGTTTACGTCTGCGCTATGAACATGTCAGAATTTTATTGTGAAAAAAGTTTGTGCTTTTAGTATGAATCTGACAGCGAGCGAACCTTAACTGAATCGCATTACGACGTCATGGTAAGGCCTCTGTAGGTAATTAATTTGTAGATAAAGATGATAAGTGTTAATAATCTGTAGCTACCTACTTAAACCAAGAAAATAAATAAAAAAACTTCTGCTAGAAAAAAATTGAGTCGCAAAATATTAATTAAAACGGATTAGTAAATGAATTGTTAGTCGTAAGGTAAAAACAGGTAAACATTTATGTACACACAGCAAAGCAAATCGGTGAGCACCCTAGTTATCCACGTGTGTCATTCTATACACACATCCGCACTTATCCGCTGCCTTATTACGCACACAACAAAATGCCCTATCTGTGCTAATTGTGTTTTCTGACTACCTTCACGCATAGTTATTCAAACCTGCTGGTATTTTGTTCAATGGAAGCATAATTTTGCCACCAGTATTATAAGCGTGGTGGCTCAGGTGTATTGACCTAGGGTTATGAAACCTAAAGAACCGGGTTCGAATCCTGCACGAGTGTATCTTTTTTGTTTTCAATTTTAAATTACTAATCTCAAAATAAACTCATGTTTACCTAAAACAAGAAAAAAAGGACGTAAAAGAATAAAACAATAAAATGCAATTATTGGTTCAAATTGTTTATTGCAACATTTAATTTTTATTGTATTAGCCTCTATTTGTGTTATTATTATTATTACCAAAAGTAATTAAATTAGCTAAATAAAACTGCACACTTTTCCTTATAGAATAATATTCATAAAATAACACACACTTTAGAGGCCAGTAACTATGATTTTATGTTTACTAAAAAGTCTTATGTCACTAACATAATAATTATCTTGCAAATTGAATACACAACCATAATAGGGCTATTTTTAAGATGACACATAATTAATATCTTAAATTCTGGTTTATTAGGTTTAAGTCTGATAAAGATGAACGAAACGTTTTATTTGCGGACGTGTAAGTCAGTGGTGAAATGAATAGACATGTTAAATGACAGCCATTAACAATAACATCATTTCACACTGGGTTATAATCTCCACTTTGAAGCGACTAAGCTACCTATCTCGATTTGGTTTGGATTTGGACACCAGGGCCCATCGATGAGATCCAACCCCATAGCCTAAAGTAACACTGCCACTCGTTCTGCACTGTAAAACATTACTGTGTTTATATATTTAATTAAGTTAATATATTACGTCTTCATCACTAAAAATCACTACATTTGACTTTGATTGATGTAATAATCAAAGTCAAGATATTCACGAGCAAAGGTTTCTTCTATGCTGGTCCGTTAAAGCATGTTTTTTGCTGGTCTACGGCAATGCAATCCTGCAGCATGCAGATGGTTTCGCACAGGTTGCAACGTAGCATTGTGTCTTGTTGCTGTGAAATGGGTCACTAGCGGGTGCGGCAACTACATAATGTCCAAATCAAATGGCAGGAGATGAGGCTTCAGGTTTAGGCCCAGAACGAATATTTTTATCGTGTCCGAAGTCTGCGTAAGGGTGAATCCATATGGCACAGTCTTCCGCTGCAAAATAAATGAAGTTTAAATAAAATCATTTTTCGTCAAAGACAGTTGTTTAAAACATTACCGATAAAATAATAAGTCATTGTTTTTAACACCGTTTGTCTACTTACCCATATCAAAAAACGCCTAGCGATTCCTTATATAAATAGTTATATTGTTTTGCTCTTTTCAACAAAGATAAATGAAAATCCATGTCTTGATTTCACAAGGTATTCGAAAGGCAAAATTAAACAGTTCGTAAGTATAACACACGGTTCATCCCGCAGCTAATAATGGCTGCCAGCGGTGACAGGTTGTTTGTTCACAAAATCATATTATTAGAAATTTGAGGGTAGAAAACACTTTATATTGTTTAAGACGATAACGACCAAAATAGCCATCAGCTAGCAACTTTTAAACTCCAGTAAAAAGAGTCATACCTATTAATAATTATATTAAAAGAAAACACAATGCGTTTGCGTTTTTAACATATTATATAAGAGTAAAATTAAACATACAACAGACTGCAACCACCATAAAATTAAATAGTTACGGAAAAAAATAAATTATAATTTCAACCTTATTTCAAAGCTCATAAAACAGCTATTTACACAAATTGCAATACAGTAGTCGCAGATTGAACATAATTCATAAATTCACCATGTAACTTGCATACCTCGGTGGCCTAGCGGTCAAAGACAGGTCGAAGATTTGACTTGTGCTATAGTGAACCGGGTTC
Organism: Pandemis cinnamomeana; assembly: GCA_932294345.1. NCBI lineage: Eukaryota > Metazoa > Arthropoda > Insecta > Lepidoptera > Tortricidae > Pandemis > Pandemis cinnamomeana. The sequence continues at coordinate 9,810,050 of OW028726.1, read as the reverse complement.
GTATCCGAAGAAAACGGAATATAAAATAGTAATAATATAATGACATTTTTGGATGTTATTTCGATGGCCGTGCTGGTTGTGAGGAATATTGCTTTGGAATTGGAATCTCAGACTTGTTGAGAAATAATAATATAACATCGTCGCATCAGTGAGATGGTAACTACTCTTCGCTAGTAATAATAGTTCAATGCGTGGGATTGCATAAATTTGAAGATTCAAGGTCGAAGGAAGCTTCGATTCGGTTCTCTCGCTTACACTGGGGATGACAATATCCAATGTAAGATTAGGTAAAATATTTTTAGGACAGTCTAAATAAAAAAAATACTTTTACATTATTTTTGTAGAAGTAACTGAAACCGGAGATATTGCATTTTCAGCCTTTGAGTGTGACACGATACCGGCGGGGATTATTTTCATTTAATTTGTAATTATTTTTTACTTAATTTATTATAAACTAACTTAAATAGTTGTAACTTTCTTCATTGTTATTTTATAGTTAGTTGTTGTTTATTCAATAAACAGGTAATTTACAGTGACATTGCTCATTCATCTTGTTGCTAAAAAATCTGTACTTAGGGGGTAGATTTTATGATCGAACTCACTCACACATTCACATGTCATAGATTCTACTTAACGTTCATGTCGATACTCAACACGCATAGTCGTGTGCGTGGCTGTGCTAACCGCATTATTTTGCTGTGTGTACCTATTACTTGATTAGAATATATATATTTTTTAAATTAATCAGGGTACAAATATCGTTAAAGTGAGCGCAGTATTCGCCAACAAGCGTCATAGTTCGGCGAAATTAATAGTGACGTAGGTAACAAAAACTGTACTTAGCTTTTTTTGAATAAATAAACTATAAACAAAACTATAAATTAAACTATTTTGTAAAATAAGGTATAAATAAATGTGATGAGTCATTAACCAGTTCATACCTGTTTTTTTTTTCAAGATTCCGTGTCACACATTATTATTTTCATGACGTAATTCTAAAAGTATAGTTTCGTAGGTACACACTTTCAGTGGTTCACGTGACGAAGTTAATAGTCATAATAATAATAATTTTGATATCGAGAAAAGCCGTAAGTATCACAAAAACACACGCGGACGAAGTCGCGGGCAACAGCTAGTATTTTAATAAAACAATATAGGTACATCATAGAGGAAGGCGTCTTTTTTAAATTTAGTTAGATAGCTATGTAGTTTAAATTCATTTTAAATTGAACTTTGCTGTTCGCAGAATTCCGTCTTGGTTTTGAAGTGGTCCCGAGGCAAGCTCCGCCACTGCTCCAGATGACTCATGAGAGCTCTAGGTTCTCATTTAGCGAGAATCGAACGCACTGGAGAAGAAATCATTAGAAAGACATTACAATGAGATGCAAAAGGGAAAGCCCGTCATCTCGATCTACGTATGACATGTAAAAACTCGGAGGGTTCTGAAGAGGTCGCGTTGGGGAGGGCTCGAGAGCTTTGATCTCGACAGACCTCTCGCTTCTGCTTATTTGCTTATTAAAGGATTTACTTAATTGAATTGACTTCTCCGCTTTGTCGGCGACGCGAAATGATAAGTGCTTTTATTTTTGTTCGACTTTGATCCGCAAATGAGAGGAGCCTTAACGAGCTGGTGCAAGGAGCCTGATGAGGTGCTCCCGCGGCCGAGGACGGCTTTGTGCATTTCTAACTGAGGCATCTTCATTTAACTGTGTTTTATCAAATTGGGGCTTTGGGGCTACTGGGATAGGTTGAAAGTTGCTGAATCAATAATCCTACTAATATTATAAACGCGAAAGTTTGTACGTATGGATGGATGGATGTTTGTGACCCTTTCACGTAAAAACTACTGAATGGATTAAGATAAAATTTGGAATGGAGATAGCTGATATCCTAGATTAACACATAGTTTATTTTTTATCCCGGAAAATTGCAAAGTTCCCGTGGGATAGCGAAAAACTTTTTTTTTGCAGACGAAGTCGCGGGCAGTCATAAATAAAATTTGCTAAAACGCGTATGAAATTATCTAAGTATTTCTTTTAAGCTATCCCGGTTTACGGTAACTATTTACCTACTCTCGTTCTGGCGTTTCTACTGATCGGTTGCAAGGTATGTACCTAGGTAATTCATTCTCACTTTTGTAACGGACTTTCGAACAGCGAGTGTCGAGGAGATTGTGCACATTCCGTAGGGATCGCTGCCACCATTTTACTTGATAATCCTGCCGCCAAACAGTGCTTGCTCTACCGTATGTTCCGACGTGATGCTTTAAGTAATTGGAACGCAACTATAAAGGGTTATTAATCATGTACTAACTAGAGGTATGATCTACGCTGATCGGGTTTGTATGCTTCTAAGTCTTCTAACATTTTTTTTATTCGACAAGGAAGGCAACGAGCAAGTGGGTCACCTGATGGTAAGCGAGCAACACCACCCATGGACACCCGCAACACTAGAGGATTGCAGATACGTTGCTAGCCTAAAGGGCTAGGATAGCATAGGTATCTACCTCTTGTGCCAGTAACTTCACCGGCTGTCTTTTACTCTCCAGGGACCCGATTTTTAAAAGCACATCACTCGAAAGTGGCATAAATCAGCTTATATCTCCAAAACTACAGCTCTAATCAAGGTTTTGACTAGTTCACAAGATTAATGAGAGCTCTGATTGTCTTACGCTACTCGTATTTCAAATTCAGCACAATTTTTCACCATTAAACTTGTTCGTTGGTTGAAATGGACCTCCGCAAAGTAACGCCTGATTCAATAAAATATTTAAAGTAGGTATACTAATAACCAAAGTTTGGGTCAAAAACTTCACCATTACACCTAGCTTCTGTGTTTCAAATACTTTTTAGCCAACATTAGACTGCAGGAAAAACGATTGTTACGTAATATTTTTCCTCTACATTTTACAAACCGCGCCGCACTAGATCCTGAATTAAAAGGAACTTAAGCCGAGTGCGGGAGCAAAACCGATTTATTCAGAGTGCAGCCTCCAGCACAAAGCCGTGTTTATTCTAACCCGCGTTTATTATAATCAAAGGAATAACAAACAAGCACCTGCCTGAGCTCCGCGCCCATTTGCATGACAGACGCCGCGCCGCCGCATCGAGAGAGATGGGAGCCTGATCGATGTCGTATACCCATTACCCAAGTACCCACTGCTTGCCTCTCAGGTGGTTATGTCAACGATGGAAGACAGTTTTCAGAAAAACCGACCTGAATATTAAAACTTTATTAATTCTAGTAGAAGCAGAAGTGTGCCTCTGTGTTTCGGCCTGGGGCCCGATTTTTGAAAGCACATGTGTGAAAATGAAAATATCACTCGAAAATGGTGTAAAATTGCGCTGAATTTGAAATACGAGCTTAGAAGATACTTACAGCTCTCATTAATCTTGTGAACTAGTCAAAAATTTGATTAGAGCTGTAGTTTTGAAAATATAATCAGATTTAGAGCACTTTCGAGTGGTACTTTCGCGTGATGTGCTATCAAAAATTGAGCCCCAGATCATTTTTGCTATGCCAACCATTTAATTCACGTATACCTAGTAAGAAGACAGGTACACAAATTATCACAATCATCATCATAGTTATGAATAATGGCAGGATTTAGAATAACATCATTGTAAATTTCCAAACGACACTGAAAAAGTAAAGCTATGGGTGGTGTAGGGGTATAGAACGCGTCACGGAATGACGAGGATCCGGGTTCGATTCCCGGCCATAGCTTTACTTTTCAGATATGTGTATGTAAAACCGTAAAAGTAAACACAAAAAATCAAGCAGTAAAAAATCTTGATTAATTTGATAGTAGGTACACATTAACATGATTGTCTGAGGTTGACTGGAAGAGATCCCTTAAAGGGATAAGTCCGCCTTTGTGCATGTATATCAGTGTTGGTCAATTGTACCTAATTGTCTTGTTTATTATGCACAATAAAGAGTTTACATACATACATACATTGTCTTAATGTCTGGCCTAGTTTAAGGATAGTCGCATTATTTACTCTCTCGCTCCCTGCGCTACTCTGTCGGCATACTAAATGCGACTGGCAAACGTCGAGCAAACACGTATCCCAGACTAACCTAATGAAAGGGAGCGGGACAGACCGATACGAAGCCCACAGCACAGACCGAGACAACCGTATGTGGCGGCCGAAAGCGCATCACCGTCGCTCGGTAACATGAGAACGATATACGGAGGACGGCATGTGTTAGAAGGAGATAAGTAGATGAGCTCAGTGTTGCTAGGTTAGTGAATAATTTAGGTGCGACCGCCCTTTCGCCAGGCACTTTAGCTATCTGTTCTATGTCGATTGGATGTTGGATGCTTTTTTTTTAATTGTTATTACGTCTGGATTTTATTTAGTCCGTAGTGAATTTATTCTATGTAGTGAGCTAAGTTTAGAAAGTAAAGTACGTAGATATATTTATATTTAAAAAGTAAATGTAAAGAATCTATCCACTACTTAGGTATAAACTGCTATTCGTCATAACATGCGAGCTTAACATACTTACAAATACCTATAACTGTCAAGGGAATGGGCGAAAATCATAGGAATCATGTTATAGGCGATGAGGCTAGCAACCCATCACTATTTTGATTTCATTTTTCACCTATAGGTACGCCCACAATCTTGCTAAATGTGGCCTGTAGGTATCTGTTACCTTAGGCTCTGTCTACCCCGTAAGGGATAAATACGTGATTTGTGTTTGTATGTATAATTGTCAAGTTCCCAGGAGACCTTACGTTTACCTATTCAGCAAAATAATTGTAAAATAAAGCTTTATGTTAAGTACCTACTGCCATACGTGTTTTAAATAACTTGTAGAATGAAAAAAAATGAGAAGGTAACACATTTAAAAGTACCTGCCTAGCCTGCCTTTTAGAAATGGTTTAAGCATTTTTCAAATTTTGTTACGACGAATTTTGAAGTGCTTACGGAAATGTCATATTATCAAAAACTAATTTGCATGGACAATAGAAATATGTTTTTATCAGTTTACTATTAATTAGTTAACACCAATGTATATAAATGTCAGATGCAATGTTAAAGTTTTAAAGTAATTTAATACCTGCACTTAGGTACACACACACAAAGTTAAAGGTAAGATATGGGTACATACACAGATATCGTCTTTTTACGAGTATCTCTTGGTTACGGGCCGGACGGGGCAGATAGAGCCTGGGGCCCGATTTCTGAAAGCACATGTGTGAAAATACCACTAGAAAGTGGTGAAAACTTGTGTGTGAAAACGAGTAGCTTAGCAGACTTACGGCTCTCATTAATCTTGTGACCTAGTCAAAAATTTGATTAGAGCTGTAGTTTTGAAGATATAAACAGATTTATACCACTTTCGAGTGATGTGCTTTCAAAAATCGGGCCCCAAGGCTCTGTGCTACCTAGGGATAACAAAACTTAAGGGGCACATTTAGCATGTTTGTGGTGTACCTACCTACAGGTGGAAATGGGAATCAAAATATGATATTAGGTACTTTATTAAAATGTATGGAATAAATACTTCCATGCTGGTCTGGGAGCAAAGGAAAAACATGGAATGTACCTACCAGTTGCTTCTCTTCCCGCGCAGATGGTATAAGCCCATCGAGGGATTGGGTGAAAATCTTAGGGATCATGTTATAATAGTGCGATGTGGCTAGCAACCCATCACTGTTTTGATTCCCCTTTCCATCTATACGCCACAATCATGCTAAACGTGGTCTTTAAGTCTTGTCACCCTAGGCTCTGTCTACCCCGTAAGGGATAAAGACGTCATTTATGTATGTATGTATGGAATAAAAATTATCGATAGGTATTCTTGATCTTTAATCCAAATGAACTTTTTTTGTTTTAGATAGCTATTTCACTCTCTAACTATACGCCAGGTAAGTAACTTCAAACCCAAAGCATACATTTTCAATTCAAATGTCTCATTCTGTTCATAAATGTACCTAATCTTGATTCCATGACACAAGGATTCACCCTCTCTAAAATAGACCTTGGTTATGTCTTTAATGACTTCTTATTAATTCAAACTCATTTGTAAAAAGCTGACTGATATCTGAGTATTGTATCTACACAGACAGGATTTATTGCAATTTCTACCAAATGTATTCCGCCGCCGAAAACACCAAACATTTTGTCCCCCAACAATCAACTATCTAAATACCAAATATTGCTATTCTACCGGCTATAAAGTATAAACCCATTTAGCCTGTTATTAATCAAACAGCCACATGTCCGGGGTTCGGTTCCCGTATTCCCAAACCGATTACTCCCCGCAAATATTTGCCCCTCGCCCCCTCATCATGTTTATTGACATTCTATCCCGGCGGGTTGCGTCGCTGTTTGCTCCGGGATATCTGTAAATAACCTATTAATTTTCCATCACTTGCTATGATAAGTCGGGCGGTAATACCGTAAACGGGAGGTGCCGTTCTGTCGGCATGTCTTTATGCCCGTATATTACCCATTAGTCTTCAAGTAAAATAAGCAGAGCAGGGATAAAAATATAGTTTATTGGTTGTAGCGGAATGCAAGAGAGTAGGTACAGTTTTTCGACAAGAATAGAAAACAATAAAACGTATTCAAAATATAATTAGTATCAAAAATGGCCTGGGCCCGATTTTTGAAAGCACATCACTCGAAAGTGGTATAAATTTGTTTATATCTTCTGTTTAGCACAGCTCTATAACACACAGCTCTATAATCAAATTTTTGACCAATTCACAAGATTAACGATAGCCGTACCGAAGTATCTTCTAAGTTACTCGTATTTCAAATTCAGCACAATTTTTCACCTCTTTCGAGTGGTATTTTCACATATGTGCTTTCAAAAATCAGGCCTCAGGGTGTTTACTATTACCGTAGGACAGGGGTCGGAGACCGGGGTACGGCGTAGGAGATAAGAAGGTTTAACAATTAGATTCGTAAGGTTTACTAATACAAGCAAACATCATATAGTCTTAACAAATGCGACTTCAAAGTACATTTTTGTTTTACTACGAATCCTTCTTCCAGACCAGCGTGGAAGATTTTTTTAATTGAACCTAATCATAACAGTACCTACAGCAGGGTAGCTAAAGTGGTTATCGTCGTCTGTCACAGTGTCAGGCGATTTGTAGTCAACCACTCATTATGTTGTGACCCCTAATGAAACAATCTCGGTTCCGAACTCGCCCCTCGCCCCCCGCCCCGCTCGCGCGGACCCCAGCCGGTTAAAAAGCAATATCCACCCTCACAATAATCGGAAGCAACACTTGTAATAACCCATTTACCGGCGGCGTCGACTTGCCGCGAAACCCTTTTGACCGGAGATGCCTTTGGCTAACTTTTATAGCATGTCGTGTATGCTTATCCCCTTATAGATGATGGTCCCATCACAAGACCAGCGCTGGCTGCAAGGCCAGCATTATGCTGAGATGGGACCATTTCGTGATGTATGCTGTCCTTATATTTTTTTATTTACTCCTTTTTTGTTTTTGTATTATATGTCACGAAAAAATGTTTTCTTTCTTTCTTTCTGTCTTTCTTGTAGAAAGCGAAGATTTAAATATTTTTTTGTTTCCGAGATTAGCGTAAACAGTTTTTTTCTCAATCGTTGATAATTATGGTGGATAGTGAATAATTTTTTTGTGATGTTCTGTTCGTTTTCCCCCTACAGAATAGTTCAGTTATCTTTGCGAAACAGATTTCCCTCTCTGTACCTACTGCTTACAATAATTATATAAGTACGTTAATCACTTCCATGCTGGTTTGGGAGCAAAGAAAAAACATAGAATGTATCAGTTGCTTCTCTTCCCGCGCAGATGATAAAAGCATCGAGGGAATGGGCGAAAATCTTAGGAATCATGTTATACGCGATGTGGCTAGCAACCCATTACTATTTTGATTCCCCTTTCCATCCATACACCCATATTAATGCTAAACTGGTCTTTAGTTCTTGTTACCTTAGGCTCTGTCTACGCCGTAAGGGACAAAAAAGTGATTTATGTATGTATGTTAAGTAATGAGTTACCGGCCGTACCGTTGAAGTTGAAACCATTGAAATGGGTCGTACGCAGAATATGAAACCTACATTTCGCTGGGTTCTCCAGTCGTAGGTGCTCTGTGGTCTGTCCGCGCCCGCATCACACGCCACGTGGCGATTCACTAGATTCGATAAACGGTTTAGATGAAAAGTGGAAGCAAATTACTTTGATAGCTTACAGGAATCAATTGTTTTATCTAGAGCAAACCAGCAGCCGCCCGTTCTCTTGCCAACGCCAAGGCATAGCCCCTGTAGTTGCCACAGAGAGAGGCGAGATCTGAATCATCTCTCACAGTATGCGTAGCACGACAGCATACGAAAGTCGCGTCGCGCGCGAGATAGATTACCCATCTCTTTCTAAAACGAATAGTAAGAAAAAGACGGGCAATCTGACTCGCGCGCGACGCGACTTTTGTACGCTTTCGTGCTAGACGTAGGTAGATAGATACAGATGAAAAGGCCTTCGATGGTGATGATGATAAATAGAGATCTCTCTGCAGGCAGAAGTTATGCCTGGGGACCAAAGTCCTAAGGAAACGCATGCACAAATCACGTCTTTATCCCTTACGGGGTAGACAGAGCCTATGGTAACAGGTACTACAGGCCACATTTAGCAAGATTGTGGCCGTACCTATAGGTGGAAAATGGAATCAAAATAGTGATGGGTTGCTAGCCTCATCGCCTATGACGGGATTCCTATTATTTTCGACCATTCCCTCGATGGGCGGGTAGAGAAGCAACTGGTACATTCTATGTTTTTTCTTTGCTCCCAGACCAGCATGGAAGATAAGGAAGATAGTCGGAAATTGTATACCGTCCAGTTGCGTATCTTCGCCTGGATTTTGACACTTTTTCCAAAATATCTTTCATATTTGAAAGAATTTTAGTCCATTGTCGCAAAAAAAACCTTTTTTAGTACTTCTGGCTATCAGTATAAATCACTAAAGCTTTGAATTTCACTCGTTAACTTGGTAATAAATGGCCCCAAAGGCAATAGGCGAAGTATGGGTACTTTTCCCTATCTTCGCCTATGGCATGCCTTACCGCTAATACTAAACTTTTCCATGACTTACACATGTTAAGTCTTATCTACTTGGACTGTGTTAATACAATATGAAGCTTAACTACACCGGACTAGGCATATTTTAAAGAAAATGTGTGGTAGGCGAAGATTGGCTGCAGTTTGAAGTTGTTTCATACATTTTCTAAAACGATGCTAGGGCTGCCAAAACTTACCCAACATGCCAAACAAAGGGGAGTAATGGTTTACAATAAAAAAAATATTTTCAAACTTTTTTTTATTACTTAAACAAAACGTATGTTTTTCTGCTATAATATGTTTTTAATTGAAATCCAATCAACCTATGCCTATAAAATATTTATATAATTTAATCTACTTATTAACTTTCCTCCAAATCGTTAAAGCCATTTCCGTAAAACAAAACAAAAGAAAATATTTAAATTGGCAATCAAGTAATATCATCCACTAATTAATGTGCTACAATAAATTTGACAACCCTAGGGGCAGGCGAAATTTGGCAACAAGTTGAACGATAAATACCCTCCCCAACGTTTTATCCAATTGTGATTTCTAGACGTAAGTTAGCCATTAAATACTAGTGTCACATGAAAAAGAAATAGTTATACGATATAATCATGTAAAAAGTTTAACATTATCTGGTCTATATCACTGTTTAAAACCAAAGTTAAAACGCTGGTAAAAAAAAACACGTGGTCGGCGTCGCGAAAAAATCTCACTGAACATCAATTGTGAGAAGTTAGTCGCAGATCGTTCGAAGAATGTTGACCGCCATGAAAAATACTTTGTATTTAGCAGTTTTATGTAAGGCTAGCACTAAAAACATTTCGGTAGTGTTAACTTATGTCAAATTGGGCGAAGATAGGTAGCACAGGCGAAGATACGCAACTGGACGGTATTTATTAAGAACACTTGGTAGCGCGGTGCAGAACACTACGTCACCGGCGCTAGCTACTCGTGCCTAGTTCGTCTATTCAACGACTAGGTACGAATACGAAGGTAAGGTTTTACTTAGTAGTATTGTTTATCAACGGAAAAGGACGCCGGATTCAATGAAATACATTTAGTAGTGGAAGTGGGGAACATGGCGAATGGTCGGAGCACCGGACGCGATTAGACCGGGATGGTACAATTGGTCTCATTTGTTGGAGAGCCTCTTACACCTGAGTAGGTAATGCCTGCGAATTGAGTCTGCGACCCACTATGCCAGATAGGTGGGTGTTTTAGCAATTATAGATAGATAACATGGTCGATTCTGTGTCCTGATTTTTGAAAGCGCGTATGCCAAAATGTTGCTCGAGAGTGGCGAAGACTTAGCTAAATTTTGAAATGGAGTAAGTTTAGTAAAAAATGCAAAAGGGGAATTTAAAACTAATTAGAAACTAAACTAATCTTAAAATAAAATAATTAAAAATGGAGGGGCCCCCGTGGCATAGTGGCCGTAGCCATGGTCCAAGCACAAGCTGCCAGCTCTGCGGTCACCCGTAGCGTCTATTAGCCTCTTCGAAATATCTTTGAAGTTTAGTATATTTTTTAATTCATACATTCATTGAGGTGTCTTACAGCGTTACAATAATTACCTACTTGAATAAGTTCTAGAATTAGTTTACAATGCGAGTCTTAAGCTCAACAACAGAACTCCCTATTTATGTAGTACAATCATATGCCTGGGTGGGAAAATAGAATATGAAACAACAAAAATATTTAGAAAAAGAAAAAATTATACTTACCTACATGTTCCTGGAGTGGAAGAAAATTGTAGGTCTAAGTTATCTTACACTTCGAACATCAATCAACGTGTCAGCCGACGACAGTCAAACAATGCTGAAAACATTTAGGTACAGGGTTATTGTTCAGTTGAACCAGGCCAAAACGCCTGCCAAAGTACATGCCTACCCAATACAAATCTCATCATCATCATCATCATCTCAGCCATTACAAGTCCACTGCTGGACATAGGCCTCTCCTTTAGATCTCCAATAAGACCGGTTGGAAGCGGCTTGCATCCAGCGCGATCCTCCGATCTTAATGAGGTCATCGGTCCACCATGTGGGTGGACGTCCCACGCTGCGCTTGCCGGTGCGTGGTCTTCATTCGAGGATCTTTCGACCCCATCGGTGATCCGTCCTCCGTGCTATGTGCCCTGCCCACTGCCATTTCAACTTGCTAATCCGCTGGGCTATGTCGATAACCTTGGTTCTTCTACGAATCCAAATCTATATATATAAATGAATCCGTATTTCCCTTGGTGCTGGACCGATTTCACCAATTCATTTTTTGTTGTGATCGTTATTGTTAGGTTAGGTTAGAAACATTTTAATGTGTAAAAATATTTAAAAAAAACTGGTATGGGGCCGAAGCCACGTGTACCTAACAGCTAGTTAATTATAAATCACAATGTATTATATGCGTCTATTTATGTATAATAATTAATGCTGGAGCGAGCACTTAATTTATATGAAGTAGGAAGCGAAAGGAAAATGGGTTTCCAAGTGACTGAACAAAGTAATAAACCGGCACGCGCTCAGTCGCTCGCCCGAGGAGCGTCGCCCGCGCCGATAAATAACCGAGTAATCAGGTGCAAGCGGCGGATATTAACTCGGCAACGTGTTTAGATAACGGAGCAACGTGCAGGTATCACGCGACCCCCGCCCCGAACTGGATTTATACATACATACACAAATCACGTGTATATCCCTTACGGGGTAATAAGACCTAAAGGCCACGTTTAGCATAGTTGTAGGCGTATAGGTGGAAAGGGGAATCAAAATATTGATGGGTTGCTAGCCGCATCGCCCTATAACATGATTCCTAAGAATTTCGCCCGTTTCCTTCTATGGGTTTTACCATCTACGCGGGAAGAGAAGTAACTGAAACATTGAATTAAATTAAACTGGGAACTCGCACACACCGTTATTAGGTACCTACACAAATTATGTTAATGCAATGCAGTAAACGCAGAGTAAACCAATTAATTACCTAGTTACCTATACTTGACAGAAAAGTTCTAACTTAAAAGTAAGTTTCTAAGAAACAAAGTTCGCAAACAAAAATTGAAATGATGAAAAATTTAAACGGACCTCCGCAAAGTAACGCCTGATTCAATAAAACAAAGTTCGTAGGTAGTCAATCATAATTGACCAAAAAATATTTGCCAATAATAAAACCGCGAAAAGCCTTTTGACAAAATTATAATTTGAACAAAGTTTTCGGAAACAGCAATAAATACTTTCAGGATCTACCTACACCATCCAATTAAAACATGTCACAGCACGACATGAACAAAGTATAGAATAGGTTAGTTACATCTTAAAAACTAGGTACAGTCAGCGTCACATAGTTCGTGACACCCTAAATAGCCAGATAGTTCGCAACAAGTCATTGTTACTGTTGAAATAAGGTCGTGTTGCTAACTTTTTGGCCACTTTGGGTGTCACGAACTATTTGACGCTGACTGTACATGTTTAAGCACCACCGGTATCTAGACCCACAGACGGCTCGTACCAGCCACCTCCTCGCCATTGTTTTAAACGATGAGCCGCCATCCGCGCCGCCTTCCCACGCCGGCCAGCTAATGAGGCGCGTGCCGTCGCGGAAGCAATCGAATGCATTCGTACAAGCAATCAGACGACGCGTGAACTCCATCACTATAACACGTGAATGATTATAATACGTAAATAAAATAAATAAATAAATAAATATCTTGGGACAAATTACACCAATTGACCCAGCCCCAAACTAAGCAAAGCTTGTACTATGGGTACCAGGCAACGGATAAACATACTTATATAAGGTAGATAAATACATACTTAAATACAAACAACATCCATGACTCGGGCACAAACATTTGTATTCATCATACAACTGTCTGCCCCTACCGGGATTCGAACCCGGGACCTCAAGCTTCATAGTCAGGGTTACTAACCACTAGGCTATCCGGTCGTACTATAGCTGTCGGATTCCTGACAAAGCTATAATTAGGTAGGTATTACTATGATTAGGTACGAATCCCGGGGCGCGCAGCTCTGAGTTTTTCGTAATTTATGTGCGAAAATACATTTGAAATTTATCATGAGCTTTTCGGTGAAGGAAAACATCGCGAGGAAACCTGCACACATCTGGTAAGCAATTCAATGGTGTGTGTGAAGTTCTCAATTTGCACTGGGCCCGCATGGGAACTACACCCAAGCCCTCCCGTTCTGAGAGGAGGCCTGTGCCCAGCAGTGGGACGTATATAGAGATGTGGTGATGATGGGGATGTATTTTTGGGGTATTTTTGGAGCTTCTGAAGAGAACAGCAATGATTTTTCAACAGCACCACAAAAAAACAGTTTTACAAAATATAAAGCTTAACAAATAGAAATAAATTATTTACTCTAAAACAAGTGGTTTCATTTATGTAAATCGACATGCACACATTCATATGACACAAATACACACTCATACACAATGATACAAATAGAAAATTAAAATTAATTCTCGGTGCTCACTTCCATCAGGCAACAAACTTACTCGCTTTGCACCCTATTAGGTAGGTACACAAAAAAGTGGCTTCCACGCCCTCGCCCCGGTCAACTGCGATCCAGTTAATTACTAAAGCCAGTAAAGCACGCAATTCGCAGCATATGCGCCGCCGGGGGCGCCCGCGCAGCCCCAACAGCCGCGGGGACGCAGCTACTACGTTCGACGTTCGCATCATGTCTCTCTCACTCTCCTGTAAACGCCTGTGATATGAAGCAACCGGCACGAAAAGAAACTTTGAATTTTTAAGTTCGGAGTAGCTCTCGAGCTGCCGTCGCCTTACCTGCACTCGCTGTACCTACTATGAATGGGTTCTATCTTTTTTTTTTTATGTGAATAGGAAGGCAAACGAGCACACTTGATGGTAAGTGATCACCACTGCCCATAGACACCCACAACCCCGGAGGGATTGCAGATGCGTTGCCAACCTAGAGGACTAAGATGAAATGCCTCTTGTGCCCGTAATTTCCCCGGCTGTCTTACTCTCCACACCGGAACACAGCAGTGCAAGCACTGTTACAATTAGCGGCAGGATTAGCGAGTAAGATGGTGGTAGCGATCCGGACGGACCTTGCACAAGGCCCTCTACCACCCGCAAACTTTGATGGAAATTAAATCTCGCTTGCGACATTTTAATGTGTATAAACAAACATTTTAACAAAAAAAAACCGACTTCACTACGCACTAAAAAGAAAAAAATAATTGCATAATATTCTTCTACAACTTAATAATTAACTTACTTTTTCTACTTATCAATATATAGGTACGATCTAATGTTGTTACAATTATTGTTATTTCTGGAGTCGGTGTCAGCCAACGTACGCTTGTAACTACATACATAGTTACAGGTGAGATGTGCTTGTGTATAAAAGGGGTACGTATTAAAATACATAAAGTTTAAAATGTATAATGGGTTAAAATACATAATGGTTTATAATATATAATGCGATTTTCTCAGAAAGTTACAAATTAACAGGATTGTTATAAAACAAACCTAACCTAACCTAAACCAATCTATAGATTACGATATCAAAAAAGTTCATTTAGCTAATAGTTTTACAGAAAATTGCGTTATACATTTTGAACCATTATGTATTTTAACCCATTATACATTTTAAACTTTATGTATTCTGATCCGCTCCCGTATAAAAGTTAATTTGTGAAAAAGTATTTGTTAAAGTATTCTCGTATTATTGTTGCTGGGTATATTGTAGTGTTTCCTTGGCTGACACCGACTGCAAAAATAACAATAATTGTAACAACATTAGATCGTACCTATATATTGATAAGTAGAAAAAGTAAGTTAATTATTAAGTTGTAGAAGAATATTATGCAATTATTTTTTTCTTTTTAGTGCGTAGTGAAGTCGGTTTTTTTTTGTTAAAATGTTTGTTTATTTTTTTAATTTTTAGTGAATCTGAAGAACACTAACACTTTTTTCTGAATATGGGTAGACCTACTAAACGTGCTGCCATTTCAATTTGGTCCAGTTCTGACAATGGCACCCCTGAAAAAACCGTATAAGTCTGAAATTAGCATTATTAAGTATCTATGTGTGCGACAAATCGTCCGTTTCATTTAAACGGCGCTGTCATATGAGCAGCACGTTTAGTAGGTCTACCCATATTTAGAAAAAAATGTTAGTAGTGTACTTCAGATTCACTAAAAATGTATCAAATATTATAAACTAGCTGACCCGGCGAACTTTGTTCCGCCTTAAATTTGAAAAATTCCAGTGGTTTGGGCTGTGCTATCCCGCGGGAACTATGCAACTTTCCGGGATAAAAACTATCCTATGTCCTTTCCCGGGACTCAAACTATCTGTATACCAAATTTCAACTAAATCGGCCGAGCGGTTTAATCGTGAAGAGGTAACAGACAGACAGACAGACAGAGTTACTTTCGCATTTATAATATTAGTAAGGATAATATAAGTCGGTTTTTTTTTGTTAAAATTTTTGTTTATTTTTTGATTTTTAGTGAATCTGAAGTACACTAACATTTTTTTCTGAATATGGGTAGACCTACTAAACGTGCTGCTCATATGACAGCGCCGTTTAAATGAAACTGACGATTTGTCGCACACATACTTAATGCTAAATGGAGGTCTAAAAGAGAGGCCTACGTCCAGCAGTGGACTTGTAATGGCTGAGATGATGATGATGACTTAATGCTAATTTCGGACTTATATGGTTTTCTCATGGGTGCCATTGTCAGAACTGGACTAAATTGAAATGGGACCACACGGTAAGCACCAGCTTTCAAATAAAAAAAGAATCATTAAAATCGCTTCGCCCAGTCCAAAGTTATGAGGTAACAAACATAAAAAAAAAAAAAAAAAAAAAAAAATACAGACGAATTGAGAACCTCCTCCTTTTTTTGAAGTCGGTTAAAAAGTAGAGATTAAGAAACAGAAGTTTAGTAGTCTTGTACATCACCCAAACCAGCAGGCATGCTCGCTGAGCCTGATTCGATAGGACGCCTTAAGAGGTGAGGAATCCTAGAACTGTATCAGCTGATGTGAAGACTCAGCCACGAATTGAGAAGCTTCCACTGGGGAGCTGGCTCTGCACGACATGAGACACCCACCACCTCTACTCATAGTCGTCCGACTGATCGCAAGATAATACAATACAATACAATACAAATACTCTTTATTGAACACCACAAATCAGTACAAAACAATACAGAAACAAAGAACAAAGTAGACAATAGGCGGTCTTATCGCTTAATAGCGATCTCTTCCAGACAACCAATGCAAGAAATAAGTTGGAGATAATACATAGTAGGTAATTAAAAAAATTGTCTTGTACCTAGACGGAACTCAACGACATTGTGAAACAAACGAATCACTCGCGTGTCAAAAAGTCGAGTGCTCGAAATGTTTCGGACCGTGGTCCTCGGAGGGTTTGTCTCGGAGACAGTTAAACGAACATGCTCCACTTTGTAAGTGAGTGGCGTTTATTTCGTAACGATACGAATCTCACGGTGGTTTTGTAACTAAACGACTTTGAGTCAGTTAAATTGACGTTTCTTCTGAATGGATTGAGGTATCTATTACCCCTGCGCAACATCAACTGCTCCAGTGCTAAGGATGTCCAAAGGCAGCTACGATTGCTTGCCATCAGGTTTACCTTCTTTGTTGTATATAAAAACTAGGCGTCACCGTGCATTGTTGTTTTTTATGTCCTGTGAAGGTGCAAATCTCAATCTATTTTCTATGATCCCATCACATATTGCCTGTAAAGTAGTCGTCTGTTGACATAACTAATTGGCTGGCTTGTGGCGTCACGGCTAATCCGGCGGGGCGGGGCGAGCCGACGGGGCCTCCGTAGCAGCCAACAGCCGCGGGTGTTGATGCTAAATTAATCTGAACCCTTATTCCCACTGGCACTACATCATTTTTTCTTCTAGCTAAGCTACACACTAAGCAGAAAGTTTGTTGTTCGTTAATCTGAATTTTCTGACGAAATTCCTGGGAAATTGGGGTTTTGGTGCCGATAAAGCAGGCAAATCATGATCATGTTATAGGCGATGAGGCTAGCAACCCATCACTATTTTGATTCCATTTTCCACTTATACGCCCACAATCTTGCTAAATGTGGCCTGTAGGTACCTGTTACCATAGGCTCTGTCTACCCCGTAAGGGATAAAGACGTGATTTGTGTGTGTTTGTGTGCAAAGCAGACAAAATAAATCTTAAATTGTTTGTTTAGTCTCGTCTATATAGGTATAAACCGAATGTTCGTTCTATTTTTGCCCATACATATAAGTAGGGTGTTTTTTTTAATCTACGAATTGTCTAGATATCTTCATCAATACCGGACCGATTTGGAAAATATTTTTATAATTGAAAGGCTAAGGCACAATTTTATTAATATTTGAGGTTTATTTCAGACACATAAACATCGTAGGTGCCAAAACTTTGTAAACGTTTCCTCTTACTGAATTCAGAAACGTGTCAGCTGTTGCAGGAACGCAATCCTTTGTGGCGTGTTCCGCCACCGCGACGGTTTGGCGCACAATGCCCGCCGCCTTGCACAATGCCGGTTCCGGTCCGAGGCCGGTAAGCAGAGATTGCTGGAGATTAAATGGGTTCTTGAAAAATTACATTGAAGCAAGTCTTGGGTGTCTTACTGTAAGACGAAATGTTGAGCACGGAACCCTCTAATAATGGGAGGGCGCTTAGCAGGGCCGTCTGTAACTAGGCTGGGGCCCTTGGACACACAAGAATTTGGGGCCCTTTTGGAAAGCAAAAAAAGCGAATTATCATAACATTTTTTGCTAAGTATGATCATTTACTATAGAAATTGTCGGTCCTTCGGGGCCCCCTGAGAATGGGAGCCCTGGGCACGGGCCCCGTGTGCCCTTATGGTAAAGACGGTGTTGGCGCTTAGTTCCGACGCGGGCCCAGTGCCGAATGGAAACTTCACACACACACCAATTGAATTGCCTCGCAGGTGTACGCAGCTTTGTTCATGACGTTGTCCTTTCCTGAAAAGCTTATGACAAATTTAAATTAGTTACCTATTACAGTACCTACTTGGTGGGTGACCGCCTTAACTTAAAAACTAAGTCTTACTAACAAACGCACGTCTCAAATATTCCAAAAAGAGTGCCTTAACCCAAGCAAAAAATAACTAATCTGCTGTAACACCTCTCGGTAGTTATCGAGTTGATTTCGCCCACAAATACTCGTCGCGAGTTACACAATAAGCAGACAATGCGCCGGCGCGGCCAGACCCGCCGTCGCCGCGCGCGCAGCCGTAATCCCCGCTAGGGACGTCACGGTGAAAACTTAGAAACGCATTTGTCAATGATAATTCTCGCTACAGGGCAGGAATTTCCCGTTCTGTATTTTTTTTGGGGATCTTGGAAATTAATTGTACAATAATGTTGTCAAATTCCAAATACTTCAGTCGTAGACCACAGAATAAGGGGAAAAGGGACTTTTAGGAAATATAATACTTGCTGTGTTAGGGCAGTGACAGTCGACAAAAAACAAATGCTCTGTGGTTTGTCTGACCCTAAAGTATACAGTGACTGCAATCAGAATCAGAATCAGAACATTTACAATCAATAATCAATAATAATAATAATTTGTAATCCAGAGATGTTATTGCTTTTGTGCTTTCATGAGGTAGAAACGCAACTTTTGTTAAGTGTGATAGTAAATGGGGATGTGTGTATGCATTAGATAATATATCGAATGGCATGCCTTCTGACTATCTATTCGTCTCTTACGCCCTGTCGAAAACAAATAATAAATCCTATTGCATCGTCTTTGGAACCTGTCCACTGCCCTGCCCCTACAGTAAAATTTTAAAAATAAAAAAATAATCATGATGAAAAGTATTTACAAAATCCCATCTTCATATTCATCCCATCACTAGCCCGGACGCCGGAACAAACTTCAAGTAGCTTGGAAATAGAGATTAAGCCTTAAGAAATCGCGAATAAAAGCCTCGCTGCCTCATAACAGACAGTTCGTGTAATTCGGGGGCTGGCTTGTGTAATCTGTGCAATACCGCATTAGCCTCCAACTGTTTGTCTGCGGCGGCGACGGCGGCGAACAATGCCGCGTTGCCGGCGGACGCGCCGTCTCACTAAACGCTGGCAATTCCTCTAAAATGTTCAATTCAATGAATCGACACCAAACACGCTTATATCCTTTACTTCCTCATTCCTATTGTCATCCGAAGGCTGCGAGAACTTAGTTGTGAATTGTATTCGGGCTACTTTTGCTTGTGATTTGTATTGACGTTATCAAATACACTTTTATAGCTCCTAAAATTAATAATAATAATAATATCCTGGGACAATTGACACCAATTGACCTAGCCCCAAACTAAGCAAAGCTTGTAATATGGGCACTAAGACAACGGATAAACATAGATACCTACTTATATAGATAAATACATACTTAAATACATATTAAACATCCAAGACTCGAGAACAAACATTCGTATTGTCATACAAATATCTGCCCCGACTGGGGATCGGGGATGTAACATACACACATACATAAATCACGTCTTGGGCGTATAGGTGGAAAGGGGAATCCAAGTAGTGATGGGTTGCTAGCCGCGTCGCCTATAACATAATTCCTAAGATTCTCGCCCATTCCCTGGATGTGCTTTTAGCATCTGCGCGGAAAGAGAAGCAACTGGTACGTTCTATGATTTTTCTGTACTCCCAGACGGGCATGGAAGATGTAACTTATATAAATTAACACATAAACCAAATCGTCATCCCTTACGTGGTAGACAGAGCCTTAAGGTAACATGATCTAGAGACCAGGTTTATCATTATTGTGGGTAGGTGGAGGGGAATTAGTTTAAGCTGCAGTTTTTACGTCATTAGGTAGAGCTGAATAAAATCAGTGTCGAAATAATAAAAATAAATTATATTTATAGGCATATTTAATATGCCTAATTTTTTTTAAATTCAGCATAGTACAGTCAGCATTAGAAGTGGAAATAATTTACACACGACTCTATCGCCAAGATAAAAGAGGGTGTGTAGCTCATTTTGAGCTCTTCAGAATCGTTCGACTGCTTATCAGCTTCTGAGGCTGACTGTACATTAACATTACTTAAACTTCAATCCCATAGAGAAACTACGACCGCGTCGCATCTCCTGAAAGAAGCGGTCAAGCAGAGAGTCGCGTCAGAACCAACAAGTTTTCTTGGCGACATTTGTTGTGAACGCAACTGTTTTTATTTCAATATTTGAATTAATTATTTAGCATTGTATAACTTCACATTTTAACGTAGAAACGAAACGTGACGTAACGTAGTTTTTCTGTAACCAATGACAGCTTCGCACGTACCCAAAAATAATAGCATAGTACCCGTCTTAAACGGTCCTCTTTTTACCACTGTCTTCGTATCCATTAGAGCGAATAGGCACTTTTATTTGTTAGATCCAGTACCTTAAAATATAGCAGTCAGTGCCGGATTAGCCACGTAGCAAGAGTAGCAAATGCTACGGGTCCCGCGAATTTGGGGGCCTCGCGCTCCAACGCCTGTCTGACCGTAATAAAAAAATATTAATTTAGATAGGAGCGTAATAGTACATTACTGCAAAGGCCGGGAAGTAAGGGGTTGCAGGCCGAGTAAGTTTGACGGCCGAGTGGTACACGAGGCCGGCATGGTACGAGGCCGGCAACCCCTGTCCCGGCCGAGGCTTGTATAGTGCTTTTCTCAAACATGCAATGAAATAAATAAAAAACTTCAAAAAAACAGTATTTATTTGTAAGGCAACTAAAATCTAAACCAGTAAAACAAAATTTCATGGCATTGTAGTCAATGCTTTATAATTACAATAATTAAAAAAAAAACGACACTTGTCAATTGTGACGACTGAGACCTACCCTGTTTAAATTTGATACATTTCTCTGTCACTATTTTCGTCGGAACTCATATTTAAAATTTATCAAAATCAACAATGAACAAAAGATTATTGTTTTTTTATTTTCCCACCAAAATGTGTTTTTTTTTAAATGTACGTTTCGTTTTACGCTGATTGTGCTGACGTTTACACCGCTGATATTAAGATGACAATGAAATGAGATTTAAATATTTCTGTAGGTACCTAGTTAGGTTTCAATTTAAAATTAATCTTATATGTTAATTATGTATCGTTTTTTATGTAATTTTTGTTTTTATGTAATTAAAATTGCAAAGAAAGCAAATATTGCTTATGTTTTTTTTAAAGCTGAATATCATGATGCCATTGACCAATAAAGACTTGGCTGTATGGACCCTGTTTCCTTTGCCTACCCCAAAAGGGATGAATAATAATAAAAATGACCTATAAACTAAACGTCATGATGCTGTGGCACATGAAACAATAGACAATCGCTTTGCAGGCCTAGGCCTGCCATTTTGTATGAAAATCCATTACATACCACTTGTCTAACCGCGCCCGCGACGTGATACGTCCCGGCCTATTATTTGGAACGTAAGGTTAACATTTCATTGCATCTTTGAGAAAAATATCTTTGTAACAGTTTTGTTTTATTTAATACCCTAAACTTGAGAACCTAAAGCAAACCAAGGGCCCCTTGACAGAATTTGCTACAGGCCCCGCGCTGGCTTAATCCGGCACTGATAGCAGTTGAGTATTATCGTAGTTTTATTGTGAAAGCATCGCTAGGAAATCAGCAGCCTGGGCCAGCACTACCTTCTTATTCCGTGTTGCTAAGCTGTGGTCAGATGCTATGTAGTTTTTAATAAACCGACAATACAGCTATTGTCTCCTTCAAACAGGATCGGCGATGTTGTCGGAGCTGCTAATAGGCTTACGGCAGCCATTGTGGGTATAAGCCGGCTTAATTCTCGGTTTTGGAGGAAAACGCGTAGTTTTGTACAATTCAGCTCGGCGTGTCGTGCGGGGGCGTATTCCGGAGCTTTAAACGTACCTATATATCTAAGTAAAGTAAGTGATAAAGAGACAGCATTCGCGCGTTCACCCAGTTTGACCATTGACATTACAGAATATATTTTGTCATTGCCTTTAGAAACAATAAAATAAGAATCAGCAATGAAGGAAGCTGTTTACGAGTAGGAGGCTATATTTTTAAGAAACAGAAAATATACTTTTTTTCCCAACAAACATGTTTCACTTCACGGGTTTCGAAACAGTTTTATAGCGTCGTAATTTATTTGTATTGCGGTTTATGTTTTCAATTTAGACCTTTTAGGGTTCTATATCTCGACGGAAAAGAAATTAATCCTCACTTCATTATCCATATTGTATTGTATGTGTGCATGCATCTGTCCGTCCCAACTATGTTCTCATGAACGTGTAGAAGTATAATATTAATTTAAAAGCTATGGTTTGTCGTTATTATTTAATATTTAAGTGAACTTTATTTCTACACGATACAGAAGTGAAGATTGAAACACATGGAAAACCACCCGTAACAGATAAGCAGGATTTTCCATGTGTTCTGGTTTTCAGTATACTAACGAGTTTACGGTAAAAATAAAAATCAAAAATCGGGAACTTAAATTTCTCGATAAATTGAACTTCATTATAGCCACGCCTTACCATGACGTCTTATGCGATTGAATTCCGAACCACACTTGGATCGCTCGTTGCCAGATTCATACTAGAAGCGTCAAAAATAACAGCTAAAACTTAATATTGAATCGGAATCGAATAGCATTACCACGTCATGGTATGGCCCCAGAATACTCCCGTGTGACAGCATGTGGTGTCTCTCACACTCTGCTCCTAGCTAGTAGAGTAGGTAATATACAAACCGCGTACCTACAAACAAAATACACACACAACAGCTTTATGCAGCCGGTCAGAGACATAATACGGACGCGTAGAATGGAAAAGGTTCTATTTAATCGAGATGATATGACTGCCAATCTCCAGCTTAAAAATATTCCATTCTGGACCACATGCAATGTGCATAAAAATTTATAATAAAATTCCGAACTTCATCCAAAATATAAAAGACATTAAACCTTTTAAAAATACACTACATAAATACTTGCTGGAGAAATCCTACTACACCCTTCAGGAATTCTTTGATGATAAGCAGACATGTTCTAGAAATTAAGAAAACTTGTTTACAGTTAAAATTTATAATGTAATGTACTACTATTAAATTTGTACATTAAAAATGTAATATTTGCAGTGCCCCTACAGGGTTTGATCTTGTATATTGTATCTTGTATCAAAGCAAATAAAAGTTTGAGTTTGAGTTTAGATGTTATAATTATAAATAGCGACACGAAAATTTGATTACCACTTTGAAAATCGGGCCCCGGCTTTTTTGAGTTCATGCCGAAAGGTCACCACGTAAGTTTGCTGCCCAGCAATAGCCAAATCCAGGTACCTACCTATTTTACAACAAAAGAAACGAAAATACGCCTGTAACGTTTATTAATATTTCAATCAAACTCAACCACTTCAGCCGGCATTGATCGCGTGTAATTAGGGTTGCCAGCCGTACAATACCTATTACATAGTAGTGTGCTATATTTCAGTCTATTGTACTTTATGTTGTAGAAAAATAATATAGTACGAATAATGCTATATTTTCATCGGTAATTCAGTTTTCGCGCTTTTTTTATTTAACTGTGACTTGAGCTCACAACGCAGCTTGAGAATTTCAAAACGAAACGCATCTACCGTATCGTCTTTGGTTTGGTTTTGGTTTTGGTCTCATGGAAAAACAAATGATTACTAAAAATAAAATGTGTACTATAAATAAATATAGGGGTTTCAGCACCGAATTTAACTTTGTCCCTTTCGGTGTTGAGACCGTCCGTGGGGTCCTAGCGCTATTAGCCTCTTCAAAGACATTTCGAAGAGGCTAATAAACGCTACGGGTGACCGCAGAGCTGGCAGCTTCCTTGGACAGCGTATTTAGTATCGCTGTCCAAAGGGGGAATGCTGCCAGCGTCTGTGGAACTATGCCACGGCGGCCCCTCCTTTTTTAATTATTTTATTTTTAGATTAGTTTTATAAAAAATACTATTTTACCTTCAAAAAAAGTGGCAACCTTACACGTAATTGAGTTGGGCCCGCACGTCGTAGTTCCCGAGCGTTGTTAATAATAAACAATTATTAATAAACACTTAATAAACAGTAAACAAGTGTAGCGAGGGACGCAATAAACATTATGTTAACCACACTCCAGCGCACCCGGCCTCGGCCCGTAATAACAGAGAAGAACAAACAGCGCAGAGGGCACAGCTCGTGAATCCTACTAATATAATAAATACGTACGTATGGATGTTTGTGACTCTTTTACGCCGGAATGGCTTAACAGATCTGGATTTGGAACAGATAAATTATAGTCTGGAATAACATAGGCTTCTTTTTCACGCGGGATAGCGTTAAATTATTTGCAAAGACGCGGGTAACAGCTAGTATTCTTTTAATTTCTCTTAGAAAGTTGTAGATTAGAATCAATGTTGGTTTTGGAAGTAGAAAGTGAAAGTGTTTATGAACGCTCTTAATCGACAAATAACAAACTTGAACAGACTAGGTCTGCGTTAATCGCGAAGAGAAATAGTTGATCAAAGGGTTATTTTAAGTAAATGAGCACCACGAACAATAGCCCCCGCAACAACAGAGCATTGCAAATTGCCAGCCTAAAGCACTTATTTCACCTCATGTCTTACAGCAACGCAAGCACTGCTGCATTGCGACATGACTAGCAAGTAAGATGGTGGTAGCGTTTTCAGGATAGACCTTGTATGTAGAAGATTCATTCTGAAGTGAACAAACTAAAGCCTGAATTACATTTGAAAGTTCTTCTATGGGTCATGTACTCTATGGGTAAATAATTCAATTTGACAGTTAGTCTCACGTGGTTTCAGTTTGAGACTTTTACATTTTGACACTAACTACATAGCTTAAGCGTAAAATTAAAATTACTTAGACTAAGTTATTAATTACAAGACTAAGGGCCTTTTTCACCATTCTCCTAAGTTCCCGATAGTTTAAGTGTCAGTTATCAATGATTCAGTCTCTATTTCTTACTACAAAACAGACAGAGACGTCATCATAGATAACTGACATTTAAGATAACTGTAACTTAACAGAGAGTGGTGAAACAAGCCCTCAGACTTAGTGACCGTATGTAGGTACCAATGCTTCCAACAATCGCATTCGATCGTTTCCAACAAGAACAATGTTACATATATTCACATACATACATACATACATATATCACGTCTTCATCCCTTACGGGATATACAAACTACATATATTCTTAGGTAGTTATTTGCTAACGAAGTCCAAAGGACATTAAAATAACAAACCGACATTGGCTAAAGTCCGCATAGCCAGAAAAAAAGTAACAAACGTGCTCGTAGGCAGAAACTGTCACTGCCAGTGTACACTCTATTCCCCTCATCGCCCGGGAAGCGTCAAGAGCTCGCAGATTTTATTGTCCGTGTTCACCCCTCACCCCCCCCCCTTCGGAGGGTCCAAAAAACTCGGCAATATGCTCGCGAGGGCCCTCCGTCGCCCCGCATTAGGCTCACCTGATTGATGTCTCGTTGTTTACGGCCGCGCCTAATCGCGTTAGGGTTTTGTACGGGGTTATACGCGTTATCGGAGCTCATGTTTATTTAGTGAGATGCGGCTTTTGATTCGTTTTTTTGTGTTTGTGTGTGTCACGACAGTTTTTGAGAGTAACAACGGTTTATCATTATCAGCACTTGTCAACCTTTCAGAAATGCATCACTTCACAGGCTCATCATTGTGACAAACCTTTATTTTTTAACGTTTACGCAAATTACTTTTTTTGTCTAAATATTTGAAACTAGAATAACTGTAACATAATTTTTGTACATTTAGCGTGAATAAAAATTTCATTCATTTCATCCATTTCATCCATTTCGTCCATTTCATCCATTTAATTCATTACTTCCATTTAATTCATTGAATCCATTTCATTCATTCATTCCATTAATTTCATCCATTTCATTCATTTCATCCATTTCATTCATTTCATCCATTTCATTCATTTCATCCATATCATCCTTTACATTCATTTCATTCATTTCGTTCATTTCATCCTTTTCATTCTGTTCGGTGCAACCGAACACCTTTATGACGTCAGTCACTGGCGGCTCCCGCCTTTTACAGTTTAGTGCTCTTTACGGTATTATCGCAACCGGGTGCATTCATAACATTAACATTCTTTACTTATACTATTAAATAAACATTAAAGTGGAGTTTATTCGTGCTTACTCGAAGTGTTTCACTCAACAATAACTACAACAAAGCCACTCCCCAAACATTGGTCCTTCGAACCATTTAGTGATTTTGGTGAGTTTTTGGTGTGTTAGCGATCGGTTCACCGGCTTCCCACAAGCGGGTTTCACCGGCTGGATTGAGTCAATCACATTAGCAGTCGCCAGAAACACTAATAGAATCAGCTGAATAACTACGGGAAGAGTGTGCGTTTCAACATCAACATTAAATACTCAACATTCAACATAATATTTAAACCACAATGGAAAGCCTGCTACAACAACAGTCAGAGACAACATCCAACATCGAAAAAGTTATCAAAAACTTTAAAAAAGAATCGGTCGAGCGCAGGGCAGCTGTCGCCGGTAAAAGAATTGGAGAGTTGCAGAAGTTATTCGAAGATTTTCATACCAACCACCTGATTTTAAGCCAATACGAAGATCAATCAAGTGATTACTTTACCGGAAAGCATTATGACTCCATCAAGAAATACTACGACGAAGCAGTTAATTACATTCAAGGTTATTGGCAGAAGGATGAAAAAGAATCAGAGGCAAGAGAGAAGGTGTCACATCCTGAAATACCACGAATTAACATCAAACTTGACGAAAAACTTCGTAAACAGGCAGCGAACTACAAAGCGCTGCAACGAACATTATCTAACATTAAAGTCGAAACTATTAAGGAGAAGTGGGAATTTGAAGATGCCTTAAAAACTCTAGAATCGCGTTGGGCTACGATCGACCATCTGCATTGGGAGATTGAAAGCGAACTGGAGGGCCGGGACAATAAAGAATTTGAAGTCTTGTTTACAACATACGAAGCAAAGTACACATGCCTCAAAAAGGTAATTAACTCTAGAATGTGGGCTGAAAAACACAGGGAGAAAACAACCCCTATGATGGAAGTGCCAACCTTCCACGGAAATTATAACCAGTGGGTATCATTTAAGGATCTGTTTTCCGAAACTATACACAAAAACCCTTCACTATCGCTAGCGCAGAAGATGCAGTTCCTCAAAAGCAAAGTCCGCGGAGAAGCAGAGCGTCTTATACAACACTTACAGATCAGTTCTGATAATTACACGGTGAGCTGGGAAATACTGAATAACCGATACAATAATAAAAGACTGATTTTTTCAACCCATGTAAATACACTTCTCGATATACCTATAATGAAACAACAATCTCTGGCTCAGATAAAGAGGATGCATGATGTCACACTAGAGTGCCTCAACGCAATAAAGAATCTAGGAGTGGATATTAGCACATGGGACCCACTTGTTGTCCATATTTTAGACCAGAAATTGGACGCAGACAGCCACACTGACTACATTGATTCTCTTAAGGACCGACGGGAACTACCCAACCTGAAGGAGTTCTTGGATTTCTTGGAGGGAAAATTTACAGCCATGGAGTCGTCCCGCCGAAAGACGGATGCTAGCAACAACCAACAAAAAATATACCACTTACAACAACATACATATAATAAACCAATGCCATCGACAGCGTATGGAAAATACCAATATAATCAAGCTAACAACCATTGGAACAATGGAAACAAACCGATTTCGAAATCAGCCTACAACGTGACCGTCATCAAATGTCCATTTTGCAATAACGAACATGGCCTCTATAACTGTAAACAATATTTAGAAATGTCGAATGAACAACGACTAAAGACAGCCAAAGAATTGCAAGTGTGTATAAATTGTTTATTTAGCCACCGCGGCAATGACTGTACATCAAACAAGGCTTGTCGCAAATGCGCAAAGAAACATAACACCCTGTTACACGATGCGCTTAATAAACCAGGGCCTGTGACGTCAAGCGCAATAACGGCAAGGCAACAAAATAAAACTCCGACCAACAATTCATACGTCTCACAACAAAGAACATATAACGAATCAGATGAAGTGTTGTTATCAACAGCCGTAATAAAGGTGAAAGGAGCTGGTGGTATTTACCATAACATGAGAGCCTTAATCGATCAAGGCTCTCAGGTTTCACTTATAACCGAAAAAGCTGCACAACTTTTAAAAACAAAGAGGCAACATTGTAAAGGAACAATATATGGCGTAGGAGAGAAAGAAAACAGCGGGAGAGGCATGCTGAACATTGAATGTCACTCAATACATACAGACTTTACGTTTCAAGCGGAGGTCATTATAATGAACAATCTCATTGGCCGTTTACCTAACAAATCATTTGCAAAACCCCAGTGGAGTTTTATTGAGAACATATCTCTCGCCGATCCAGAATTTTATATTAGTCGCCCAGTTGACATATTGCTTGGAGCTGACATTTACTGCAACATTATTCTAGATGGAATGATAAAAGGAGAGGCATCCACCCAGCCGATCGTACAACAAACTAAACTTGGATGGCTTTTGTGTGGAAACGCGAAGACTTACCAGTGCAACGTGCTTTTACATAACTATGAAGAAATACGCAAGTTTTGGGAAGTAGAAGAGATTAGCGAGCAATGCAGCTTGTCGGTAGAAGACCAAAAATGCATAGATTTCTTTTCGGCAACAACAAACAGAAAAGACGACGGTCGCTATGAAGTAAGATTACCATTGAAAGAGGATGTTAGAGACAAACTGGGATCATCAGAACAAGCAGCGTTAGCACAATTCCGAAATTTAGAAAAGAGATTTCAAAAACAACCAAACCTAGCAGACGATTATAAAGCATTTATGGACGAATACAAAACATTGCGTCACATGAAGCTAGCAAGCGGTAACCAGACACCGGAAATTTATTTACCACATCACGGCATCAAACGCGTTGGATCACTGACAACGCAATACAGGGTGGTGTTTAATGCATCACATAAAACAGATACAGGGTACAGCCTGAACGACCTAATGTATACGGGCCCTAATTTACAGATAGATCTTCAGATGCTATTATTGAAATGGAGACAATACCAGTATGCATTCACAGCAGACATCGAGAAAATGTTCAGAATGATTTTAATTAATGAAGAAGATCAAAAATATCAGAAAATATTGTGGAGAAATAAACCAGAAGAACCAATTGAAACGTACTGTCTTACTACAGTAACTTACGGGACTCGAGCAGCACCGTTTTTGGCTATGATGACTTTAAGAAGATTAGCAGCAGATGCATATAAGCAGTATCCAGAAGCATCCAAGGTAGTAGAAACCTCATTTTATATGGACGATCTTTTACACGGGACTGATACAATCGAAGAGGGAAAGAAATTGATTACAGACTTAATATCTCTAATGAGGTCAGGCGGATTTAACTTAAGAAAATGGTCATCCAACGAACAAACGCTATTAGAAGATGTAAAATCACAGAAAACCAATTTAGAAGACAACATTTTCACATTTAAAACAGATGACGTTTCGAAAACATTGGGTCTATGTTGGAACTCAACTGAAGACAAATTCACGTTCCAGTGTAACATTTCCAAAAACACGCCAACTAACTTAACAAAGAGGAGCCTTCTTTCTGAGATATCAAAGTTGTTTGATCCATTGGGTTGGTTGGCACCCCTAACAACAAAGCTGAAGCTATTGTTTCAGAAATTATGGAAAAACGAGCTAAAGTGGGATGACCCAGTAACGGATGACATTTATAAAGAGTGGATAAAGATAAAGGCAGACTTCGACGTCATCAATCAATACGAAGTACCAAGATGGATAAAAAGCCGTAAAAACACCATCGTAGAACTACACGGGTTTTGTGACGCATCCATCGAAGCCTACGCTTGTGTCATTTATGCCAGAGTGGCAGACCAACCAACAGTATTAGTCGCCGCAAAAACAAAGCTGGTGCCTCACAAGAAAGCAATTACGTTGCCGAGATTAGAGTTAAGTGGAGCATACTTGTTATCTAAGCTAATGAAAAAAGTTACGGAGGCTTTATCTCAACATGATCTTAAAATCTATGGATGGACTGATTCGATGGTGGTGCTCGGCTGGTTGCAAGGAGAGCCAGGTAGATGGAAACCATTTGTAGCTAACAGAGTGCAACTAACTTCTGACGTCATGCCGAGCGCGTGTTGGCACTACGTGAAGTCACAAGAGAACCCGGCCGACGTTGCGAGTCGTGGTTTATATGCAGTTCAACTGCATGAACATGCCCTGTGGTGGAAGGGGCCAACATGGCTGTCTAACTTCAAAACAGAACAACAACCCAACGAAACCTTTTCAACAAATCAAGAAACAAGAATCAAACAGATAAACGTTGCGCAGAAACAAGATAACAACATAATTGACAATTTAATGGAAAAATATAGTTCATTCACTAAAGTAATACGAATCGTAGCCTGGCTATTACGGACATTCGTACCAACGCGTAAGCAATTCCCGCGCTACCTAAAGTTGAGTGAACTCACGGCCGCAAAACTGCTGATCATAAAACATGTACAGCAAAATACATACAGCGCAGAAATAAAGGCACTGCAAAAATTCAACAAACTTAACACAAATAGCAAGTTACTTAATTTAAATCCATTCATTGACAAATTGGGAGTACTACGCGTTGGTGGTCGATTGAACAACGCTAACGTAAACATGGAGATGAAACATCCGAAAATTATTCCACGAGATAGTCGCCTGGCAGAGCTGCTAGTGGACGAAGCTCATACTCTTACCTTCCACGGAGGTCCCAGCCTAACATCAGCCAATCTCAGACAGCAGTACTGGATTCCTGGAGGAAACAACGCTGTGAAAAAACAACTACGAAGATGTGTGATTTGCAGGAAGAACAATCCCACTAAACAATATCAACTGATGGGTGACTTACCAACCTCCCGGATCGAGCCCGCCCCCCCATTTTACCACACGGGAGTGGATTACACCGGGTTCGTAGATATTAAGGTGGGCAAAACGAGAAACGCTAAGTCAAATAAAGGCTACATCGGTCTCTTTATATGTATGGTTACGAAAGCCATACATCTCGAATTGGTGACTAACCTTACCAGTTCAGCGTTTCTAGCAGCTTTGCGAAGAATGTCTGCTCGAAGAGGCACTCCAGGTCATCTTTACAGCGACTGTGGAACAAACTTCGTTGGAGCCAACCGGTTATTACAACAAGAATACGAAACACTTCAACAAACATTTGACGATAACTTAAGAGCAGAGCTGGCGAACTTAAACATTGAATGGCACTTCAATTGTCCATCCTGGCCGACAGCTGGTGGTCTCTGGGAAAGAGCCGTTCGTAGTGTCAAATTTCATCTCAGAAGAGTGGTTGGAAATCAACGGTTGACATTTGAGGAATATTCAACAATCTTAGCACAAGTGGAGGCGTGCTTAAACTCCAGACCACTGTGCGCATTGACGGAAGACATTGAAGACCTCAACTTCTTAACACCTGCCCACTTCCTGACAGGACGAGCAGGAGTCACAGTGATAGAAAATGCAGAAGACGCCAGATCGAGATGGTATTTAACTAATCAAATAGTACAACAAATATGGAAGAAGTGGAAAATAGAATACCTCTCTCAACTGAACGTAAGAAGTAAATGGATAAAGCCGCAAAAAAGTTTACAAATAGGAGATTTAGTAACAATTCAAGACGAAGACCTACCATCAGGAAAATGGCTTATGGCCAGAGTGATCGAACTTCACCCCGGGCGAGACGGACACATTCGTGTAGTATCCCTGAAAACCAAAAATGGAGCAATCAAACGACCCATAACCAAACTGTGCGTCTTACCACTTGATTCGACTGCAATAAACAACGAAAATTCTAACAAAAACATAAACAAAACAACTTACGACAAAAGAACAAGAACAATGTATTCAACCATGCACGCAGTTGTGATGGCTGTGCTATTTTTTATGACATTAGTGTCCAATATTCAAGGATTGACCAACATCACAGAATTAAACAGCAGACAATCCCTCTACTTCGACCCAGTAGCGAAGATGCAACTACTAAGAGATCAGTGGACCTTAGTTGCTTACTATGATATGTCGCCATATTGGGATGGTACGAAGGCAGTTGAAAAGTTACAACATTACCTGGAAACAACGTGCTTGAACTTAGAAGTCAACAATGAATGTAACATGATCACGCCGCAGCTCCGGCACGAATACAGAGAGTTGCAATATTATAATCAGCTGTTACTAACACAACATTTTAGTGAGCACTCCAGACAGCGGCGCGGTCTTATCAACGCCGTAGGATCCATAGCCAACAGTTTGTTCGGAGTACTAGATCAACAATTCGCAGAAAAATATGCACAAGACATAGAGCTTATAAAACAAAATCAAGCACACCTTAGAAGCTTATGGAACAACCAGACATCAGTGGTAGAGTCAGAAAATAACTTAGTGAAAAGAACACAGGAAATTATGATAAAACAACATAAGGTTATCACCAAACATCTAAACAGTCTAGACAACGCAGTAAACATACTACAAAAAGAAGTAAACAAAGTTAACCAAGAACAAGAATTCACCATGTCAGCAATAGCAGCAAGCAGCATCCTTCAGAGTCTGAGACATATTCAAGACATGATGTTAGACACTATAACTGATATTTACCAGGGACAATTCAACTTACACTTATTGTCGCCAAAACAACTACAAGACCAACTTAACATAATATCCGGGCAACTGACTAGTGAGACAACACTTCCAATTGAGAACATACATAGAGATTTGCACAACATCTATAAGTTAATGAAAATCAAAGCAAGAATGAGCGAAAAATATTTCATATTCGAAATCAAGATTCCACTTGTCAGTAGAGAGACATACGATATATATCATGTGATCCCGATCCCGAAGCTATATAAAGAAAATGACGTGATAATAATCACACCAATCTCGGATTATGTGGCGATAAACCTACAGAAAGACAGCTATTTACCTATATCGCAAGACAATCTACAAAAATGTACATCAAAGGACAGCGCAAACTACATGTGTAACCCCCAAAACCCGATTTACAAAATGAACTCGGATAAAGATCTCTGCACCACAAACAGCAACAATAAATGTGAAATGAACATCGTCGCGTGCAACAACATGTTTAGAAGTCTAACAGAAATAAACACGTACCTATACTTTTGCTGCAAGCGGTGTCAGTTACGAACAATATGCGGCGATCATATTACAGCGCACCAATTATCACGTGCCAATTTAATCGTTTTAAAAGATGATTGTATCATCAAAACAGACGAATTCACTATACATGGCCAGAAAAACTATAAGAATTCAATGAATGTTATGTATGACGTCGCCACAGCTGTCATAGCACCTATAAATCATATTATTAATATAACGATAGACAACGGGAATGAAGACAGCGAGTTTAACAAGACCGAGCAAGAACATATCCAGCTAATCAAAGAGATCGAAGAGAAGCTGAAGCTGATGAAGGAAGATGAGACCAATGACAATAGAGTCTCATATCATGATGTTCATCACTACACATTAATTTACTGCGTGGTGGCGGTAATGATATTGGTGAGCGCGGTAACAGTCTGGCGAAGAGCTCGCAATAGTTGGAAAGCGCCAAGACAAGCACCCACGACTGCCGAAAGGCCGCCCCAACCGAAGCAGCGCAACAACACCACTCGCCGTCGCGACAGCACCCGAGTGAACGTCAGCGACGAGTGTGAGATGAGAGAATTCGAGAGGAACAAAGAGAAACCAGCGTTTAGAAAAATCGAATTCAATGAAGATTCTGTTTAATTATTTTATGTTTTAATTTTTGATTGTTATGATTATTTTGTACTTTACCTTTTATCTTTCTCAACATAATATTGTCATGGATGCACCTCCACCTCAACTCCTACGTGGCGAATCCTTTGCCCCTCGGGAATATGTTCGGTGCAACCGAACACCTTTATGACGTCAGTCACTGGCGGCTCCCGCCTTTTACAGTTTAGTGCTCTTTACGGTATTATCGCAACCGGGTGCATTCATAACATTAACATTCTTTACTTATACTATTAAATAAACATTAAAGTGGAGTTTATTCGTGCTTACTCGAAGTGTTTCACTCAACAATAACTACAACAAAGCCACTCCCCAAACACATTCTTTTCATCCATTTCATTTCACTCATTTCTCTCATTTTATTCATTTCACTCATTTCTCTCATTTCATTCATTTCACTCATTTCATACCTTTCATCCATTTCATCCATATCATCCATTTCGTTCATTTAATCCATGTCATCCATTTCATTCATTACATTCACTTCATTTTATTCATTTCACTCATTTCATTAATTTCATCCATTTCATCCATATCATCCATTTCATTCATTTCATTCATTTCGCACCAACACCAACAACGCCCACAATCATGTTTTAAACGTGGCCTCTATAGGTCTTGTTACCTTTTATATATTATAGTCCCAAATTGAGCAAAGCCTATAATATAGGTAGGTACTAGATAATGGATAAACATACTTAGGTATACAAATAAATACATATATTAAGACGAGACTCGAGAACAAACATTCGTATTATTCATACAAATGTCGGCCCCGACCGGGGATCGAACCCGGGACCTCAAGCTTCATACGGTTACTAGATGTTCCAGTCGTCCATTATTGCGAAATTGTACCTACTTATGAGAGAAGGTTCCGCAGATACCTATGTGAATCAGTTTCTTCGACCTTAAGCTATCGAAGACAAACATCCGGCCTGACAGCACCACTGATCCGGCCAATCAGCGCGCACAATGGAGTAACGTCAGCAGCAGATAGCTGTGTTGCTGCAAATTGGCCGCCGAGCTGCGACTGCGCCACTCGGCGCCCCGTAACGAGCGCCGCCGGGGTCGGGGTCGGGGTTGCTTACCTATACGAAAAAACTTAAGGGTAAAATTTACTCAATTTCCGTTGTCTTCAAACAGTATTCGTTCGAATCTCTGAAATGCGCATCTTCTTTTCTATTCTTTTTTGAGACATCGTGGGCTGAAAATGTCAAAGTCGCATCTGAACTAATGTTTTAAAAATGAGGCCATGAATAAATACGGCATGAGGGCATGAGGAAATGAATAATAATGGTTGCGAGGGCATGGCTTTACATAAAAAAAAAGTTGCCATTTTGTAATCAAAAATAATAAGTGTTTTTTTTTTAAATTGAGGAAAATTCTGCTGCTGATTGCTGTGATTTCCCCTAAACATTGGGAACTAGCTGTTACCCGCGGCCTCGCTCCCGTTTCGGTTTTTTTATTTTATTTTAAACAGACCTTGTCCTGACGATAACGAACAACTAAAAACCGGCCAAGTGCGAGTCAGACAAACAGACGGACAGACAAGGTACGAAACACTAATAATAACCCAATTTGGTACAGTCGTTCGGAAGTTATGCACGTACCTACATACATTTCGACGATTCTGTTTTGTAGATTTCAACTACCATTCCCCCAGAAATTATTAACGATACTTACCTATTTCTTCATACCTAAATTATTCCAACTTAAAGGCATAACAGTTCTTCTCTCCAGATTTACGTAACAGCCG
Source organism: Pandemis cinnamomeana (assembly GCA_932294345.1). NCBI lineage: Eukaryota > Metazoa > Arthropoda > Insecta > Lepidoptera > Tortricidae > Pandemis > Pandemis cinnamomeana. Next base: position 9,774,260 of record OW028726.1, on the reverse strand, counting down.
TTCAGCTCTGACCATCTTCGTTTTATATATATCCGATTAAAAAGAAGAGTAGGTATGTGTTATTCCGGATATTTAATTATATACACACCTCATATCTGCCTAATTTCACCTTAATTAAGACGTTATATAGCTTGGAAGAGTAACAAACATACTTAGGTAGAGTCAAATAAATATAAATATGTAAGGTACCAAGACGTCAAAAACATATATACACCGCTTTTCGGTGAAGGAAAACATCGTGACGAAACCTGCACACATCTGCAAAGCAATTCAATGGCGTGTGTGAAGTTCCCAATTCGCACTGGGCCCGCGTGGGAACCATAGCCCGAATCTGGAGGAGGCCTATGCCATGAGGCACGCCGAATTACGCGATAATTAATTTTAAAAAAAACTTGAGAGGTGTCAAGGGACACTCGGATGGAACGAAGTTCCTTTCGATTAATTATTGAAGGAATTGTAATATATTTTTTTTTAAGTTATAATAATACTAGCTGTTGCCCGCAACTTCGTCTGCATAGAATTCGTTTATCGCTATCCCGCAGGAATCACGCAATTTTCCGTGATAAAAGTAGCCTATGTATTATTCCGGACTATAATCTATCTATGTTCCAAATTTCATCCAGATTTTTTTAAGTTTTGTACCATTGTATTTTGTAATTTCTTTCTCTCACGATATTCTCTACATCTTTGTGCACTTGTATTTATCCTTGATGTTATAGTTTGTACCTCAGTAGTCGATGCTTTAGTTGATTCGCTATTGAAATAAAACTTATGGTCTTATTTTTTTCCGTCTAGCCCCCTTTCGTTGCTAATTGACTCGCTACTTGTCCTGCTCGCACTTGCAGCGGCGTGGTAATGCCTTGATAATTGCCGTGGTAATTGACTAATCCATTTTATCCATTTGCTATTAATAACTTCCGGTACATCTAGTGCAAAAAGTGTCGTTACAACTTTTGCTCTTAATTTTTTCCGTCTAGCCCCCTTTCGCCACGCACGATAAGGAACTTCGTTCCAAAAAACTTACACGATGTACTGAAATTGCAGCGAAACGGAATAAAAGGGGTTATATAAATTTATTATGCCACAAACATTCAGGTCGGTGACACAAACACTTGACATGATGGCTGTATCTTTATGCTCTCGACTGTACAAAATTTCGCACGTAGAGTAAATAATACTTATTGTGTTGAATTTCTCTACCATTCTCCGACTCGCCGTTTACTCGCCACCTTGTGAGAACGTCAAAAAGCCAGCCAGCACAACGCTCATATTTACAAAACGGTTGACGTTCTAATTAAAGTGATCGGCGCGACAATGCGCGCGCAGCCGGCGCTTCCGGCGCGGGCGCCTCAAAAGCGCAGCGCGATATTTCGCCTATTATTTTGACTAAATAGCGCGCGGTAATGTGACCGAGGCTCGGGTTACGCCGCCGGCTCTCAAACTGTGGACTTGCCAACGGTTTTACAATCACGGCTTTCAAGTTTGGACAGAACTCACTTTAAGTAAGCGTGAGTTGGACCAAGAACTTAACCAGAGATTTTGACATAATATAACTAGCTTCTGCCCGCGACTTCGTCTGCGTAGGATTATACATAAAAACCTTCCTCTTGAATCACTCTATCTATTGAAAAAAACCGCATCAAAATCCGTTGTGTAGTTTTGAAGATATAAGCATACATAGGGACATATGGACAGAGAAAGCGACTTTGTTTTATACTATGTAGTTATAGTGATATAATGATGATGATGATGATGATAATGATGATAATATAATAGTTAACGTTAAATTTGATGCAGTTTTCATGTCTGGTATTTTATTTGCATTGTACAAGTCGTATCTTTGAGCGTGCAGCTTTCTGTACGATGCAAGAATATTCTACAGCCTCTGCTTAACTGTTTGCTATTTTACAAGACAGAATCGAGAAGTGGTACTTTTTAATGTATTTTCTGTTGTTGTGTTGTATGTTCTCAAAAGGGCTTCATTATCCTCTTCAGCCTATGTAATTAAATATCGGAATGAGAGGAATTTGCCTGTAAGCGTACCTATTAATACCTGTATTAACACAAAAAAAAAGATATTGAACAAAATACCTAATTTAAGAGTGATTTAGGGGCGACCAGATGGCTGGAGAAAACTGCGCATGGAGTTTGGAATTATTTTTTACTTTCATTACTGTAGATTTGCCTAGATTTCGATTATTCTTGAGTATTTTCTTGATTTTCTTTTTTTTCGTTTTCGCAATAGTAAAAGTTTGGGCGCCGCAGCGTTGGTGCCGCGCTGGCTGCTGGCGCACAATGCGCGGGCGCACCGCGGCGCGCGCGCAATCACGGTCATTATGCGATCGGATTTTGGCAGTTAGCGCCAAATTACAGGGACATGAAGCTATTATTTCATCATGGCGGACAGAAGTTACCATTGGTGTTTTTGATCGGCTTCAAAAAAGGCGGCGAAACAATTCCATTGCATGTATTTTTTTTGTATTTCACTTTTTATTCGATATACTTATGTCTCACAATGTCAGTTCCATATTTTTATTTTATTTGGCAAAAAAATAATGAAATTTTAATTAAAAAAAAACGTTTGCCTTGCATGACAGCCCTATATTAATAAACATATTACATAATATAGTATGTTTAAGGATGTTTTGTTGTTTATTCTGATTTAGAAACTTCATTATTTTCTGTTTTTAATTTAGAAAAACTAAGTTAAGTAGGTAGGTATACTAAAAAAAACATTTGAGAAAGTTATTACTATAACCTAACAGCGTAACGTAAGATTTCTGATCTTTTTATTATTTTTGTATTGGCAGAAAATAAAGGAGCGGGAAACAAAGTTTAGTGTTTGTCAGACAACGCGTTTGAAAAACGTACCTACTTATTTTGTTTGTATACTTGCCAGAGAACGTTCACCTCCGGCCATGTTAGAAGAGTCCTATATTTTCTGGGTGATTTTAGTTTAAATTCAAAGCAACCAATTGCGTATAATAATCTTTAATTACACTCAATATTGCAGTTCCAACTATCATCTAACCGATATAATACAGCTACATCACAATTTATCTTGATTTATTTCGAGACATAGGTAAAATAGACGGGCATTGATTTTGAAGATTATTGACACATATAAGCTTACATATATCTATCCTTGGTCGGTGAAGTAAACCTATTAGTTAAAAACTGTTCTTAATTAGAAACCATAGCAAAGTTACAAAAAATATGTAAGTTTGAAGCAATTAGAAAATAACAGTTAAAGTGAAACAAAATACTCTGGCAGGTATTTATACTAACACTACAAACTATGTAGTGTTTAAAACTACATTTCGATTCAAATTCCAGTGAGGGGCATCGCAGGCTTAAAATAATGTACTTTTGTCCGTCTTTTACATTTACCTACATGACATATATTTTCACAATAGAACCTATAATAATTTATTTAAGAGACAGCGCAATTTATTTACATACCTATTTTTAAACAATATATACAACAACTTTCTTATTTCTAATAACTCTATCGATCTAGAATTACATTATAATAAATTCCATATTCTCCTGCAGTGTTACCTGTTTCTGGGCTAACTAAACCAGGACGGTTCCATTCCACCAACTAGAATGCTAGTAGTTAAAAAAAAAACTACTAAATGCAATAGTCTAAATACCTCAGCAACGTACGAACTGCCTATCTTAACACCGAAAGCATGAGAGGCAACTTTGTATCTTAAACACCACTAAATAGACGTAATTTGTCGACTCCAATTTATCTACTCCAACAATTAAGATTTTAATCGTTCGCTTCTCCAAAGTTGTTGAAGTAGCTGGCCCCGGGTCACAAGAGCTTGGAGAAGAAAGTGTTGGGAGCGGGCAGCCGCGCCGCGTCCAGCAGCCGCGGGTACGGCGAGCCCAGGAACGGGCGGAAAGCAGGGCGGTCCTCCCCTGGACTACTCGCCTCCTGAGTCGACTCGTCCTGAGTATCCAAGGACGAATCGTTGTTGGAAGAGTTCGCCCCTAAATGCAGTTTCCTCGTGTGCTTTTTCAAATCGAAATTCCGGCAGAAACCTTTCGCGCAGATACTGCACGTGAACGGCTTCCGTTCATTGTGGGTGTGCATGTGGAAGGTCAGATTGTAGACCTGATGAAACGCCTTGTTGCAGATGCTGCATTTGTACGCTTTCTCCCCGCTGTGCGTTAATCTGTGGTTCTTGTAGTTCCCCTTTTGGTGGAACCCTTTGCCGCAGAATTCGCAGACGAAGGGCTTGTACCCCGCGTGGATGCGTGCGTGCGTGTTGAGGGTGGAGGACCGGTTGAACGCCTTCCCGCAAGTGAGACACTTGTGAGGCTTCTCGGAGGTGTGGATGATCTTGTGTCGACACAGCGTCGAAGCTTGCCGGAACCCCTTACCGCAGATCTTGCAAACAAACGGCCGCGCTCCGGTGTGAACTGGCATGTGCCGCGTCAAGTTGTAATGGGCATTGAAGACTTTGCCGCAATCCCCGCAGGCGAAGCTCTTGTTTTTCGCTGGAGAAGGTGTCGGTCCTGTTGTGGAGGAGACGGCATGGTCGGCGGCGGGAACCCGCGGGCTCGGCGGGCGCTGGGCCGGCGACGTCGGCGGTGGCGGCCGAGGCAAATGCAGCTGGTGAGCGTACGTCAAAGACACCAAGTCTGGTCCGTAGTATAGCAGAGGATAGTGAGATACCAGCTGCCTCCTTGCTGCTGGGATATACTGTTTGAAAGCGGAGTCGAGCAACTGAGCTCCGTAGGATAAGAAGCCGGGTGGCGGCGGGGGGTCGGGAGAGACGGACTTCTTCCGGTCGGGCTCCATGAGGCGGGCGATGGAGAAGTTGAGGACGGGCGCGGGGGCGGCGGGGGTGTCGGGGGAGGAGGCGCGCTCGGGGGAGGACTCCCGCGGGCCCTCGCGCGCCGACGACTGGAACGGCTGCATCTTGAGCCGCAGGGTGACTGACCTGCCGACAAAAATGAACGTGAAACCAACTGGAAACTTGAACTGAGCTTGATTTAGATGCCCCGGCTCAGAGATACATCGTTAAGAATCAGATCGTCAGATTTTAAGGATTTAAAGATAACTAGTGGGAGCTCTCGAGTACCTATCAAAATGGGCTAATATATGGGGAAATATACAATATACATAGTAGAGTGGCAAACGCATAAGTGGGGCACCTGATGGTCGTGGTCACCACAAATTATGGATACCAGCAACACCAAAGGATTGCATCAAGCAAGATGGAATACCTCAAGTGCGAGTAATTTCTTCGGATTTCTTACTCTCCACATCGGAACACAGTAGCACGAATACTGCTGCCAGGCAGCAGGATTAGCGAGGATGATCGTTGTAGCGATCTTAACGAACCTTGCACACACTTAAACGGTATGGTATCTTGGAAACTGAACCTCAACTCAACTATTTTTCACAATTTTTCATGACTCGTATTAAAACGAATGCATGAAACATCATCCCTCTGGCTTTTGATAACTCCACCAATACTCGAATGCAGTTTTTACAGACTATCTACCCTTTTTAATTCTCGAAAGCGTAGGGAGTGTCTGGCGGTTGAGGACAAAGGTTGGAGTTTTGTCGAGTGTCAGGGGTATTGGGTATAGGTAGGTATTGCGCTTGTTTTAAGTAAATTGGAAAACGCCTTCGGTCCCTTCACCCTTTGTCGATTCGCAAACATACACCGCAATTGCGGAGTCGATGGGAGAATAATTGCGTTTCGCGCTTGACGTTGCTTAGGCGTATACTGTTACTTACATATTTATTATCCGCTAGCTATTGCCCGCGGCTTCGTCTGCATAGTTTTTGATTATTCCCGCGGGAACTATGCAATTTTCCGGGATAAAAATAGCCAATGTTTTATTTTTTGGGTACCAGCTATCTTCGTTCCATATTTTACCTAAATACGGAACAAAACACACACACACTCACGTCGCCACAAACTTTATAAGTGTAACTTTGTATGTGTGTCTGTTACTTCTTCACGTGCATACTTCAACGGTGTAGGTGATGTTTTCAATCCACACTGGGCCTAGCCCTTTCATTCTACGAGTGTGTGTGTTATATATGTATGTATAGGCCTGTAGTTATTTAAAATATACAGCTAGTCTAAAATTTTATATGAGCTCTGACATGCCTCAGTTCTTACCATACATATTCAAATACAATAGGTAGTTCTGTTATTATCAACGGGTGTGATTTTCATAATTACCCACCATTATTTTAAATCTAACCTAGTAGCCTAGTGGTTTGAACTATGGCCTCTCAAGCAGAGGGTCATGAGTTCGAATCCCGAGCTCGCACTTATGAGTTTTCGAAATTTATGAATGAAATTAGGTTTCAAATACCGTCTTAAATTTGCCAGTGTTGGAACTAATTTATAGCATTCTTAGAGGAGGCATCTGCCCAGCAGTGGGATTCCCCGTTACACAAACCTACACGCTCACAACCATGCTAAACGTGGCCTTTAGGTCTTGTTACCTTAGGTTCCGTCTACCCCGTAAGCGATTGAGACGTGATTATGTATGATTTTTGATGAGTTTGTTTGAAATGTCTGTTTAACTTTTTATTTGAGATGGCAGTTAAGGCCAAGTGCCTCGTTTGCGAAAAAAAGTAATTAGAAATCGCGTTTCAATTGTTTTGAGGCGGCGTCGGGGGTGCGCGCGCGCCGCTCTCGAGCGGAGAACAAAGCGGCGGCCCACGGCAGCGGCGGGCTGCAATATGCTCGTAATTGGGCATTGTGAGGGTTGATTGCTGAACTTATTGGCGGAGTTAACGGTTGAGTGAAGCGAGGTGTGTTTTTTTAAAGTTATAATCGTTGATAAGAAAAATATAGGCATTTAAGACTAAAATACAAATAATTGCACACGAACACCCTGGGAATGTAAACTGATTTTTAATTTCCACTGACATAGAACTTTTAATTTTATTACGTAAATGGAAAAGCCTGAAAATCACTGATGCGCAAAAAATATGTTCGTTTTTCGCATTTAAATGTGTGGGTATCGACTTGACTTTACATTGACATTTCATTAAGCTTTATTTTTAATTTCATTGCAGTTATTATAATTATTATTACTATTTTATTACAATTGACGACCCTTTTGTGAATTACTTATGTTTGACATTTAATTGTATTTTTAAAAGGGTGATAAATAAATCTATCTATCTATCTATCTATCTTGCACTTAGCCGCTTTTTTCACTTATTCAGGGAAACCATAACTTCAATAACTCCAAACTTTGTGTCCACTTATATTTCTAATTGTTGTACACTTAAAAGGTAAGTACTTGAGTTTAAATTAAATTAAATTTCAATCATTGACCAACAAATTTAAGGGTAAGCAACTCTTACCTTGAGCACTTTTACAACAACGTTTGCCATTACAATAAATAATTTCCCTCCGCCAGGTGGCGCTGTTGCCATAACAAAGCTCTCAGCCTTTGTCCCACATTTGTTTTGTACCGCATTGTGCGGCGAAGGAGGTGCCACTCTATAGTCTTAAAAATCGAACTTGGCTGGGGCACTCCCGGGCGTATTGTTGTCGGAACGGTTGTGAGAATAATGAAAATAAAGTGGGAGCAATATTTGCGGTGTGATTTCATTGATCGGCGAAGGAATAATAATTTTATACGAAGTGGGAGATTGGGAGTTTGTGGCGTGACGCTTTTGCTCATAGATTAAAATAAATTCATCATTTCCAGCCTATATACGTCCCACTCCTGGACACAGGCCTTCTCTCAGAATGAGAGTTCTAGGACTTACCCACTTGTAAACTTGTAAGCTAAGCAAAGCTTGTACTACGGGTACGAGTACTAGGCAACAAATAAACATACATTACATACCTACTTAGGTAGGTACATACTCAATATTACATAAGAAAGAAAGAAAAAGAAAGAAAACATTTATTCCTTTTTGCAAGACACACAATTATACCTAAGAGAATATACACTATTTTATAGAAAATAATCAAGACAAGAAAAATAGATCAGAGCGTTGTTAATTATTATACATCCAAGACTCGAGAACTAATTCATATTTTATCCTAATTAATGCCTGGCCCGACCGGGGATCGAACCCCCTGTAGTAAAACCCGACTGTGTAGTCCTCCACACAGTCAGGTTCTCTAACCAGTAGACTAGACTTCTGGGTTTAAACCATCGCGGTGGACAAACTCATATATTCTATGGTTAGCATTAGACCCGGATCCGCCCGTCAGATATATCTGCCAACTGCCAAACAGGTCTGACGGATAAATCCGTGCGTGTAGGCTAGCTAATAAATAAATAAATAAATAAATATCTTGGGACAAATTACACCAATTGACCCAGCTCCAAACTAAGCAAAGCTTGTACTATGGGTACCAGGCAACGGATAAACGTACTTATTATAATGTAGATAAATACATACTTAAATACATACAACATCCATGACTCCACAAACATTCGTATTCATCATACAACTGTCTGCCCCTACCGGGATTCGAACCCAGGACCTCTAGCTTCATAGTCAGGGTCACTAACCACTAGGCTATCCGGTCGTCATAAGTATCTTAAGTATCTCATACTAGAGGCCCATCAAGGCATCGATGTCACCCTATCTCCATCAGCCAATATCATTACTCTTCTGAACAATCTCTAAAGCCTTATCTTCCACTTCGCCTCTTCAGCTGATCTGCAGATTAGGCACAGGCTATCCACTAACCCCACAAACATACAATATTATATCTAAGACAAACACATGCAGAGTTCAAAATTCAACGACGTGGATAAATTTCTAACCACTCACTGCACTCAGTGGTTCGTTCTAACTTAAACTTTGTTGAGTGATTTTGAACTGTTTGTTTGTTCAGTTTGGTGTTATTTTTCGCTGATTCATACGGATAATGGAATCCAGGGTCAGTCATTAAAGTAATTGACATATTAGCGGCAAATGGGGAGTGATTTGGATCTGTGCTGACTATGTTAATACCTTCGTAAACCTACAATATATATTATATGCTGTACGGGGTAAACTAAAGGCTGCAGGCTAAGGTTTAGGCCACTACATTTTCCGACAGCGCTATATTTTCGAGTTGGCGAGGCGAACACAAGGGTGCTAATTCTTCATTAGTTATTTTGCGTTTGTTAGCCTCCGTGTTCTTAATTTCTTATCCGATCTTTTGAAAAAGCATAGAAAGTTTAAAGATTTCTAGCTCTCGTCGTAAGCAAGCTTCATAAATAAAAGATGCAATACTTTGTATCCTACTAAGGACCGACGTAACTTCTGGAAAATAAATGCTTCAGCCTACTTTGTCTACATAAGTGCAGTCGATGTCAGAGATATCTTTACACTTTGGTGCGTTATCGCTCCAAGCGCATTGACAACTTTATACGAAAGTTCAAACATGAAGCTACAACGACAAGGCACTAAAGTGTAAAGATATCTTAAAACAGCCGTTGTTGACATACAAAAATGCAAATGGAGAGCTACTTACATACTTAAACACATTTGTCGGGAGCACGCGCCGCCAAAAGCTAAACGCTGGCAACCCAAAAATTTGAATAACAAAGTGGTTTGGCGTGACATCTGTCAAGTCAAGACGCCATCCCGCGCTCATTAGTGTTCCCGACATCCGTCAACTAATCCCCAATAATCGACCGCGCGTCCCTCTCCAACGCGTACAAATAAATGTGTTTGTCCCATTCCCAATCCTATAATCCCATGTAGTCGACAGAGGTCATTAGTTCGCGCCAGTGTTAGCTGAGCTCAGGCGTGGGCGGGATGATAAATGATTCACGTTTATTTAGGGGTTTTTGTATATTGGTTTTGATAGAATTGTTTGTAAGATTGGTTGGGGCGGCGGTAATTTGAGGGCTATTATTGGGATATGAAAATTGTTTATTGCACGCGCAAGTGGTTCGGGGTTGCGTTGGTGGCTCGCCGAGATTATTGCTGACGTCGAGTGGTTTTGGCAAAAAATCTAAGGCATTAAAATTTTATTTCGAGGGACCGATAATAAAGGTTCCGGGACAATTTTATGGTTATGATTTTATTGATTGGAAAAAATTGAGAAGTTTGACGGCAAGAGACATTGATAGATCTTCAATTGTCATTGGGGAATAGATCAGATGAATAAGGCTGTCAGATGCTATTACGAAATTGTTCAAGGATATGAAATTTTGATATTTTATATTAAAGAAAGGAGCAAACCGCTTTTGGTTATTTAAATTAATAAAATGACAACACAAATCACTCAATTACTTGCTTCTTACATTCCATAACATATTTGACAATATTGAATTTGTTTGCGTCTACATTCCTCACTCAATTTTTTTAAACTTATTTTCAGTTTGATAAGCCTTATATAGATTTTTTTGAACGGAAAACTAGATATATGTGGCACGCAACATCAAAACAGTATTAACAATGACAATGACAAGTTTTTATTCAGTTCCTCCACTAAATAGTCGCGAGGACATAAATCCCTTCAACTTCACGCGACTGACACAATGCAAATAAGATTGCCGGTTCAGTGCGGACGATCCCGCTGCTCTGTGTACGGCTTAGTCTATGGACGTCATACACAATCATGAACGCATCGGTAATTCGGGCCGCGCGTCGCTTCCGACGGAAACCTTTTTTGTGAACTCGGAATTTTGCAAAAAGTACTTACGACACTTTCGCTAGCGGAAGTGTAGGTATCTTGTGTTTGCTTGATTTAATTCTTACTTTCGAAAATTATTTATTATGAGAATATCTAAAATTGTACTTCTTTTAATAGTATATTTTAGTTGCAGTTTATATTTATTTTTTATACCTACATTAAGTGTATTATTATGGATATTAATTTATGTATTGTAATTTTAAATTAGTTGGTTTAAATAAAATGTCATTCATATGAAACATATTTTAAAGAAAATCTGTTCAGTACCTACCTAAATTTTACTTCGTAGAATAGTTTTTTCAAAAGATTGCAATTTAGTCGTTTATTTTATGATTTGTTTATTGTATTTAGCTATGTACAATGCCAAATTCACCATCTGGAATTTTAAACTCACACTTTGTCAGTCCCTCGTTTAATTACTCCTCTCGTGTACTTAAAGGTTAACTGGTAGAGATCCCTTATAGGGAGTTCGCCTTAGTGAATATATTAAAGTTATTTTTATTTTTTTGTGAATTGTATCCGTTTCTTTATATTTGTACAAGTACAATAAAGCATTTACTTACTAACTTACAAATGGTACCTAGATTTATTATTCACATGGGTGATGATTCACCAGTGTTGGACACTTTTAGCTGAGAAGCACCAACTAATGGACACTTTAATTTTCAATTTATAGATCATACGGTTTTAAATTCTCCACGTCCATTACTGGTGCCTAGTTTATTTTAAAAATATTTTTTGAATCTGCAATCTTCTCATGTTAGCACAATACAACTTGCAAGGGTTAATTAATTATGTCAATTTTCGTCGCGTTGCTTGTTGCGATTGGATCTGGTAGTATATTTACTAATGATGAAACTTGTGGAGTTAAAAGATACCCAAATTCAGTGTTGCCAGGTCACTTCCCTTGAAAATTACATTGTCATCCCTAAAAAGTTCCATTTTTGGCAGAAAAGTTCCATTTTAATAAGTTCCGAAAAATGTACCAAAATACAAAGTTCCTCCCAAGTTCCGCGGGGGTGTCAAAAGTTCCGCAAAACGGAACTTTCGGTACCAAACGGCAACACTGCCCAAATTAATGAAACGGACCAGCCCCGTGCTTCCTGGGTGTCCTGACTGCTCTTGGACCTCGAATTAGAGGAATATCATCATGTCCTTCTTGACGTATCCGTCAACGGCGAAACCTAGCCCAGGAGATGAGAGCGAAAAACGCTGGATTATGTACCATATTTGGTTTAAAAGATGCGGTTGAGAGGAATAATAACGGGTTAGGTTTTCTGCGAGATCGAATCAGAAATGAGGAGATCCGTAGAAGAACCAAGGTTACCGACATAGCCCAGCGGATTAGCAAGTTGAAATGGCAGTGGGCAGGGCACATAGCACGGAGGACGGATGACCGATGGGGTCGAAAGGTCCTCGAGTGGAGACCACGTACCGGCAAGCGCAGCGTGGGACGTCCACCCACAAGGTGGACCGATGACCTCATTAAGATCGGAGGATCGCGCTGGATGCAAGCCGCTTCCAACCGGTCTTATTGGATGTCTAAAGGAGAGGCCTATGTTCAGCAGTGGACTTGTAATGGCTGAGATGATGATGATGATGATGAGGTTAGAATTTCCAAATCGGCAATTTCACACTCACGTAAACTTTACTAGTGTCACAATAAAGCTTAGGAGGTAATATAATGAATACGTAATTAATTAATACTAGGTAGGTACTAATATTACTTCCATTTCCATCCATCCATGCTGGTCTGGGAGCTGTGATATACGCCTAAATTCATACAATAACCGCGACTTAACATTACTCCCTGCAACATGTGACGCACGTAATTGAATAATAGCCAGTAAGCATTAATTAGGTATTAATATGTGTAACTAATCTTTAAGCGCATTCTTATACTTGGTCTACCGAGAATACAACATCTCTGGTACTATGGGTGTTTTTACTTTAACCTCCTCGTCCACCCTCAACCTATTTTAGAGCAAACAAAAACATAGAATGTACCAGTTGCTTCTTCATCGTGGGAATGGGCGAAAATCAAAGGAATCATGTTATATGTAGGCGATGCGGCAACTATTTTGATTCCACTTTCCACCTGTACACACAGTAGTACTTGCTAAATGTGGCCTGTAGGTCTTGTTACCTTAAGCTCTGTCTGCCCCGCAAGGGATAAAGACGTGATTTGTGTATGTATGTAATTAATTAATGAACACAATGCGTGTCGCCGCGTCGCAAGCTTCACGCGCGGGCGCACGCCACGCGTTCGCTATTCAAATATTTGCGGGGAGGGGATTGACTCCGGAGATTGGTTCGTTGACAAGGGGAAGTTTCAATTATAAAGTGTTAAGTGTTGCCATCTGGACTCTTTGACAGACCGACCGACGAAGGCTTCGGAGAAGTTTGTATTTAAATATGAACTGATAAAATATCTGTACTCTATAAGTAGGTAAACAATAAAAATTGAGAACTTAGGTTCTGACTGTATCTAAACTTGATTGGAAATCTCTAAAAAAATACTATTCGGGGAGCGTGGGGGGCATTGTATCGTTTTTGTTTAGCAACGGAAAGTTCCACTTTCTTGTAACAATTGTTTTATTGTTTAGCTACCTACTTATATGGTACAGATATTTTATCAGTTCATATTTAAAAACAAAGTTTTCTGAAGCGTTTGTCAGCCAGTCTGTTTGTTCCCGATAAACACAAAAACTATTTCACGGATTTTCTTGCGCGGTTTTCACCAACAGATAAGAGTTCACGCGGAAGACAGGTGTAAGTAGATATAATTTAGATTGTGTGATATATACTTGCAAATATCACATGATCTCAATTATCCTACTAGTTTATTTATTTATTTATTTATTCGGTAAAATTACATATTGTAAACAACGATATAGCAAAACAAAATCATGAAGAAAAAAATGTATTGCGTTTACAACACAATTACAATTGTACTCAACATTTCAGCACACAAAATAATGTTCTTTCTACAGAAAAAGAAAAAGAGGAAATATATAAATTAAAGAGGAAAAAAAACTTAGGTACCTATATTTAAGTATACTTAAATGTGGCTGGCGAATCAAAGAATATATCAGTTTGTGAGGATGTGAGTGATTGTGTACGTTTGTTCCTTCTTCACGCGGTAACTACTGGATGAATTTGGATCAATTTTGGAACGGAGATAGCTGGGGCCCTAATTTTGAAAGCACATGTGTGAAAATACCACTCGAAAGTGGTATAAATCAGCTTATATCTCTAATCAAATTTTTGACTGGGTCACAAGATTAATGAGAGCCGTATCTTCCGAGCTTAGGTACTCGTATTTCAAATTCAGTACAATTTTTCACCACTTTCGAGTGGTATTTTCGCACATGTGCTTTCAAAAATCGGGCCCCTGGTACCCTAGATTAAACCATAGCCTACTTTTATCCCGGAAAATTGCATTGTTCCCGCGGAATAGCGATAAGCATGTCAACTATGTCAAGCTAATTCTACGACAACGAAGAGAGGTTATGCGTAGTCTTATAAAAGAGGTACGCATACCCTTATTACACCTAACAAGATAGGAGCTCCCCATATGTCACGAACAATGTGCTCATAGCTGATTAGGCATCGCCTGCGCAGTCAGCCGTCAGGGCTCATCGCACCTGGGAGGTGGCGAAGGTGGCGGCACATTGTGCGAGTTACGCGACAAAGGGAGGGCGGAGGCCGTAATTAGGCTGACCCTAACGGGGTTAGTTTGTGATTTATTTGCGTGACATTTTTTAGGGGTGTCTTTAACCCTGTTATTGTGATCGTTGTTCGGGGTTTAAAGCTTTTTAGTTGGAGCTGGCGGAGCGGTGGGCTTTTCTATTATGTTTTATATTAGTGACTAGGTGGGTGTTGCGCGCGAGGCCGTGACTTCGCCCGCACATATTAAATGTTAGAGGTTGCAAACCTTTGTATTCTTCTAAACTCTATCATGTGCTCTATTGCTTATAGTGTCCTAGCAACGCTGTGTTTTTTGAGACAATACACGATTGCCTTCACATGGTTTTTCTTTAATCTCTAATATGGTAGCAGATCGTTTTAAAACACGCATATGATTACGATAATAAATAATTAATCTCGTAACCAACAAGTTCGCGAAAATGAGTAATCAAATAGTTGTTGAAAAACTCTCCGGGGTGAGCAATTACACCACTTGGAAATTTCAAATAAAAATGATACTCATACACGAAGATTTATTTGAGTGCGTCGTTGAAGATCTTAAAACAGGAAAACCAGAGTGCGAAGACAAGAAGAAACAGGAGAAAGCGCTAGCACGAATTTGTCTCAGTGTTCAGCCAACTGTTTACTCTGTCGTTAGAAATTGCAACACAGCATTTGATGCCTGGAAGAACTTACAGAAATCGTTCGAGGACAAAGGTTTGGGTAGAAGGCTAGGTTTACTTAGAATGTTATTTGGCCTTAACCTGCAGCAGTTTGACAGTATGGATACGTATGTTACAAAAATTTTAGATACGGCCCAACAGCTGCAAGACATTAATGCTCCTCTGGACGACGAGTTCGTCGCAATTATAATGCTAAGTGGGCTCCCAAAAGAGTTGGACCCACTTATTATGGCATTAGAGCACAGTAGCGTTTCTCTTTCAAGTGACCTAGTAAAATGTAAACTACTACAGGAGGCACAGAGACGAGGTGATGAAGGTGGTACGGACGAAAATGCCTTAACGAGTTCGACTTCGAAGCGTCCTAAGTGTTTTCGATGTAGAAAAGTAGGTCATTATGCTAAAGATTGCAGGAAGAAAGCGCCGTGTAAGGACAAGCCATCTAGTTCCAGCTATCAGGGTGTGGAGAAGACTCAAAATGCTCCTGGTACAACGACTATGCTATCAGCATTGACGGCGAAACTGGATCCAGATGTCTGGTACATCGACAGTGGTGCGACTTGTCATATGACTAATAACAAGAATATTTTGCATGACTTTGTGTTCGATACGCCGAGGGAAATAAGCGTAGCCAACGGTGAAAAACTTTTTTCAGCGGGTCGTGGTAATGTAAAACTCTTTTTGCAAAACCAGTTAAGAACTGTCAGCAATGTAGTTTTTATACCGAACTTGTCATGTAATTTGTTATCCGTCAGTGTTTTGACACTGAAAGGTTTTGAAGTAAAATTTATATCGAATTTATGTAAAATTTACGAAAACGAAACGGTAATCGCTGTAGCGAAACGGTGCATAAGCGGTCTTTATTCATTAGAGGTCGGGGGTGCGTCTGTTAATCCCGTTACCAGTGAACATGGATTGCCGGTGAACGTCTCCTCGGAAACCCAGGTGGAGGTTAAAACACAGGGTTTGTGGCATCGTCGGCTTGGACATCTAAATAGTCGCAGTATGAGTCTACTCAAGAGCGGTATGGCGACTGGCATCGACTATGATGTGTCTACATATGAGCAATGTATCGCCTGTATTGAAGGTAAGGCTACTAAACTACCTTTTCCTAAGAAATCTTTTTCACGAGCGAATGAAATATTAGGCTTGGTACACACGGACGTGTGCGGCCCTATGCCGGTGAAATCTATAGGCGGTGCGAGATATATGCTAACATTTATTGACGATTTTACGAGGAAGACATTTTGCTATTTAATTGAATCTAAAGATAAAGTTTTTGAGTGTTTTTTGAATTTCAAAGCTCTTGCAGAAAATGAGACTAATAAAAAAATTAAAGTCTTGAGGAGCGACGGTGGAGGCGAATACATTAATGCGCGATTTAAGCAGTACTTGAGCGAGTGTGGAATTCGACATCATACTACAGTTCCTCACTGTCCGCAGCAAAATTCAGTTGCCGAGCGCGCGAACCGAACCATCGTGGAGGCGGTTCGCTGTATGCTTCTTGAAGCCGGTTTGGATCAACGTTTTTGGGCTGAAGCTGCGAACACTGCGGTTTACATTAAGAATCGCTCGCCCACGAAGGCAGTTAGAGGTGCAACGCCAGAAGAACGTTACACTGGACGTAAGGTAAGCGTAGATAACTTACGTGTGTTTGGTTGCTTGGCGTACGCTGTACAAAATAAACGAAATAAACTAGAACGGAAATCGAAACCTTATATATTCGCGGGATATTGTGAAAATACTAAAGGGTATAGACTCTTAGATGTTGAGAGCTATAAGCTAACGATCGCGAGAAACGTTAAGTTCTTAGAGAACAAATTCCTCAAGCATCTTAACTTGTCAAAAGATGAATCGGTTGTGGTTTTAGAACCTGAGACGCTGTTTGTTCCGGAAGTTAGTGTGGAACCAGAACAAATTTCTGAGACTGCAGATAATTCTGATGATAGCGGGTCTATGACTAGTGAAGCCGCAGATAATTCGTCAGATGCAACCTATGTTCCGGATGTTTCATTTGAGACGGATGATTCGAGAGCTGTATATGAGGTAGCTGATGATAATTCACTCCTGTGTGCATTTTTGACAGGCGAAGCATGCTGTACTGATGAGCCCAGAACAGTAAAGGAAGCGTTAAGTGGTCCTGAAGCCAAGCAGTGGCGAGCTGCGATGAAAGACGAGTACCAATCATTTTTGGACAACCAGTGCTTTAAATTAGCCGATTTACCGAAAGGGGCCAAGTCAGTAAAGACTAAATGGATCTTTAAAAAGAAAAGAGGGCTTAATGGTGAACTGTTACAGTACAAAGCACGTCTTGTGGCAAAGGGATTTACGCAAAAGTATGGAGTAGATTATTTTGAAACGTTTTCACCTGTAGTGCGATACGAAACCATAAGAATGTTATTGGCTTTGGCTGCGGAGTACGACATGGAGATTGATCACATGGACGTTAAAACGGCTTTTCTTAATGGAGATTTAAAAGAAACCGTGTTCATGGACATTCCTGAAGGCTTCGAAGAAGTTAAGGGCAAGAACAAGGTGTATCGACTACGTAAGGCTATATATGGTCTGAAACAAGCGCCTAAATCATGGAATGAGAAGATTAATCACGTACTTGTAAACAAACTCAAGTTTAAGAGATTGAACTCGGAACCATGTGTCTATATTCAAAGAAAAGGTGATAAGCTTGTGATCATCGCGCTATATGTCGATGATTTAATAATATTTAGTAATTGCGAAACTGAAAAAACGAAAAATAAAGAATTATTGATGAAAGAGTTCGTTATGAAAGATCTTGGTCCTGTACAAAGAGTTCTAGGATTAAGAATCAGGAAAGATGATGGCAAGATTGTACTTGATCAAAGTGCTTACATTAAGAAGTTACTAGAAAAGTACAAAATGCAAGACTGCAAACCAGTTGAAACTCCGATGCAGTGCCAAAAATTAAGCAAAGCTGAAGAAAAGGATGACAGCTTGGAGTATCGTGAGTTGATAGGTTGTCTTATGTATGTTGCAGTCTGTTCGCGTCCAGACATATGTCACGCTGTAAGTGTGCTGAGCCAGTTCAATAACTGTTTTTCCGATGTCCACTGGAAAGCTGCTAAGCGCGTGTTGCGTTATCTCAAAGGTACAATTAACTACAGCATTACCTATGAGAAGAGTAATGGTTTATTTGTGACGGGATTTGCGGATGCAGACTGGGCGTCTAATGAAATTGATAGACGATCTTATACGGGATATGTTTTCAAAATTGGGAATTCTATTACTTGTTGGGAAAGTAGAAAACAGCGTACCGTTGCGTTATCGAGTACTGAGGCAGAGTACATGTCACTTTCTGATGCATGTAAGGAATCATTGTTTATAAAGACTTTCCTTCATGAATGTTTAGGTAAACAAGTTGAAATTGTAATTTTCAATGATAATCAGTCGGCTCTAAAGCTAGCTGAAAATAGTATGTTTCATGGTAGATCGAAACATATAGACATACGTCATCATTTCGTCCGGGAGGCGGTGAATAATGGTGCAGTTAAAGTTAATTTTATGCCAACGTCCAAAATGACGGCGGATGTCTTAACCAAACCGTTGTCAGTAGAGAAACATAAGTATTTTGTTAATGACTTAGGTTTGATTAATTAATAGTGTGTATGTAGTTCACAAGATAAGTTTAAGGGGTGGTGTTAGAGGTTGCAAACCTTTGTATTCTTCTAAACTCTATCATGTGCTCTATTGCTTATAGTGTCCTAGCAACGCTGTGTTTTTTGAGACAATACACGATTGCCTTCACATGGTTTTTCTTTAATCTCTAATATTAAATACTAGCCTTCCGTCCGCAGCTTCGCCCGCGATAAATTAATTTTCCCGTAGGAAAAGGTATTTTCCCGCGGTAAAAAGTAGCCTATGTCACTCAGTGATAATGTAGCTCTCTAACGGCAAAATAATTTTTGAAATCGGTCCAGTAGTTTCGGAGCCTATTCAATTCAAACAAAGAAACAATCAAATTTTTCCTCTTTATAATATTATATTATATATATTATTAGTATAGAAGTAGGTATAGATAAAAACCTCTGCATGATTCGTACTTTCCCAGACTCTTATCTATTGTCGTCTGCGCTTGGTCGTCTGTGACCCTGAAGGTTGTACAAAAAAAGCGGCTTTTAGATTTAGTACCTTGATATATAATTTGGTTGGGGTTAAAAAAAACAATATACAACGCATATCTGTGTTAATATGCGTCATTAAACATTGATTCAATGTCTTAGCACTCTTAGATTCTAATATGTCTAAGTATCTTTTGGAGATATTTCAAATCAAGTGTTACTGACACATAAGATAATTATATTCACGTAGGTAACCAAATCATCAAGTGAAACTTAACAAACTTTTGCGCTATTTTTTGTTAATTTTTCATGCAAACAAATATTTCACACAGGCTTGGTTATCTTGCACGTGAGTAGCGGAGTAGCAAGGGATATTTTTCGTTCGTTGAAATGGACCTCCGCAAAGTAACGCCTGATTCAATAAAACTATTACCTTCTTATTTAATCACGAAAAGATAAATAGATACAAAAAAACTAATGAAAAACGAATTGATAAAATAACGCAGGCGGACCAATGACTAGGAAGTATGTCGCTCTACCCAGGATAATGGGCCGGCGCTGGTGGTGAACCCGGTGAAGCCTGTTCCCGGAGACAAGTAACCACTTTTCTAAGCAGTCATATAGAAAATTGGATGCATATGTATGTTACGGATCCTGTAGGTTCAATCGTGTATCTGATTTCTGTAGATTGAGGAGATACTTATGAGTAGAGACCGGATTATATGCAACATAAAAAGCTTGTTATATGCATGCAAATATGCACGAAAATTGGCAGAATATGCGAAATTAAATGATTAATTTTAGGATTTATATGCGTATACATATAACAATTGATATGTACATGTAACAATTTATATGCGCAGGTAACAGGTGGTACGACTTTGTAGTAGGCGAGCGCGACGTTCTTCTGTCTCTTTCATTTTATTATCGTAACTGTCAAAACAAAAGACGCGCGCGGCTACCGACTGCGTTCCGAAATGCAGTAAAAAGTCACAGTTATTACTCAATAGCCCTTATATTTTGTGACTGTTATTAAATTTGGTTGCATTTCGGAACGCAGGGCGAGTGAAAAATATTGTAAATGTACCGATAATATGCATCATAACTAGATCTTAGGTAAAATATGCTTATACCGCTGAGAATGTCTGAAATATGCAAATGCATAATAATCCGGTCTTTACTTATGAGATAATCCGTCGATAATCCAACGCAAACCGCCACCGAGAGCTACAGAATAAGACTTACCGCCTTACCGGCTATTAGAGGTTGAATCTGTATTTAAAGTTTTTTTGACGCAGTTGAATAATTTAGCCGACAAGGCACAGGAAGCTTTGCGCTAAGGATAAGCTGTCGGGATGTTTCCGGACGTTAACACCTCTCGGAAGGGTTGTTGTGGTCATTGATATGTTTTTAACAAATCTGCTGTGAATTGGCAGGATTGTCGGGTTTAACGTAAACATGTTGGGAAAAAAATTAGCGAAAGTTTCGTTGTTTGATTGAAAGATGCCGTTTTTGATGTAAAGTTTGTCGTTATGGTTGTGTGAGATTAGATGATTAGATTATGGTGATAATAGGTTGTATTTTTTAATCATTGTAATATTTAATAGGTTTTAGGTATTTGTATTAGTGGTTAAGTAGAATGTTAATATATTTTGTATTGATAGTATATTTTCTGCCAAGTTTTTGCGGCGCATTTAACAATTAAATATGATCTAAGGTAAAAACTGCCTTTGTGGCTTATTGGCAAAATAAAATTGTGATTTTCATTTTAATTCGAAAGTTGTTAAGTTGACTTTAATTTAAAAAGTTGTAAGTTAAACGTAGGATTCAAGAGAGAGTTGCGATTAGGTATTATCTTTTAAACACGTAATATATCATATTTACGGAAAAGTAGAAGACTTGTTGTGGTTTGAGTTCCATTAAGTATTAACTAATATTAAGACTTTTACTATTAAATAGGTCTATTTAGGTTTCGTAATTACATGAGCAGGTAATTTACCTATTTATTTTATTTAATTATAACTTTTGGTTATATGAATGTGCATGTGGCCAGGGACCTGCTACAAGACAATGAATACCTACCAAGGCTCAAAAGATGGCAGATATTAGAGCTGGACCAAAGATACTAAGCCTCACATACGCTGGAGATGGAGTTCAATGGAACCCACCCAAAGAAATTTTTTTTTTGTCCCTCCTATCTGATTATGGCCTAAATGGCCGATGGCAGATCAAATAATGAAAAAAAAAAAAAATATGAATGTGCAAAGAGAGGAAGGAGACGACTAGTATCTAAGTAGGTATTTTAGAACTGGTTGATGGGTTGAGGATGGCTGACTTAGACAAGGGACTTCAAACTAATTTTCTTTACATTTCATCCAACAAAGCAGATACATATTTATTTATTTTTAGATTAATTTGTTTATTTCGTAATTACTATCTACCTAAGGCCGCAGAGTTCTATTACGTGTCATGTCTGATTCTGTCAGCAGAAAGAAGAATTTACCAAAAAGAATGCGTCGCAAGAAACTTGGCAGAAAGTCATAAGAATTCATACATACATACCCAAATCACGTCTATATCCCTTACGGGGTAGACAGAGCCTAAGGTAACAAGACCACGTTTAGCATGATAAAAATACATTAATAATTTTAGTTTGTAGGTAGGTACTTCAACATTAAATTTAAAATTAAATGAATAGTGGTTTCTACAAGTTTTTGTTTAATTTAATTGGGTAGACAGGTAGAGTTTAAATTAAACCTAGTTAAGTTAGATTTGAATATTACCTACACATTATGTTAGGATAAATAACAATGTAGGTAGAGTCAGGAAAAAATAAATAAACAAGATTTAGGGCCTTTTTTATTTCCGTCTGTTTCGTAGTAGGTACCTAATAAATAGAGACGGAATCATAGATAACTGGCACTTAAGATAACTTGAACTTAACAGAGAGCGGTGAAACAGAGCCTTAATGTGAAGTAGATCTTATTGAAGTAACTTATATACTTAGAATAAATGCACTATATACCTACTTGTTATCACTGACAGAATCTAGAGATCCCTGATCCCAAGCCAGCTGGGCGCCGGCATACTTCCCGCAAACCGAAGCCGCCACAATAGTTCCAATGCACTTAACACTTTATGGCAACACTAAAAGCGCATCGCGGTCAAAAAACGCGACAAAGATGGCGGTCCCACAAAATTGGTGTGACGGCGGAAAGGCTCTCGGGAAGTGGCCCGTAGCAAACACCCCCCCTCGCTCACTTGGGGGGTCTTCAATAATTCACCATTTGGACCAACAGGAGCGCGCGTCGCCCCTCCCTTTCGCGGCTTTGCGATCAAAATCTCGCCGTCTCCGTCTGTTTTGATGCGCATTTCTCTCGGTGGGCTTTGTGTCCCTGTCTGGCGGGGCGGCGGCGCGTGTTGGCGTCCCGTTCGCTCTCATTAGGCGGGTCTTGCGCTGCATTATGCAGCGTGTTTGGCGAGGGGTTTATGAGGTTTGCGCAGCCAGTACAGAGTACTGTGTAGTCAGAGACTGGCTTTGTAGGTATTTTAATACGGTTCTAAACTTTTTTTACTTTTTGACTTCTAATTGATAACGTTTCTTGCGATAGGTGCTATTAATTTAATAATATTCCCAATTTTTCATATACCTACATACATGCGGGTGGTAGGGCCTTGTGCAAGGTCCGTCCGGATCGCTACCACCATCTTACTCGCTAATCCTGCCGCTAAGTAGCAGTGCTTGCACTGCTGTGTTCCGGTGTGTGGAGAGTAAGACAGTCGGGGAAATTACGGGCACAAGAGGCATTTCATCTTAGTCCTCTAGGTTGGCAACGCATCTGCAATCCCTCCGGGGTTGAGGGTGTCTATGGGCAGTGGTGATCACTTAGGTACCATCAGGTGACCCACTTGCTCGTTTGCCTTCCTATTCATATAAAAAAAATACATAACATAACAAGGCCTAAAGGCCACGTTTAGCACTATTGTGGGCGTATTATGTGGAAAGTGGAATCAAAATAGTGATGGATTACTAGCCGTATCGCGTATAACATGATTCCTACGGTGTTCACCCATTCCCTCGATGGGCTTTTACCATCTGCGCGGGAAGAGAAGTAGCTGGAACATTCTGTTTTCTTTGCTCCCAGACCAGCTTAATAATTAAAATTTAGACGTAAAATACAAAATACAGTTGATATTCTGCTTATTTCCGTGTATATTTTCTCAGAACAAAAAAAGTCAAGGCATAAATACAATATTTAAAGTCTGGCCACATGTGCGAGCCCGATTTTTGAAACCACACATAATGCCAAAATACCCACTCGAAAATGGTGAAAAATTGTGTTGAATTTTAAATATGGGTAGCTTAGAAAATACAAGACTTACGGCTCTCGTTAATCTTGTGACCTAGTTAAAAATTTGATTAGAGCTGTAGTTTTGAAGATATAAAAAGATTAATACCAGTTTCGAGTGGTACTTTCGAGTGACATGCTTTCAAATATCGGGCCCCTGGGCCTCTATTCGGCACTGGCACGCGAGCGATGTTACCAACCGTTTGCAGAGACTAACTTTTAATTTGCTATTCGGCGCCGGCAAAATTATAGTTTGCTGACTGATAAAAACGCGATGACTTCCTAGTAAGCTATTTGGGCCGCTTCATCATTTTTGTAGGGGATTTTCAAAAGAGCTGTCAAAGTGTAACAGAAAAAAGAAGAATTCTGATCGCATAAGTATCTAAAAATTATTTATTTAGTGCGATCTAATCAAATTTATCAAAATTTAAGCCATAATTATGAACTAAAACCCCCGAATCCCCGAGTAATCCGAGCCTTTGCAACATAATAACAGACTGCAGAACGCATGGTCAGGATAGGTAGCTGTCCTGTTTACTTGGTGAGGTACGGTTGTACTAGTATGCGTGCCACTGTACTATGTCCACAGCGAGGCGTACTTTACACATGCCTCATTTAGTTGTTTACAAAACTTAGTCCTATAAAATGAATCAAGAATTTTTACTTCTTGATTTTTGTTTTTACTTGTTACGGTTTTGCCGTTAGAAATTAAATTTCTAAACGACACTGAAAATTAGAACACATAAAAATTCTAAAAGTAAAGCTATGGCCGGAATTCAAAAAGATGACATTTGGCGACAAAAATCGCATAGTAACAAGGTCACGTGACAGCTAGTAACAGATAGAAAAATCCGAAGGCTTACCCACCTGCTATGGGTGGTGTAGGCGTATAGCACGCGTCACGGAATGACGACGATCCGGGTTCGATTCCCGGCCATACCTTTACTTTTTGGATTTTTCTGTGTTCTAATTTTCAGTGTTGTTTAGAAATTTAAACTTAGTATTGCCCTTGTATTTGTTCTAACACCACAATATGAAAGCACAACAAAATAATACGGCGCAAAAATACCGACTTACTTCAGTAGGTACTTCGTAATATTACTTAACTGCATAGAAATAAAACAAATAGTTGGTACTTACCCATATTTACCCTAAGTGGGTTCCTTTGTTGTAGACGTAAGTGTCCTGGAGCCTTAGTACCTATGACGTCTTAATGTGATACAATTCCGATTCAGCTCGCTGTCGGATCCATACTAAGAATGACAGCTACAATTGAACTGAGTCGGAATTGAATCGCATTAAGACGTCATGGTAAGACCTCTTAATGGCTGCATTTTTTTGACGTATCAAAAATGTGTAAAACATAAATAAACCGGCCAAGTGCGAGTCGGACTCTCGCGCCGAGGGTTGTTTATGTACAAACGAGTATAAAATGCAGGCAGTGTGAGGTCAGTTTATATTGGTTATGTCCATAGACAGACAGACATAATTCTGATTTTAGTATCTATACTCTCTTAGTACTTAAATTAGCGGTCATGAATAATTACATCATCTCTGAAAATGTCAACTGTCTAAGTAGCTATCACTGTTCCTGTGACACAGCCTGGTGACAGACAGACAGACGGACTACGAAGTCTTAGTAATAGAGTCCCGTTTTTACCCTTTGGGTGCGGAACCCGAAAAAAGGAAGGTATACAAGCAGGCCAGTCACGTGGCGTGCGACCAATGTACGACTCGGAAAGCACGGTCTGGAATACACGACCTGATAATTCGTGTCCCTATAGTACTGGAATAATCGTTTAAAATCGTATTTGAATCGGATGATTTTACCAATTTTTGATATTGTGTTTTTCAATGAACTGCAAGAATTTCCACGTTTGGCCTCTGTAGTGCACTTTTTAAATTTATTTTTTATTTATCATAACAATTTTATTTGCCTTTAAAAATAGCTCCGGCGTAAACTTTTGAAAAAACGATGTTATAAGACCGTGTTGTGTTATAAAACATGAATACAAAATTTAAACTTCGTTTAGACTTCATAAGTGCTTTCGAATATTCAAATAATCTGCCGTATCTAGAAATAAAAAAGCTTCCGAAACTTGCGATTTTTAGCAAAATGAGTCAAGATTCGGTTGCGCCCTCTTATCATAAACATATCCCATGACCAATGGCAATTATATCCTGTCATATTTGTAGGGTGTCTGTCATCACTTTGTGGTTCCACCTAGGAACAAGCAAACTAAAATGTCTTTACTTAAAGTACGGGTCAAAGTCACTAGATGGCATTGGCGTCCTAAACTTTGCCTAGAGCACCAGAGTTGTTTCTCTGCTCATGCACTAGATGGCGTTGGTAGTCCGTTGGTGTAACGAGTGGCGTGGCGATCGCAAGGGTTGCATTGTTTACTGCTAGAGAGCGCTTCAGTATAAGGAAAGAAATGGGGAATACGCATTCTTTTTAACACGAAGATGACAATAAAAAGTTAAAAGTAAATAATATCGGTCGGGAAATTTGGATACTGTGAGAATTTCTAACTACTTATTAGTAAGAGAGATTCGACGTGTGTGACGCCATAAAACACTACGCCCATATTATTTCCATAATTAATAATCTGTTTTTCTAGTGAGATAGAAACAAATTTGATAGCTTATATCTCGGTTATTTTTTGAGGTATTTGAAAAATATATTTTCTTTATTGTCTGTTGCATAAATGAGCTTTTATTAAAGCAATAAATAACATGAATATTCTTCATTGCATGACTCTTAAGTGGTTAATTATAGGCATTTTGATCATCCATTAATAAGACGAAGTAAATTTTGAATAAAAAATAATTTAATAGCAAGTCCCTAAGTACAAGTTAAGCACGTACCCTAAGGTGCCCTAAGTATAAGTTAAGCAGCTAACTCATGACTATAAGTCGGCGATTGCATAAGTAGTTCCTGCCTGTTTCGAACCATCCTCAGGGGTGATGAAGACGCACCCCGCGCTATCTGTCGACACCTGGCCCATAATCGCGATTTAGCAGTTTAATTGTCAGTTAGTATAAATCGTGTCCAACGAGAGCTTAATACTATAGGAATAAAGGGTTCAATAAAATTTAAATAACACAAAAAATATTTTAAACCAACTTTATTTTTAGCTAAAATATAATAATTCATACATCAAAGAGGTTCCCTAAGTATATTGTAGTAATACCGCGATAATACGAAAAAAATAGCTACCTCACTTAATACTCGGGTAGTAGACTGCGTTTGTGCGGATAAAGCGTGGTCAAAAGGTTAAAAATCACGTCAGACCTTAAAAATACATAAAATAGCAAATAGGTCAATGGACGGTCATCGAGAACTAACAAACAAACACAACGGGAAACTTCAAGCGAAACTTAATGCGGGCTGCGTGTTCGGGCACGGCAGCGGGCGGCGGGCGGCGCAGCCGAATCAAGCATGTCGTCCACATATAACCCCCAGCAGCCGCTATAGAGTCCAGTAAACACTCTCGACATGATTCGTTTAGGAGCGTTTTCCAAAAAAAAATCCACACGATCATACTTTCCAGAATTCAACTATTTTGGATTTTTTTTACTCTGAATCGTTTATCCTATCGATCTCTATACAAGAAAAAATGTGTCCCAAAATTTACATTCCAGTTTGTTACTTTTTTCATATAGGTACGTATGGGGCAGGAAAAAATCCATAGTAAAATCTGGGACACATTTTTTCTTATATGAGAATTGATAGGGTAAACGATTCTGAGTAAGAAAAACCCAAAATATTAAATTCCGGGAAAAAATTACATGCGGACGTTTTTTTTGGAAAACGCTTTTAGGCACGGTGTCTATTGCACGGTTTTTTTGAAACAAGTAACATTAAGTTTTTTTGGTTGATCGTACCTTTTGATGACTGTACTCATTCAAATTACATCATGTATACCTACTGGTTTTGTAATTTTGAAGACAGTCAAGACAATCGTGTAAATGTTTTTATTAACGGAGTACACGAAAGATGTGCACAATTTTTCCTTCACTAGTACAAAATAAAAGTATTGTGTTTGCCTTAATGCAAATGTCTACCACCAATTGGCCAAGTTCCTTTGTTTCAATATTTCTGCTAATCGCTTCGAAAAAATACACGCAGTAGACGCACCGTAATAGCGACTATCTTGTAGTTAGTATCTGTGTAGTGGGTTAGGAGACGACATACTTTATTTACTATGCTCGTGTCCATTAACGCTAACCTATTTAAAAAATATGCTATCACACTGATATGAAAATAGTTAAGTAAAATTATTAGATCTAAACCGTTTTAGTTAAACAGAGAATCAATTTAAAACAGTACATGTAACTAGTCCTTACAACTGGGCAATATTACATCAGTTCCGTGTTAAAATGCTATCACCCAAACACACAACCCTCTGCAACCACTGCGTGCGACTGAGACAGCAACATACAACAACGCTAACTAGAGACAGAGAATGATTATGTCCACGATTGCTTGGGGTCGTACAGTCGTACACATATAACACTAATATGGCAAACGTTCGTTCATGATATGCAACCACGGTACGCGTCTAACTGTACCCAAACTCGGTGACAAAAGGAAAAAAACTTTTGTCACAAAATGACAAGTTCGATATTTTTGATTAACAATTTGAAACACTCTGTGTCTTGTAATACTTTATGCGATTTTCTTAAATGTTGGGTCTTACATGAAGGTGTTTTTTCTCTCTGTCACGGAGGTGAGGTTCAGCCTGCGTGCGAGCGAGACGCACTACGACAGACCCAAATAAAACCCTACCTACACTTAGAGGGGCAGGCAACGCCGCCTGCCTCCCGCTTACTACCTAATTGTTAGTAAAAATCCCTTAACGCATTCAAAATATATATATAATTAATTATATAGTAGCTGTCGATACCATTTGTATATTACTTGTATAATATCGTACATCTATTTTTTTTTCAAAATATCTGTGCCTAATATACATTTAAGCCGATTTTGTTTGAGAAGCTCATAAAAGGTAGAAGTGTTTTTGGACATTTCCTTTGTCAAACGACAAAACTACTCGAGAAAAATTGTACGAAGCTTTGTACCTTCAAATCAAAATGTTAAATGCAATTTTTAACCAAACTAACAACAAAATATGAACCTGCAGCGAACGGTCATGTCGGGACGGGGCCCTTTTAAAACTAAAAAAATCCATAGCAAAATATAGTGTTTGAAGTGTAGAACGAATGAAGCATACAACACATCTCTTAAGTATTCAATATACATAGTATTTGATCACTTACATGCTATGTTACGACCTATACTGATTCCATACGAAATTACAACGACTACTGTTTATTTAGTACATACAGTTGTTTCCACTTATTCATAAAAAAAGATTAGAAAAGAGTGACCTAGAGTTGAGTACTCTGTCTAGGAAAGCAAGCGCGGGGCGAACCGCCGCCGCCCGAGCGAGGGACAAGATGGCCGCCGTGCGCCATTTTAAGTACATCAGTACCCAAGCTTGCGTTGGCGACGATGGTTCGGGAAAAACATTTTTTTACGTATAAACTTGATATGATCAATTTTAGACTAACAATAAACTACAAATTAAATGTATAAATGACGAATTGTGCCGTGGTTTGTGCCAAGCTTTCTTTCTACACCTCGAGTTGTGAAAATCAATTCCGTTCTGAATAGTGGTTCGCTAGCGGCGCGGCCGGCGTCCCTGTCGCACGTTAGGCCGGGCGTAGTGTGCGACAGAGACAGACTTAGCTTTCCACAAACTAGTCTACATTAGTGTAGTCGATTTTTGTCGAACAACTTTTATTTCGTTTCGTTTCGTACAAACGCCGAATGTGACCGGGACTTGGCTTACTTTTATTCGATTCAATCAGCCACTCACTGAATACGTAACACACCGTGACATACAACGTAGCATAAGGATTAACAACAAATCAATAGCTTGATAGAACTTAGCTTAGTGAATAAGAAAACCCAATCGCATGTCACACGTATTCAACACTAACACAATTCGGCTTTGGTGATGCGTGAACTAATGGAGACTATTTGCTGGCGCCAGTTGCGAGAGCGAGAGCGAGAGAAGGCCCGCGTGCGAAAGAGATAGGTGCGGGCATTACATAGTGCTGTTGTCCCACTCCAGTTGGCTGATGTTCCTGTATTTGTGCTGCTTGCCGGAAATCACTGCGAAATAGAAAGAACATTTCAGTCCATGAATTTTCGTAAAAATACCGCCCATACTCAGAATAAAGTAAAAATTTTGAGGTACATATTTCCTTGCTAAGCATGGAAGTAGTGTCCAAATAAACTATCAGCTGACTCTAAACAGACCTATGTCTTATTAAACTAGATTTAGATTTAGTGTTGTGTCGTACCCTCCTCTTCGTCGTCGGAGGAGTCGTGGCGCTCGGAGTCGGAGTCGTCGCATGACTCGCCCTCGGAGCTCAGTTCGGCCGCGCCCGCCGTACCAAGCTCGGCTGCAGCCTGCTACAAACAATTATGTTACATTACCTACCTTCACGTAGCGGAATGGAGTGCAGATATAAGATGAGGTAGACCTTTGATGGTCGCGCTTTTTACAATGTCAAAGCTCAATTACCTACACTTCTTGCATTTAACTCAATCAAACCGCTCTTTAGACTCGCTAAGAAACAATCTAAGATAGACATAAACGCTGAAGGAGATTTGGATGTCCACATTTGAGTCACGCGATAAGTTCACAAACCTCATCCATGGGGTTGAGCGTGATGGTGAGCGCGGAGTCGTCCCAGGCCATCTCGTCCTTGGCGGCGCGCGGCGTGCGCGGCGTGCGCGGCGTGCGTGGCGCGCGTGGGGCGCGTGCGCGGGCCAGCGCCACGCCGCCCGCCAGCACCAGCACGCCGCACGCGATCACGCCGATCAGGAGGGCCACGTGGTCTACACACACATCATACAAGTCATGAACCACGGAACGCACCCAATGTCCGCGTAAGGTATTCATTGTAGATAATGGTACAGAAAACTTTAGAGAAATCGAATGTTTCTAGCAACTGATTATACAGCGGGCAAAGCAAACAGTGGATGAAGGTCTTTTTAATACAAAATAGGGTGGCAAACGAGCTAGTGGATCATCTGATGATAAGTGATCGCCAACCGTGGACAGACGCACCACCAAAATAATGCAGTTGCCAGCCTAGTGCTAATATCTGCCAATAATTTCACCGGCTGTCTTACTCTCCTTGCCGGAACACAAGCGCCAGCACTGCTGCTTGGCGACAGGATTAGTAAGATGGTATGCAGTTGACAAGTTGTGGTTCATGGTGGCCCTTTAACCAGGCCTTTGTTCAGCAGTTGACGTCTTCCGGCTGCTGCACGCGCGTGTGTGTGTGTTGTGTGTGTGCGGGTACTGACTGGGCGCGGACTGCGGGTGCAGGTCCAGCAGGCGCGCGGCGGGCAGCTCGGCCGAGTGCGCGTCGCGCTGCGCGTGCGCCGCGTACACGCGCGGCTGCTGCGCGTGCCCGTGGGCGTGGGCGGGCTGCAACACGCCACAAAAATGCAGGAAGATCGTTCAGTTCAGTCACAAAAAAGGAGAAATATCCCAAACATTAACTTCCAACCCTTCCATACATTTAGTACGCCGTTACTTGAAAGAGTAGTTCATACGGTCTAGTTATTTCACCATTATCAAATTGTTTTAATTTATCCACTTATCCATATCAATCAATTATGATTTTCAAGTAGTTACACGTACCTACTGTTCTATTATTATCTGACGGCTGTAGTTGGATATTTTCATTCCATTGTTTTATAAAGCAACCCACACACGGATTTTCCCTCCGCAGGTCGCCGAGCAGGTCCGTGTGTGTTTAATATTTCATTTATAAACGGCAGTTTTATTATTGTATTACAGTTTATTCGTGCAAATAAGGAATCTCGAGCGGTTTTATCTCTCACGACACCGACGCTCTTTGATGCTCTAAGTCTTCGTAATGTATGGGAGCGTTTACACTTAATACTTTTAATATTCATATTTTTATTTTAAAAAGTTATGTAATTTTACTCATTGGTTAACGAACTTTCGATATCAGTTTGAAGTTTTCTGATATCTTTTATATTTCCGGTTTTATCGCCAAGCTACACTTTTATAACAGCCTATATACGATGTCGACTACAGTAGGTTGATCTAGTAAATAGGTAACTAAATGATTTATTAAAACAAATAAAATGAGAAAAGTGTCGTACCTGCTTGTCCCTGGCAACGGCGTCCATCTTGTCGGCGACGCCGCTGGGATGCAGCTCGCGCGCCAGCGCCTCGCCCGACATGTGTGGGTGCACTACCGTCAGCTGGCAACACACACACGCACATTTGCAGAACCATCAATATATTCCCCCTACTGTCCTAATTTTGGAGGCTTTTTAGAAGATGCAGTAAAAACTTTTAAGTCACTTTTATTTTTTGTAATAAATGAGCAAGAAATCTGACGGGCGAGACCCACCCTGCTTAGCGGCAGGATTGCAGAGTTTTATCTAATGATAAAAAGCAGTTCTCATTTATAGTTAACTGCGTACATTATTGATTGTCGGCGAAACGATTGACATTACAACCTACTTTTTAAATTTACAAAGCATTTGACAAAATATCAGATAGAAGGTGAGCCAGACGGCTTTCCTACAACACTAGACTCTTAAAACGACAAATATGTCATTTACTACAGATTCCTCTAAAGTAGCCCCATTTAGGAGGATTCTGGGAAGTGGTCGTCAAAAGATTAAAATGAAGAATACACAGTAGCACTTTTAAATTCATAAATATGACATTTAATACATGCATACTATGCATAAATCACGTGTTTATCCCTTAAGGGTTAGACAAGACCTAAGGGCCACGTTTAGCATGATTTTGGGCGTATAAGTGGAAAGAGGAAACAAAATATGGCCTATAACATTTATTACAAGTTCCCCGAAAGTAGCCTCATTTTGGAGGACTTTGGGAAGCGGTCGTCAAAATATTAAAAACGAAGAAAACTCACAGTCTGGACATATTCGTTGCTGGTGAAGCGGCCGTTTAGCTCGGAGCAGGTCAGTTTGAACACGCGGTTGAGGTAGTATGCCGGCTTCTTGTTGCTGTATTCGATTTCACGTAACACCTAGAACAAAACCATGCGACGCATTAGCTTAAGTTTTGCGAGTTCCAGGGCCTGTCTCACCACTCTCTGTAAAGTTCCTGATAATCTTAAGTGTCAGTTATCTATGTCGTCTCGCATGTGGTTAGGATATTAGAAACATCAGAGCCGTCTTGTTGCTCAAGAATATTTGAAAACGATCGTGTCGTTCGTGTGTATGCCAGTAGTGGCGTGAGGTGCCATCTGTCGTAACCCGTCTACACTAACGACTCCTACGTTCCAAATTCCAATGAAGTTTATAATGGGGACTCTATCGTTTCTTTGCTCACCAGTTGGCGCCACTGAGGACTAAGATCTGCAGGTATAGCTGTCAAAGGCGACTTTATAAGATCGGCGCCGAAACAAAGTTTTAAATGTGAGCTGTGACCGACCTGTTGGTAGTTGGGCACGCTGTCGGCGCCGCTGAGGATGACGCCGTCGCGCGTGACGGCGGCGCGGATGTCGTAGCGCAGCGGCAGCTCGGCGGCGCTGCGCAGCGCCAGCGCCTCGTGGTCCGGGTTCAGCGCCGGGTACACCGACACCACGCACGAGTCCAGCTTCTGCGTCTCCGATTCTGGTAAAACAGGTTATTTTTAGAACTCCGTACCCAAAAGCAAACCCTACAACTAGATTTCACTGTCCATCCGTTTACAGTACCTCCCCTGGCGGCGAGCACGCGCACGCGCAGCTCGGGGAAGACGCGCAGGCCGGCGCGGAAGTGCGCGTAGTCGCGCGCGGCGTCGTCCGAGCCGTTGATGAGGATGCTGGGCGTCTGCGGCTGCAGCACCATGATGTACGACTCCGCGGGCCGCGCCTTGATTATGCGCCCGTTGTCGCAGCTGGAGAGGAGAGCCGGGTCAATATACACACAAACATAAAGAAAAGAATGAGACAGCGAAGTTTGATAAAGAAACTCGCTGGGAATCGGAACTGGTACCTATGTCATCTTGGATTGGGTTAGGTTTTTAATACGTAAGTCTATGGGGCAGTCTAATAATGCCGGTTCTAATCAAATACGCCACGCGGCGCAGCAGCGTCTCCCCCCTTGCCTGCCCCAGCCCGCGGGACTCACGTGATGGTGGTGGCGACGTGCACGTTGCGGCGCCCCGGCGTGGGGAAGGCGCGCGCGTCGCCGTACGCCACGCGGCGCAGCAGCGTCTCCCCCCTTGCCTGCCCCAGCCCGCGGGACTCACGTGATGGTGGTGGCGACGTGCACGTTGCGGCGCCCCGGCGTGGGGAAGGCGCGCGCGTCGCCGTACGCCACGCGGCGCAGCAGCGTCTCCCCCCTTGCCTGCCCCAGCCCGCGGGACTCACGTGATGGTGGTGGCGACGTGCACGTTGCGGCGCCCCGGCGTGGGGAAGGCGCGCGCGTCGCCGTACGCCACGCGGCGCAGCAGCGTCTCCACGTCGGCCACGCCGTCGCCCTCCACGGACACGGACTTCAGGTCTGCGCCAACATTAACACGTCAACACAAAACAAACCACAGGCGTAAAAATGCAGAGACTTCAAACATACAACACAAAAGTACCTACTACCCAGTTCTACAAACTTTTTATTATTGTACGGATTAGAAATTTGGCAGATCCAATGACAATGTAACAATGAACATCTTCTAAGTCACTACACCTTTGACAGTGGTCGCGATCGCGATTGACGATAAAAAACCGTTACATTCTTGCAAAATTTGTGGGGCGGTTTCCCCTTGCCTTTCACACCGCATTACTGGAGTGCGAAGTCAGTTGGCAATAGAGGGAAACATCAATAAATAGTTTCAGTTTGAGTTTGTCCCGGAGCTTGGTACTCACACAGGTCGGGCGCCAGGCTGAGGCCCTCGCGGCAGTGCGCCACGCAGCTGAGCGCGGCCGGCGCCTGCACGCCGCGCAGCAGCACGCCCAGCCCCGCCAGCCAGCCGTGCAGGTGGTGCTTCATGTCACCCTCCGTGCCTGAAACGCGACTCAACGTTACGCGGCTGTCACCATCCCCCACACTGCACCCCCCACAAAGCCCCCACCTGCTATGTCCATAGCTTTACTTTTCGGATTTTTCTATGCGTTCTAATTTTCAGTGTCGGTTACAAATTTAGGTAACGCTTCATTTTGGCCGTAATATACAAAATAAACTTTACATGTTCGCTGTAAAGGGGTTCTACCTCCATAATTACTACTTGAAAGTATGATTTATTCCCTATCCAGTGGAATTTTCTAAAAATCCCTTAGTACATCTCTATAATTCTCAAGGTATGTCTTCCAAATTTCAAGTAGCTTTAGTGGTTTAAGTCGTGCGGTGTTTGTCAGTTAGTCAGTCACATTAAAGAGCTGAAGAGTCCGTTTGTTTGGTTGAACGCGCTAATCTCAGGAACCACTGGACCTATTTGAAAAATGCTTTCAGTGTTAGACAAGCCATTTGTTGAGCTATGGGCTATATCATCCCAATAGGAGTGGAAACGAGGGACATTATTCTTCTTACGAGCTTCCGACACATGCGGTCGTTAAAAAAAATACCTATCTTTTTTATTTTTTTTTGTGCAGAATAGTCAATTATAAGAAACCAATTTAAATATTTTCTCATATAACTCGGTATTTTTTTCACTATTCATTATTGAACGTATTTTGGTTGATGACGTCAGAGTTTCCACTGCCGGTTCCACACATCTGCTTATTGGATAAATTGATCATAAAACGTATGTGAAGCACCGTCATTACCGTCTTTTCTATCTGTGGTGAAGTTGGCAAACTGTCACTAGTATCAAATGTCAACATGATTCAACAATAACACAGGAAGATTCACGCGATCTTCTCCTATGAATTTTATATTTTCACAACCGTTACTCATGCCATAACATTCTGCGCGAAGCAGAAAGATCCATATACACATACCAGGTATGATCGAGACAAAACAGGACCCGGAAATAAGACAGTAAACTCAGTAGGCGAAAGTAAACCGAAAAATCTTTCATGTGAGCGAAAGCGAAGCACGTCGCTGTGCGGTTACGCTCTTGCTTATTATATACCGAAAGTGCTTCTAAACCTGAACTATAATAAAACAATATGAAAGTAAACAGTGAAGCGACAGATGAGATACACCCAAAAGAATATGACAACGGCTCTTACTGAGACAATTTTACGGTCCGAATTACATTCACAACACTATGTTGTCATAACTCGGGACCACTTCTTGTTATTTTTAAGTATTTAATGTTTATAACTCCATTTAATATATTTAAATAATAATTATTATTACTTTGCCAAATAGCTATTTTATGATTTTTTTGCGAGTTACTGTAAAACAAGCTGAAAGTAAAGTGCAAATTGTATCCGCAACTTCAATTTGGACCTCGTAAAAGTTAAAAAAAAAGAGGCTGACCACAGACTATGCAAAAAATCTCCTCCTGCAAGTTGATGACGTCAGAGTACCGCGGTCAAATGAAGGGCAAATATAAAAATAACAATAACCAATTAAAAACACCATTGTTATAAAATCTGATTACTGCAAATAATCCTGAAAAGCTATTCCTCGAAATAGTTTTTGAATCAGTATACATTGTAAAAAATAGACAATCCCAATTCACGACAGAAGCATCCAGGGCACCCAAAAAGTTCGGCACTCCTTGCTATTTCTATGGTGTACCGAACTATTTGGCAGACTTAAAGCCTCCATATTATATGACGCGCTGCCTGTACTGAGCACTGACCTTGCCAGCAGGCGCCGACGACGAGCGTGGTGTTGACGCCGTGCGCGGGGTGCAGCGGCCAGTCGTCGATGACCTCGGGCGCCTTGCCGTCCGCGGCGCGGTACGGCTCTCCGTCCACAATCAGCTCTACGTTCGGGAAGCGCACGTTCACTGCGTAGTGGTGCCATTCGTTGTCGCACACCTGGGGACCGTGGTATAGTCAACATAGTGGATCTTAGTGAATTTCTCTCTCTCTCTCTCTCTCTCTCTTTCTCTACACACACACACACAACAATTACTACTTATAGGTAAGTACCAGAGATTTTGACAATATTTCATAGATTTTCTGCCAACGAACTTGGCTCATCTCACACTTATTTAGTCGAAGGTGGCACTAGGGTCGAGACTGTGCTGACGGTAGTGGCGTACCCCCAGTTGTAAAAAAACCCGTTAGCTACCGTTGATTAACCAAATTTATGGCTAGTTACCGATAAAAAGCGGTTATTAACGGTTGGTTGAATGTGTGAGCGAGATAGCAGTATTGTTTCTTTGTCTGCGCGAGCGGTGGTATTTTTTTTTTTTTTTTTTTTTTATTTAACCGTAATAAGCATAAAATGGTACTACCAAATGAATCAAGAAATTTTTATTTCTTGATTTTTATGTTTTCTTTTACGGTTTTACCGTTAGAAATTTACTTTTCGGATTTTTCTATGTGTTCTAATTTTCACTGACATTTAGAAATTAAAAGCATAAAATGGGGTTA
This sequence comes from Pandemis cinnamomeana, assembly GCA_932294345.1. NCBI lineage: Eukaryota > Metazoa > Arthropoda > Insecta > Lepidoptera > Tortricidae > Pandemis > Pandemis cinnamomeana. The sequence goes on along the minus strand of OW028726.1, from coordinate 9,737,220 downwards.
AATAACCGTTAATAACGAAAAATTAACCGCTTAGTTAAAATCGTTAATAACCGGCTTCGCATGTACAGGCGTACCTCAGGGATCTTCCAGCGCCACTCGGCGGGGCGGAAGATGTTGAGGTCCCCGTCGCCAAAGTCGCGGCGCAGCAGCAAGATCAGCCGGCAGTTGCGCACGAACAGCGCGTAGTGGTGACGGTTCATCTCTGAAACACGGCATCATCGTCGTCAGCAGTCTTTAGGTCTTCGCATATTAGACCAACTCCACGCCAATCCGACACCAACTCAACTCACACTCTCGATGAGTAGTCAACTAGTTGATCCATCCAATGGTCACTAGTGGGCAATGCGTTGTCAACGAGTGGACAACGCGGTGTGCTGGCAAATGGTCGCCCGTCACGCGTCAGTCGCAAACGCATAGTCGTTGCGTGGACGACGTGTGGTCGATGCGTGGACGACGTGTGGTCGTTGCGTGGACGACGTGTGGTCATTGCGTGACAAACGTGTCGGGGTTGACCTTGCGTTGACGATGCGTAGGCCACTCGTTGTACACTACTTTATAATCATTTTTTGAAATTAAACCTAAAACATATGACACAGGGCTTAAATTTCAATGTCTAGCATAGAGTCGAGTCGCCGTTGATTTGGTCTAATGTGCGAAGACCTTTTGGCAACTTGGTGAAGCTGGTTCAACTTGTGCGTACCAAACCAGCTAAGGAATTAGTGAGGGTTAAACAACAGTACCAAATTTCAAGTCAATTACAGTGCCTCTGCCCTTGTGACCAAACTAGGGCCACGGACTTTACCTCTCCCCAAAACGATGAATTTATTATTTACTATGTGCTTTCAGCGTTCGAGACAACAAACAACTGACCCTTGTGAAAAACCAATTTTACCCACGAGTGGGTAATTGGCATTGTTCATTTTTTTTAGTATGCTCCAATTCGAAAACTATTTCGAGGAAAACCATCATTTATCCGATTTATCTTGTCCGATTTCAAAAATACTTTATGATTGCAGATATTTTTGTAAAAGTACTTTGAACCTTTGTTTAACCGAACGACCCGGTTTTTAGACAGAATCCAGCATCGAATGTTTGCCACGAAAATGAAAAAAAAAGTTTAACTATAGCAACTGTCACGTGTCACTGTCAAATCGACAAAACCATTGACAAAGCCGTTTTTTTTATAGCCAGCCGAACGAAGGCGATTGGGATTTTCTCTAAATTCACGAATTATCAAACAGCGAAAAAATATTTATTATTAATTAACAAAGCTACGTAAAAGCATAATATTCAAATTAGTTGCTTGAAATAGTCCATTTTATCAAATAAAGGTGTTAAAAGCACAGCTTAAAAAAAATGAACGATGCCAATTACCCCCAAATTAGAAACCCAGGTTCAAGGAGCGCTACTGTACTAAACGCTAGTTCCCTTACTGTGGTCATCAGCGAGGCACAGCACGTGCTCCTTGCGGTGCTTGTCGTGGTCCGGCGGCGGCGCGTGCCGCATCCACGTGGAGATGGAGAAGCTGCCGGCCAGCGAGGAGGACAGCACGCTGGCCGGCACGGCCGCGGCCGTCGTCGAGCCGTCAAACTCGAACATCTGCTCGCCGTCGCGTCCTGGAAACGGCTTATTACAGCGCATGGTTCTACATAACCAACCAACCCAACGGGTGGTAGGGCCTTGTGCAAGGTCCGTCCGGATCGCTACCACCATCTTACTCGCTAATCCTGCCGCTAAGTAGCAGTGCTTGCACTGCTGTGTTCCGGTGTGGAGAGTAAGACAGCCGGGGAAATTACGGGCACAAGAGGCATTTCATCTTAGTCCTCTAGGTTGGCAACGCATCTGCAATCCCTCCGGGGTTGCGGATGTCTATGGGCAGTGGTGATCACTTACCATCAGGTGACCCACTTGCTCGTTTGCCTTCCTATTCATATAAAAAAAAAAAAAAAAAAAAAAAGCGAGCCTTAATGTTCCTCAAAGGGCTGGCAACGCACTTGTGATTCCCCAGGTCTTGCAGGTGTCACTGGGCGACGGAGATTGCTTTCTATCAGGTGACCCGTCTGCTCGTTTGCCCCCTCTTATATATATATATATATATATATATATATATATATATATATATATATATAAAAAAGGAGCTACCTATAATTTATAACAACTTTTTGTCACTTCCAAGTGGTCATTTCGAATATTAGCCCCCTGTAGTTTCCCCGTACAGCTTGGTATATCTGTCTTACTTTTACTATCAAGTGTCGTACCTGAGTCAGGCTTCATAGCTTTTGCCCATTCGTTGCCTGCTCCAGGGCTGGGCAGCAGGTCTACCGTCTTAGGATCCAAACCTGAAAAATAATTATTTGTATAAATACACGCGGTAGGTACAGAGGGTATGGCAGGAAGAGAAACACGGGGATGTTTTGGTTATGTTTAAGTTGAGATCCGAGCCTAATAACCTCATAAAGTCCTTGTGCGTTAAGGTTGCTCTCTGGCAGAGAGGGGGGAAGACTAATGTTTGGGCCGGTACATCTTAGGCAACAATGGATAACTGATTTATTTAAGAATTACTACCAATTCCAACAACTGCAACTTCCATGCTGGTCTGGGAGCAAAGGGAAAACGAATGTACCGGTTGCTTCTCTTCCCCCGCAAATGGTAAAAACCCATTGAGGGAATGGGCGAAAATCATAGGAATCATGTTATAAGCGATGCGGCTAGCAACCCATAAAGAAAGAAAGAAAGAAAGAAAGAAGAAATTTATTCCTTTTTGCAAGACACACAAATATAAGATAATATACACAATCCCATCACTATTTTGATTCCACTTTCCACCTCTACGCCCTCAGTGTCTTGCTAAACGTGGCCTATAGGTCTTGTTACCTTAGGCTCTGTCTACCCCGTAAGGGATAAAGACGTGATTTGTGTGTGTGTACTACCAATTGCTATTACTTCACCAGTAAGAAAGGAAACCCCTAGCGGGTTTCACATACCTAAAAAGTATCAACAACTGTTGACAACTTCTTGTTACCTACCACTAAAATGATTTTGTTACTTCTGGTTTAACCTATGACCTCTTAAACCGAGGCTCGTAGGTTCAAGACGGAGTCCGCACCATTGAAATTCTCGGAATTTATGTGCGAGATAACATCTAAAATTTACCATGAAGAAACATCTGAGAAGCAATTCAATTATGTGTGTGATGTGAAGATTCCAACCAGCTCTAGGCCTGAGCGGGATTATAGCCCACGCCCTCTCATTCTCTGAGGTTGGAGATGATAATACATCTGAAGACCAAGCAGTACTTACCGCATATGGTGCGCTGCGCGTGCACAGAGTAGGTGTCCCGGTCGCAGCCCGAGCCGGCGCGGGAGGCCTGCAGCGTGACGGCGGCCTGGATGCGCGTCACGCCGGGGCAGCGCTCGTCCGAGGAGCAGGCCTCCAGCCGCGCCGCGGGGAACAGCGCCAGCGTCCCCGTTCCCGGGGCGTAGTCCACGCGTTCCGCCACTCCTGAACAATTCAAGTGTGGTTAAATCAGGCATGCACCTCGCTACGTCAACGTAGTGTCACGCTGCGTCATCGTGCATCGTCAACATCCTACGTCAGTATACTTCGTCAAAACGCTAGGTCATCGTACTTCGTCAACACGCTTCGTCTCACCGTACTTGGTCAACGCGCTATGTCACTATACTTCGTACGCGCTACGTCATAATACTTCGTCAACACGCTTCGTCTCACCGTACTTGGTCAACGCGCTACGTCACTATACTTCGTACGCGCTACGTCATTATACTTCGTCAACACGCTGCGTCCGACGTGCCACCACGCATATCCCTTAGTGTTCGGTCACGGTCACTCCTTCCATTTTGAAACCTCACATAAGCCCAATTTATACTTGCACGACAAATCCTGTATTTTATTTGCGAACAAGATAATACCCGTAGCTAGAATCTAAAGTACCTTTCCATCCAGCGCGACAGGGTTTGTTGACCTTGATGGTGACCATCACGGGAGTGGACTGCATCATTCCGCAGTCGTAGGCCACCACCGACAGGATGTGGTTGTGGGACTTCTCGTAATCCAAAGGTTCGGTGTTGCGGATCACTCCTGGAAAATCAGGTTGGCAATTTACATTGATATCTTAGAACGCAGCGGTCAAAGGTAAGAGAAGATAAGAGGCCCATCAAGTTTTGGATCACTTGTTCCCCCCTTTTTTTTTAGCAGCAGAAGAAGCAGTTGGGAAATTACCAGCATTATTACAAACAGTTATACTAAGTTCTGTCTACCCCGTAAGGGATAAAGACGTGATTTATGTAAGTACTCTCGTCTGTGGTAGTAGGTAAAATATAACTACAGTATAAACTTTTGAAAGAAAGATTTGTGAGAATGTTTGGATGTTTGTTACTCTTTCACGCCAGAATGGCTGGACAGATCTGGATGAAATTTGGAACATAGATAGATTATAGTATGTAATAACACATAGGCTACTTTTTATCCCGGAAAATTGCGTAATTCCTGCGGGATAGCGATAAACGAATTCTATGCAGACGAAGTTGCGGGCAACTGCTAGTAATGTATATAAAACTTTGACTTTTGTAAGGTGGTAGGTACTGTAATGTTATTACAGTATAGATTTTTTAAGAATGCAATAATGCTGGACATTTCCTACGGTTCCTGAACGCATTTTAGAGCACTAACGATATGTGCATAGATTTTTTAAATGGACCTCCGCAAAGTGACACCCACTTCACAAATATCACAAGCATTTAGAAACAACTCCAAGCTCACTTACCATAGTTGTCGATAGCGAACGGCTGGCTCCTGTCCGTCAGTATCTCGTACTTGCAGACGTCCCCGTACCGCGGCGTGCAGTCGCGGTCGGCGGCCTCCACGCGCAGGATCTCGTCGTACACGCGGCCCTCGTCCACGGCCTTCACGTAGTCGGACTGCGGGAAGACCGGCGCGAACTCGTTCACGTCCGTCACCGTGATGTGGACGGGGACCCTGGCGAAAGGCTTGGATCACTAACTGACGCTAAAAGACCAGGGGCACTGGCGTAAGTATAGCGTCTGGGGCCCGCGGCAAATTCGTCAGATGGGCTCCTTCCACAATATAAATAAATAAATATCTTGGGACAAATTACACCAATTGACCCAGCCCCAAACTAAGCAAAGCTTGTACTATGGGTACCAGGCAACGGATAAACATACTTATATAATGTAGATAAATATTTACTTAATTTCATACAACATCCATGACTCGGGCACAAACATTCGTATCCATCATACAACTGTCTGCCCCTACCGGGATTCGAACCCAGGACCTCTATCCGGTCGTCATCAGTGTCCGGTGTCAGCGGACATATATAAAGATGCGCATCAGCGTCCCTTCTGTTCTCTAAGCCAAGCCAGCTCGGGGCCCCGTAGAGCTAGAGGCCCGCGGCATTTTGCCACTCCTGCCACCCTATAGTTACGCCACTGACCAGGGGGGACGAGGGTTACCACATTCGCTTAACGCGTACCAAGTTCTATCCAGCGTAAAGGCCCCAGTACACAATGGCGTAAGCTGGCCCATTGCAGGCGATTGCCATTGCGTATAGTTTTGCCCCTTTTTTGTAGTTGTACCAGTTGCTTCTCGTCCCGCGCAGATGGTAAAAGCCCATCGAGGGAGTGGGCGAAATTCTTAGGAATCATGTTATAGGCGATACGGCTAGCAACCCATAACTATTTTGGTTCCTTTTTCCACCTGTACGCCTACAATCATGCTAAGCGTGGCCTTGGGTCTTGTTACCTTAGGCTCTGTCTACCCAGTAAAGGATATAGACGCTGATTTGTGTATGTAGGTATGTATATTTGCGCCCCCCTTGGGTGGCCGCGCCCCCCTTTAAATATCCCGGATGTAGAGATTAAAGGCTGTTGTATAACTCACGTGTTGGAGTAGGAGCCGTCGCAGCCGACGGCGGCGATGTCGAACTTGTAGTTGCGCCGCTTCTCGCAGTTGAGCGGGAAGCGCACGCGCAGCCGCGCCTCGTTCTCGTCGATCACCATTATCTGGAAAAAGAACAGCTAGGTGGTACAATGCGTTCACTTTACTCTAAAGCAGGGTCTACCTAACTTAGTTACTATGCACCTTATTAAAGACCACCACCTATGCAACTTAAGAAAAAATATCCTTTTATTTCACACACACACACACGCCTACAATCATACTAAACGTGGCCTTTAGGTCTTGTTACCTTAGGCTCTGTCTACCCCATAAGGGATAAAGACGTGATTTGTGTATGTTCGCGCGCTAAAAACCTTTTTGGTTATATCCAGTGCAGGGGTGCTCTATGGCACACATAAAGAAAACCATTCATAACTGTCAGTGTCTTTAATGTGTTCTACGAGTTCTACGCAATTTTTCCACCGCTGTTTCTTCATCCGCTCTCCTACAATTTCCTGACCCGCATCGCCTTCCTCGCCTCAACCACGCCGCCAGGAGAACGCCCTAAGGTGAGTGCCTCTGCACTGTTTTAAATTGTACTTTTTTGGGCATCAGCGCACTCCTGGCCTTCCGCAAGAACGAAAATTGGCTATTTACACGCCCTAACCTAACAGTGTATGTATATAATGTATGTTTATTTCATGCAATTTAAGTATCTTACAAAACAAAATTGAATCTAAGTGATTAACTAATAATGTTTGGGCTATTTTAACTAGGTAACTTATTTTAAATTTGTAGTTGCTGCTTTACTAGTGGGCCCTTTCACATTGCAACTTTTTTAATAGTTAACTTTAAGTTACTATCAGACTATAAAGGTGGAAAAAACATTGTTAAACATCAAAATTTTACAAAGAACTGCTATAAGCCTGGACTTGAGCTGCCAAGAGATGGTCGCGGCGCAGGATCGTCCCGACTGGGAAGATATGGAGAGCCCCAGGCCCCTGATGAGGGATTACAGGATGCAATGATGATGATATTTTTACTCTTTACCCTTTACTAGCCCGCGACTTCGTCTGCGTAGAATTATACATAGTATGTATAATTATCTATACCTACTAATATTATAAAGAGGAAAAATTTGATTGTTTGTTTGTTTGTTTGCATTGAATAGGCTCCGAAACTACTGGACAGATTTCAAAAATTCTTTTGCCGTTAGAAAGCCTCATCATCACTGATTGACATAGGCTACTTTTTACCGCGGGAAAATACCTTTTCCTACGAAAATTAAATTACCGCGGGCGAAGCTGCGGACGGAAGGCTAGTGTATTATAAACCTTCCTCTTGAACTTCCATGCTGGTCTGAGAGTAAAGAAAAAACATAGAATGTACCAGTTGCTTCTCTTCCCGCGCAGATGGTAACAGCCCATCGAGGGAATGGGCGAAAATCTAAGGAATTATGTTATAAGCGACGTGGCTAGCAACCCATCACTAGTTTGATTCCCCTTTACACCTATACGCCCACAAGCATGCTAAGTGCGGCCTTTAGGTCTTGCTATCTTAGGCTCTGTCTACCCCGTAAGGATTAAAGACGTGATTTATGTCTGTCTGTCTTAATCTTGAATCACTATATTTATTAAAGAAAACCGCGTCAAAATCCGTTGCGTAGTTTTAAAGATCTAACACGAAAGGCACATGACAGCGCAAAGCGACTTTGTTTTTACAATATAGTGATATTGCTTGCCCAATCGCAATCACAAAAAAATTACTTCCGGAAAAATTACGATTAAAAATTCGTATTCAGCAGTTTGTAACTGGGCCAATCTTGTTTGAAAGCACTCCAAAGTTTTAGATAAATTGACAATGTTTTATTAAATATTAAAACTGGTGTTAGAGAAATTGAAATTCACTTTGTCTCCTTTAGGTACATCGGATCATCAAACATTTATTTAACACAAATACGCCTGTTGCTCTACGTGATACTCTCAAAGAACTTTTAAAAAGGCCTACATCATCAAAGATATAAATATTAAAGCTCTAACTGATTTTCTACGTAACATACATGCATAAATCACGTCTTTATCCCTTACGGGGTAAACAGAGCCAAGTTAACAAAACCTAAAGGTCACGTGTAACATGATTCTGGGCGTAAAGGTGGAAAGGGGAATCAAAATGGTGATGGATTTAAGATTTTCTACCATTCTCTCGATGAGCTTTTACCATCCGCGCGGGAAGAATTGCAACTGGTACATTCTATGTTTTTTCTTTACTCCCAGACCAACTATTATAAAATATCCTCGTAATATAAAAGGCCACCTCCCGCGATGGTCGTATTTATTAGAAACAACGTTGTATTATTATGTCTTGGAAATATTATATTCTTGAATTCCGGTGATCAGTGCTTCTATTTGTCTAACAGTCGTCAACATCATCTCAGCCATTACAAGTCCACTGCTGGACGCCTCTCCTTTAGATCTCCAATAAGACCGGTTGGAAGCGGCTTGCATCCAGCGCGATCCTCCGATTTTAATGAGGTCATCGGTCCACCTTGTGGGTGGACGTCCCACGCTGCGCTGCTATCTAACAGTACCCACTAAATATTAACGCATCCAACACATTGACAAAATGATTCAATTTAATTCAGCGGACATGTACTAGTATATATTTATTTAACAATCCGTAGCAGCAAGTTATACTGCCCCCGGGCGCGCCCCAAGTCTCGGAGTTGCCTTTTATCTGCTGTGCAGTAAAACTTGGTATCGGCCGGCGCTTGTTCCGTGCGCAGTTTTATTTCACAGTTGTGAACTAGCTCCTCTAATTCAGTCTTGTGTCGGTTGGGTGAACCGAAAAACATTACGAATTAATGATGCTGCTGCTATCACACATATACCATGGATCACGCAAATATTACCACTGAAACCAAGCGTGACGACTACCACTTATTGTGACGCTACAGCCAAAACTTGGTGACGGGTATCCAAACCGTATCAAAAACACCGATGCCCCTCTACGGTGGAGGCCCCAACCCGCCACGAGTAGGTAGAACAAGTCAACTGTTCAACTGTTTCAAAATGCTACAACCAAACCTCCCCATTCCCCCTTTTCCAGCTATATACCGACCTCTTAAATGAGTCCTCGCCCGCGCCCCTGTGCCGAGCGGGCGAGGACTCATTTAGGCGGTCGTCTATATATACGCCCACAATCACGCTAAGCGCGACCTTTAGGTCTAGGTCTCTCTACCCCGAAAGGGATAAAGACGTGATTTATGTACGTATGGAACGAACCTCGACGCTTGTTCACGCCAAGTAGATGTATTTGCGTATGTCATCGATGGTATATCTGGCATCTGTGGTTGCTATTTAAATGTGTATTAAGCTAGGACAATATTAACGTAACATAATCAAAGCGTAAACCCTAATGATATTATAAATGCGACAGTTTGTGAGGATGGATGGATGGATGTGACGTTGTGAGTATGTTTGTTCCTTCTTCCTGCAGTGAAAACTACGTAACTAGCAGTATTACCTAACCAATGCCGGTTACGTCGTTTTGCAATATCCCCGACGATATGTATTCAAGAGATTGCGTTTGTACTACGTACGACTTCAGTACTGCTTATTTCGTTTTATAATGACTTAATTACCGAAGTTACAACGAACAAAACGAATACGAAAACCTGCACAAGTTTCAACTAAAATCCTGTTTAATTGCAGTTATAATACTTAAAGTTTAAATGTAACTAACAACAAGTTAAAACGTTACTTAAGACAAGGCACTGCTCGGTTCTAGACGCCATTTTAAAAACAAAGTAAAACAACATGGCCGCCAGGCCAGACAAAAGTTGAAGCTATCGCGACGCGAACTTTATTGAATGGAGATTACTGTTCTAGCTAGAAAAACTCAACGGTTTAAGTGGGATTGTTTAGTTTTTTTGCTAGTCCGAGTGCTTTCAAACTTTTACTGGCCCCAACGTTAAAATGTAGAAGAGACACAGACGAATTCGGTTTATGATTAAATATTTCAAAGGTTCAGTTTGTCTAATTCAAATTTGAAACACGCGAAACGAAGGGCCAAGCACTGGACCGAATCTGCCAAATTCCGACTTCATTTACCCGAATGACCAGCTTATTTTAATATGCATGTGTTTGTATTTAAGGGTGAAGCGAGAAAAGCGTAATTTTTCGGACGTGACTTTTTCAGTCGCATAATTTCTGCTACATTTAGTTTCATATAAAACTCCTGTTCACACGGCGGCGCAAAATGAGTTAGACTTTTGTATGCCGCCAAAATTACACGACTCATCACTCAAAAAACTACGCTCGCCTGTCTTCCTTCACCCAAACTCTTCGAATGCATTTTCAGTTATTCAAATTCTGCGCAAAACCATGTGTACGTAACTTCTATAATATAAACTGCGGTGAAGCGTCGATTTCTCTATTCAATACGCCGATTATTGAACAATCGTAACACGCTCCAATTCGCGTCTATCCTACCATAGTACGAGCTGGAACAACTCCGTAAGGTCTAAACTACCCCGTCAAAGGCTCAATCGCCTAGTGCTTTCGAAAATAAATTTCATCGTTGGAGTGGTAAAGTTGGTATAGCATGACGCTTGGAGGTAAGTGGGGAAGTTAACCTCAATGCAAATGGCAGCTGAGTGGGATGGTGCGTCGAGTGGAAGGGTTTAGTCGAGGAATAATTTTGACTGTTTAGCAATAAAATAATGTATTTCACCTACAGACAGTGCAGCTCCAAAGGTCGTAAGAATAAGAAGAAAGAATAAGAAGAATAAGAAAATTTATTTTGCAAATTGGCCGCCAAGGGCTCTTTTACATGTCTTTTTGAAACTACCAGCACATTCGGAAAGACCATCATTGCCAAGAAGAATGCGCCGCAAGAAACTTGGCAGAAAGTCATTCATCAAAAGGTCGTGAGTACTTGGCTGTGTTTTTATCATCGAAAGTGTGGGTGGGTTCCTTGAAATTGTTAGTTGTTTCAACAAAAAGACAGGGTTAGATTTAGTATTTTGTTGTAGATAATTCTCGAGCAGAAAATCGTATCAGTTAATTAAAATGTAAAATGTTTAAACGGTAATTTTGTACTTACAAATTACCAATCCATACTAATATAATAAATTCGAAAGTAACTGTATCTGTCTGTTTGTTTTACGGTAAAACAGCGGTACCGATATGTATGAAATTTAGTCAGAAGATAGTTTGGATACTACAGGTTAAAGTAGACTACTTTTTATCCCGGAAAATTACTTAGTTCCCGCGGCACAGCGATAAATGAATTCATCACCGACGAAAAGTGGCGGGCAATAGCTACTTTAAAAGTAAATTAAGTACGTACTACAGACCGCGCGCGAGCTCGGGGGCGGGGTTTGTTTTACATTACTCAAACACAATACTATTCTTACGTAAAGAATAAGTTCATTATTGTAGAGAAGTATACAGTAAAATACAAAAAAAAAACATTCGTAAGATAAAACCTCCCCAAACGACTTGTCTTTCCTTTCGCCTAACATGTGTGGTATGTTCAAAGTGACTTGACATTCACCAGGTACGACTGACGCCGAATGCCCTCTTTAAAGTCAAATAAAGGCCAAACAGAACCCATAAATACTCGTATCTCACCTCCGTTTTTCCATTTTTTATCCGCTTGGCGCGTCACCGAACCGTGGCAGCGTGAATCGTTTTCCCGCTTTTTTCCGCCATTTTGGAATATGTGCAAAGTCCACAGACTATGAAAATGTTATTCTAGAGGCTATAGTCCGCGGCAACTGCCACCGTTCTGATTGTTATGGTAGTCGGGACGCATAAATTGGATTGCGAATGGAATGCCCAATTCAAAAATTGATTTAGTGTTTGTTGTTGGAGCTGTATTTGTTTTTAATTTTTTGATAGTAAACGGAGCCGATTCTGGCCAATTTGAGCCCTGAAAGGTGAAATTTGACTCCAAATTTGCACTAAACACTTTTAAGATTACCTATGTAAAATTACACTGTTACTTATTTCTGATGATTGCCTAAATTAAATAAAGGAAAAAATATAAGTCAAAGCGAAATATTTAAAAAATCATAGATAGACCAATGAAAATTGTGGAAAACATTCGAGTAAGTAAATCTTTTAGCCGTTAGCCGATATTTCTCCATGGATAATAATTAAAATCAAAGTATTAGTGTAGCGTGTACTACACTATTTAAGGATGATAGTTGATACAAATGATAGTAATACTGGTTTATACTGATAAATGGGGTTGATTATGATTAGGGGTGCTAAAGCAAACGACCGAATTGAATGCTGAATGTGAACGAACTGCAAACGTATGCAAACGGTTGCGCAATGTAAACTATGTTCTACTTTTAATATATAGGTACCTACATGCAAAATGTACGCTTGTCCGTAAAAGATAATGTAACATCCCAATTTAGTCACTTGACACGTGACACTACAACTACAAGTACATCCAAAATAGATAAAATATTGAATCAAACACAGTCACAGTGATCAGACCCAACGTTCAATCAAACATATTCCGAGGCGTATTTTCGGTGACAAAACTAACGATGCCGCTTGTGAGCGTTGAAAAGAAATCAGATGAAGTGCTTTATAGGAAAACACGTGCGGGATGTTCTGGGCGTTTCTGGAGCGAGCGCTGCCAACCCGGTGGATTGTGTGCTGACGTCTGACTAATAAGAAACACTTAAAGAAATACCGTTTTTATTCGAATTTAAAGCATTTTTAGAAAATGAAATAAATGAATTCGACGAATCTAGCTAAAGTTACTGTTCGTGTTTTTTGATTGAACCTTTTTTTACCCCTGGTCAGGTCGCACCATTGGTAACACTGGTGGGACCATTGGCAAGCGATTAATGCTATCGCCGGGAATCGAACCCGGATCTTCATCAATCTGTGATGCGTGCTTCAACCCCTACACCACCTATACCAGGTGAGCAAGTGTTAAAAAAATTCCATCTGTACCAGCTGTCACGTCATTTACTTGGCAATAGTGTCGCCAAGCGCCATCTACGTGTTTGTTTTGTATTTGAAGATGGTTACCTCGAAGGGCGCCTCCCCGTGGTGCTTGTTGTTGAGGATGAGGAAGGAGCAGAGCGGGCCGCGCGCGCGGATGGGCGGCGTCACCTCCACCAGGGTCTCGTTCTCGCGGATCAGGCCGTGGTAGCCCTCGTCAGGCTCAGCCAGCTCCAGGTACGGCACATCTGGAATAGAGACGGCTGCTTAGTCTGTGACACGTTGCGACGCTGTTTCTATCTCTCTTCTACCCTTTCTACCCACTGCTCAGTGTTTTTTTATATGTTACTAGCCGTTGCCCGCAACTTCGTTTGAATAGAATTCGTTTATCGCTATCCCGCGGGAATCACGCAATTTTCCGGGATAAAAAGTAGCCTATGTGTTATTCCAGACTATAATCTATCTATGTTCCAAATTTCATTCAGATCGGCCCAATACTTTTTGAGCCTATTCATTACAAACATACAAAAATAGGTACAAATCTTTCCTCTTTATAATATTAGTATAGATTACTGTCTTAAAACTACTCTGGAATGTTTAAGCAGTTGGCTTAGTTAAGTTAAACGCTCCTGTCAATTTAATTTTTGATTCAGAGTTAAGTCGCCTCGTTGGCGCCGTGCATTTTGAAATTGACCTGTTTACGAAAATTGTGTCAACCGCAATGACAATTTTGAAAAATTTCCAAGAGTGTTCCAGAACTTCCTGAATATTTAGCAGGACCAGGCATAGACAAAACATAAATACTTTAGCTACAAGAGCTACAACAGCATCGTAACTTCTTTTATTAATAAGGGCTAAGTCATACACTCAGAGCAGAGGCCGTGGCCGTCGTTGAGAATATGAACCTTTACGACAACATTCTTAGGAAAATATTGAATCATATAAGCATAGACAATAACGGTGCGCTTTACAAAAGCTAAGCTAAGCCGCCATTAAACACCGAAGCCCCAACAGCGGACCTTAAATTTTAACCTGCAAACTTCGCTGAAATGTACCAAGACGGATGTTTACACGCCGTTACGCACCAACATTATCCAACTTTGAATTAACTTTACGGCCGAGACTCAATTAAAACACGCGACGTTCACATACGTGAAAATAATCCGCACGGGGGCGTCGGGCAAGGCTTTGCCGGGGCCCGTAATGCGTCTAGAACGGTTATGGGCCCATTACGCGCGGTCCGAGCGGCCCTCGCAAATTTATTTTCAAGAAGAATATTTTGGAGTAATCTTAGACGTAATGGGTGAGGTTCGTGCGCTGACTTTCATGAGAACGGTTGCGTGGGATCAGGGAGCGTAGGCTTTGAGAGATTGAGAGAAGACACGCGTATATTCGACACAAATAAAAACAAAAGTACTTATAAATATCTAATTGGTGTATAGAACGTCGTATCGACTATGTGAATTTTAACAAGATACGACTCTCATCACACGCGCTAAAAACTGTTCAGCGTGCTTGGCAACAACTACTGCTCTACCAAAAGTATCTGACACAGCAGAACAAAAATAAGATACTGAGGAGGGGGACACCGGGACAACTAAAAACTGAATATCGCATCAAGTTACTGCGGTGTACCTACACTGCCCCTCAATTTATTAAGTACTGCGAGGAAGCTCACAATTTATTGAATCTGGCGTTACTTTCCACAGGACAGGCATTACTAAAAGTCGAGGAAGCTGAGGTAGCATTTAGGTTTCAGTTCTGCCTTACGGGATAAACGGAGCCTAAGGTAACAAGACCTAAAGGCCACATTTAGCATGATTATGGGAGTATAGGTAGTGATGGGTTTGCTAGCGTCGCCTATAACATGATTCCAAAGATTTTCGCCCATGCCCTTGATAGGAAGAGAAGCAGCTGGTATATTCTGTTTTTTGTTTACTCCCAGACCAGCATGGAAGGCATTAATAAATAATGCTTCAGTTTCACTTTTTCAAATATCAAAAGCCAATTTCACAACTGCCATACTTCTATCAAAAGATGAAAACGAGAACAAGGTAGATAGACGTCGAGAAGATTTCAGCGAAAACCTTTAGCCAGGGAAAATACTACTTTTACGCTAAAATAAAAGGCGAAAAGGCCGCGAGCGATTGAATGTAGTGACCTAGTGCTCTGGCAAATCTCAAGGTTTATACGGATCCCTTTTAACAGAGAACGACGTTAAAAGGTTTTGTTTTTAGTGGAATCAGTATACCTTTGATAACTTATTCCTTATTCCCACGCACAAAGTGCTAAGGGCGCTTTCTCAGACACTTTTCGTCTTATTTTAAACGAACACGGAGCCTAGTTGTTAGAGAACCTTGCTATAAAGCCTAAGGTCCCAGGGTTTGATCCCCGTCCGAGTCTAAAGTCATGTAATGAAAATACGAATGCTTGCTCACGAGTCTTGGATATTTTACCCGTTGCCTAGTTTACAAGTTTTCCTTAGTTTACTACTACTAATATTATAAATGCGAATGTTTGTGAGCATCATGCTCCATCCGTTGGATATTTAAAAAAATAAAAATAAAAATAAATATTTCAGAACGAGATCCATATTAAAATATAAATATTTGTTATTCTTTCACGGCGTTCGGACAGATCTAGATCGTATTTGGCACAGAAATAGATGGGTGAGGACCAAAAACTTACACACTGTTAAAGTTGCGTTAAAATTTCCCTTAACTTTTTCCATTATGACACGATAGTTATCCGTACAAATGTATGACTAATTTTCGTGTCACAATGGAAAAAGTTAGTGGAAATTTTAACTACCCACTAACGCAACTTTAACGGTGTGTAACTTTTCGGTCCTCACCCAGATTGTAAAGTGGAATAACACATCTTAAGGCTTATCTTTATCCCGGAAAATTGCGTAGTTCCTGCGGGGGTAGCGATAAATGAATTCTTTGCAGACGAAGTCGCAGGAAACAGCTAGCTTGTGATATTGGATTTATGGTCTATCGCTGGTACATCAAGGAACAAATTTCTTCTTTTCAGTGGCGAAATAGTGCCGATCGTTGCAGATCAATTCGAAACGCGGCTCGGAGCCAAATCCTCTGAGTCCTGTCTAAGATTTAACGGTGTAGACGATGTGGGAGTACAAAGTACAGGAACTATAGTAACGTCGCGTTCTTCTCTGCTGTGAATACAGTCACGAGCAAAAATAACGGGTGACTTCTCACGACTTTATATGGAAAGATTGGAAAGCCACCCAAAATTTTTGCGCGGTAGTATATAACGGGTAATGACCACATGGACACGCGGAATATGTAGTTGTGTGCGTGTTTCACATTTATATAATAGCGTGGCTCGCATTAGGTTAGTTTAGGTTTATTTAGTAGAAGACCTAGTGTTGGATACGGGGACGTCCGTAGCCCAAGAGTAAGGTCTTCAGGGAGAATAGCATGTTTAGTGTTCCTGACCCGCTCCGCTATCCTATTCTATGTTTTTCCTTTGCTCCCAGACCAGCATGGAAGTAACCTAAAACACCCACAACATTTTGAGTGCATTTTGAATTATTCCATTCATTCCATATTCAGATGCGCTAGTACTTTGAAGCCGGAACCGAGTCCTACGGGACGTGTTCACTTTAAAACCTGTTACAGCCAGGTGCAGATTCGATTCCCGTTCCCGTAAACGTGTTTTCGGTTAGTCTATTTCGGGAATTCCGGTATTTCCAATAATAATTCCGGTTAGTTGTTATTTGAGTTAGGCGCTTGATCAGTCCAAGTCTCACTGTAGTTGGTGAAATTGTTTCTGTAAAGTCGATCAAGTTGGTTGCTCTATTATTTGTAAGGCTTAAAACATAGCTGTTCATATTCCACGCTGGTCTGAGAGCAAAGAAAATGTACCAGTTGCATCTCATCCCACGTAGATGGTAAGAGCGTGTCGAGGGAATGTGCGAAAATCTTAGGAATTAATTTATAGGCGATGCGGCTAGCAACCCGTCATTATTTTGTCACCAATTGACCTAGTACCAAACTAGGCAAAGCTTGTAATATGAGTACTAGACAACTAATAAACGTACTTATATAGATAACTACATATGCGATAAATATGCGATCTGGGGCTTTACGAATTACCGCCCGTGGTTTGTATAAAGTTTTACGTCTTGCCTTGGCCAGGAAGTTATAAGCGTATTACAAGCTCGACGACAATCTATACGCCGGTTGGCTTCGTATTGACCACGCGTCGCAGTTCGAATTGTCACTTGTCACCGACAATTGTGAAATTGGTGTAATAGTTATGAGGTCCCCAGGGCACTGTACCGATCAGCCCCTAAAAAGCGAAGTGAAGTAGGGCTTAGCAAAAGTTTCCAGCTTAGCATATCCTTCAGGTGTCAGAACTTGTAGCCTAATGATCTTTCTTTGGAATTCAACATTTCTTGGAAGATTAACCGTTAAGCCGTTTGAAGGATAAGGTCGTCTTTTAAGTTTCTATTCTGTTCTTGTTTTGTTTAATGAGTTCCATTTCACCATCTTAATAATCATCCATAGTTTCGTGTATATTCCATGTACACACAACAAAGCTATTCGGTAAGCAGGATAGATACGGCGCGAGCGTGCGTAGGTGCTTACCTGATTATATTCCCGTGTGTACATGTAGTATTCCAAACTAGTTGTTGCCCGCAATTTCGTCTGCATAGAATTCGTTTATCGCTATCCCGCAGGAATTACGCAATTTTCCGGAATAAAACGTAGCTTATGTGTTATTCCAGACTATAATCTATCTATGTTTCAAATTTCGCCCAGATCTGTCCAGCCGTTCTGGCGTGTAAGAGTAACAAACATCCATCCATCCCCCAACTAACATTAGGCGCTAATATAAGAGTTATAATAGAAATATAAAAGAGCTCAGAAGATCCTTAGGTCATTAGATAGTGCTATAACATAGGAGTTATAGCACGCTATAACTCTGCTATACCCCTGGATTGGGCACAAGCTCTTATGCTCTTAGGTTCCACTATGGCGATGTAGTGGAGTTACAGAGTGAATTTAAGAGATATAGCAGAGCAATTGTGGAGGTACAGTAGCGCAAACTGAGACTTAAAGCGCTATATGAGTAGTATTTAAGCGACTAGTGACTCCTGAAGCGGTATTGTAGAGCCACATGCTGCTTACTGACACTTTGAACGCTATAAAGGGAGTAAATGTATGAATATAAACTCCGTAAGGGGTGTAGTAGATCTATGATGCGCCTTACTTACTGTTTGAGCGCTTAGAGGGTGGCAGTAAGGTAAATTGTAACACCTTGAGTTGCAGAGTAAATCTACAATAGCAAATTTTAGCGCCTAAGGATATAATTTTTTCCTTTTTTTGTGCATAACCGGCTATGCGGTAGTTTTTTTATAACGTTGTTTCATGAATCATGAATGATATTTCCCCTGTCAAAAAGACATTGTGTTTACGAAAATAAATGGCGGAGGTGGAATGCTAAAATTGTAATGCATTTTAAGTGGAAGCTAAAGCGTAATTTTCATTGCGAAGGAAAGTAAACTGTGAATATGTGTATATATTAGTAGCAAATAATTGAAGCGCCCACTGTTTGTTGTGTATTTATCAAAAAAAATGTTTTACTTCAGATGGAGCAAATCATTTTTTTACTAAATATGTAATAAAATTTTGCCTTTTGACTTAAAAGTGACGTGACTTTGGTATTAGAGCGCTAGAAAATAAATACCTTCGCTGTATTAAGTTTTCGTTTCGTATGTTTTACTGTTTTTAATAAACTTCATAACCTAAAAATGGTGGGCGCGTGAATTTGGGGATCCGTAGTCATTTCCCAAAACCACTACCTAGCCCGCACAACTAATAGCTACACGTATCTCCTAGCTGAACGAGTGCTAAATTGTTTTTATTGTTTGATTTGCCAAATTGAAAAGATTTGTAGCTTGAATACCCACACGTTACTGTCTGTCTACATACTTAAATACTGTAAAATGCTGAAATTTTTCTCAATCGCCCATGCCCTCAATTTTTCATTTAAATGAAGATTTAAAAGAATATATTCACTTGGATTATCCTCATCATCACTACTCAATGAGTAATAACATGGGTCCTCTTCGGAAATATCATAACTTGCAGTTGCGATATCACTTCTATTACATACGGAACCCTCATCTTCACGACGCGACTTGCGAGTTGCGACGCCATTTTATGCTTACGTGACCGCAGAGTTACTAAAGTGGTAACGAACTCAATAATTCAACCTTAAATAACATGGAGGCTATATTTGACACTATAAGTTCTATTAATAGGCAGAAATATCCCTTCTATTCCGCCCTAAGTTATACAAGGGAGTTTTGTATCCCTTTAGGTATTCGGTGCTGTAAAAGATTTAATGAACACCATTTTAGAGCTAGTAGCGTTAATTGTTCCTTTTGTGCAACTATCAGTGCTCCGAAAGAGTTTGTGGTAGCCTGCTTAGAACTTTAGAAGTTAATAGTAAATGTTAATTTATTATATGGATCTTATAGTAATAAGATTCGCTCAAAGCTATAATACAGAAGCTTTGGTCTGTATTATAGAGATAATAATCGCTACTCTACGCGTTTAACCTCCATACATTGCTCTTATAAACTTGCTTTGGCACTATAAGGGTTATATTTTATTACTAACACTCTTATGTCGTCACAAACTATAATTCTCGCCACTACTCTACCTTCACAACACTTTAGGTTCTAAAGTAAGGTCTATTTGCAGCCATAATGTTTGTTGGGCCATACTTACAAACTTTCGCGTTTATAATATTAGTAGGATAGTAGGATGGTAGGATAATTAGGTACTTTACTACCCCAAGGTTCACTGTTATACCGATTTCGATGTAGTATTTTTCATACGAAAGCCAGTATGTTAGACCAATCAATTACTCGACAAAAATATGCAAGCTACAGACGTGTTCCAGCCTACGAGGCGCACATTCATTGAATTAACCGCGCAAGCTCCCCGTTAAAAACCGCATAAAATTCTCGTTCACAAAAAAAATGCGCGTTCAATCAACACAAAGTGCAGGTCAAAGGGAACAAAACGCAGCTATGAATTGGAAAACGATCGGTATGTTTAAAAGCATTTCCGCAGCAGCGTGCATAGCGTTTTTGCCGAGAGTTCTTTTGACGGCTGCGGGTAGTCCAAGAGCTGGCAGAATTTTTAGACCAAAAGTTTGAAGGAAAGAAAGAAAGAAGAAATTTATTCCTTTTTGCAAGACACACAAATATTGTAACGTTGCACTTACATATGTTACTATTGTTATTATAAAATGGTAAAACAGCGTTATTATTTTATCATTTATTACAAACTATAATAACAATAAAACCCTTATAATAATCTTAAAACAAAACTTATAACTAACTAAAATACTATGCTACTTATTATTAATCACTATAACTTAACTAATTATAAAATAAAATTACTTGCTAAAATATATTATCTAAATACCCTAACACTTGAGCGCGCGACTATAAACCACTAAGGCGGCGGTGAATTCTCGCTGCGCCCGCGCCGCGCCGCGGCATTACGAGCGATCGGTTGTTGCGAGTAACCTGTGCCGGCTGCGTTCACTAGCTCCGCTACGTGTCGTCTTACGCGCTGACAACTACGTTAAATCTTTTATTTAACTTTCCGCCCTTCCGACGTGCTTGAAATAACGCTCGTTGCGAAAATTATCAATTTAGTTAAAAGACAATAAGTGTCGTCTCGCACCCCAATAGGGTAAGTGTTGAACAAGTATTTATAACCAGTGCTTAGCTATAAGTTAGTGCTCATTTTACACTAGTGTTTTAGATAAATCATCTCATTTCTTTCGATTTCGCCTATCAAAATATAATTGTGTGACAGTACTTGCATAATACGGCTTCGATCACGAGAGGATAATATTCACAAAACTTTGCTTTAATTATATAAATGTACCGTTATAGTGCACGGAACATTCTACGCTTTCCTCTAGTTGCTAGTTAGTGTTTGGAAGTAATAAGCTAGCCTTTCTATATTTATTTTGTTGCATAGTAATTTGCACCTACCCTCTTTTCATTATAAAAAAAATAAATAACTAAACAAATAGCAATATTGGTTAAACTTTCTACAAAAAATTGTAACTCCGTTCTGATAGTGAACACCTACACCAACTGCATTCGGTTTCTCCTCGTCTTAGGCACATTTCATCACGGGGTTCGCTATCAGCGGAGGATCTGAAGTAGATATTAACGGTGGACGTTCATTCACAGGGTGCTACCTTTCGGGTAATAAGAAAAACCCGGTCTCGCGACCTTATTGCAAGAAGGACACTCCACCTGCTGCCCCGGCGCTCCCCGAGCCGTACCTCATCAGCTCGCTCCATCGTCCGCTGCCTTCGCCATAGCCCTCAGGGGAGTACCGACCTACGGCAGCAAGACCAGACGGGCATAGATTCCCACGACCTTACTTTTTTTTTAATATATTTTTGTTTACTGTTGTTGACTTCGGTTGTTTTTTTTTATAAAATAAAACCACGTCCTGGCTCCGAACGTCACACTATAAGAGAATATACACAATTTTATAGAAAATAAACGAGAAAAAACACAGACATGAAAAATAGATCATCAGCGTTTGAGGCTACGTTTTACTAAACCGTGATCAGAATGGGATTGGAGCTGACAATTATTCCGTATACTTACGGCAAATTCTGTACGAAATGACAGCTCTTTCAATCCTAGGCGGTTTTGACATAAGAACTTGCGTAATATTTATTTTTGATAACTTAAAATTAAATGAGGAGGTTATTGAAGCGAGTTGAATATTTAATACCTTTAAGATCTCTGAGGGGGTTTAAACAAACACACCAGATAATTTAGTCGAGTCTTTATTTACGCCCTGTCTCTAGCCCTAGCTCAAATTCCATAAAATGAAAACAAAAAAAAAAATATTTCAGGCATGTTGACATTGTAACGCAACTGAAAATAACCAGTTAATTTTCGTAGGACACTTAGCTACCTGCCAGCTCATCCAGAATGTTAGATAAAAGTATAGGAACGGTCAAGCTCCACTAAGCTAACCTAAATACAGCTAATGATAATATGTTCTAACGCGCGAACGCGACAGTTCGCACCATCTCTTTCTATCCTCCCTCCACATCGATTGACAGAAAGAAATGTTTGAATGCGATAGTGAAGTGATTCATAGTGCATTAGACAATAAAGCCACAAGTTCGGATTTTTACGTTTAGATATATTCAAGAAAGCAACAACAAGCATACAAGTATTTCTTCCTTTTTACGCTGACTCAAACATCCATCCAAAATGTGTACCAGCTCTTGTATGTTAGGCTCATTTTACATTCAACTCTCGTCCGTCGCCGCGGCCGGCCCGTCGTGTGAAGGGCTCTTATTGCTTGTTACTTGTATTGTGCCCCGGACAATTTATGTATTTGAATAAATTTATTTGGCAAAGAACAGACCCTTGCGGAATATATGAGGTCGGAGAGGTTGTTTAAATCTAGCACGATTGCTCGGCGACTTGATCTACCTCACTTGATTTTTTTATGTGCGGTAGAATACAAAAGGGTAGTATGCTGCAGGGATTTAGTAAAGAACAAGACATCGAGGAAGAAGTAGATAAAATTATTCAACCAAAAAAGGAGAATGTTAATGCGGGGTCGTCCCATGAAGTCTGGCTGGCGGGAGAAAGGGAGAACGGAGAAGTGGCAATGACTACGCTGTCGAGAGTGCAGCTCTTAAATTATAATAATCACTTGACAGTACTTTCTTGTAGACATAATAGTACATCGTTATCTACAGTCACTATTATATCTTCCCTCCCAATCATAACAACTTTAATCCTGTAG
This sequence comes from Pandemis cinnamomeana, assembly GCA_932294345.1. NCBI lineage: Eukaryota > Metazoa > Arthropoda > Insecta > Lepidoptera > Tortricidae > Pandemis > Pandemis cinnamomeana. The sequence continues at coordinate 9,714,482 of OW028726.1, read as the reverse complement.
TTAATCTTCGGATTTTATAATTGCACGGTCAGTAAATACAAAGGCGTTCTTTTTATTATCGAAAAGTCAATGGCACCCGCTACTATATTGAAAACAATTTAGATCTGCACACAGATTTCGAAATGATTTAACAAAGAATAAAAGAGTCGCCACACGCTTTAAAGTATTCCCGAACAGGACAACGTCACTGATATTCTCAAATATGGCGATTCCCTAAAACTTTTTCTGTTTTGGTTGAAGTTAGTTATTATCTGGCCTTGTGATTCGTTAGATTGTTCAATATGTAAGTAAAAAACACAGACAATGGCCTTGGGACAATTTTATTAATATTTTCGTATTTTTATTTATTCATTGTCAGACAAGTAATGAAAACGATTAGAAGAAGGCGTTTATCCAGTACTTCTCAGGAATTTATTAATATCGCTAGCATATCTTACGGAAATTCCAGAGAAATCTAACGGCAAGTTGAACAAACTGTATAGCGAAAGTTACGAGAATTTATGGTATGCCGATTATTTAATGATTCTTTACATATTTTGCACGCAGAATAAATATTGTACACGGTCACTACATAATAAGGTCTTATAACTTCGATCTTTATTTAAGCTAGTCCCGGTACTAGACTTTAACAACCCCTTTATACAGCGATTACAAGGAAAACTAAAACGAATGTTAAAAAAATAAAACTGCAAATCATCGTCGCCAACAAAATGCAAATACATAATGGTCCCACGTTGGGCGCCAATTAAAACAAATAAACGCGATTCATTAAAACACTTGATAACAATGACAGGCTTCTACGTTGGCAGAATAAAAACTTTATTGAATGGCACATCTGAAAACAAATACGCGTTGCCAGCGAATATGTGTCGTGCTCGTATTATTCATAAAACGGAGTGGATTCGATCCTGACGTATTCAAATCGCTGCGTTCCAGTTCTCATTGTATAGATTGAAAACAAACTTGAATAATCGAACTCATGCTGCGATCACATCAGTTCGCGTCAGCGGTCTTATCATTATTTGAAAACCTGAAAGGTGATTCTATCTAGGTCTGGCGTCAAAACAATCTAGATCACAAATGTTATGAACTTTAACGGTTAATAACTAAGTACACACATGTATGCATATTGCATGAACATTATTGAATTCTTGATACGTTGTCGAAAGAGTGTAACAAGTACATGCCTACATTTCTATTTATTAATCACAACAATTCCAAAAGATATCACTATGTGTTTCAGTGATTCTTGTCTAATTCGTAATTTATCTCTTTAGTCACATTTGGAGTTTGTCTCTTCCTAGTGCGGAACAGAATACATAAAGTTTAAAATGTATAATGGTTCAAAATATATAATGCTATTTTCTGTGAAACTATTAGCTAGATAAACTTTTTGGTAGTGTAATCTATAGATTAGCTTAGGTTAGGATTTGTTTATAACAATTCTGTTAATTTGCAATTTTCTGAGAAAATCGCATTATATGTATAGTTTGAACCATTATGTATATTAAACTTTGTGTGTCTCTTCCTTATTCAGACCCTTTCGCTATTCCTCGTCGTCTCGTTAATCATTATCTAGTCTAATCCGTTATTTGTCAAGTTTTGACACTTCCAATGTTGAGCCAATTTGAATTTGATTTAGTCTCTTTCGTTTTTAGTTCGATTAACCATTCGTTTCATTCGAGTATTTTGGTTTTAAATAAAATAGAATCGAGTGAAGTTAAATATATGCACTAATAAGTGCTTCAACTCAAAGCTAATTTGCCAAAGACAATTTGGTTTTGTTCTAAAACTATTCAAGGACTGTTGGATAAGAATAAACACTTGATTAAAACACAAGTAGTAGCGTCTGCTGCTTTCGTTTGAGAGCGACCCTGAACTTTGGCTTCGTATTTCCAGCATTATTTCTGTGCTATGAGAGTAAATACTGCTCAGCCAGGTGTACCGCGGTCAACAGTCTAAACTTTGGTCGGGAAACGAGAAAAAATACTTCCCGCAGCCGCGCATAACAAATAGTAAACAAACGGAGTATATTTTCTTTATCTATTAACATTTTCTTTCCTTGCTTCTGTTTGTGGCTTTACACTGGTATTCCGTGGAGGTTAACATGTTCTTTTCTTGGATAGCGGATAGTTTCATCTACTACTTGAACTAACCATGTTTTGGAATTTGAGATCAAGCGTGGAAACAGCAATGTCACTATCATACTCGACACTTCAAGTTCGATCAATCAGGTCTATTGCATTGCCCTAAAATGTTGCCAGAGTAAAAAAGTATGCCGAGTTCTAATTTAGCTGCCAATTGAGTTACATCTCTGACCCTGAACCCCTGGGACTCCAATTCTACTTAGGTGTGAAATCCCACTTCTGTTGCTCATCCAAATAAACAAAAGACGGTCCCCAGCACATTCACGTGGGTCTCATAATCAGCGACACTCGACCCTAAGTGAAAAGCGCAAGCCCTCTCCCCGCTCACCCTTCAGACCGCCCCTCCATGCACGGTAGGGTTACCATCGCGAAATTTAAAAAACACCTGATATAACCTCTTACTGTTTCAGAAATAAAACGCTTTATGGTTAACGAAAATTATGTCAAACAACGCATTCGGAACTTCAAATTTATGGGACAAAATAAAGATAGTAATGGTAACTACATGGAAGTGGTGTGGCGTCAAGTATACCAGAAGGCAAGCCGAAGGGAATTTTACTAGCCTTCTCTAATTCTGCTCAAAGTGCCCAACTGTCTTAAAATAGGCAAAACAGTGGGAATCGAGTTCTATGTACGAATGTACGTCGGGCCACTGTGCACTGCTACATGGATAAGGCTTGGATCTCCGCAAAGTAAGACCTGATTCAACCAACCGAGTTATAACAGACACAGCTGGCAGTACACACGGAAGGCAGAATTCCGGAGAAATCCATGCACATGGTAAACCATACATACGTGAACCTAAATATGCGCAACTCCCTGAATTTGCTCATTCGCATTCAGAGAGTGAGTGGGCGACGATTTGTCAGTTGAAATTTATAGCAGAACTCATGTTTCAAATTGATAGAGGTATGAACGTGCACATCAGCTGTGCTTAGGGGTATTGAAGTGCCATAGACACTGTTACATAACATAGAATGTACCAGTTGCTCCTCTTCCCGCGCAGATGGTAAAAGCCCATCGAGGGAATAGGCGAAAATCTTAGGAATCATGCTATAGGCGATGCGGCTTGCAACCCATCACTATTTTGATTCCCCCTTTCCATCTAAATGCCCAGTCATGCTGAGCGTGGCCTTTAGGTCTTGTTACCTTGGGCTCTGTCTACCCCATTAGGGATAAAGACGTGATTTGTGTATGTGTATAGACACTGTTGCAAGCGAAGCAGTTTCTCAAAATAGTGAACGTACACAAGTTTAATAACGATACTTTTCAGATATAGTAGAAGATACTGAGATATGTACTTCTTATTTTATCAGGCGTTACTTTGCGGAGATCCATTTCAATGAACAAAAAATATTTAATTGCATGAAAAACATATATATTTCACACAGGTTTGGTTATTTTGCACATGAGTAGCGGAGTAGCAAGATAAATATGTTTTGTTCTATGTACTTCTTGTTTATTTATTTCAGGGATTTTGAAAGCTGAATGTCGTAGGAATTACGAAAAACCCTTTTTTTTCCTTGTGTATGTGTATATACCTACGTATTGCCTTTGTGCATGTATGTGTTTGTCAATTGTATTTGTTTCATATTTATTTTGTTTACATACATATAGAAAGCCATTTTTATGACACTTTTAACATCTTTTAACATCACAAACAAAAGACAACCAGGCCGAAATGTCACATTCAGTAGCAAGGGAAAATAGTCTTTAAATTTTTAATCCGTTTAAATCTCAGGGCGGTAAAAGAAGTCCTAGCTCTACTGCTGGTATCTTAAAAAACTACAAGTTAATGTGTTTGTTAGCGACCGTTTACAAATTTTTAAATAAAAGCGATTCCGGCTGTTTTTATTTTTTCATCACTTAAGCTCTGAAAGTAGGTTGCATTTAACTTGAAATCCGAGTTGTAAATTCGATTTACATCCTTAGGGATGTAAGTAAATTTAAAAATCGAACGGTGCCTCCTTTGTATTCACGAACTGGTAAACAAGGAGATTGTAATGCGTAATACTTACCTCCAAACCTCCATGCTGGCATAATGCTGCTGCCCAGTGCTGGCTGAATGTGCCAAAGCCAAAGAGCGCGAGGCCATTAAAAAAAAAAACAAAAGACGGTTTGGCGCGATCAATTTTCTTCCGCTCTATTACAAATTGCGTATTTTTTTTAACTATAATGACGAGTTCAAGTGACGATTTGGATTTTCCTCGCATTTGTGATGAAAAGTAGAGTGTTCAACTCGAGTGTAAATGATCAATTACACCCGCGAACTATAAGCACCCTCGCTCGCTTTGCTCGCTCGTGCGCCTAAATATCTTGGGTGTAATTGATCACTTACAACCCTTGTTTATCAATCTACTATATTCCAACGACGTGTTTATTCGGCTCGCCGTGCGGGCGGTAAGCAACTCGGATATCCCGAGGGTACCCGTGCTTTTTAACTGGAAATCTCAGTAAATAGGAATAAATCTCCAGGTTTTTACAAGCATCTTTATTACTGACTTTGCTTCGTATTTGTTTGTTTGCTTAAAAAATCGCAAGTTAATTTTGATCCACTTCCAGATAGACTTGAAATTTGGAACGAATAGATCTTTCTAGTTTCAAGGGTTTGAACTGGACATCGGTAGATGAGTCAATCAGTCAATCAACACTTTTCTTTTTGTCCACCTATATAGCAAACACGTGAGCCGATTTTGATAATTCTTATCAAAAGTCACTTTCTAACTTTTCTATTACGCAAGATAAGTAGGTAGGTACAGATAGGTACAAAAAATATTCGAAACGAAGGTTATTTGTCGTCTCAGATATGACCCCAATCATCCGAAAATTATATTAGACTTGGAAGCGAGCAATAATCCCGCCTACGATGAAGCTTGTAAGAAACAAACGCGTCTATAATAAAATCTTATTCCAGTTTCAATACGGAGAATTGTTTTATTTACTGATCCAGCAAAGCCTGGGAATCCTGAAAAGCTGGAATTGCCTCGATAATAAAACTATTCGCGACTCGCGCACGTGCGTCGAATAGCTGTTTGAGCCTCGGTACGCTAATTCCAGTAATTCTTATAAAAGTAATTCTTATAAATAAATATACTTGGTTAAAAGTATTAAAAGCAAAACTCCGTGACTTGGGTCGTTCTACAAACTAAGGAATTTTCGGCGGCTCAGCTAATATATCATGAAAAATTTGTTGAAAATGAATTTATTTGTATAACATATTGTAAAACATACCTATGTCTAGCTGGTCTCTAAAAATAATGTAGATTAAAACATTTGTTCTTGACAATTTTTTTTTCTAAGCGTCAAATATTCAGGATCCTGGAGTGTCCCTCAAACAAAATCGAATCAAAAGTGTACCGTGATTTTTTTACTATAACATTTAGACCATAAAATAAACCAAAATAAAGTAGTACTTAGTATTTCTTCTTATCTGTGCTACGTATTATTATTTCGCTGAACCAAAAATATCATAAAATCGAGTTCCAGAATTTGTCCCAACAGTTTTATGTCAGGATCCTGTTCAATCAAAATGTAAGCGAAATTCAATTTTCTATTCGCCGAGCGACGTTGTCGTTTATCTGAGTCAGTTGTGCCTACGAACGAGACAAAGAATACCGCCTATCTGTTTGCACCTAGCGTATTGTTAAGCCAGCCCGGCGCAGGAGACGGAGGAAGTAGCGTCGAAATCAGTCGGGTTCACAGGAACCTGGTAAGATATTTACTTACGTAATTAAAATAATAATGTGGTAATTTTAGCATTTTGATATGTAAGTTGCATACACGAAGGCTTAGTTCTGCTTGAATTTGGTTGAATGTTTTAAATTGATTGTTTTTTTCCAATATAATACAAATATTCTCAGGAACCTGGTCTCAAGATCCTGTCAAATTAAACCCCAGGATACTGAGCAGCATCCAGGACCCTGAGTGTTTATATTGAAATACTGTTTTTGTGCAAGATAATTTGATACTTTTTTCTACTATACACTTTAAAGTTAAAATAGTAAAGTCTTTAACATCAGCATTGCAAGCGATCTGACATTAAATTTAAAAAATCCAGAAGTTTTGGCTGCTATGCCTGATTTGCAGATTGACCTAGCTACTCTCTTTTTAAACCCGCCCGAAGAGCAAATAACGAAGCAATTACAACAAAAGAAAAGGAAAGCTAGAACTCAAAAAAGAAAATTTGAAGATACCGTTAACGTGCAAACAAAAAAGAAAAAGAAATGACTGCAAGAAAAGATAAAGTTAAAAAGGAGGTAAATTATACAAGACAGAAACCAAATAAATCCAAAATAACAGAAAAAAATAACCACGAATCCAGTGATTGAAGACAGTATTCTATACTTAATGATTAAAGTTCCTGTTGTTGTTGATAGAGATAGACTGGTGTTGATAGAGATTAGTGCAAGTCAAAAATAGACCTAATTTTCGTTATCGTTCAAAATATTTGGACTATTACAAAGTAATGCTTAGAAGGATATTTTTTATTTGTGAAATTATAAATAATCGTTGATCTCAGATGATTTTCTGGTTACATCCTCAGTTTCCTGTTTCATGAATTTCTTGAAATGGCCATAAATCTAAAATTTTAAAATATTTTGACTGTTCCACTTAACATAGGCTAAAAGACAGTGTATTCTTTTTGATAGACTATATTTTCCAACCAGAATGTAAAAAAAATATCGGGCCGGAATCAGACTCGATTTCGTCCTTAGTTTGTAGAACGACCCACTTACACGTGATCCTAATTTGTCCATCCATGGGCGGGGTTCCGTCGAAAACCAGATGGATGGTGGATCTCAAAAATTGGGGACCATCCAATTTTTATCTCCATTTTAACAAATTAATTGCGAAGTTTGATTCAACTGCCACAAAAACTTAAGACAGATCGTGCATGAAGAAGAAGAAGAAGAAATATATTTAAAAAAAACATCTTAAAAATTACAAATTTAATGACAAGTAAATGCCGAAAACCGCCAAAAGGGCCGCGCTCAGCGCGATGCTGCGGCAAGCCACAGCGCTTATTTCCAATGTAACCCTTTTTCTTACAAACTAAACCAACTAAATTTGCCGTGACGAAACGAACGCTAACGATCTGTTATGTACGACAAAAAAGCAGTAACGTAACGATCTCATCAAATCCTTGGCATACCTAACAGTTTCGCCAATATAGATCACGCAAAAGGGATACGATGCGTTCAAAATATAAGTTAAGTTAGGTTAGGAAGTTCTATTTCCCAAACCTGCATTGCACAGGTGCTGCTAAGAGGGAACTCCATGCCGGGGTGGTCGTGAGGCGTCGCGGTGACACCAAGTGCTCCCGTAACGCCTCACATACGGCCGAATAGGGAATCCGTGTGGTTTTTAGTGGGTATGCCTGCCGTCGCGGGAGCCCCACATACCCCCTGTAAACCCCGTACCGGGCGGATGCATAAAGCGCATTTTACACACCATAAAAAAAGTTAGGAACGTTCAACATTGTCGTACCCCTTCAACCGATCTAAAAACAAGAAACAACCCCACTTATTAATATCTCAATAGAATCTCGTTTTACGTGCCATCAATCGGAATGAGCAATAACAGGGAGTTTCTGTGCAACAGTAAAAGCAGAAGCCATGATAAAATATTACGGTCCCCGGTTATGGCGGCTAGTTAAAACTTTGTACACCTGTTTAATTGTTACATTACAATCTAGTGCGGAAAGACAAAGTTGCCGCACCGCCCCGTGCTAGCAACAGTTTAAGCTGCTAATTGGCACTCAGACCAAAATTAATCAAAATTATAGCTAACAAAGATAGATATATAGATTTATTCGTTCAATAAAAAATGCTGGTCTGGGAGTAAAGAAAAAACATAGAATGTACCAGTTGCTTCTCTTTCCCGTCGAGGGGATGGGCGAAAGTTAGGTATCATGTCATAGGCGATGCGGCTAGCAACCCATGGCTATGATTCCTCTTTCCACCAATACGCCCACAATCATGCTAAACGTGGCATTTAGGTCTTGTTACTTTATCTGTTTACCCCGTAAGGGATAAAGACGTGATTTATGTAAGTATGTATTCCTCCAAGATGATTATTCCAAGGTTTACATAATAAACGTTTCTAATTTCCATGTGTGAAAAAATGACGAAACGGATTGAGTTTTAGAATAAACATGCATTAGTTTTTCTCCATACCATCAAATTCTATAGAGATTTTTTCTAACAACCGTCGTCGCAAAGCAACTTAAGTCGAGTTCACATTCGCGAAACCATGCTTTTTACAGCGTCAATAATAAATTGTTTAATTGAATCAATATTTAAAGCACCCACTTGTAATATTTTAGTAGCTCTTGCCTGCGAATGACTTGTTTTTCGCGGGACAAAAATCTAGTAACAAAATCAAAATGTTCTACAATTAGGTAGCACGTAGTATTACTTACTACTCTGTTATAACTCCTGTATGTTCACGCTGCATACGTTTGTGTTAATACCCAGTCAACACGAGCAACAAGTAAGGCCTACTTCAAAAAGAAAACCACTTCCCTAAACGGGGTAATTGTTTCCCACGTCACAAATCAAAACGGGACAGTCGTCGCTAGTGCTCTAAGCGTTATATTACAGCGCTACAAGAGCCGCGCAGCTACATAACGGCGCTACGAGAGCTGTATAAGAGGCTCAGCGAAGTTTACTTTTGAAGACAGTCTCATTTTGCAAATGGCGTAGACGGCGTTTTGAAAAATGACCGGGATTATTTCCATTGGCGAACTTTAATTGCTTCTGCGGAATGTTGCCATGTTTTATGGCCTACATACTCTTGAATAGAGTTTAAGTTGGATTGGATTCTATGCGTTCACAAAATTAAGACAAGACTGTTTCTACCAGCTACAGTAAGGTAGTAATAATAAGTTGATGATAAAAAATACAAAATTTTTGCTGACTGTACTTTTTGTTGACAGAAATTGCGTTGTTTATTGCACGGTGACCCTCCATTTTTGAAAATACACTCATCCTTTACCTGAAACAAAGACAAACACACATTAAACAAAATGAATATTTTATATTTTTGCTAACTTAACGAAGAAAATATATTTACATTAGGCAAGTAATACTTCCATGCTGGTCTGGGAGCAAAGAAAAAACATAGAATGTACCTGCTTTTCTTGCCGCGCCGATGGTAAAAGTCCATCGAATGAATGGGCGTAAATCGTAGAAATCATGTTATAGGCGATACGGTCAGCAACGTGGCTTTTAGGACTTGTTACCGTACTTGTTGCGATTTATGTAGGTATGTAAGTAATACAAGAAACCAGAAAGTACACTTAACCTACACATTTTTCACACCACTACTTTTCATCTAAAACATTACATCTCCCGGGAAATTCGTAGAACATTACCGGGGTACCAATTTGCTTGCAGTACAGGAAATACCCGTTATAATTTAATTGAATAGTATCGCAAATTATCGGGTTAGGTTAGGGCTCCCGGGGGCATTGGCGAGTCATTCGGCGCGTAACCCACTCACATAGTTAAAAGGATGGGGAAAAAACCGGATTTCCGTGAAAAAAAACGGAAAAACCAGCACGTCTACGCGAGAGCGCGCAAAAGTCGAGTCGCGCGCGAGATAGGCCCGTATTTTTCTTACTGTTCCTTCTAGAAAGAGACGGGTTGTTTCTCTCGTGCTAGTCGGACTGGCCTCTATTTCAGAAACGTGGCAAGCGACAGTGACTGTGTCAATTCGGAATACATTATTACCAGAGCTTGACAAGTTCCGCGTCGAAACGGCTGAAATCGGCTATGAAATGTTTGCCGAATTGTCTATGTCTATTACAAGCCTGTATGCCTAGCACGAAAGCATACGAAAGTCGCGTCGCGCAAGATAGATTACCCGTCTCTTTCTAGAACGAATAGTAAGAAAAAGACGGATTTTGTACGCTTTCGTGCTAGACGTACTGTAATTATGGATGCCAAAATTGAGGGTAGGTAGACTCTGGAGCAGCACAAGTTTTAAATACATAATGGTTCAAAATATATGTATGTACAGATTAGTTTAGGTTAGGTTAGCTTTAAGTTATTATATTCTGAGCAAATTACTTATTTCTTGGCTCATCACCTATGCATTTCAAACTTTTTTTGAATACGACCGTAACTATTTGATAGTAGCTTTTCTACCCGGTATAAAATGTTGATGAAACAATCCGTTACGATGCTCCATATAGCTTAATCAACCCATGAAAACGCCATTACGTTTGCAGTTCCGAAGATTGCCGTAGAAAAACAGAAAAGACAAAAAAGTGTTTGTATTTTGATGAATCATGTTCGCTAGTAACTTATTCGCAAAGCATTTAAAAATGCGCCGCGGCTGAACTAATTCAGTCTTTTTTCTTTCTGTGTTACAACCTACATGAAGCGCCAGACGTAGGACCATACCGGCTGGCGCGAAACCTTCAAATTTGAATGACTTGTCATATCTTTTTTACTTTCTAATTTTCCTTTGTGTCAATGTACCAATTCTGCTTGAAGAACATGAATTACATTATTTTAAGAGTTGATTAGGTGTTTCTCTAAAGCATCATCAATATCATTCATCTAGTCAACATTTGGTGACCCCGCCTATTATTGAACAACAAGCGACGCGTGTGGATCCTTGGAAACAAGCGGAATCCCCGAGTCAGAACAACACGAGAGCATCCTGCATGGGCACAGAGATTACAAGGAAACCCTATAGTGTAGTGTTTGAGTAACGTAAATTACCAACTCACGACGAATTTCATGGTTGCCTCAATCCTGCTCAGCATAAGGTTGTATTCTTCTATAATTGTGTTAAGACTGCTTTAATTGTAGTTTTATGCAGTATTCATTGTGTTTTGATTATTACGTCCATACAAAAATAGTCAAGAAAATTGCGTAAAATATCGCATTGTTTTTTGGTTACGAAATTTCTTCGGATAAAAAAATTTGACAAGGCATACATAGCAATCCAGATTGTTAATTCAATCCAGATTGCGCATTATTTGCAGCATATTGTAGTTTCATTAAAATTTCAGGAAATAAACTATACTAATACTGCCGTCGAGATTCTGCCGGAGAGTGGAGTGTAAGCTGACGTTCTACATTAATTTTGCGCGTCGTCGCGAGGACATCAGCGCTGCATGCAGCTCTCCTATTTGCCACTTGCTTGGAAACGGTGGCCTGCACGGTTTGAATTTCAATTTATTTTCAGTACAGTCTGTTCAACTCATTTATGCCTGAAATTTAATATGCGGATGTATGTACCTGCATTATTTTAGTCAAAATGTCCGAAGAATTAAAACCTTTAGTCCGTAAACGCGGTACTATAAAGGCGAAAGTTACTTTGTATGGAAAATATATTGATACAATACAGACGATTTCAACTGAGAACTTTACTAAAGTTTTAGTCGGTGAACTTCAGTTGAAACTAAGTCGTTTTCAAGAGTTATTATCTCAATTTGATGAGGTTCAAACAGAAATCGAAAATTTAGATGACGTCAACTTGGCTGATCAGCTTCTAGAACGTGAGCAAGTTGAGGATTCTATCATTAAGTTAATTTCATTGTCACAATTAGTACTAGAGTTGCACCAACCAGCAAATGACACTAAATATGCCACCGCTGCTTCTGGGGCCGGAGGTTCTGCGCATTCGAATGGCAGTTCACAGACGGCAGTTAACTGTCAAATTCGGCTACCTGCAATAAAATTACCTACCTTTGACGGCAATTATTCGAAATGGATGGAATATCGTGATACATTTGATTCATTGATAAACAAAAACGAGTCCATCCCTACAATAAACAAATTTCATTATTTGCGTGCGTCTTTGGAGGGTGGAGCAGCGATCGTCATAAAATCCATTGAGTTTACTAGCGCCAATTACTCAATCGCATGGGACTTACTATGCGAGCGCTACAACAACGAAAGAATTCTGATCAACAACCACGTTAAGTCATTGTTCAACTTTGAGCCTATTACTAGGGAATCTCATAAGGCCCTTAGGTATATGATCGACTTTTATTCAAAAAATTTGCGTGCTTTGCACACTCTTAAAGAACCCACAGACAGTTGGGATACATTAGTGATATACATGATGGTGTCAAAACTAGATGGCGCCACTAGTAGGATGTGGGAAGAACACAAAAACACACTTAAGGTTTCACCAAAGCTCAATGATTTTTTAACGTATCTTCGTAATCGTGCGGATGTTTTAGAAACTATACAGTACAGTGCTTCCACACAAAAACATGATAAACCTACTTACCAATCTAAAGAAAATAAAAACATAAAAACACTGCTTGGTTCAAGTGATACTAAAAACACACCCAGTGCTAATAATGACGTCAAAAATACAAAAATAACTTGTGCATTTTGCAAAGAAAATCATTTTAATTTTGAGTGCGAAAATTTTAAGGAAATGTCAGTGGATCGCAGGCAAAATGAAGTGTCAAAACATAATTTATGCAAGAATTGTCTGCGCCCTGGCCATCAATACTATCGATGCCGCTTAGGCCCATGTAAAACCTGTCATAAAAAACACAATACATTACTACACGTTGACATAAGTGACAGCAGTGCTACAGAGTCGTCTGAAAACATAAATATTAGCACCATGACTACTGCAATGCCGACATCCAACCCTGGTTACGTCCTTTTATGTACAGCCGAAGTGAAGTTGGTGAATCCTGTAACCAAGGAAACACATACTACGAAGGCTCTATTGGATCTAGGTAGTCAATCATCGTATATATCTACAACAATGCAACGAAGATTGAACCTTACTTACGAGGAAACAGATCCAAACAACATTACCGGGTTAAATAATTGCTTAATTGGTAGTACTTCAAAACGCTGTAGTGTTCTTGTGCAATCTAGATCCGGCAAATTCGAAATGGGTATTTCATGTCTAGTCATGCCACAGATAACACGGCCTACGCCTAGTCTAAAAATTGACACATCGCGTCTTAATCTTCCCGAGTCAATTGAATTAGCAGACCCTAGCTTCTATGTTCCATCTGAAATTCATTTACTATTGGGATTAGATGTGTTCTGGGATATTGTGGGATGCAAGAAAATCAAACTAGGCAAAAATAGACCATGTCTTAAAGAATCGGAGCTAGGTTGGCTTGTGTCTGGTCCGACAGGTCAGGGCTCAAGCTCTTCTACTCGATGCAATTTCTCTCAAGAGATCAAAGATAGTCTTACCAAATTTTGGGAGCTAGAAGACATTCCCAACTCGCCTCCTGAGTCAAAGCTGTCAAAGGAGGAGGAGTATTGTGAGACTCACTTTAAAGAAAATACAGTGCGGCTTGATGATGGACGGTTCTGCGTTAAGCTTCCACTCCGTGAGGCCCCGGAGGAGGCCTTAGGCGACTCATATTATATTGCAAGGAGGCGTTTCTTTAGTCTTGAAAAGAAACTTAACAAATCTAATCGTCAGTGGAAATAAGAATTAACGTAAGGGACAAAATGAGCAAAATGAGTTACATATACCATTCGAACGGAAATTTTTCGCTCCTTCTGGTGGAGTAATCGAAATTAGCATATTCCTTAAAAAGATGCCCCTTACGTTAGAATTTTTTTAAGAGATTCGTGATTTTTTTGGCAAAAATGTAATGTAAAGTACACCTTAAATGTGACAAGGTTAAGCGAGTAATGTAACTACCGTATGATTTTGTGATTTTAATGTAAAATGTTACTAAAATAACTTAAGGTACGTTACCATAATTTAGTCGAACTGATTCTGGTAAACACTGATCGTTACATTAAATGACACATCCAATTCAGACAGAAATGTCCTTTACGTTAAATAATATTGATATGATATTTTATTTATACATTTATACCTATGTCCCATACCTTAAATTTGCTTTTAAAACTGTATAATTTGTCACTTACATTAAAAAAAATCAACACAGTACCCGTTTAAAAAATATCGAATATGTCCGTTACTTTAAAAACTATTCAAAATGGAAATAAAAAATTCCTTACATCAGAAGTTTTAAGTCAATGCACATAAAATTTGTCCTTTACTTTAAATCATCTAACAAAATAACCAATGAAAAATACCTTTACTTGAATTACGCAGTTTAAAATTATGGTAACATTCTCTCGTTGAGAAAAAAAAACCAAGTGTGTATGTCTAATTATTTACTTATGAGCAATATAAATCTTTATAACAACTGAAACTGCAATTTATTAAACTTATGAGCAAACACCGGATTGACGGGTGCAAATCTGTACTGACGTTTAATAGTGCGAGGACACATTAAACTAATTTTATTAGTTGTTATCGATAAAAATGACGTACAACCGTTGTCTACTTTTAAGAATTTGAATTGAGAAGAAAGCGTCATACGCAAAAATAAACGTTTTGAGGAATTAACTTCTTTAATCTATCTTTCTATGTTCTAAATATATATAACTCAAATCAAAGGTGACTGACTGAATGACATAGTGATCATCTATCAACGCACAGCCCAAACCACTGGACGGATCGGGCTGAAATTTGGCATGCAGGTAGATGTTATGATGTAGGCATCCGTTAAGAAAGAATTTTGATCAATTCTACCCCCAAGGGGATAAAATAGGGGATGAAACTTTGTATGAAACTTTGTCAATTTTAAACCGATCGGGCTGAGACTTTTCATGCATAAAGCTACTATGACATAGGCATCCTCTAAGAACGGATTTTGATAAATTCCACCCCTAATGGGATAAAATAGGCGATGAAAGTTTGTATAAATCTTCATAGACTTTCGACTGATTGAACTGAAATTAAAGATATCAGTACCTAATGAAACGAATAACACGAACAAAATACGAACAAATACCATTACATTTATTCCACATTTTCAGACTTCAATCTTCGTCGCCTGGGCAACAATATCCATTTTAGCCAGCTAAATGACCTTTCTAGGTCAACTGTAGTAACTGGAGCAAATTCAAACAATTTATAGTGTTGATGAATTTCTTCTGTACGACTCAGTTCTAGTTCTTTTCCGGATACCAAATCATTTGATGTTTTTAAAATTGAAATGTCGACGTTTTTTTCTAACACTATTTGAAGTTTTTTGTGAATAATTTTACCTGGAGGATTTAAACGTAATCTTAATATTATGTACTTTTAACTTATGGACAATGTGTAAACTGGCTTCTAGACTTTGTGTTTGTAATTTTTCAATCGTACCTACTTGGTATGATGGATAGATTGTTGGCTATCCATTTCCAATTGTTGAGAATGTATATATCATTCATTGCCCGTTTTGCTTTCAATATACACGTTGATTCTTTTTTATTAAATGGTCGTACGACTTGCTTGATGGCTGGTAAATGTTTATGATAGTAAATAGCCGCTTTTATTTATGTTCCCCATCGTATTATCGTCTGTTGTGGTGGCAAAGCAACGTTCGGTAACATTTGGTGAAATATTTTTATTCTTTTAGGTGATTTCAGAAATACCTTTTTTGTGTAAGCAATTAAATTATTTACAGCAGGAAACAGTAATCGCACTTGTTCAGCCACCCTATGTACGCCATGTGCCAAACACGTGACGTGTACTAAATTCGGAAAAACCATTTTAAAATTTTTACCAGCTTTTAGCATGTAGGCTACGTCATCCGTAAGAAGTAACAAAACTTTATTATGTTTGTTGTGGTTAGGTACTTCCTCACAACGACTCCATGGCATTTTGAATAAGATTCGTTATACGAACATTGTTTACTTCCTCTAGACAAACGCTAGATATTAAGTTTAGTGTGGGGTACCCATTTGATTTTCTAATAGTGCTCCAACCATTACATTCCCAATCTGACGCCCATTGTCATCTGCACTTTCGTTTACACTCACATAAATTCTAGAATTTCCTAGTTTAGCCTTAATCTGTTTCATCGTCTCTTTAAAAGCGACGTCTAAGGTCGTTTTTCTCAAAAGTGATTCGCTGGGAATGTATGTTTCTGAACCATATTAACCGAATATGCAATCCGATAGGAAATTGATGAAAATGGGATTTCCCATCTGGGTCCATGTTTATACTGCAAGCTAAAATAAATTTTAGCAAGTCCAGGTTAAATACGTTTTGGTTTTTAGCGACGCTGTTATGCCTTTGGCTTCTTACATACTTTTGTACGCAAATCTTTTTACGTGACATACGAATTTTACATTTCTTGCAAACGTAAGCCGTACCTTTTATCTTCTATATCTGAATGGTCAACTTTCCATGAAGATGAACGATCTTTTTTCTTGCGAGGCATTTTAAACAGATTTGAAAACAAAAAGTTAGGCTTAATTGGTCGGAATGCTAAATAATATTGTTGTACTGGATGAATTATTCAATGTAATTTCAATGGTTGTCAAAAGTGACTCGACACAGTCATTGTGAGATATCGGTTGTTTATAGTTGCGATAAGTATAAATGAAAGAGGTTTGCACGTAATTAAAAGTATTAAAATTTAGCCATTAGTTATGATAATGATGGTAAAATTTGTTTTTATCGATGTCGATAAACTTAGTCGATTTTGAATGAATCACTGGCACTGGTACATTTTTGCCCCCGTCAAGCCGGTGTTTGCTTGTGAGTTACAATGACATTACATTTCTAACTTTAATCAAAGGCAATTAGAGCTATTTTTTACTGTCAGTCAGATTACTGTATCTCAAAAGTAAATTTAAATTGTGTGCGTTACATTAATCATAGGTTACTTTTTTAACCTATACATTATTTTACACTGCCGTTTTTATTCATAATTAATTTAAGCATCAGTGTAAAGATCATTTTCTGCAAAAAAAACACCGTAAGGGACATACGATTTTGAGAACTACTGAAAGCAGCTTAATTTAGTTAAAACCATTGAAAACAGAAGAAAAATTCATAAAACTTAGTAATTGGTGTAATTATTATAGCATTTAAAATAACAAAAATAAAGCTTATTTTCAAAAATAAAATGTTGTTTTTGGCTCTACTGAAAAATGAGCATATGTCCCTTACGGTAATTCTTATTTCCACTGACGTAATATGAAAGATGACTATGCTGCCTTTCTTAAAGAGTACGAGAGCTTAGGGCACCTGACCGAGACGGAGCGTCCAGCCTTTGGGTATTTTATCCCGCACCATTGTGTAATTCGAGAAAATAGCGAGACGACGCGCTTGCGAGTTGTTTTCGACGCGTCTTGCAAAACGTCAACAAATAAATCATTAAATGATATACAAATGGTAGGGCCTGTAGTCCAAGATGATTTGCTGTCAATATTGCTAAGGTTTAGGCAAAATACTTATGTTGTAACGGGGGACATAGAAAAGATGTACCGCCAAATTATGGTGGACGAGTCTCACCGTCACCTTCAATTGATTTTGTGGAGGGATGAGGAGAGTCAGCCACTCAAAATCCTTAAGTTAAATACAGTGACTTACGGTACGTCCTCTGCCCCCTATCTAAGTACAAGATGTTTAGTGCAAGTTGCTAATGAATGTAGTGATGAAGCAGTTGCTAATATTATAAGACATGATTTTTATGTTGATGACCTGAATACCGGGTCTGATTCAAAACCTGAGTTAGCTTCGACAATTAAAGGTGTTATTGGCGAACTGTCTCGTGCGGGCTTTCCGTTACGGAAGTTTCGTACAAATTCTATCGATATATTCGACAACATTGATACAGTCCAAAGCAACCCACAAGATTTCAGCAAGCAGTCAACAGTGCTAGGATTAAAATGGTCACCTACACATGATACACTACAGTTTTCTTCAGAATTTGAAGATGTTCAAAGGGTGACAAAGCGCAATATTCTGTCTAGCTCATGCAAAATATTTGACCCGCTCGGTCTTCTGTCTGCTTGCACGATTTTCCACAAAATAGTTCTACATCGATTATGGTTAAGCAAACTAGATTGGGACGACTTAGCACCCGAAGATCTTGAGACTTCATGGCGTGAGTTTGTTAGGGAATCAAGTCATTTTGCTAATTTAAATGTTCCACGACATGCTCTCTGTCATAAACCTGAAACGATTGAAATACACACATTTACGGACGCTTCCAAGGATGCCTATGGAGCGTGCCTATACATGAAATCAATTGACAAACAAGGCGATATATGTGTTCGCCTTCTGTGCGCTAAAGCAAGAGTGGCTCCAATAAAACCTGAAATGACAATTCCTCGCTTAGAATTGCTAGGAGCCTTATTAGGAGCTCGATTACATGCCAAAGTTACAAAGGCTTTACGAGTGACGGTTATCAGATCCACATTTTGGTCTGACAGCACAATTGTCTTAGGCTGGCTTCATACACAACCGAAAACACTAAAAACCTTCGTATGTAATCGAATAGACCAGATTCGTGAATTATCAGATCCAAATGCATGGCGTCACGTGCCAACAGATTTGAACCCAGCAGATCTGGCTTCAAGGGGGGTCGCGCCTCAACAATTACTCACCAGTGCTTTGTGGTGGGAGGGACCCTGCTTCCTTAAAAGACCAGAGACTGAGTGGCCTTCAGCCAAACATATTGACGCCTTATTACCAGAAATTAAATCGTTCATGACTGTTCAATGTGAGTCTAGTGATATCCCGTTCAATAAGTATTCTAAATTGCAAACTTTACAAAGGGTATTCGCATTCGTACTACGTTTCTTAAACAACTGCAATAAAAATAAGACAAGATTAACCGGTGATCTTAGTGTCTCCGAATTGCAAGCAAGTTTGACTGAATTAGCGACTATAGCTCAAAGGGAATCTTTTGATAAAGATATTCATTCTCTTAAGGCGACTAAAGAACTCAACCGAAAATCGAGATTGTTAGGATTAAATCCATTCCTTGATGAAAATGACATATTGCGTGTTGGTGGTCGAATCGATAATGCTCTACACTGTCCTTACGAGCAACGACATCCAATTCTTATTGACAGCACGCATGTATTCACAAAGCTATTATTTGAAAGGGAGCATATCAGGTTATTGCACGCGGGTGCTCAATTGTTGTTAAGTTCTGTACGAGAGCGTTTTTGGCCAATCGGTGGAAGGAACTTAGCAGCCAAGGTTGTAAATAAATGTATGAGGTGTCAGCGATTTAAGCTGAACTCAATACAACCAATTATGGGCAACTTACCGCCACTTCGTGTGACTCCTGCTCTACCCTTCACAAACTGTGGGACTGATTTCGCAGGCCCATTCCTTATTGCAAACAAGAAGGGTCGTGGGGCCAAAATATCTAAATGCTACCTTTGTGTGTTTGTGTGCTTCTCTACAAAGGCTGTCCATCTCGAATTAGTCAGTGACCTAAGTTCAAATGCTTTTATCATGTGTTTGCGTAGATTTATTGCTAGACGTGGTAAACCTCTTAATATCTATTGTGACAATGGAAAGAACTTTGTAGGCGCTAAAAATGAGTTGAACAGAATGCTACAAACGTGTAAACGGCAAATAGGAGAATTCGCATGTAGTGAGGAACTGACGTTTCACTTTTCACCTGTTTACGCTCCAAACTTCGGTGGACTCTGGGAGGCAGCTGTAAAATCAGCAAAATACCATCTAAAACGCATTGCTGCCAACACTAGTCTGACATTTGAGGAGTTAGCTTCCCTTTTTGCGCAAATTGAGGCAATCATGAATTCGCGTCCTCTGACACCGTTGTCTGAGGATCCATCGGAACTAGCTCCACTCACGCCTGGGCACTTCCTTGTCGGGCGACCATTGACGTCCCTGCCATCACCCGAAGTCAAGTCAATGACGGTCAATAGATATCAGCTCGTGCAACGGCTCAAACAAAACTTCTGGACTCGATGGACAAAGGACTACCTCGCCACTCTCCAGCAACGTGTGAAGTGGAAAACCAATAAAGGATTCGTAAAAATAAACGACATGGTTCTAGTTAAGGATGACCAACTGCCGCCGATGAAATGGCTACTAGGACGCATTGTCAAGGTGTATTATGGCGATGATGGCGTCGGCAGAGTCGTCGACATAAGAACGAAGAACGGCATCATTAAACGAGCCGTCTCAAGACTTTCAGCACTAGAAGGATTGCTCCCATAGAGTCTTGAAAGCTAGGCTTTCAAGGGGGGCAGAATGTTACAACCTACATGAAGCGCCAGACGTAGGACCATACCGGCTGGCGCGAAACCTTCAAATTTGAATGACTTGTCATATCTTTTTTACTTTCTAATTTTCCTTTGTGTCAATGTACCAATTCTGCTTGAAGAACATGAATTACATTATTTTAAGAGTTGATTAGGTGTTTCTCTAAAGCATCATCAATATCATTCATCTAGTCAACATTCTGAGGTTCGAAAACTTTAAAAAACCGTTAATCGGATTCTTCAACCGGGTTCCCGGCTATCCGGGATTTTCAGTTACCCGGTTTTCAATCCCTACGAGCGAGGCAGCGTCGCTTACGCCACAAATCAATATTGTGCACATGAATAATGTATCGCAGGACCGACTCTTGTCCGATAGAGATCCGAATCTATTTGCGATCCACCGTTGTTAAGGATCGGACCAGCGCCTTAGGGATGTCAAGAAAACCGGCGTGAGTGCGGATGTCGACGCGGATGCGGATGCAACTGCGGTTTTTTTAAGCATACTCGCGCAATTTTAAATGGAAAAGTATTTTAAAGGGTCGGCAACACGCATGCTAGTTCCTTGGACTTGTAAGCGTCCATAGGCTACGGTAGCCAAAAAAGACAAGTAAAGACAAAAATCGTGTGGGATATTAAAAGAAGATAGGATTGGCTTGTTGTACAAAAATGACAATGTTTTATTTTCGAATGAAGTGCCAAACGAAAAAGTGAATCGGTGGATGGTCAGGACAACAGAGATAACAGATGCGGTATTGCTTTACAATTACTTCTCTGGCTGTCTTACTCTCCACAAGACAACAGCGAGAGCACCAGCTTGGTGGCAGAATTCACAAGTGAGATAATATGTATGTATGTATGTATGTATGTAAACTCTTTATTGCACTCTTTATTGATCTATTTTTTATGTCGTATGTTTTTTTTTGTTTTACCTTATTTATTTTCTATAAAATTGTGTATATTATCTTATATTTGTGTGTCTTGCAAAAAGGAATAAATTTCTTCTTTCTTTCTTTTTCTTTCACATAAAATTAAAAAATACAAAAATACACAGAAAATAGTACAAAGGCGAACTTATCCCTAAGAAGGGATTAAAATAAAGGAATAATGCCATAGGGTATAGGAAGGGATAATGCCAGCGTTTTCGACGGGAAAAATCCTACCATCCGCTTTTAAGTATTTAATCGAGAAAATAACTTTTTGGTGGTACTTATTGGATGCGGATGCGGATGTCGGCAACATCCTTGGTTGCGTATTTATTCATTATTCCGTAGTTTCACGGCGTGTAAGGGGTTGGAAGACTGACAGCTGTCAGCCGTGCCGCCGCATACCACCGACAGGCCTTCGAGCGGATCCTAATATCAATTACAACTAGAATTAATATTAGATTACGACAGCAAAGGGGAAAAAACAGACGTGAGATAAGAGGAACTGCAAAATATAGTATATTTCGTCAAAAATGTGAGTTACGTAAAAGTACTGCTGCTGCCCTGTTTTAATTGGCATTGTTCATTTTTTTTAGTATGCTCCAATTCGAAAACCATTTCGAGGAAAACCATCAATTATCCGATTTATCTTGTCCGATTTCAAAAATACTTTATGATTGCAGATATTTTTGTAAAAGTACTTTGAACCTTTGTTTGACCGAACGACCGGGTTTTTAGACAGAATCCAGCATCGAATGTTTGCCACAAAAATGAAAAAAAAAGTTTGGCTACGGCAACTGTCACGTGTCACTGTAAAATCTACAAAACCATAGACAAAACCGTTTTTTTTTTATAGCCAGCCGAACGAAGGCGATTGGGATTCTGTCTAAATTCACGAATTATCAAACAGCGAAAAAATATTTATTATTAATTAACAAAGCTACGTAAAAGCATAATATTCAAATTAGTTGCTTGAAATAGTCCATTTTATCAAATAAAGGTGTTAAAAGCACAGCTTAAAAAAAATGAACAATGCCAATTGTTTTGGTAAGCTTTCCTTTGGCTTGCAACGTTCGTGTCTTAGTTAGTGCAGCGCATGAGCAGCTGAATGATAAAATTAATAAAGTGGGGCAGCTGCAGCAGTGGTCCTCAACAAATGGTCTTATCATGAACCTTAGTAAATCGATCGTTACGTTGTTTACCAGTAGTAGGTAGGTACGTATCGTGACCCATTGAAACCAATTTTACTCTGTTAATCGATTTTTAAATTTGACATTTTGATCTAATTATTCATATTTTTATATTAGGCACTTTTCGTTTCTTTTTTAATGTTAATTTCCATTTGATGGCATATTTTTCATTTGTAAGTATTTTGTAAGTATCTTATTTAAATTGTGTTTTACTTATTAATATTTTTATATTATTAAATTTTTAATTGTTGTCACATTTATTTTGAGCTGACGATTTCAATATCTATAAATTCTTTGACATTCAATTTTAAGTGATGATATAAACATAGGTAAACAAAAAAATAAATAAAAATAAACTATGTGAAGGTTATTTTCAAAATTTACATGTTTCAGTTCAGTTCTTTGTTTCTGTATTGTTTTGTACTGATTTGTGGTTTTCAATAAAGAGTTTTTGTATTGTATTGTACTGTATTGTGGTCGGAGTGACTAACGTTTAGCACGGTCAGCAAAAAAACTTGCTTTAGATACATACGAAATTTTATATTAACAGCTATACTCTGTAGGGAAATTTTCAAGTGTCTATCTGTGGTATATATCTAATATGAAAGGTAGCTGTGATAACGGCCGCTGATAAGTAGGTTACTGTTGGCCCTACGATTATCCTAAAAATCATAATAACTAACAAATGGTATCGGCAAATAAATTATAATAATACCGGATACCAGCCAATACGGGTCGAGGTCTGAATAAACATTAACCCAGTTCGCCAAAAATCACAACTACTACGCAAATATCACGTCCCCAGCTGTGTGCGTGGAATTACACGAATGTTTGCAGAGCAACGATTGTAGGTTAGGAATATAGACCGACCGCATAAATGAGACCTCGCCCGTTGGGCACAGGGGCGCGGGTAGGACGACAATGGGGATCGAGAGGTGCGGGCGGGTAGTGCGCCTGCCGCATGCACCTCTCCCGGCCCCCGCGGTCGTCACAGTCCCCCCCTGTGCCGCGCGGGCGAGGACTCATTTAAGCGGTCCGTCTATAGAAATGTTTATTATAAGATCATGACTACAGAAAGTTAGACGAGTAGAAAGTTGTCGATAGTAAATGGTCAGTGACAAGAGACAATACGAAATGCAATGCGTATTTAATATGAAGCCAACTGGCGTATATTCTCGTCTTTTTAATGTAAACTAAATTGTCACATGTCACCGAAAATTAACGAGTTGAAACAGGGGCCAGTTGGATTTTTCACATACATACATACCGTCACGCCCCTTTCCCACAGGCCAGGCAGAGACTACTTTGTTCCACTTGCTACGATCCTGACATACTTCTTTCGCTTTAACCACACTCATCAATCTCTTCATACATGCTCGTCGATTTCGGGTAGGTATTCCTGACCTGACCTTTTTCCAAAACGGCTCCTATTTGGTCTCGGAAGGTCCGTCTAGGCCTTCCCCTATTTTTATTATTTCAATAAAAAAAACATGCAAGTCTAAACTGGGCTATAGTCTTTCGTCCTTTTCAGGCACCCTAAAAACGGTATTACGGAGAGACACCGAACAAACAGACTTTCCTAAAACACCAGACAAGCTCGCTTCCAATTTCTTTAGCACAAAAGAAATTCTAAACCAATTAGGTCTAATAACAGTCGTAAGGCCCACCTTTGTTCACAAAGAAGTCCCAGCAAAGGCAAAGAGACTCGGCTAGTTTAATATTCAGTGTGTGCAGTCTAGGCAGACGCATAGCACATCTCGGCAGTATCTCAGGTCAGAGATGCAGATGGAAATACAAATGGACTTGAACAAACCATATTTACCTTGCTACTCTGCTACTCACGTGCAAGATAACCAAGCCTGTGTGAAATATATATGTTGTATTAAGTAGCAAATCATATAATGATTCTTTTTATTTCTTATCCCACGGGAATTCCGCAAGGTCCAAAAATCAGTTTTCAATATCCTATTACCGTCTCCTGGTTCTAAGCTCCCCACCAATTCTCAGCCAAATCGGTTCACCCGTTCTTGATTAATAAATTGTGTAACTAACACGACTTTCTTTTATAAATATAGATTTACCTTCTCGAAAGATACAGGCTTCCGTTAAAAATACAATAACGGCTTTTTTAACGTGCTTTATCAATGTTTTAACTGGCAGACTGCGCCATAAATCGCCGAGTGCACAGTAAATGAAATAAGTAGCCGCGAGATAATTTCGCGTTTTGTGGCTGGAGACGGGCTAGATTGTCGTTAGTTAAGTTTGAGTGCTTTTACAGCCTCTCCATTTCGTGGAGCCAATGTCTTTTATGGATTTAAATGTTGTTTTACCACTCGAAGTTATCACTTAATAGTACATTACTGTCTAGGCCAGGAAGTAGGCAATTGCTGGCCGAGTATTGGTTTGAACGGACGAGCTTGCGAGTCCGTTTAATACGAAGCCAGCAATGCTCTTCTGGCCGAGGCAAGTATAGTGCTTTTCTCAAAAAATCGAAAATAAAACAACAATAAAAATAAATGAAAACAAAATAGTGAAAACTGTTTTGCTTTGCCGCCTTTTTCTATCAATGGCATTTGAAGAGAGTATTTTTCTACCCAGAACACCTAAAGCTATTTCAGACACAGATAAACACGTTGTAGTACTAGCTTTTTTTTTTAATTTGGTGTTTGGTGTGGCGGCGTTGCTTTGAGTAAAACCGGTTTATACCGGTGAGCGCTCCTAAATCTCGTTCTTCGTGTTAACCGGTCACCGGAATTACTTTAATACCCTCCGTTAACGCGGTTAATCCAATGAACGTAATTAAACCGGTTAACGATATTAACCGGTATTTCTAAACCGGTTCCGATCCCTGCTCATAACTTAGAAGCGTTAAAAGGGCTGTACTGAATGGTTAAATCTGTCCATCAAACTGTTATGTAACCCAAAGTTCCGGGACGACTATTACAAGTGCAAGAGTTATCGGACTAGTCCGGGGCAATTAGGTTTAACGCTAAGTCCGGCCCAACTTGGTCGGGTCTGACAACTTCAGAACTCACAATACCTAACCTAGATCTCTCAAGTTAACTTACCATTGTGATAAGTTATTACAGTCATAGAGCAAATAACGAATTAGAGTGGGAATAACAGCTGTGGGGACACATCAGTCTTTTTCGACTTATACCACACTAACACGATTTTTTCCCAATTGTTTTTCCTTCATCATCTACATGAAACAAACTCATATCAGTAATTAGAATTTTGATTGTATATTTACTTTTTGATTTTTATTAAAATCATTAGAGGTTCATTTCATTTACTATGTCACACAACGACTAAACATTAACTATTCACATAGAATTATAAATATAAACCTTCCTCTTGAGTCACTCTATCTATTAAAAAAAACCGCATCAAAATCCGTTGCGTAGTTTTAAAGATCTAAGCATAGATAGGGACAGACAGCGGAAAGCGACTTTGTTTCACGCTATGTAGTGATGAATTGTATGACGTGTCCACTCTATCCGGTTGTTTGCTCTATGTTCAGGACTTACGGACAATACCTAACCTTGATCTCAAGTTAACTTACTATTGTGATAAGTTATTTATAGTCTTAGAGGTTCTGGAACTTAAGCGTTAGACTTAGTTCCTCGTCAAGACTAATTAAGTTAGGCATGCTTAAGTTGATGTAAATAATTTTTCGCAAGTTCAACGACCTTGACGTCTACTGTTTTATTCAAATGGCGTAGCAAAGTAGGTATAGTAATTTAATGTTAATGCTTTTTTACTCTTTAACCCTCGACGCAAGAAGAGGGGTGTTGATATCTCTCTCTCTCTCTCTCTCTCTCTCTCTCTCGCACCGATTTTTACCAACGGCTAAAAGGAAACTGGCTTTCGCATGAAAAAACCGTATTAAAATCAGTCCATCCGTTTGAGACCTACGATGCCACAGACAGACGCACACAGGGACATTGACGTCAAACTATTAAAATACATAAATCATGTCTTATCCCTTACGGGGTAGACAGAGCCTAAGGAAACATGACCTAAAGTCCACGTTTAGCATGTTTGTCAAATTAATAAAGCCAGTCTTTTATTATAATGCCGTCATAAATATACAAAAACAGATAACTCACGTATAAAAGTCGAATTCCTAATCCTTTCTCTTGGGAGTGTTCGTTTCGCTACCGGGGCGAGCGCTCCAAGATGTAACTAGTCCGAAACATATCGGGTATCACTCGACTTTTATACGTATGTTATCCCTTTGTGTAATTATGATTAAGTCTCACGGTAGTTCCATGTTGAAAGTCGTCATAGATTCGCTGCGGATCTAATCTAATAACAATTTATTCCCATCTAACCAAACAATCTAGCGATACCGAAACTCGTCTGCAACTCAAACAGCGTCGCAAACACCGAGTTGGGAGAGACGTGCTCGCGAACCTCCTCTTGTTTGATCGGTTATTACTTTAACTACGTTAGGTTATTAACTCGTGTTTGGATACTTTGAACTTGGTTAACTGTTTCAATCATTTTTATCTAGAACTAGAGCTTCGTATAGAATTAGCTATTGACATGTTTATCGGTATCGCGCGGGAACTATGCAATTTTCCGAGATAAAAAGTACCCTATGTTTTAATCTAGGGTACCAGCTATCTCCGTTCCAAATTTGATCCAAATCCATTCAGTCGTTTCAGACTCACTCACATCGTCACATCCACAAAAACTTTACATACACACATAAATCACTTTATCCCTACGGGGTAGACAAAGCCTAAGGCAACAAGACCTAAAGGCCACGTTTAGCATGATTGTGGGCGTATAGGTGGAAAGGGGAATCAAAATAGTGATGGGTTGCTAGCTATTGAGAAAAGATTCTTGAAGGCCCTGACGTCGTCCAGTTAGAAACGCTGACGGGAACCGATTCCACCTCCTCACAGTACCTACATGGCAAGAAACACCATGAATGTCTTAAACGTTAAAGATTGAAAATGATATGCCATTAGTTTTCCATCCTTTTTATTTTTTGTTCATTGGAAACTGTTTAATTAATTTATGTATTTTTAGCTACACATAAGTCCGAGCTCTATTTATTTATTTTATTTACGTATAGCTAGCTATATTATTTTTACATGTATATCGTTTTGTGAGTCACAGACGGTTCTGGCTGAAAATCAATGCTGCAGGTCTAACACCTCAGCGTAATGCTGAGCCACCTACCGTTTCACTTTTGCGAAGACACACACCACTGATAAACTATTTTTCATATCTGTGTTTTTTATTTATTTTCAACAAAAATGTGCGTATGCAAAAATGAATAAATGTCTTCTTTCTTTCTTTATTTAACGTTTTGTGTCGGTGTCTTAAAACTTACGCTAACATTGCTATGAAGCTCTGCCGTGTCAAATTCTATTACAATAGTTTCTTTTAAACGCTTCAGAATTCAGTTCTCTGACGTTGCCAGTCGCGTGCCACCAACGCCAAGCGTGCCATAAGTTCGCCAACCCGTAGCCAATAGGCAATGTTGGCCGCCGCACTCTCATAAACATTGCAAGAACTAAAATACTCCCGAAGGGGCCACCTCACACGCCATTTTCAGCTTTCTTTACTACCTACAAAAATGTTACGTAGCTCTAAATCAGCAAACGCGTAAGCTATAAATTCTACGTTATTGTACGTAATTGTATAAGTTAAGTTATAGTTGTTAGACGTCGGTTGGAACTCCTGCAAATTCGTGGCAACTTTATGCTCTAGCGTTAAGTTAGGGTTGCTAAGCGAAGAATTCCCAAACCACCCATCCCGAGGTGGTGGTGGGGCGTCGCGGTGACACCAAGTGCTCCCGTAGCGCTTCACATACGACCGAATAGGGGATCCGTGTGGTTTTTAGTGGGTATGCCTGCCGTCGCGGGAGAGCCCCACATACCCCCGGTAACCCGTACCAGGCGGATGCATAAGGCACATTTTCCACACCATAACAAAAGGGTTGTTAAGCGAACACAAAATATCGAGTTACATCGGCGATTTTATAAAAAAAAACATGTGCCGTTATAATTTAATTTTACATAATTAGGCCTTTTAACACTCGTGTGGTCTTATTACCAAACCATGTACCATGAATGTACCAGTTGCTTCTATTCCCGCGCAGATGCTAAAAGCCCATCGAGGGAATGGGCGAAAACCATAGGAATCATGTTATAGGCGATGCGGCTAGCAACCCATCACTATTCCACCTTTACGTCCACAATCTTGCTAAAAGTGGCCTGCAGGTCTTGCCACCGCTCTGTCTACGTAAGGGATAAAGACATAATTTGTGTATGTATGTATGTACCAAGTCTTATTATGAAAATCGCCAAGGTTCGTCTCATAAAGCCACATTCAAGCAGTTAAAATTATAACTTTAGTAAAACTAAAACATTCTTTCGATTTCAACTCCAAAGTAATCAAAATATGGCAACTAAAAAAAGCCTTATCTCAAATCAACGTGTAAACAAAACTGAACCTTAAAAATCATTGCACAAAATTCACTTAGTACGCTTAGAGATATTGAAAAACGACCTCTTTTAAAAGCAGTGCCAATGCAGTTTCAACACTAAATTTTACCAACAATTCTTAAAACGAAGAGTCTTAGCGTCACAGGCACCGCCAACCGCCAAGTCGCCCGTTATCATTTAAACGTACGTTTACCATGTAACTTGGCCGATCTGAAAGGGTGCGTAACGATGTATATAAAAATTTTTGGTATAATATTAGTAGCAATAACGCTCATTTGATATAATTATTAAATCATATAACAACACTTAATATATTTACATATGACATAATTATCATTTCTTATAATGATCATTTGATATAATATCATTTAATATAACATTCTTTAAGTATAATGCTTATTTCCTATAATGAACTTATGGTATAACGTTATTTTTATAAAAAGTAGGTTAGGTTAGGTTTGAACTGCGTCCCCCAACAAAAACGAACTGCTATTATATATTATGATTTGTATATAAAATGAGCGTTATACCATGTAATCGTTATAAGAAATAAGCGTTATACCGAACGATAAATATACGAAATAAATTTATATATTTTAAAATTATACCAAACGTTTATTATACACAATGAGTTATTATACCCTTTGAAATTATATCAAATGTTGATATACCGATAGAAAATATATTAAATATTTTTATATCAATCATTACACACCCGATCTGAAACGGCAAAGCAACCCTGCAGAGACTTGGCCACTTGCCAAGACGGCGACCCGGCTCGGCGAGCGCGTCAAGTTTTTCCAAAATGTAATGCAGGTCGGGAATTGCTCTGATTTATTGTAGATGCAGACTTATTGGATAACACCGGCTCTGCGGCGCAGTGGACTTGGCTAGCTCATGATGTACGATCTTGGAACTTTATCGGTTTAGGTGACATTTGTAACTTTGGTGAAATAGTATTTTTGGTATTTGGCGTGCGTAGGTATTAAGTATGTAAGGTGCGTCGGGGCAAGCGCGCCGGCGTGGTAAACGCGCCTATAGGTGAAAAACTTAAGTAGATGACTGTATGTATGTATTCTGTACCTCAAATGAACAAAAACCGAACACTATAATAGATAGAATCACTTCGTTGTCCGCCTGTCTTGCTCAGACGAGGTTTCTTACCATGACGTCTTAATGAGGTTCAATTCTGACTTAATTCGCTCAATTAGCTGTAATTTTTAGTACGGATCTGACAGCGCGCAAACCTAAACTTTGTGTATATGTATGTCATTTTTCTGATTTGGAACGTCAATTTGTCTATTCGCACACATTACTCACAGATACAATACAACAGGTCATTTACTATAAGTTGTTCACCTGTAGGCGCGCTATCAGTAAAGTAAAGTAACTTCAAAATTTAAACTATATATCTAAAAACACAAATGCATCAAGTTAAAAGTTGTTTAAGAAACGGAAATACGACTTTCTTAGAACTTATTCTCCAAATTGGTCTTCAATCTCTTGCGACAACGTTCTATGTAAAGTTTTGACAAGTTCGAAGTTAATAGTTTTGCGAACGTAAATTTTATTCGTAGACTCGAGTTCGATCCAGTACCTACCTACTTGTGTTGTACAGATAGATAGCAAAAAATCTCTGAAGACAAATGCATTTGCTGCTGTTGTAGAAAATATTGGTAAAATTAATTTTAAATCTTAATTTAATCTGCAGTAGATTACTGAAATTTTCATATAACATTAAATTAACATATAAAAAAAAATTAAAGCGCATTTCGCACGCGTGTCGCGCTATAAATAATAATTTAATTATTGCCCCGAAAATTAACGCCGGCGCTCCGTCCTCGAAGGCTATAAATAACAGACAGTTGTGTCCTAGATTTTAATAACCCAGCAAATTAAACTAAAAAGCTTTCACGGTAAAATTCAAAAATTGGTTTTAACCGCTCGCTCTGGCCTGCAGGCAATTTTGGCGTGCAGCAAAAATAACTCCACCAATAGTATTAGTAAATGAACAAAAACTATTTACCTTGCTACTCCGCTACTCGCGTGCAAGATTACCAAGTTTGTGTGAAATATATATGCTGATGCTGTCTCCACTACTGCTAATAAAACAAATAAATCCCACAAACTTAATTATCCCTTACACCACACAATCACTGACGCGTTTCGATCCCGTAGAGACTTGGTTATCTTGCACGTGAGTAGCGGAGTAGCAAGTTAAATATTTTTTGTTCATTGAAATGGACCTCCGCAAAATAACTCCTGATTTAATAAAATAATAATATTAGTCTAAAAACTCTAACCAAACCAAACGTAGCTTACGAGTGAGCGACGAAATCAACGTACGTATTGTTACGACCCTGCAGCAACACTCCCTCCGTCTTACCTGACGCGAGTTTAACCTTTTTTACCCATCCCAAAACGTGCTCAACGCCGCTAAAGAAGTCTTCACTTCAATACTTAAGACAGATTCACAACTCGGCATTTATAATATTAGTAGCAAAAATAAACAAATAAGTAACCGACATTGTACAGTTGAGTTAGCGTTTGCTTTCTTTCAATTCCTAAGCATCTCCTTGTGTTTTCTACAAAGTCGTGTCCAACAACTGAAGCATCCTAGTGGTTGTAAATTTCCAATTCTAATGGGAGCAATCCAGTTCAAAACAAATATCCTTACAAAGGATAATGAGCTTAAGCGACAAAGCCAGTTCAAGAGCTGGAGGAAAATTCTCTTCGGCATAAAGTCATCGAGTATAATTACCTTTGAGAGAATTTTCAATAAAAGGTACGATTCAAAGTTAAAAGACTTATGGAGTTTGTGGCGGTAGAAATAATGTACAGCCGAAGGTTCAAAGCAAAGAGAAATAAATCAAATAACTACGGATTAGTCTCTTACCACTTGCACAGTTTTTCGCGATAGTTTGAGAGCAACCTCCTCTTTGATGTCGGTTAAAACAAGCTTCTCTTTCAGAGCAGGCCACGAACGAAAGTTTGACAAAAAAGACGTAGTAAACTTTCCTAATTTCATTTCGGCGCTCGCATATAACAACTTTATAATAAAGTATCACAACAATTTTCATTAAAGCACGCATAACGCAAATATAAACACGGAAAAATCATAATCATAACCTAATATAATAATATATCGGTACTGTCACCTAAATATAAACCAAACATCATTCCCACCGCAAACATCGAATCCCACTTCTGATTCAAAATGGAAGTCAACAATGTAACACTAACATGCCAAAACCACAACTACCCTCAAAAAGCAAAGCCTCCAATATCGCGGCTCAGGACCGTCGCCATTAATCCCGGGCAAACAAGAGTCATGTGATATAAAAGTAATCCTCCCCGGGAATGGGTAAATCTCCCCGGAATAGGGTAAATCTGCCGGGGAGGCGACACGGGAAGATAACAAACACGTTGAGGCTCTGTAATTTAGATGCTGAATGCTATTTACACGTGTGTTTCTGGTAGGAAAAGACTTGCCTTTGTAAAGTGATATGTTACATACATACATACATAGAACAGCTGCTGTATTGGGGACTAATGTCAAACCGCCGCCTGCGGTGCCATAAATCACCAGCGCGCTAGCGACAGACGAGTCTGGTACAACAGTGATCGATTCCTAAAAGTATGTATTGTAGATGTAGAAGTGTGCCTGATGAGATTTTTGGAAATACCCATGGAATTTCTAAACGACACTGTAAAATCCGAAAAGTAAAGCTATGGCCGGGAATCGTGCTATACCCCTACACCACCCATAGCAGGTGGGTAAGCCTTCGAATTTTTCTATCTGTTACTAGCTGTCACGTGACCTTGTTACTATACGAATTTTTGTTGCCAAGCGTCGTCTGTTTGAATGATGTGTCTCTACGACACAATTACTCCCATGGAATTTTTGTTAACATCCGTTGGTTTATCATCACTACATAGTATAAAATAAAGTCGCTTTCTCTGTCCCCATGTCCCTATGTATGCTTATATCTTCAAAACTACACATCGGATTTTGATGCGGTTTTTTTTAATAGATAGAGTGATTCAAGAGGAAGGTTTATATGTATAATACATGCATAATATACCGTGCGAAGCCGGGGCGGGTCGCTTGTTTAGTAATAATTATTAGCTTCCATCGCCAGTAGAACGATTTTTGAAATTGAAATAATATAGGTACATTCGAAAGTGTTAAAAATGTGTGTATTGTGTTTTCAAAATTAAACGCAACTCTGTTGCGATTTAATTTTTACACAACCCGAGGTGTATACGCGTACAGTTGCGGGGTGCCATCACGAACAGACACAAATGAATTTAAATTGCGTTTTAGCATTTGAATGAGGGCAGCGAAAAGCGACATTTATTCCGACCCCCTGTTATTTCAACTTTACACGTTTCCGAGGAATACTTTTCGACACAAATGCGTTAAATTTCTAAATGTCTATGAAAAAAAAAAATGCGTTTCTAAAAACACGAAAAATTCACATCGTCCAAATGTAACTGAGCTTTTTGGCGCAAGCTAAAGGGTGTACGTGGATGAGAATGTGTGCCAAATAAACATTTTTAGGGTTCCGTACATCAAAAGGAAAAGCGGACCACTTACAGGATCACTTTGGTGTCCATCTGTCCAGCCTCAAGACCCTTATTCTCAGGAACTTGTGGAGACATCAAGCTGAAATTACAATACTCAAGCCCGCAATCCCTTGAAGTTGTAAAAAAACAAACTTCTAAGTTAACGCAATTAAGAGATACGGTCATTAAAAAGTCCATTTTAGTACATAGGTACAAACACAAATCACGTCTTTATCCCTTACGGGGTAGACAGACCCTACGGTGTCAAGACCTACAGGCCACGTTTAGCATGATCGTGGGGGTAGGTATAGATGAAAAATGGAATCAAAATAGTGATTCGCCTATAACGTGATTCCTATGATTTTCGCCCATTCCCTCGATGGCCTTTTACCATCTGCGCGGGAAGAGAAGCAACTGGTACATTCTATGTTTTTTCTTTGCTCCCAGACCAGCATGGAAGTTTCCATTTTAGTAACCAATTAAAAACGCGTATTACATTTTTTTCTAAAACCAAGGCTCTGCCAACACTGGATTTTCAGAAATACTGCCGATTTATTTTAACATTAACCAAACTCCTTACACATTCATGAATTTCTACAGAACCGCCAGTGCGGGCGTCCGACTCGCACTTGGCCGGTTTTTTTGGACCAGCGGACGGCAGCATAGTCAGGTTCGTTTTTCAGCGCGGTCCGCTGATGCATGGCATTTCAGCAGGGAGCTGTGACGGATGGATGCCTTATATTCCAGTTTTCAAACTAGTAATGGTAGACTGTATTAAAAAGATGGCTGGATGTATTTCCCAACTTTAAAACACCCCGAAAACGAGTTAGAGAACTTAATCGCAGAGTTTAAGGAGTTCCATTCTCGAGCGGGGCAATTTTTATGATGACAAATGAAAATCGTTCGGGGTGCAAGTCGGGTTACCTCCACGTGTGGTCAAGAGCTGCGGTTCCTTTTTGGATCCGTCCGGGGGGAAGAGCAGTGCTTGATCCGGTGCACCCTGGGCATCGGCTAATGATTTCCTGGCAGTTTCTGAGGGATATCATTGACCGTTGGCTAAGAGCCCGACAGGGGGGCAGGGGGGTCTTTGACCATTACCGTACAACGTTGCCGACATTTTGTCACAAGGTTTTTTAACTATATTTTTGTTACTTTGACATTGGCGAAGTTGCCGTCGCTATAACGACTTGAAACGCCACAAACAAGAAGAAGAAGAAGAAGAAGAAGAACAACGTTCACGTGGATAAGAAAATCCATTTTTAATACAAGACTTTTTGCGCATTGAACCTTTTGTTAATAAGTTTAATAGTATTGTCATCTATCCTACATTATGTGCAGAAAATGTCAAGTCAATACGAGCACTAGAAATAAAATTGAAAAAATATTGATTCATTTAATGTAGGTAGGTACCTATAATTTGCAAACAGCGCCTTCTCTCGTCCCTGGTGAGCAGTAGATGTTCCACGGGAGTTTGTAATTGTGTCGTACAGACACATCATTCAAACAAGGTCACGTGACAGCTAGTAACAGATAGAAAAATTCGAAGGCTTACCCACCTGCTATGCGTGGTGTAGGGGAATAGCATGCGTCACGGAATGACGAGGATCCGGGGTTCGATTTCCGATCATAGCTTTACTTTTTGGATTTTTCTGTGTTCTTATTTTCAGTGTCGTTTAGAAATTCATTAGAAATGGGTCAAAAGACTTGAAAGATTAGACACAATTGCCTCGTTTAACTTACAAAAATAAACGAAATTCTAAATGCCGCACCCTTCGTGGAAGAAAGACGTAATTCCTATTAAGCCTTAATACGACTTACGTCTTTCTTCCACGAAGGGTGCGATGCTTGTGTTGCCATCAAACCAACCACGAGTACAAAAAGCCACATCATTAACAAACTATCAAACTACAGCAATTCCCTCAAACTCTGTCACCGAAACTCTTCAATAATACACTAGTTCCCAAACTTCCTGTTGCGAAACAACACTGCAATGTATTCACAAAGAAACTTCCAGAAGAATAATACAACAATTAACCCGGCGAATGTTCTCGAAGTTTGGCAACGCAGTTACCCGGTTACCAAGTTGGATTATTAATACAACTAACCAAGTTACAGGTACGGGAACCATTACCATAGATTACGTTGACGCTGACAGTTGGGAATATGTATATGTACATACATACACATACACAAATCACGTCTTTATCCCTTACGGGGTAGACATAGCCTAAGATAACAGATATCTACAGGCCACATTTAGTAGTAACATGATTCCTATGATTTTCGCCCATTCCCTCGATGAGATTTTACCATCTGCGCGGGTAGAGAAGCAACTGGTATATTCTATGTTTTTTCTTTGCTCCCAGACCAGCATGGAAGAAATGTATGTATATGTCTAGACACAATATAGATCTTCAACAGCCGTCAGACCCTTTCCAAGTTTCAATAATTTGATAATACACACGTATAATCACGTCTTTATCCCAAACGGGATAGACAGAACCTAGGGTAACGAAAAGGGAATCAAAATAGTGATGGGTTGCTAGCCACATCGCCTATAACAATATTTTCCCCCCATTTACGATCTGTAATTTAATGCAATTATATTGCGCGCCCTATGAGCTAATGCTTTATAAGTGATCGATCAAACGCGGCAGTGTAAAGTACACGGTACACAGGTACACGAAATCAATTGCACAGTGTAAACTGGTCTTCCAAACTTCACTTTTAAGACAAGCTTCATCGTTATGATAAACATGGCCTTTAGGTCTCGTTATCTTAGGTTCTGTCTGCCCCGTAAGGGATAAAGACGTGATTTGTGCGTGTGTGTGAGAGTTAATCTTCATATTTTCTATGAGATACGATCGCAATCATGAGCTCCCAATTTTTCGACGCAGTCAGTTAGATGTTGCGTCGAAATATCGGGATCTCAATGTTACTGCGTCGCAATATCGGGTTCGCAATGTTACTGCGTCGAAATATCGGGACCTAATTAAAGTTAATAGCGATAAAATATATCTGTTATTAATAGTGAATCATTTAAAACTATTAAGCTTCGTATTTTATTGAATCTTTTTTATTTTATTGAATCAGGCGTTACTTTGTACACCATTTCAATTCATTACATTTGTTCATTAAGCTTCGTATTCATATGTAGTCTTAAGGTAATCGCATTTATGCAACTTGTAAACAGTGGTAGTTACTCAGAGACGAACTTAATTAAATTAATAGTTCCAGTTATTGAAAAGAACTTAAGGACCGATGTTAAACAAGGCATTAACTCAAACCGAGTTGGAGACGTAGTTAAATCAAAGGAAGCGTTCTTCAGTAAATAAAGAGGAACTAAATGGTTTTCTTCCCGATTTCAAGAGTTCCTTGCAATTTGTTGAGAATAGAATACTCGAAGCTCGAGACGCAGTTTGAAATAGGTCGAGCTGCAAGTAAACGCTAACCGAGACCAACGTTGTTCGTAGACAAACAAAGCCGGCCAAGCAACGCGGCTCTATTCGCAACAAGGAACCGGCGAGCTTGGAAAACTAAAGCGAGATACTACAATAATAAAATACTAGAAGAGTCTTGCGAAAGGAATATCGGTAGATAATAAAAAGTGTGTTTAAATTATTCAAAATACTTCAATTATACAAAATAGTTATACTGAACACCCTTGAATTATAGGATTTAGAAGCTTTTATTTAACTTGCAACGTATGTATGTGCTATGTAACTCTCGTGTTTGTAATCGAGGTAAGACCGACATGTTTTGGATGAGAGTCCAACTTTTTAAAGTCATTCTTTGTTTTATTAATTTAGGTAGGTACTTCAATTTTCTCCACATTCACGTCTGGCTGCCCGCTTTCTCGGGGAGATGTTTATCCTGTACCTGGAACAAAGATAAAAAACAATTAGACAACTTTCAACGTGAAAGTACCGTGAGGCTCAATCATAGTTACACAAACGGATAACTCGCGTATAAAAGTCGAGTGATGCTCGACATGTTTCGGACTAGGTGGGGCGAGCGCTCCAAGAGGAAGGACTGCGAACTAGTGCGAAACATGTGAGAATCATTCGACTTCTATGCGGGAGTTATTATCCTGTATATATGTAGAAGCAATTAGACAAATCGAATATTTTAAATAGACATAGGTTCTATATATATAATATTACTTAGGTAAGTTTAAAAAACATCTCTAAGCTTTTTTCCTGACTATATTGCGTATACACCAGAATTCAAGTCAATCCGACCACTCTAGAAGTGAGTTAAGTTGTAAGAACTGTAATACTGTGTACATAAATCACGTGTTTATCCCTTACAGGGTAGACAGAGCCTAAGGTAACAAGACCTAAAGGCCACGTTTAGCATGATTGTGGGCGTATAGGTGGAAAGGGGAATCAAAATATTGATGGGTTGTTAGCCGCATCGCCTATAACATGATTACTAAGATTTTGGCCCATTCCCTCGATGGGCTTTTTTACCATCTACGCGGGAAGAGAACCAACTGGTACATTATATGTTTTTTCTTCACTTTACTCCCAGGACAGCATTTCTATCCATGGACTAAAATAATTATACTAATTAAGATACGACGGACGTAATAATACGGAAATAATAATAATAAAGGCCGCGTATAGGTACGTACCGAATTGCAAATGGCGGCGAGGGTCGTAATGATTGCCTTTTGCCTTGTATCATTATCAACGATCAGTGAGATTGAT
Organism: Pandemis cinnamomeana; assembly: GCA_932294345.1. Classification (NCBI taxonomy): domain Eukaryota; kingdom Metazoa; phylum Arthropoda; class Insecta; order Lepidoptera; family Tortricidae; genus Pandemis; species Pandemis cinnamomeana. The sequence goes on along the minus strand of OW028726.1, from coordinate 9,676,415 downwards.
GAGCGATGCCAGCTCACAACAGAAACGCCAAATGGGATAAATGAGTCGCATTTACCCCAAAAAGGTAAAGAATAACAGAACTTTTGGCGTCTAAATGATATGATGTTACATACGCAATCTGAGTAACGAATTTTCCTAGAAAATTATTGATTATTATTTGATAGTTCCTGAGATTTATTGGAACTATGAATTATTATTTCACTTATTTACCAATAAAATAATAATTATAAAGATATTAAGAATAATAATTTTGAAACAAATAATAACACAATCGCACCGAGGAAAAAAAAGGCAAAAAACATAAGACCACAAAACAATAGACAAACAGTAGGTGGCAATATTTTAGATTAAAAAAACTAGCAGCGCTGGTTTCCAGCCCGCGCCCTTCCCACAGCGTGACAGGCTCATTCAATCAAAAAGGCCAGGCAGGGCTAACATCTATAAATAATTATTAACTATGAGTTAACACACTTTTTGAAACCATCCATCCTTCCACCGGCCACAAAGCGAAAGTCTAAACAGGTCACACCAAGTACAAACGTCAAGTCGCATTCACAAATCACGCTAAGAGAACAATGCCAACAAAACACATAATTGTTCAGCACATCCCGCCATCCCGGGAACCCCGGGCCCGGGAGTCCCGGGATGACCGCAAATCCTGGGACGTCTTTTAATAGCTCTTAATTAATCATAAAAGGAATCCGGATCATTTTGTGTGGACGAGATACATTGGGCTGGCTGATGAGGTTTATTTTGTACGTGTACCCTTTTTATTAGTAGTGTGAAGACTGAGGTTTCCTTTTGAACGTAATGAATGAGTAGAACTTTGGGATGTTTTATTAGAGGTGGTTTTCTTCATCGGAACAGCTAGTGTTACGAGTATTAGCTCAGTAGTAAATTACATATAATTAAATCATGCCTGGTGCACACTACCAATAAAATTTTGGCAAAAAAAAAAAAACAAGTTTCGTTACTGGTGACACTTAAATATTGGAACAAAATTTAATTGTAAGATTTTGTTGAGAGGAAAGGCTTTTCTGCCTAGATCAGTCAGTCAAAGGTTGCATTTGACATACAGATGAAGATTGAGAAATGTAAAAGACCCAAGCCGACATATTGTCTAAAGCGCTCTATTCGCATTCACTATTATTTTTTCTGCCAAACGGCATAGGAAGTAGTAGAAAGAGATAAACACGATTGCGAGACAACATATATTACATCGTGATTCCTTTCAATTGTTGCTGCAACAAACCATCAAGACAGTAAATCATCGACACAATTAAACCGGTAACATATTGTAACATAATCAGCCGTATATTATATGAGCAGTAAGTTGTCCCAAAACATTAGTGTTTGGGGGCCTTTGATCCCCAATAATTGAATGGGGGCGTTCGTTAAACCCATCGTTACCTGCGAGTTAATCATCGGCGACTAGCCAGGGTTCCGTAGAGCAAGGGACAGTCGATCAGCGGAGGATACCAAACTTAATCCTAGTCATCTATTGCATCTTCTACTAGTTTACTACATAAGGCTTTTCAAGTTGCTTGGCCATCAGAGTCAACTTTAGAACGAGCTCTATCTACTTCTATCTTACTCTAATCAATAACCCCCAGTCATCTTCTTATCATCTATGAAACGTACACTGGACATAGGATTTCAGGTTTTCTGCTACCCGACGCGGTCTTTATCAGGTGCACAACAGATCGAACCAGACCTTAAATAAAGATTTGGCTTAAATGTCTTGTTACCAAGACAAAATCTCGAAAAAAAAATCGAACCACACCTCTTTACTCGATCCAAAACGTAGATGACTTTTCGCCTGCATACCCAAAGAAGTTGCAGCGCAAGTAAATAATTATTATAAAAAAGATTTCAAGTTGGTATACGGCATATATCGAGGTTTTGGGGAGTTTAAGACTCCAGGGGGCTTATCTATAACGTTTAGCTTTCGTGGTGTTCTTAACCATGTTTATCCTCTTATTGTTCCTTATATACATGCAGTTATATTATTTATTTTTCTAGTCGCGTTTCACGGGTCACAATATAACACAGCTGACAGCATTCAGCTTTGAAAGCCTACTTTGTTTCCCAGTTTTGTTCGCTTCATCATCCATGTTAAGTTCTTATCTTACACCACACGTGGATCCTAATGTGATTGTAGCAAAGCCTCCAAAACCTCTGAACCGTAGGGCTCGGGTGGCCGTAATTAAAGCAAATTTAACGGCGATGGCCAAAGTTGGCGGGCTCGCAACTTCCACGATAGTGTCGGAGTTGTCTGTTGTTACGGCATTATACCTAACATCCGTCGTTAAAAAGGTCTACAATGTGATTTAGTACCCAGTTTTGATAGGAATTTCTATCGAACATAAATTACATGAAGCTGAATAGTTGGATACAGAGGGGAGCAAGGTTCTCGAATTACGACCAGGAATTGGGGGACACAACGTTGGCAGGCCTCATACTAGATGGACTGACGATCTCGTTGGAATTGCCGCCAATGCAGTGGTTTCAGGTGTGAAGTAGTTCGTTTTGGAGGTTTAAAGATCTTTGTTCTATAGTGAACACCAACTGATGATGATGAAAACGAGATATTAGAAAACTGGTAGAGAATAGAGCGTACGTAAGTTAGCTTTCCTACACTTCTCTTTTTGTGATGCTGACAGTTGGTATAGCGTAATGTATGTTGACTTACGTGGAAGCGGTAGCCAGATCGGTTTGAGCATTATAAACACACGTGTCGCACAAAAATGACTATTGTAAGACGGGTTTACGTTCATAGATGTGGATCTCCCCTTTCCTCGTCTTCTTATCTATGATTCCCATTTCCACCAATAAGGCCACAGACATGCTAAACGTGGCCTTTAGGTCTTGTTACCCTGCTCTGCCTCCCCCGTATGGCCGATTAGACGTGAGTTGTGTATGTATGTCGTGTATTTGGACCTCGGCGGAGTAACGCCTAATTCAATTAATTACGTATTATTACGCTTAAACAAATAATTACGTATTATTAAAATGATACAAATATTACTACATTCGGCCGAGGCCTCCTGAAGGTCGTATGGCGACAAAGCTAATCGATAGCACAACACCTTGGAAAATTACGACTGAAGTAATATTCCCAATGGCGGCAATGGATCGATTAAACTATATTTAGGATGGCTTATTTAGTATTGATAGCGTTTAGATCACTGTCACTGTGTTATGTGCATTAGATCGATGTTCTATGATTGTCTCTCTATTTTCGACAAAACAGGAGACGACATCATAGATAACCGACACTTAAAATATCAAGGTCTTAACTGAGCGTGGTGAAAATGGCATTTAAGGTTTTATACGTTGTAATTTTCAATTCAAAGGTCGCACCTTTGACGCAGTACACTTTTGAACATCAAACAATGTCTGGAAACAAAGCCTGGAAAATATTTACAGTATCCAGTCAAAACTGACCCAACCATCTCTGATATGTTCCAGATTAATATTATTATGTAAACACAGTTTAGTTGGTTTCCTGATTCTCTTTCTATCATAAAGACGTCCAATTTGTACTTGGATCAAACTTCAAAACGCACGCCAGAGCCTAGTATTGACGTCACAAACTATCGGGGCTGTTCGAGACACGAGTTCCGCAACTATTGCGCTATTCGAGCCACTTGCTGTCGACGCGGCGGTTTCGTCGCAACTTTAGGACGTAAGTTATTTTCTGTAGCAGCGAATATTTCAAAACTTCGGTTTTAATAGTATAAGCAATTTTAAAAGTTTCCTTGTCGTTTCGTTTAAAAATACTTAATTTCAAAATAGCTATCATGTTTTGAGAAATCTTATGTACAATACAACCTACTACATACACAAATCACGTCTTTCTCCCTTACGCGGTAGACAGAGCCCAAGGTAACAAAACCTAAAAGGCCACGTTTAGCATGATTGTGGGCGTACAGATGGAAAGGGGAATCATAAGAGTGATGGGTTACTAGCCGCATCGCCTATAATATGATTCCTAACAATTTCGCTCATTCACTCGATGCGATGAGAAATCTTTTCCACAATAAAATATTTAAAACATTCACGGTAATATATTAAGCATCAGAGAGATATAAAACGCGATTATCTTTTACGAGCACCCGATATTTCGACGCATCACGCATCATGCGGTATCATGATGCATACTGCGTCAAAATATCGGGAGCACGCGGTCTATATTCCATTTATGCTATTATTATATCTTATCTTGTCTACGAATCCACTCTTCAACGCCCGAATACAAAATAAATAGCACCAAAAACCTTTTCGCATGCATTAAGAGCACAGACACCTGAGTTCAACGTCTCTTCAATACTCACCTCGACGAATAAATAAAGTAGGTATGTTATATTCAAAAGGGTCAAAGGCTCGGGCAAGTCTTCGTAGAAATCCGAGGCGTTGAGATTGAAACCTGTATCCGCAGTAAAACGTTGGTGAAATTGATTTAGGAAGTATGGCTGGCACTCGAGGTGCGAGCTGCCAACTGGCAACGTACAAAATGACAGGTATATGAAATGCTTATGTTTGGGTTGCTATGTCGGCATGAATTAGAGGAAGGAGGTGGCCATTGAGCTCCCATGCTGGTCTGGGAGCAAAGAAAAAAGATAGAATGTACAGTCAAGTGTAATAATATGTATCTAGTCAGTTTCAAAAATAAGTATATCATACGCTCTTACACCAGCGTAATAAGGTCGTGGGACATATTTTTGAAAAGTTCGTATCGATACTTATTTTTGCACTTGACCGTACTAGTTGCTTTTGTACCCGCGCCAATGGTAAAATCCCATCGAGGCAATGGGCGAACATCATACGAATCATGTTATGGGCGATGCGGCTAGCAACCCATCACTGTTTTGATTCCATTTTTTGCCATCTATACGCCCACAATTTTGGTAAACGTGGCCCAGGTCTTGCCACCTTCGGCTCTGTCTACTCCGTAAGGGATAAAGACGTGATTTGTGTATGTATGCATATCGCGATTCATATTACGAAATATTGATACAGATCGTATAGCATAGGGCCTGACTAACCAGAAGTACTGGCTAATGTTAGTAAGAGTGATACAAAAGATTTTGTAAACGCACAATTCGCAGGAGAACACGTCTCAACACGCATGAGATCCGGCGGCGAGGCGCGAACTGATATAAGTTTCATTCCACTATTAATTATTAAGGGCTTGCGTGGACTGGAAAAAACGTGCCCGCTCCGTCGATGCGTGCTTTGCATATTACATGTGCGACTTGCAGGTTTGCTATAGACGTTAAATTTATAAAACAATGGAGAACCTTACACTTGTCTGTAACCCTGTGTCTATGACAGAGGTACAGAGCCCAGGGTAACAAAGCTAAAGGCCACGTTTAGTACGTTGAGACACAGTATAAGCTGCCAAAGATTTGTCTTTATCTCTTTCAAGACACAGAACTTTACTATGGAGTTTAAATGGATGAAGTGTTTTATGACATCGTCACATGTCATGTCGGATCGCTCTTTCTAATCGCTGTCTATTTAGTAATTTATAATGTTTTCCTTATTATTACTTTTATTTCAGTTTTTGTCATCTGTTTTCGATATATTTTCCTTATTGCTAATAGTATTAAGTCCAAATCCGTCTGAAACGTCTTTTATTTTAGCCAGCGTTTCAGCTCCAACGGGTTAACCATTTGCGATTCAAATGTTTGATTACCATTACAATTTACTTGTGTTAGTTTAATTCACATTGACAATAGCAAGGCATTCATCTCGTTCTCTCCCGCGTTGGTCTCTTTGTCTCGCTTTGTGTCATTTACAGTTTAAACACGGGGTAATACGTCAATAGAGATACATTGATGTTGTGACTAAACCACAGAGACGTGAGGACTTTGTGACATGTTTGTATAACCCCTCTATTTGGTTCTGCAGAATGATGTTCAACTTAAAGACTGCCATAGAGCTCTTTTGTGTGTGAAAGAAGTGCGCCGCATGTTCGTTGATTTTCCCAAAGTTGATTCCAAAGAGAATTTTTCGCCAATCACCATTTGGCCGAATGAATTCGACGCCCCACTGCAGCGCGCGGCCACGTTAAGCACGTGGGTTCATATTCGCTCCGTACCAAAACGTAGGTGGGCGTTTCCACAGCAGTGCACGCACACGCTACGCACGAAATAATCCACGTGGGTGACATTTATATATCCGTGCACAGCCTGCGCAGTGGGGTGTCGCCTTGGTTGGCAAAAAAAAACTTTTCGCACTTTGGTTATTGGCAAAACTTTTTTGACAAATTAGTGTTTAGCAAATGATTACTTGATCGGCAAACAGCTACCTACTGAGGAAGTGAGTAAGGGGTGAGGTTCGGTTACAACTTTAACGGTACAGAATGATGATCCAGATGGTAAATGCGATTGCGAGCGCATTATGCGAATAAAAATGGTGACAAGATTGGAACAGTTTTATAAGGAACTGTCAAAAATATTTCACTAGATATACAGTGTGTGTCATTCATATGTACATAAATTTTAAATAACCATAGCTTTAAGTGCTGTGAACCGTTTTATCAAAAAAATATAATAAATGGCTTTTCTAACGGGGAGTAGGTAATTAATTTTTAAACATTTTTCGAGCATCTAATGCAAACACGGCGTTTAGTTTTAGATTTAAATTTCAACGCAATCAAATGTCAATTGTTAAGTTTGTTATCGATACATTGCAATATATTAATTTGTATGAAAAAAAACTATAATTTTTTACCCAAAGATACCAATTTAAGGTCATCAGGGCTTATGCTTTCTGCCCTTCAAATATATATTCTCATGAATGACGCACTGTAGAAAGGAATATACCTACATAGAAGACTGAGGAAGAGGTTCAGCAGATAGGCACTAGAGTAGATAAATATGGAATGAAAATCAAACATAATGATCACAGTTCCTAAAAGAGAATACAAGAATACGAATCTATAATGCGTTGCGTATACCTTCTAAGTAGGTATAGTCGTCGTTGGAGATGAAAGAGATACAGATACATAAATGTTTAGTCGCTACGTTACTTGTCGTACATTTTAATTAGTAGCCAATAAGATGCGAGGGTTATAGAATAGAGAATCTTAATTGGTTCGTAAACTTAGAAACAGAAGCGAGAGGGTTGTTTGTGCGCATTTCTGTGTTTGATGATCGAATTTCAAAGCGTTTCTCAAATACGGTGTCACTGAGAGGTTGATTTAAGGAAACAATTATTTCGGTTACGTTTAATAATACTTCTATTGCTTCTTTTATTTTAACTTTAGTTTATATCTAACTGTCACATCGATATTGAGTCATAGACGGTTCTGGCTGAAAATCAGTGCTGCAGTCTAACACCTCAGCGTAATGCTGAGCCAGCGACCGATTCACTTTTGCAAAGACACACACAACGCTCATGATCTATTTTTCTTGTCTTGATTATTTTCTATAAAATTGCGTATATTCTCTTATATTTGTGTCTTGCAAAAAGGAATAAATGTCTTCTTTCTTTCTTTTATATTAACCTATAGATATATATTAAAACAAAGTTACTCTCCGCTGTCTGTCCCTGTGTATGTTTAGATCTTTAAAACTACGCAACGTATTTTGATGTGGTTTTTTTAATAGATAGAGCGATTCAAGAAGGTTTTTATGTTTACGCATACGAAGTCACGGGCAGAAGCTAGTTCATGAATAAAAAGTAAGCAATTAGTTTTTTTCAACAGCCCCTTCCGGATGTTATGCAAAGCAAGTAAGACAACACTTCATGTAAAAACTGCCACATTTGTATATTACACAGCCAAAACGCTGATTGCTTTGAAGTCACACTTTAACAAAACACCGATGCGATTAAATAACACCCTGCTAGCTTTTAACGGCCTAAAGCCGCGCAGTATCACAATTCTATTAAGGTTTTCACTCAAATTGAGATAGAAAACTTTACGCACTATATAGGAGTAGGCTTTCTGCTGACGCGGGCCCAGGGCGCGCCCGGTCAAGGCCGCGGAGTCACGCGACCAGAGCGTTACCCTAATGTTACTATACCATGTTAACATACATACATAAATCACGTCTTAATCCCTTACGGGGTAGATACAGCCTAAGGCAACAAGACCCAAAGGCCATGTTTAGCATGATTGTGGGCGTGTAGGTGGAAAAGGGAATCAAAATCATGATGGGTTTCTAGCCGCATCGTCTATAATGAGATCATTATCATCATCATCTACAGCCTAAAACATTTCACTTTTGAGCGCAGCATCTTGCCGAACGAATTGTTTGTCAAACATTAGTAACAGCGTAAAAATTAGAGCATAATTCTTCAACCATAAGCACGTGTGGCAGGTTTCTTTTCTAGCTCTACCTTTCCGTTAGTAAAGTATGCTAGATTAGTAGTGATACACTCGTAAACACAAGGTACCTGGTACCTGTTTACAGGTTCTAGTGACGCACGAGTCTTTACGACTTCGTTTTCGTTTGTTTGTTCTTTTTGGCGTCAGAGACCGAAATTGTGAAGACGCATGTCGCTTTACCACGAAAAAACTAAACAAATACGTACACATACACGAATCACGTCTATATCCCTTACGGGGTAGACAGAGCCTAAGGCAGCAGGTACCTACAGGCCACATTTAGTAAGATTGAGGGCGTATAGGTGGAAAATGAAATCAAAATAGTGATGGGTTGCCAGCCGCATCGCCTATCCTAAGAATTTCACCCATTCCCTCGATGGTCTTTTACCATTAGCGCGGGATGAGAAGCAACTGGTAAATTGTATGTTTTACCATTAGCTAATCAATGCACTGCCGAGTAACTCGATTCATTTTGAAAATATCGGTTATTCGTACGACCGTTTCAAATCTATTCGAGATTCATAATGCTTCTTGGAGTGCAAATTCAAATTCGACGGACGGATGATTTACCAGTACAACATTAGTAACCCGATTTATTTCATTCATTCGTTGGATGTGGTTGTCTATGCTTATTTTGTTCCATTATTTCCTTTTAAAGACAAAGGGCTTTGTGCCCGGGCAACCACATCCAACTATATTTTGTTATGTTTAGTGTATCTCTTACTGTTATTTTATTTTTAATGTAATCTTCTTCTGTAATATTTAATGTAATCACCCTATGGTCCCAACGGAAGACCAGCGCTGGCTGTAAGGCCAGCAAATGCTGAGTTGGGACCATTTTGTGACAATTTATTGTATTAAGTGTATTTAATTTATTTAATTTTATTTGATGTTTTGTGATTGTCATAAATAAACTTTTTTCTTTCTTTCTTTCATTACTGTGTGTCTCACAGTAAGATTCTACTTAAAATAATTAAGTATCCAATTGCCTTTTAAATTTGCAACTCTTTAAAAATCTAGTACCTATGTTTAAATTATCCGAAACTAGCACATGGTCCGATAAAATTTCTTAACCGTAACCATATCCGAAACTAGAATAATTCCTATATTAACAACCGTATCTTGATGCGATCGCTCATAACATCCCTACTTCGTACAAGGCAGGAAATGAAGTGTAACTCAGGGTCCGGTACACAGTGAGTATATAAATGTGGAGCTCGGATAGCAAATATGGCGGCCAGTAAGCCACCGCAAGCGGCTGCGGGGTCCGAAACAATATGGCGGCCGGACAAGCAACAGACTAACCGCTTTATTCTAGAAACGTCGCAAAGCTCTTTAGGCTGAAATAGTAAACGAGTGTCTCTTATATTGGACTTTTTGCAGTGTCCGTCCGGATGGCCTCCGCCATCTTGCTCGTTAATCCTGCCGCAAAGATAAGATACACATACATACATACATACACAAATCACGTCTTTATCCCTTACAGGGTAGACAGAGCCTAAGGTACCTAACAGGTACCTACAGGCCACATTTAGCAAGATTGTGGGCGTATAGGTGGAAAATGGAATCAAAATAGTGATGGGTTGCTAGCCTCATCGCCTATAACATGATTCCTAATATTTTCGCCCATTCCCTCGATGGGCTTTTACCATCTGCGCGGGTAGAGAAGCAACTGGTACATTCTAAGTTTTTTCTTTGCTCCCAGACCAGCACGGAAGGAAAGATAAGATAATTTTTATTTGCATAAACAAAAGTAAAACTGATGTTACAGTGTATTAATGTCATATTTATCATCATCATCATCATCATCATCATCATCATCATCATCATCATCATCATCATCATCATGTCAGCCGAAAGACGTCCACTGCTGAACATAGGCGTCCCCCGCGGCTCGCCAAACAGATCGGCTCTGCGCCATCCGCATCCAATGCGTTCCCGCTACCCTCACCAGGTCATCGCTCCATCTTGTTGGAGGCCTATCTACACTGCGTCTTCTAGTCCGCGGACGCCACTCGAGAACCTTTCGGCCCCATTGATATTTATAAGACGCCGATATTTGGAGCCTGGATGCGTCATGATGACGGGTAGAACAAAGAAATGTGAGTAGATGTTAACGTTCAGTAGACCGAGCTAAAGCGCCTTGCGAGTATAGCGTTGAAAAAGAAGCAGAAAATAAGTCTAATTAACGTAGTGTTTATGATCTAGGCCGGAATGTGGAAATAAGAACAGTGTTGATAGAAAGAGGAGGTATTCCAGCCAAGTGAAACACTACTACCGCTTCTTCAGCTCGTTACTTAATTATCGCCGTGAAGGAAAATTGATTGCAGTATTTTTTAAGAAAACAGAAGCTGTATTAGACCCAGTTATATTTAAGTTGAAGTTGTTTGGCTTCAATGTCGTTAGTAAACAACAGTATAGTGATCGAGAAGAGGGAATAAAAGTCGACAGACGTGACTGGATCGTATGGCAACTTTGGGAGAGCGCTTCGCTTCCTCTTGATTTTATCTCATGTACATATTTATTTCCCCATATAGATCTGTTTAGTTAGTCTACTTTCATCCATCCGCTCTACATGCCCAAACCAACTAAGCATACTACTATCTAATCTATATCTTTATCTATATGGGGAGTGTGAATGGTCACGTTGGGAGGGGAAGGCCTAGACGGACGTTCCGAGACCAAATAGGAGACGTTTTGGAAAAAGGTCAGCTCAGGAGTACCCGAAACCGACGAGCATGTATGAAGAGATTGATGACTGTGGATGAAGCGAAAGAAATATGTCAGGATCGTAGCAAGTGGAACAAAGTAGTCTCTGCCTATCCCTATGGGAAAGAGGCGTGACGGTATGTATGTATGTATGTATATATAGATTAAAGATATTTGGGCGCATTGCATCCCCGACTGCGACCGTGTTTATCCGTGACCATGATCTATGCTGCGTCGAAATATCGGGAGCTTTTAAAGGTAAACGCGGTCTACCCCGTTGATATTATGTCTGATGTTATTAACCGTGGGGTGTTAGTCGGGTTACCTCCACGTGCGGTCAAGAGCTGCGGTTCGTTTTTGGATCCGTCCGGGGAAGAGCCATGCTTGGTCCGGTGCACCCTGAGCATCGGCTAATGTTTTCGTGGCAGTTTCTGATATCATTGACCGGTGGCTAAGAGCCCGACAGGGTCTTTCACCGTGTTACCGTACAACGTTGCCGAGTTTGTCACAAGATTTTTGAATTATACTTTTGTTACTTTGACATTGGCAAAGTTGTCGTCGCTATAACGACTTGATACGCCACAAATAAGAAGAAGAAGTTATTAACCGTGAATCTTTCTGGTATGTAGTTTAAGTATAGGTTAGTGTTGCAGTAACCATTTAAGTGTAAATGTAGGTAGTTTTATATAACTCACTTAATACATTTTTAGAGGCAGATGGAGTAGAACACATATTTACCGCCCCGTATTATCCGGCGTCCAACGGGATTGCGGAAAATGCGGTAAAAAGTATAAAGAAAGTTATATAAAGCTACCTACATTACATCCCTCTACACTTAAATGGTTACTACAACACTAACCTATACTTAAACTATCTAGGTACCACTTTGACTTACAATAAACAACTAGACTCTCAGTCGCTATCAAAGGTTCCTCAAGAAACGTCCGATTTGCTTTGTCTATGTGTTGTGTGTGTCAACACATCGACTTAGACAGATAACATTAACATATTCGTTCAAATTGACACCTTATTTCGTGGCAGTAATGTTTAATATCAATGGCGTAGGATCGTGAGAAGTAATGACACGACGCCACGCGCTGGAAACCTGCCTCTCTTTTGTTCTCAATAGTAAGATTACGGTGCGAAAGAGACATATACATTGTTATTAAAGCGCGGTCGAAACACAACTGAACAAAAACTTTGCACAATAGGCGCGTCGTGCAGACTTTTGCTTCGGACAGTTTTTGAGCGTGATTGGGAGTCTAGTTGTTTATTGTACGTCAATGAGGTACCACTTTCAACTTGGCGACGCAGACGAATCTTTTACACATCCACACCAACCTTCAAGCCGACCGTTATAAGAATATTTAAACGAACATCTGCGTTCAATTTATTATAATTACCGTCCGGCCGCTTTACACTGCGAACAACAATAACATATTAATGCAGCATCAAAACCTCATTCGGAATAACTAACGCGCTGCCAGGATTAGCAAGTAATTTGCGTTGATTGCCGTACATAATGGAACGAATACATTAAGTTTAACGATTGGATAACCATACGAGTGAATTCGTAAACAAGGCCAAATTAACGGCTAAATTCACTTTTAATAATTCTAAATGATTCACTGTCATTGACGTACAATAAACAACTAGACTCCCAATCACGCTCAAAAACTGTCCGAAGCAAAAGTCTGAACGACGCGTCTATTGTTCAGAGTTTTTGTTCAGTTGTGTTTCGACCGCGCTTTGATAACAATGTATATGTCTCTTTCGTACCGTAATCTTACTATTGAGAACAAAAGAGACAGGCAGGTTTCCAGCGCATGGCGTCGTGTCATTACTTCTCACGATCCTACGCCATTGATATTAAACATTACTGCCACGAAATAAGGTGTCAATTTGAACGAATATGTTAATGTTATCTGTCTAAGTCGATGTGTTGACACACACGACACATAGACAAAGCAACTCGGACGTTTCTTGAGGAACCTTTGTTAGCGACCGAGAGTCTAGTTGTTTATTGTAAGTCAATGTTCACTGTTAATAACACTTAACATATTTACTAGGGGATATGTTTTGCGGGTGGTAGGGCCTTGTGCAAGGTCCGTCCGGATCGCTACCACCATCTTACTCGCTAATCCTGCCGCTAAGTAGCAGTGCTTACACTGCTGTGTTCCGGTGTGGAGAGTAAGACAGCCGGGGAAATTACGGCCACAAGAGGCATTTCATCTTAGTCCTCTAGGTTGGCAACGCATCTGCAATCCCTCCGGGGTTGCGGGTGTCTATGGGCAGTGGTGATCACTTACCATCAGGTGACCCACTTGCTCGTTTGCCTTCCTATTCATATAAAAAAAAATAGAACGCGATTAACTTTCAATTTCATTTATTACTTTGACATTGGCGAAGTTGTCGTCGCTATAACGACTTGATACGCCACAAATAAGAACAAGAAGATGATGAACTGGATAAAAACAAGTTTTTGTCTGATTACCTACGCTTTCCCCATTCCCCGCTCCCCATTAATATCCCTTGTTCCCTTTAATAAGCCGAACTTGCAACTACTCGAATTCCTAACAAATGAGTTTCTAATTGTGTCAACACTGTAGAGTCATGTCTCATTGTTCTCTCGACGCGGTTTCGGGTAGTAAATATTATCCCTGCGTGAAACCATAGAGGAAATAGCCAAAGAGAGCGGCAACAAGGGTTATTATTTCCACTTATACCATAGTAACATAATTATTTCAATTTGATTTTCCTTTACCTCTGTGGGGAGAGGCCACAATAGAGAGATCTCTTTCCAGATGTTTATGCCTGGGGATCGAAGTCAAACATCCGTGTTGAGAGACCTCGTTGGCGTGATGTAGAACAATGTGATTATGTGACCTGTCATTAGAACTGGCGCTAGCTACTCATGCGTCGTAGTAGTTATATAGAGGCCAACTAGGTGGCGCTAGGGTTGCTACACCTCCTACATGGAACAAAGCTATTTTGAGGAATTGGAACTTTGATTTTATATGCACTTCTTGGTTCATATAAAAAAGATTTCATTCACTATGCCACACAGCGACTGCTGCTTGATCTTCGGCTAGCCAATCAGAGTGCACCATCAATTTCGGCTGGGCTGTTTTATTTCAAACTAGTGACCCACCCCGGCTTCACACGGGTGCAATCAGTGTTTCTCTACTACCTATATTATGCATGTATTATACCTCTTGAATCATTCTATCTATTAAAAAAACCGCATCAAAATGTGTTGCGTAGTTTTAAAGATCTAAGCATACATAGGGACAGACAGCAGTAAGCGACTGTTTTATACTATGTAGCAATGAGTTATATGACATTTCCACTCTATTAAACACCTGAGGCGAGCTTATATCTGCGGAATTGTAAATTGTGATTTTATTTTTACATTTTAACTTATATCTTGTAACTAAATCCACTCTATTAGGTTGCTTGCTCGTTGGTTGGGCCTTTCGCGGCGCGCGGTTTTTACACGAATTTAAATTCGAGGATAAGCTGAGGTTGGTGTGGCCACAACAGGGACCGCACTTTATTCACTTGTTTATTATTTTTATTCACTCTCACCGTCCTGGCCAAACATTAATGTTAAATTATGCAAGAGGATTTTTATTTAAACAACCTTTTTAAAAGACAACGTAAAGCTAAGCCGCGGCGACCCGGTAACCTGGTTTTTAATTAAACCTTAGAACAAAGGATGATCTGTCCGGGGCAGGAAACGTCAGTTTTGAAGCTTCTATTTTCCTAAAGCACTAAAATAAGAACGTTTGTATGTAGTCAGCAACACTGTAGAACCATTTAGTTGACCTCGACGCTAAACGCGATGAACTGAGGACTCGCCAGCCGGTTGGCATTCGCTACCATTATGTCAACGGTGTGCTCACGTGCATCCATTGTGCGCGAGGTTTCACCGCTAAGATCGGCTATAAGCCATCTTCGGGCGCATGAGCGTCATACTAACTAGGAGAAATAAGAAATAAGAAATAAGAAACGTTTATTGTATAAAACCGTGTACAATTGTGATAACATAACATGTGAGGAGTCGAAGTGGTCGCCATGGCCGAAATCGGTCGGAAGGATCATCATCAGAACCATTACACAATCAACGTAAGAGTACTTCGATACTGACAGAAGTTTCAAAGATATTTCAAGAAATTCAAAAATATTTCGAAGAGGCTAATAGACGCTACGGGTGACCGCAGAGCTGGCAGCTTCCTTGGACAGCGTATCAGTATCGATGTCCAAAGGGGGAATGCTGCCAGCGTCTAGGTGGCACTATGCCACGGGGCCCTCTCCTTTTTTAATTATTTTATTTTAAGATAGTTTTAGTTTAGTTTTTAATTTAATAGTTTCATTTGTTTTAACTAGCTGTTGCCCGTGACTCCGTCCGCGCAGAATTCGCTTATCGCTATCCCGCTAGTCTCATGCAAAGTCTCAGACCGATCGGTTTAAAATTGACAAAGTTTCATACAAACTTTCATCCCCTTGGGGGTAGAATTGATCAAAATCCTTTCTTAGCGGATGTCTATGTCATAACATCTACCTGCATGCCAAATTTCAGCCCGATCCGTCCAGTGGTTTGGGCTGTGCGTTGATAGATCACTATGTCAGTCAGTCAGTCACCTTTGAGTTATATATATTTAGAAGATTCCGTTTTGTATTCTATTATTAATAAAATGTCATTGTAGAGCGTTTATGAATAAGAGGGTTAATAACGAAACGTCAATAACAAAGGCCTGAAACATCCTGTACGGCGCAACTATCGCCGGCTCCGTCCTGAGCAATATCAGCGAAGTTACAACGAAGCCGCCACTTTGTAGGGATCAATACAAAACTGTGCAAATATACCCGACCCAGTTTCCGGCCGCGATTCCGTGTTTCGTTCACCACGACGATAACGACACATTATCCCACTAAAGCACACATAGTTTTTTTTAAAGATACGTTTTTAAAGGTCTTACGCCGCTTCTAAGTATTTTACGGCGTATTCTTCTTGCCAATGATGGTCTTTCCGAATGCGCTGGTAGTTTCAAAAATACATGTAAAAGAGCCCTTGGCGGCCAATTAGCAGAAACAAAAATGACATTTTCATTTTTCTAAATATCTAACTAAGTATTTCTTCTATATCTTTCTTTAAAACCGTCTTATACATATTATAACAGATTGCATGTGTGCTCACATGGTTTCATTTTGCGCGAGTTTTCACTTCGAAGATCGGCTACAAGTCACCCTCAGGCGCACAAACGTCAAACTGATTAGGAGTCGAAGTGGCCACCATAGCCAAAATCGGTCAGAAAGATCATCATCGACACGACAATAACGTTTCGACAATGGTTTTATAACGTCGATATTTTTACGGCGACACAGCCTTTTAGAACTGTATTCGCAGCTGGGAACAAAACAAGAAAGCGACTTGTAAATACGAAATGGAACAGTACATGCGTTCAGACAATAGCCAAAACCAATTTCCGACTAACAAAGAGCATACGTTAAAGGAAAATAAACTGGCAAAGATATTTATAGCTGCCGTAATGTTAAGGGCTCAGTCGAACGCAACACTTCGGCTGTTAATAAAAACAGACTTACATTGTTACTTATACATTGTGAACGAATTGGCGCCCAACGTGGGGCCAATTCAAATTCAGTGAGGTATGTTACGGGTTTGAACATTTATCGAGTGGTTTTATATTATTGAGGTAGTCAAATTCTTTTCTAGCTACTGTATGAGAACTTGGAAGGTTTACGAATGTATTTGTTAACAATAAAACAAGAATATCGAAAAGCTACGATCTCATATGTAACTAGCTTACCGCAGCCGTCGTGGGACTCCCTGCCCCTATCTACGTTCCTTGTCTACGTGTTATAATAAAACTATCAGTGTTGTAGGTTGTGAGTCCGATATTGATAAGACAGTTAATTGCGATGGTTTTGCGTCTGTTTTTAAAAAGAACGAAGGGATTTCTGACAAAATGGAAGACAAAAAACATTTGTAGTAAAAGTTTTTTTAAAAGTCAATCATAATTCTTTAGTAAGTAAACAGATGTATCAGTCACACTCAATGATGCAAATAGAGCTTCCGAATAACTCTAACAAAACAAGACTAAAGAACATCGCAACATTAAACGCTCCAAAACTAAACGAACATCAAATTAGAAATACGTAAGCGTAATTAAAATGGCGGGGGAACAGTGAAATTCTCGGGGACCTGTCGCAATCACCGCTAACGAATCCCCGTCAAGATCATCCCAGAAAGGATTGAAATGTGAATTAATTGAAACAGGGAGCATCCATCTTGCCGGCGTCAACTTAATCCGCTCGCTTAAACAACATCCGTGGATAATCCACGGACTTAACTGGACGTCGGAGTGTAACGCTGAGGCTTTTAAGATTTTTCTGATATAAATCTATCTCGCTTTACACGCTTGTCTCGTTGAGATATCCTGATATGACTATTACTTACAGTTCCGTGTGTTGCGCGGGAACTTTGTTTTCCGGGATTAAAAATAGCTGAAGGTCGTCAGGAATATCACCA
Source organism: Pandemis cinnamomeana (assembly GCA_932294345.1). NCBI lineage: Eukaryota > Metazoa > Arthropoda > Insecta > Lepidoptera > Tortricidae > Pandemis > Pandemis cinnamomeana. The sequence goes on along the minus strand of OW028726.1, from coordinate 9,658,812 downwards.
ATAACCAATTAATCAGTTCTGATAATACTCTCTACCTATTAAATAAAGAGAAACACGAATTTACCCTTAAATAAAAAATCGGTGCGTTTAATACATCCATAAATTAAGTATATCTCCCTTACCGTAGTAGATCCTAAAGCCACGTTTAGCATATTTGTGGGCGTACAGGTGGAAAGGGGAGTCAAAGTAGTGATGGGTTGCTAGCCGTATCGTTTTAGGAAATGAAGATTTATCTTATAAACAAAGCACACCGCTGTCCAAAACTGTGACTGCAAGTGCACTGACAGTTCCCTGCTTCGAGACATCTGTCCATGATGATCTAACTATTCTTGTATCCAGCCAATTGTTCAGCAAGAACTCTATTCCAAATATTAGCATGTTTTCTGAATTCGTTACGAGAGGGAGGTCTCAGAAGTACAATCAGAACAATGAGGTCGGTGTATTGTTTAATTTGAAAGTTCGCTGGAGTTGAAGCGAGCCGCAGTACCCTGGGACCAATGCCAATAATAAGACAGAATTTCATATACCAGTTTAAACAGAAACGAACCATTTTGATAAAGACAATTTTGAATTCTGTCGACTTGTATCTTAATAGTTGAGTGGTGCTAAAAGGAAACGACGAACAAGCTTGATTCTTGAAATAACCCAAGAGATATCAAGGATTATCAAGCATATTTCAAAAACTGTACCAAAAATCAGAAAACATGGAAAAATCCGAAAAGTAAAGCTAAGGCCTATCGCCTAGCCAGGCGAGTCGAGCTGACCGGCTATGAATAGTTTAGGGGTAAAACCACGTATTACGGGTTGATGAAGATCCGGGTTCAATTCCCGGCCATATTAGCTTCACTTCTCGGATTTTTCCATGTGTTTTTCATTACTCTTTTCATGTGTACTTCCATGCTGGTCTGGGAGCAATGGAAAAACATTGAATGTACCAGTTGCTTCTCCGTCCCGCGCGAAAGTAAAAGCACATCAAGGGAATGGGCGAGATTTTATAGGAATCATGTTATAGGCGATGCGTCTAGCAACCCATCACTACTTTGCTTCCTTTTTCCAATACGCCTACAATCATGCTAAACGTCGCCTTTAGGTTTTGTTACTTCAAGCTCTGCCCACCCAAAAAAAATCTCTATTCATTTGACAGCATTATAACACATATAGCAGTGTAACATTGTATAAATATCGTAAGCCTTTTGTTTGACGCGCATCATCTCAATCGCGTACGCCATTATCTTCAAGGCATGACATAAGATGGCGGTAAAACGAGAAGGTGTATTAGATTATGACGGCGCGCACGTTACACAATATCTCTGTCTAGAAATCGAGATCAAGACGCGTCGTGGAGATCTAACAGTTAATCTAACTTTAATTGGATTAAGCTCTGACGCCTTGATAAACAAGTAAATGGTTATATAGGCTGAGTTTATAAAATAGTTAAATATAAACCTTGCCTTGATCAAAAACTTCTTGATAGATCCAATTATTTAACGACGATCACAGAACTCTCAAGGAATTAGACCAAACGAGCGAATGCTAAACGTGGTCTTAAGATTTTGTTACCTTAAGACTCTGTCTACCCCGTAAGGGATAAAGACGTTGTATGTATGTATGTATGTATTCAAAACAATGTAACATTCTTGGAGTAGAAAGTTACAGAGTAAAATATTTTTATCGGAGTAAAACTGAATAATTCCCCTACAAAGCTTAGAATGATTGATAGAATCATTATGTGGCTGAAAATAAACATGTCCCAGGATTGTATTGAATTGAAACATTGACAGATGTCAAACTCAGAAAATATCTAGGTAATGTTATGATTCATAAAATAAACGATACATTTACGAAGCAACAGGACGAGTAACAGCATCGTTTACATGTTAAAATTCTAAAGATTTCTGTCGGAATAGGCTACTATTTAACTCCTCACGGCGTACCAGAAACCTTAATTTTATACGCCATTAAACAAGACAATTAAGTCGAATTCTAATTGTAACTAAAAAAGTACTAAAATTACTTATTCCACAACGGCACTTAGGCGCAAAGCATCCTTAATTAAACAGCTAGGTGTTCGCCAACGAAGGAACTAAGTGGCCGTGCCGCGCTAACGTCGGCGCAGCCGCATGCCAACTTTTCAAGTCCCCGTCGCCGCTACCAACCTAATTCCGAAACACGTTTCAAAACACACAATCTTAATTCCGATATTGTCCAGGGATTTCGTAACAAATTGATTTTTCTGCCCAAAACGTTCTGTCCTTTGTTGTGACGTTTTTATCTTCCGCGGATGAGGAGGGTCTCATAATCGTTATTTGGATAGACGCGTGTGAAATTGCGGGATATTAGAATTTAGGAGCGCGTTTCAGGTAAAAAATGGATGTTTTGTGCACTGATATCAACCTTTTCGCACGGCAAAGTAGACCTCGATCCGACAGAAGATCGTTTAGCATTTTCATTTTCACCGTCATTTATAGTGATTATCTTTTTTAAACATCGTGCGTTCACACAATCGTAGGTTTATTCGAAAGAACTTGAATGCTGGATTGATGTTTTATTGGCAGTCTGGTCTATTAACGGGTCTTACGTCAATTCTCTGGAAGATTAAACAACAGTGTAAACTCGCACACGATAGGGCAAACGGAAAGTGCAAATTGAAAGTGTTAAAACATAAATTACTTCAAATTATGCTGGCACAAACTTACTACCAAAGTTATATTACATTATACAGTCTGAAGAGTGCGAACTACAAAAAAAGAAGCAGAATCTTAACATATACAACTCACAACTTCCCAAAGCTTCGAAGAAAAAGTTTTAGTTCTCGCAAAGTACAAGTAATGAGATTTTTTACAGCCCACCGCGCGCCGGATAACGGACGTACACGCGAAACTCACAGCCAAATGGGGAAAATAATTACAGATAGAATCGCTGGCAACACCTACAGATCCGCTCATGGTACGAGTATAAACGGCAAAGTAGAAAGCACTCAGGACGTTTCCCATCCTACGAATAATCGTAACAGAGGTGTACGTTACAAAATTTAATCCGGAATTTATCCCGGGCTGCTTATCGCAGGCGGGCACGCGACAGTTACCAGCGAACTCCAGGCGATAAATAATAAAGTTTATTGAATAAACAATTTATTCCCGAGTTTGGGGGGCGGCTGGTCGGAGTTGTCGATGGCTGTTTAGGATGCATGGGGCTTCGCAGATTACCGGAGGCTACTTAACGGGCTAAACATTTTACATTTCTAGCCAGGTTATTTGTTATGTCGAGCCGACCCTCCATCCTTATCTGTCCACGCCGTTGTGACAGCTTGACAGACGGGAAAAAGGTCTCCACTGTAACATATTGTCAAATTATACCGTTCCACAACTATTCGCGTTATTTTTTTAACATTCGAAAAAAAGTCGAGGGTCTCTTTTGCGTTACCTTTTTTCTGACTAATAACACTAACGTTTTCCCGCAACACTGTCTCATATAATTTAGCTGTCGCTTGATGTATCTGGTTGTCTGGAAGAGATCGCTATTAAGCGATAAGACCGCCTATTGTCTACTTTGTTCTTTGTTTCTGTATTGTTTTGTACTGATTTGTGGTGTTCAATAAAGAGTATTTGTATTGTATTGTATTGTATCTACAAATTTTGGAGATTAGAAACACAAAACATCAAGCTATAGACGGAACGCTTAAATGAGTCTTCGCCCGCGTGGTACCTCTCTCGGTCCCCTTGTACCCCTGTACCGCGCGAGCGACGACTCATTTAAGCGCTCGGTCTATAGATCAATAACCGTATGTGTGCCAAACAGTACCACCCCCTATTACCCCCATTTTCTCAAAAACTAGTTCACAGACTTCACAGTCTTCACCGGAATCTTTTTTTACAAGTTTTTTTCAAATTATTCCACATTCAGCCGTTCAACACCCAAATCTGTTTCCCAACACGTGCGAGCCCTAATTGGCGAAAGCGCCGCGTCACGCCGCGATGCGTACTACGCTTATTATACGTCGCTAACGGTAGCTTATTTTTGTCCGAAACAAATGACTTGTCAGGCGGAGTGGCGTACAACATAATAACGCTCTCAGGGCTGCGCTGGAGTGGGAACTGGGAGCTGGGAGTGGGAAGCATCACGCGCGCTCTAGCGTCAACTAGCTTAACGAGACAAAATGGCGTCCGTCAACGCGACTTCAAAGTTTCAGAAGTGGTGATCTCATTTTTAGTACTCCTTCAGCCAAATGAATGTAGGAGTATGTTCTTCGCAGAAAAGAATGGTGGAAAACAGGCGCGGCTTTTGCCCAGCAGTGGGAATATGGTCAAGTAATTTTGTTGTAACAAATAAATATTGTAACTTTCTTCGCCTTGATCTTAGGTACTTAGTTGGCCTAGATCATTGATAGCTCTCATTATTTTTAGTTATTTTTTTATATTATTTAATTACAGGGGAGGTGCATTTGCTCCGCAGTGGGACACAATAGGCTCATAATAAATAAATAATTGTTTATTACACAAATGAACTTTTTTCTGAAAGCCACGAAAAAAATCATGAACATTTCCTATTACGCGTTTGTCCCGAGCCGTAGTTATAAAGTGAAATGATTACGTAAGAACATCTATTTGCAAAGATGTGGAGGGTCCTAAGCTAAGAAATACAACTAGGCAAGGTCCTTCTGCCAGCCCTGAATCCCGTGCTCGCAATTACTTCAGGCAGGTACGTGCTGTTCCGCAGAGCGACACGACATTACTTTTTACGCGGCCCCACGTTGGGCGCCACTTCGCACTTTATCGCCATTTTGTTTCAGGCACGTGTTTATATTAATACAACGCCATTACATCAAGGATAAATAGCGCTATAAACTATCAACCTTATGAAACAAAGCGTTTGTAAGAAAATCCAGTATTTTGTGCTAAAACGATATCATTTTGCACGGAACGCAGCGAAATATCGAGTGCAACGCGCTCGCTTGTTTATTGAATATAAAGCGACATTGTTAGAAAAACTATGCCTGTTTGTGCCTTACATTTGACTTAAGAAATTTTCCGTAAATAATTTTGAAACAACTTAAGTTAATTTAAAAGCACGCGAAATAAAGTTGTTGTATGCGGTTATTTTGGTTTGTTATGGATAGCACAAGGTTCAAATAGTTTTCTGTCAACCTTCACGAATGAATGGGAAGAAATAAGATATTTTACTAACAAATTTTGATAATTACTTGTTCCTTTATGTGGTTTTAGTTAAGAGTTTGAGTCTCAGAGGGAAACGCGTGACAGTTTGTTTTATCTCGGTATACAAATATTTACCTGGAATGCGAATGCTATCTTTTAAGACTAGCATACTCATTATTAAGCGTGTGTATTAATATACTTTATGATAGATAACCGACGAATTCACGATGCCTACTTTTAAAATCGAAATACGACAAATGCAAGCTCCATGCTGGTCTGGGAGCAAAGAAAAAACATAGAATGTACCAGTTGCTTCTCTTGCCGCGCCGATGTTAACATCCCATTGAGAGAAGTGGTAAAAATCATAGGACTCATACTATAGGCGTTGCGGCTAGCAACCCATCACTATTTTGATTCCATTTTCCATCTATACGCCCATAATCTTGCTAAACGTGGCCTGTAGGTCTTGTCACCTTGGGCTTTGTCTACCCCGTAAGGGATAAAGATGTGATTTGTGTATGTATGCACAAGGCAAACTTTATTTGTTTGTTTTGTTTTATTTCATGATATTTTTATCTGTCGAACGTCTAAATCGATTCCATCGGTCCCAAGAAAACCGAAATTTCCACGGGAATACTAGTATTGGAATATTTAGCTTGCTGAGTTGTCAGTGAATGCTCGCATTTAGAATAGAATAGAATAGAATATAATAAATTTATTTCGTAAAAAATACATCAGCAGTATACAAAAACGATTATCTGGCAAACCCCAAACTAGGCAGAGCCTGTATCTTGGGACCTTGGAGTGCACTATACAAGACAAATTAGCTTACAGTGGTTAGTAGACGTCAGTTAGAAGGTATGTAGTTAGGAGGAGGGTTTAACTGAAGTTATTGTGTAAGCTACACAATTTTATTCAGTGAGACCCATAACGTACTAAGCCCATATAAACAGACTTACACATAAATTACAAAGCCGTATAAACTGCAAAAACACCCGCGCCGTAAACACAGCTCTCAACTAAACGGGCCGCGGTTGAAGCACATTTAAAATGGCGGCAAAACAAAGATGGCGTCTAATTGAGTGAGAATCGCAAACGTGGTGGCGGTACCTCTTCTTGCTGAGAATTCGGAATAAAAATACAAGAACTCCTGACAGTAAATATAATAAACCCTATATAAAAATAAACCATCTTAATTTGGCTAAATGATTAATAACATAACAGGATTTTGGAACGACTAATTTTCATTTTTTCAAAAGCACAGCGTTTCGGTTTTAATAACTTTTTAGTTACTAAAGTCGCAGGTAACCGTCGCAAAAAGCCGTGGTGGTAGCCCAGTAGTTTGCCTTCTAGTTTTTTAAGCAGAGGGTTGTGGGTTCAAACCTAGACTTGCATCATCATATTTCGTAATTCATGTGCAAAATTACATTGGACATTTGCTATGCGCTTTTTGGTAAAGTTAAACATCGGCTTGCATACGCCTGCGAGGTAATTCAATGGTGTGGTCTGTGTGAAATTCCCAATACGAGGGCGCGCGTGGGAGCTAGCCGAAGCCACATTACGAGTATAAGAGGACGTACCCATCAGTGGTACGTAAATGGGTTGGAGCTGAGTTATTAAAGCGGACGCTTGTGCTTATAATTTTTTTTTTTTTATATGAATAGGAAGGCAAACGAGCAGGTGGGTCACCTGATGGTAAGTGATCACCACTGCCCATAGACACCGGCAACCCCGGAGGGATTGCAGATGCGTTGCCAACCTAGAGGACTAAGATGACATGCCTCTTGTGCCCGTAATTTCCCCGGCTGTCTTACTCTCCACACCGGAACACAGCAGTGCAAGCACTGCTACTTAGCGGCAGGATTAGAGAGTAAGATGGTGGTAGCGATCCGGACGGACCTTGCACAAGGCCCTACCACCCGCGTACATAATTCTATATATCCAGATGCATGGAGGATGGAGAGAAAATTGAAGACTTAATCTAGGCTTCTATTGAATCAGTGAGTTACATCTTTGGCCTCATCTACACCTTCCACTAGGTGTTTTAGATTTTAATCGCAAGTCAGTCTGCTGCAAAAAAACTGGATGGGCAGAGAAAAAAGACCACAAGTCTGAAAAGGCAGTTAAAAAACTACAAGCTCCGGAAAAAAACGTGTTGTACAGTATTCCCGTGTTCTGTTCACAGTCGATTTCAGGGATGCGCTGTGGAATATTCGAAATTGGAAAACGTGGGTAAAATATACGTTTTTAGAACGGAAAGCCTGGTGAACGTAGCACGGAAACGATTTGTAACCAATCTTCGAAATGTCAGTACGAAGGATAACATGAAACTTCGAAAATCTATGTAGGTAATCCTTTTCTGAAGTGCTAAAAAACGAAACTAAAACAGAACAGAAAAACAGGACTACGGTCAAATAAAATTAATATCTGTGAGCATTTTATAAGTGTCGCCATGGGTAAGTTCAAATACGATAAATTCATTTGCAAACTGAAGAAAGCTGAATTCTTAATTATTCAATGAAGTTCGGCGCGGTAAAAAGAAGCTACAGCATAATATATTTTTTGTGATAAAATATTTTTGGTAAGTAATAGCTACTGGTAATGAACAGTATAAAGAGTAAATGGAGGATGACGGAACCACCTTCTAAATATAATAATATTTAATTATTTAAAGGCAAAAGTATATGACACTAATTCAAAACACAATGGTAACACAAGGCAGACTGACTGGTATATACATTGACATGTATCAAAAGGTAAAACAGGGCGACAACCAGCCAGTAGAAAACAGTAGGGACTAGTTAATTTGACAATTTAAGCTTTAGGTTAAGGTAAATGAGGAAACACGATCAACGTCTTCGGAGAGGTTCATTGTGAGTGAAGATCATAATCAGCACTGACACCGATGTCACGAGGGAGCTACACGTTTTGAGAGGTCTGTATCTCCAGCAATGGAATGTACGAATGCTGAAGCTGTAACGACTCAAACGAGTGGCAGAAAGCAGAGTAGACTTTGCCAAGCAGTTGGACACAATCATAGGCTAAAAAAAGTCGGTAAACTATTACAGAAGTCACTCAAACTCCTAAAAACAATTGTATTCAGTCAGAACTCGCAGACACCCACAAAATGTTCCCAACAGTTTGCAATCAATCATACGATCAAACATTAAACAGATAAATTCTCCAAATCAGCGATTTCCCTATTAAACAAGGCAAACTGATCATAATATTGGGCACACTGACCGCTGACTCATCACATTGTTGACTATTGGAAAATGCCGGCGACAGGCTTCGTACGAAGTTACTAATTTAACGTTCGCAATGTGCTGTTCCGCTTGCACTAATAGTTATTAATAGGAGAGTGAAAGGGATGGTACGAGACGAACTGCGAATTTCGGAAAAGCCTCCTGATAGTTACCGGGCTGTGTACACAAAGTAATGGTGTTTGTTAAGATATAAATTTGACGGTTACCCAATATTGGTATACTAAGCCCTCGTTCTATAGATATTACTTCAACATTTTATCATAGAATTGCTTCAAAGTAAAATGCTTTTATTTACACTAATGATCAAATGCGTCTAGAAATTCAAGCTATCTACATAATATCTACGGCGCACCGTTCGAAAATGTTGACACTAAATGTTTTATAAGAAAATATGATTCCATTACTTAAATAACTTTGAATTACAGATTATAATTTGAATATAATGAAATCAAAACAAACTGAAGCACAAATTAAATTTCAAATGAAAATTAAGATTTATCTGCAAGATAACCTTTATTCTAAAGATACTCTCTTTAAAGTTTATTAGGCACGTGACGAACCCAATAAAGAGTTCCAAATGACCATCGATATGAAAGCAATGATAATAAAGCTTCAAAAAGCAATACCAATCGCTAATGCGAAAAATAAATAAACAGAATTAAAATCCAGAGCTTTACAGAGGCAAGAGTTATTTTAACCGACGAAGAAAACGGAGGAGGTTCTCAATTCGACGCGTATATTTTTTAGTGTACGACAGCGCCCGAATATAACTTCTGCTGAAATGAAAAGCAATGAAAAATCGACTAAATTAAGAATTAAGCAAAGTGGCCATACACTGGCAAAACTGTCTGAAACGCAGCGAATACTGTAAAAATTCGTTGGATTCTGTCACGAGACATTTCATTTGCATAATATCCATAATATTAGTACTATTTTCCCAACATTATGGACAATTGAGAAAGTCACCTGTCTAATACACACACACACACTAACAGTAATATTTGTTGAATTATTTAAAGTAATGGTATAGCATAGAACTGATAAACTATAAAATTGTAAGCATAATTCTTATATAAGGTGTGGGTATCGGAAGTGGTGATTTCGTAAACCAGTGTGAACTGGGATGTGTACCTGGTCATCACCTCTGTAACTCTGTAACTGACGTCACGGAAAATCAGCGTCACGACATTATCCTGGATCTTATCGTGACACATAGCTGAAGCAGCCATTTGGCTGGTTAGAATAAGTTTAGTTTGTGTTTCTGTATCAGCTAATAAAGTTTTCTTATTCTTATTCTGAATTGACTTAAGTGCACTTAATTTGAGTGTGAACTGCTTTTTTTATTCTGGGGAATACATAGATAATCTGGTGAGGCAAGTTGTAAGTCCCGTATCATGCCGAGTTGGAACCAATTCGTGAGAATTTGTCCTTACATTTTCTTATATTTTTATCCCTTGTTCCGTTTTTTTTCTTTCTTCCCTTCCTTTGGTTAAAAGACAACACTCGACGCTAATAAACTTAGTAAAAACTTAATTTGTTGCATTCCCTTTACCAAAAAATATTCGCTAGCGCATTCATTTTTCACGCTTAGAGAAACTTGGAAATGCAGTGCAGTGCCCGCGTCTGCAATTCGGTTGAGTGGTTTGCTGTCCGGCGTCGGGTCCTCCGTTGGTTTTAAATGCTGGTACTTTGAATAATGCTCCAGTTCCTGGCACATAAATGCTACGTATTGCTAAACGTGTATTGTTTTACGAAACGAACAATGATTTGCACACACGGGTCCCACTGAAAAACAGCGTTGCGGCTTGCCGCAACATTATGCTGAGTGGGGTCCACTTTGCACCATATCGGTACTGTTCCTTAGTGTATTGTATTTCTCCTTGTTTTATGTCTACTTGTATCGAATGTGTGTAAGTAAATAAATGTTTCTCTCTCTCTCTCTCTCTCACACCTCGCAAATATCAAATGAAACGGATTTCAAGTAACGTGGAAACAGTGGCGTAGCTAGGTAACCAAGGGCCCTGGTGCAAATAAAAAAATGGGGCCCCACTACTGTCTAAACTGGTTACGTTTTAATAATAATGGTTCGATCGAGATTTTCTGGTAATGATTCGAGGGCCCTCTGAGCTTGAGGGCCCCGGGGCACTGCCCCGCCTAGTCCCTTGGTAGCTACGCCACTGCGTGGAAAGCAACCTAATTAATGCTGTAGATAAAACTGAACTAAAACAAAAATATTTTTACGTAATTACAGTTTTAAAATACTTTAGAGGAAGCTACAAGTCTGTATAACGTTTTACATATGTAGATACATACATCCATCCTGTTCCTTACATGCTGGTCTGGGAGTAAAGAAATAACATAGAATGTACCAGTTGCTTCTCTGCCCGCGCAGGTAAAAGCCCATCGAGGGGATTGGGCTAAAATCTTAGAAATCATGTTATAGGCGATGCGGCCAGCAACCCATCACTAATATGATTCCCCTTCCCACCTATCCCACAATTATGCTAATTTAGGTCTTGTTACCATAGGCTCTGTCTACACCGTAAGACGGACGGACAGACGGTATCAACTAGTATTACCCAAAAACAAGCTAGTCCTTAGGAAAAAGAGTGCATATAATATGTGCATCAAAATTTATAATAAAATTCCAGCTATGTATAAAACACTGACTAATTCCGATTTTAAAACAAAGTTGTACCGCTTTTTATGTAATGCCTGCTTTTACAGTGTTGAAGAGTTCTTTAACTTTAAGTTTTCATCAGACATGAATCTAATTTAACATATTAATACTAGAGATAATGCAACTGTAATTATAATGATAATAGTACCAATATGACAATTTATATCAACTTCTAATTATAATTCTAATATTCTTGACATGTATAATTCCATATAATTTAAATGTTGACGGTCATTTTATCTAACACTAGATTAATTTTATATTCGCATGACTTTTTAAGTTTAAATGTTTGAAACTAGAATATCCATGACATCTTTTTTGTATAACATTTACTGCGAATAAATATTTCATTCATTCATTCATTATTTCATTCATTCATTCATTCATTTATAAGGGATATAGACGTGATACGTGTATGTATATACAAACCCACGCTTTCGTAATGCCTATTAGCGAACCATCCCACGCGGCCTTATTGACGTCACCAACTCGATGCCTCGAGGCTGATCACGGCACAAATATAAAGCATATTTATACAATTTAATAAAAATACTTGGCGTAATAGTCTTGGGGCAACTACATACACGTTTCGCCACAGTCTTGTGTACCAAAACTATCATGGATTTTGTTAAGGGTTCAGTCAGTATCCCAGCATACTAATGGGACACAATTTCTTAGGCTTTACTGTGTGTCCGTTCATCTGTTACCAAGGCTATATCTTTTGAACAGTATTAGGTAGACATGTACCGTAAAACGGGGTGAGAAGGGATAGAACTAATATATTGTGTTTTCACTTACTACTTCAAATTTCTGGTTCAGCTTGCTCCAAAAGTAGTTTAGTTATATTTTTAGACACGTTATATTTCTGGTAATTTGTTATCGTAAAAATTTTTTTTGTTCTCTATCTCTTCTGACCCCATTATATTTATATATTTTAGTGTATATTATTTAAACTACGAAACTAAACGACAGATAATCATTATTTAACTAAAATTTATATCACCGAAACATTTTTAATCCATAAAAATAAATTGCCACAAATATTTTTCTTTTTATTGTGGTTTGAACTTAAAATTTAGTCCCTACTACCCGTTTTACGGTAAATTTCACTGAGTACCTACCAGTATTATACTATGGCCGTTATGGTAACAAACGAGGACAAGATACGCGAAAAGCAAAAAAAAAAATCGTTTTTTCTTATGAAAATTTGGCTTCACAATTGATATACTTATAGGGAACATGATGCTGCTTGATATCCCTACTAATATTATAAATGCGAATGTAAGTTTGTTTGTTACGGTTTCACGGGAAAACTACTCAACCGATCATTAGAAATTTTATACACATGTTCTTGGAGGTATTAGAAGTAACATAGGATACTTTTTTTTTTTTTTTTTTTTTTTTTTTATGTCGTCACTGACGTTATCTACGCGGACGAAGTCGCGGGCAGAAGCTAGTACCATTTAAATCATTTCAGCAGCTACAAATACCAATGACCTGTACAATTTATCTGTTTTTCTACATTTTTAAACATTTTTAAACCCGATATTTTTTTTTTCTTTGTAGACTTTCACCCATTGTCAGAACCAGGCACCGCTATTTCGGATGGGCGGAGCGACGCGTGGGGCTTTGTATAAATGACTGCCGACTGACCTCTGAGGGTCATTAGGCAGAATTGCTTTATCAAAGTCCAACAGAAAGTATATATTCGCGCTTTGTTCACTTGAATGAAGTTTTTTCCGTTCTAGTTAGCGATTGGTAGCAGAAATGCCCAATCGCGCCTGTGAAATCTGAGATTATTATTACATAGCTTATACGTCACGTCTTTATCCCTTACGGGGTAGATAGAGCCTAAAGTAACAAGACCTAAAGACCACGTTTAGCAAGATTGTGGACGTATAGATGGCAAGGGGAATCAAAACAGTGATGGGTTGCTAGCCACATCGCCTATATAACATGATCCCTAAAATTTTCGCTCAATCCCTCGATGTGCTTTTACCATCTGCGTGGGAAGAGAAGCAACTGGTACATTCTATGTTTTTTCTTTGCTCCCAGACCAGCATGGAAGATTCTTTAAGCTAGATCTTGTAACCGTTATCAAGTCAATATTCTAAAAAAAATAACACGGGGTCTTAACGAAGTTACTTACACATTACACGGATGTTACCTAAAAGCTCTTTGAACCCCACCGTCAAAAGCATTAATTTCCATAAAGAAGACATCGCAAATGTAATCAGGAAGTCGTCCCAACCAGCTCAAAGGATACCACGAAATAATAGCTCACTCGATTTTCTGGCAAAATGTATCGCATGGAGGGTATCTGTCAAATAGTTGCGATGCTGTACCGGAAGCGGCGGCCATGACGGCGGCCATTAGACGCCGGAAGGCGGCGCGGGCGCCGGCATCCGGTCGCGAATGTTTCGCGAACCTGCGTGCGGAGGTACTATTAGAGTTTATGTGGGTATTTACTGTTTGTTTCATCCTACGACACAATAGTATTATGTCACAAGTGTAAGATGTTTTAAAATCCAAGTAATCCCTAAACTTCCGAGCAAAGCGGCTCTGACGTCATTAATGCTGCGACACTGACCTTTTTTTTTTTTTTTTTTTTTTTTAACGTGTGGAAAATGCGCCTTATGCATCTCCGCGCTCGGGGCAGCACGAACGGAGGTATGACGGGTTCTCCATCTCGCCGCTACCATCCCTAATGGATGGAGGGGAGAGGCCTACCGTCTAAAAACACACACGTTCCCTCCAGGCCTTGAACTGCGGGCGTTGCGGGCGAACACCGTGACCACCGCAACGTCCACTGGCCGCCCCGGGATGGGGCAGGTGGCGACGGCACCGTTGAATGCGGGTTCCGGATTCCCCGCCCTCCCCCGCCGGTGACCGTCTGTTTTTTTAAAGAGGTTGACTCCTCGTAGCCCCCTCAGCGGCCCACGTTCCCAGCGCCAGCGGGCCGGGGTTACGTGACGGCCGACATGACCGAGATCACGCCGCCCTGTTGATTTTTATAGAGGTTTACTCCTCGCGGCCCCCCTATCTTGAAAAAGACGAGGCGGCCCACGGTCCCGGCCCTGCGGACCGGGTTTGCGTGCCGTCCGACCGTGACCGAGGTCACGTCATCCTCTGGATTATTATAGAGGTTTACTCCTCGCGGCCCCCTTATCTTGAAAAAGACGAGGCGGCCCACGGTCCCGGCCCTACGGACCAGGTTTACGTGCCGTCCGACCGTGACCGAGGTCACGTCGCTCCTCTGGATTTTTATAGAGGTTTTCTCCTCGCGGCCCCCTTATCTTGAAAAAGACGAGGCGGCCCACGGTCCCGGCCCTGCGGACCGGGTTTGCGTGCCGTCCGACCGTGACCGAGGTCACGTCATCCTCTGGATTATTATAGAGGTTTACTCCTCGCGGCCCCCTTATCTTGAAAAAGACGAGGCGGCCCACGGTCCCGGCCCTACGGACCAGGTTTACGTGCCGTCCGACCGTGACCGAGGTCACGCTGCGACACTGACCTAGCAATCGAGCTGAATTACGCTGTATTGAAAATTGGTTGGACTTAGACAACGTTGACACAGAAAATTCGACAATTGGGCAAAATATAGAGATTCTCACTTACAGTTCCATAGGTTTAGCGTGCTCCTTCAGTCCAGGGACACAGCCAACACACTTTCACACAAATTCACAGCGTTTTACCGAGTTTTTTAATATTATAAATTGAGAGCTCACGAGGCTTGTATATTCAAAGATGGAGCGCGCAGTGGCGCCATCGCGTGGTGCGATGTGGAAGTTTTCCAGCCAGTAAGGTCACTGGCCGCGTAGTTGCGCGCGAAGGTTTGAACGCGCATTTTAAGAGAGATTTATCTCAAGCCCAATGTATTGTACAAAAATGTTGAAATATATGAACTTATAGGTAGGAGCGACCACACCGATGCGTAAAAGACGTTGACGGTGCGTTTACGCAACAGAATGTAAGAAATAACGGCGAAAGAACGTGACGCCTACGACACGGCACTGCGTATACGCGGCGGTGTGGTCACTCCTTTACTTCCGAGCGCAGCGTCACTGGAATACTGACGCGACTCCATTATCGATGCGACAATAACTCGCCACATTGTCGCTGCACTAATGAAAGATGTCCACTGCTGGACATAAGTCTTCCCCAAGGATCTCTATGACTCCGATCTTCACTAGATCACCCGTCCCTGCACTGAATGAATATTTTATATCTGCTAGAAAATGTTACTCGGTCAACATTAAAGTGTGACTCCTAGTTTTAACGCAAGCATTTTATTAGAAAAGGGTTTTAAAGACGTCGCGTAAGTATCTCCCTTCAGATCTAACCGATAACAGCCTCCTTAACGGCCTGACCAGGGATTCTCGCGACAAGCGACGTGGAAAGCGATTTCTCAATGCATTGCGCGGGTTAACAGTTAACCGCTGTACAGTGAGCATTGAAACGGCGCGATGGACAGAGAAATCGTTCTTCGCGCCGCCACTGCGCGTAGTCCCGGCTCGTAAAGGTGCCCTGCCCCGATTCCTATCTCGAAAAAACCCCGCACTCTAAAAGGTGCTATTCAATAGAAATCAAGGACCCGCGTCAAGTTGGAATATTCTTAAGCATCTATACATTTACTTATTTCTATAAACATGTTGTCTGGTAGGAAATGAGTCGACGACTGACGACGGGGACGATTCAGACGCGCATAACTAAGAAGGACTCGCCTGACATTGCGTCAAACCAGGATCGTGGAGGTTGAGGGGTGAGCCTTTTACTCAGAAGTGGGACACCGTAATAAACTGTTAAAAAATACGTTTAACAAAAACCACATCCTCATTGCCCAAAGTCCAAATCGGAGTAGTTATAATTATTGAAAGCAGGACAACATAACAACTGACGTAGGTAGGACACTAGGCAAGGCAGATTAACGAGGGATTGTCGAAGGCGCGTCTTATAGAGCCAGGGTAAGTTAGGTAAGTGGCCAGGCATGAGACGTGAAAGACTGAAAATGAAGAGGCCTTTAATCAGCAGAGGTTGTAATGTGGGCAGATCTCATCGATTGCTCTACCAATGGCTGGGGATTATGTAATTATTAGTACGACTCGCGGTATGTTGAAGATCAGGGTTCAGTCCTCAGCTCAAGCTTTATTATTCTGCTGCTTTTACTTTCTTATTGCTGTAGATATCAAAATATAATCCAAATGCATATTTATTCGAGTTCCCGTAACACTATCTCCACCTATCTACCTACCTCTGTGGCGTCATTCAAGGAGGGCTTGAAGAAGATGTGGCTCGCACCATCTCCTTAAATATTGTATGTGTGTACTCATATTGTAGGTATATAGTGTGTATGTATGCACGTGTTTAATGATATTTAGTAGTTTATTTATGAATTGTTTGTTGTATTTTGAGATGTACGCTGTGGCTTTCACTATATGGATATTTTAAACTCACTCTTTGTCGGTCTCTCGCTTAATGCTCCTCTCAGTTACTCAAAGGTTAACTGGTAGAGATCCCTTATAGGGATAAGTTCGCCTTTGTGCATATATTTAAGGTCTTTTTTTGTGATTTGTCTCTACTTCTCTATATTTGTACAATAAAGCATTTACTTACTTACTTACTTACTTGCTATCCCTTCCTCATCCCTTCAGCACATGCTACCTTTGGAACGTACTCCGTCCTGGCAACACTCGCCGGCCCCGGACCCGGCCAGCCGGAACTCCTCAATGTGTGCTAATTAGGTCCGTGATCGATCACGTCGAGCCCTCGGCCCCGGGACCGGTGTTTTTGCCGGCTGACTGTGCTTGATTAACTTTCTGTTTTTGCAAACCCATTCGGTGTAACGGCCCTTTATTATTCATGACTTTAATCCTCTGTTTCAATTAATAAATTTTAAGTTATTCGTGTGATCTATTTTTAAAACTTAAAACTCACTAAACACACTCACTTAGTCATGTTATAGGCGATGCGGCTAGCAACCCATCACTATTTTGATTCCACTTTCCAGCTCTACGCCCTCAGTGTCTTGCTAAACGTGGCCTGTAGGTCTCTCTACCCCGTAAGGGATAAAGACGTGATTTGTGTATGTGTATGTATGTATGTTAAAACTACCAAACTTGGAAACGGTGTAGGTACCTAATTATTTTCTGTTGGCTACTTCAAGGGTCACTATTTGTTACTAGCTTAATCCTCACTTTGTCTTTCATGCTTTTTGTTTAATTGTATTTTATCTCGAATTAAACACTTTATAATGATAGCTATAATAATCCAAAATGGCATCACAACATAATTCCCAGAACTGTGATAAAATGTATTTATGCAAAAAATGATTGATTATATACAGATCCGTATTTATTTATTTGCACTCTATTCAAGTATTTTGACAGCGTATTTGAAGAAAAAAAAGCCGAGTAAAAGCCTGTTTCTATTCGCTTTCGATTACATGTCTGCAAAGTAATATGACTCCGTTTGTTTGTTGCGCAAACCAAATTAATAAGTCTGCGAGTGATAGGTAATTCAGGACTAACCCCCTTATTCATAAACGCTCTATAGGCTTCTGCTAGCTTAGCAATCGTTTGTCCTTATCTGTGCAAAGTAAATGTCAAAGTAACAGATGAGGACAAACGATTGCTAAGTTAGCAGAAGTCTATAAAGCGTTTATGAATAAGGGGGTAAGAGTATTAGTTGAAATTGGTTATTAAATAAACAAAACATCTTTATTTATAGGTCTCGGTCTTAGATCACTTTACATACATAAAAAGCACGATAAAGATATCCCTTACAGGGTAGACAGAGCCTCAGGTAACAAGACCTAAAGGCCTCATTTAGTGACAGATTGCTAGCCGCATCGCCTATAACATGATTCCTAAGATTACCCAGATTGCTTTAATATATTTAATAGACTATATACGATGGTTAACGGTAATGATTTGAAATGCTAAAGCTTATTGGGAATCCTGGAACTCCCCAAGGGATTCTGATTGAATATTAGAAGAATTAATAAAGGAGCAACTTCTGGCGGCCATCTTGATTGTGCGTTTTAGAAGAGTTTTAAGCCGACGTTTTTAAGAAATATTTATAGTAATTTTGGAACAATTTTGACCAGCTATTATTTAACGTAGTAAAATATCCGCGGTAAAAAATGTTGATAAATTCGTTAGTTAAAAATAACATTACATTATTTTAGGATTTTTTATACATATGTACTATCAATAATGAGATTTCTGTTATCTACATACACACATACATACATATATCACGTCTTAATTCCTTACGAGGTAGACAGAGCCTAAAGAAGGTAATAAAACCTTAAGGCCACTTTTAGCATGATTGTGGGAAGAAACTGTCACGAAATGGGCCCTACTCGTTATGGAACCTTGTTCATATGAATATATCATCTATCCCGATATATATCATCGCAGATCAAACTATACATCTCCACTGCCTATTGATAGTATATTTTATTGAATCAGGCGTTACTTCTCGGAGGTTCATTTCAATGAACAAAAAAAAAACGATAAATTTATTTGTTCATTTTATTGATAGTATGGTTACACAACATAGCTATCTTTCAGAGTATCTGATAACGCAAATGATATATTCTTATTTCAGCGACCCGGTAGGATGTCCGGGGGCGTCGGGATCTAATCTACTGGAAGATGGGAGAAAATGTGTTTTTACACCAAGAAATAGTAATGTCTTGGCTATTGTTACAATAAAATATAAAGCTAAAAATAACTTGACTACATGGACCGCCCCAACACAACTGCTTTACCGTCTGTTTCGTAATAATAAATAGAGACGGAATCATAGACAACTGACACTTATTATATTAGCAACTTAGCAGAGAGAGATAAAAGACACAAATGTGGGAAAAAACAGAAAAAACATACGTGCCTTTTTTTTTTTTTTTCTTTTATATGAATAGGAATACGTGCCTTTCATCAATCCTACTTAAATACCTAAGGTGTTCTAAATTTCAAGTCAAAAAGACTAGAAGTCAGCCAAAATGTACAATAACGATAATGAAAAGCTTGTAAAAATAATAAACCATCGTGAGGAAACCTTTACACATTTGCGAAGCAATTCAATGGTGTGTGTAAAGTTCCCAATCTGCAATGGGCCCGCGTGGGAACTATAGCCCAAGCCCTCTAGTTCTGAGAGGAGGCCTGTGCCCAGCAGTGGGACGTATATAATTCCCTTATGAAGTAAACATGTCAACGACGTCTTTTAAAAGCTTAATTCGCTTCCAATAATCATTTATACGTACTTCTATGTTATCAGCTGACGTCAAACACCCTCGCCCGTGAACCCTTACCTGAAAAAAAAAAAGAATCATTAAACAATATCCAAAAACAACACGAAGGAATTGTTACACAACAACGAATACACACCAACATCGTATCTCGCACAGCCTCGCTTACAAAATTCAACTTTGCCCAACAAACGTAAAGTCGATTTTGCACCAAAGAAATGGAGAGATAAGAGTTTGGGGAAGTCAATTCGCTGTCTTTGATCAGAGGGCCCTTATCGGGGACTTACGAGTAATTTGAAGTACTGAAGTATTTTTGGCTTACGAAAAATGATGTTTATTTAATCTTTATTACATGGAAATTGAAGGAAAACGGCTTTTCCGGGACTCAATAAATAATTGGATCGAAACACGGACAAGGCTGTTTCTTGTAACGATGTTTACGAATAAAATAAACGCAGATCAAAAATTTACAAAGTTACTTTTCACTACCTACAGAATATAAAACAAGTCTGCCTGTTCGCGATTAACTCAAAAACTACTGAACGGATTTTCATGTGGCTTTCACCAACAGATAGATTGATTCTTTCAACATGAAACTCCCGTGAGACTCAATCATAATTACACATAAACGGATAACTCACGTATAAAAAAACACTCACTTTTTCACTCGACTTTTTTTTTTATACGTGAGTTATCCGTTTATGTGTAATTAAGATAGCTTGATTCACTTGCTTTAGCTTGGTTTAGGTACCTATATAATTTGTCAAGGTTTTCTCTGAACTGGTTGAAACTGGTGGTTTGTAATTGTGTCGTACAGACACATTCAAACAGATGACAAAATATCGCATAGTAACAAGGTCACGTGACAGCTAGTAACGGGTAGAAAAATTCGAAGACTACCCACCTGCTGTGGGTGGTGTTGGGGCACGCGTCACGGAATGACGAGGATCCGGGTTCGATCCCCGGCCATAGCATTACTTTTTGGATTTTTCTGTGTTCTAATTTTCAGGGATATTTAGAAATTTTGGTTGAAATATAATGATAATTGTTGTATGTGTCGGGAAAAGTCAATTTTGGGACACAAATTTAAATTCTATGCGGACAAAGTCGCGGGCTACAGCTAGTACTAGTTCAATAAGTGGGTGAGAGGGACAGTATGATTCGTTTCTTGCTCTTTCTTGCCTCGTACTGTGGGGATACTTGAGACAAAAACAGAATTTTCTGACATCTAAGCCAGAGTTTCTTAAAGTGGGGTCCACGGCAGGGATGTTACGGATACATAATATCGGGTTCGGTTACGGCTATGGATATTAAATTATTTCGGATTATCCGATAGTTTCGGTTATGGATATTAAATTTTTAAGGAACTGTAAAATGAAATAGAATACGACTAAACGCGCGCGCGAATGGTCCGCCGGCCGCGCAACAACAAAAACTTGTCACGACGTGTCATGTTTAGTATACTAGCTTCTGCCCGCGACTTCGTCTGCGTAGAATTATACATAAAAACCTTCCTCTTGAATCACTCTATCTATTAAAAAAACCGCATCAAAATCCGTTGTGTAGTTTTGAAGATATAAGCATACATAGGGACATAGGGACATAGGGACAGAGAAAGCGACTTATTTTATACTATGCAGTGATGTAGTATTTAGTTAGACTCCGCCCTATCCGAAACTATCCAAAACTTTTATAAAAATTCGGTTACGGTTACGGATATTTTTTTATTTCGGATATCCGATAATTTCGGTTACGGATATGGATATCCATAACACTGGTCCAACCCCTTAGGGCTTCAAAGGTCTGGGCTATCCGGCCGCTGCGTAGCGCGTGTAGCGGCGTATATGTGGAATGGGCTTAACAATGCTACGAGCTACGGACGCTACGCCGCGTAGCGACAGGATATGTGCTACGGACCGCTACGACGAATGACCATCGTAATGTCTACAGTGTACAGTCGCCATCAAATATATCGTAGCGAGCGAGGTCCTCAAATATTTCGGAGCAACTTTCAACATGAAACTACCGTGAGACTAAATACTTAATCATAATTACACATAAACGGATAACTCACGTATAAAAAACCGAGTGATGCTCGACATGTTTCGGACTATTTCGTAGTTCCTTTTTTTTTTTTCTTTCGTTTCGCTGCCGCCGGAGCGAGCGCTCCAGGAAGCAGGACTACGAAATAGTCCGAAACATGTCGAGCATCACTCGACTTTGACACGTGAGTTTTCCGTTTATTTGTAATTATAATTTCAGAGCAACATTAAATTTCAATAATTTCGTAACATTAAATAAGATTAATGACACCAGAACACGCAATTCGTCATAAATATAAGAGCAGCGACTTTTCAATAAATTCGGGACGTCACTGATCGTCAAAGGTATCGACGCAATCAGGCTGGATCATAAATATCGGAACATTTGTGGAAAATAAACCTTAAGACCATGTTTAGCATAATTGTGGGCATATTGATGTAAAGGGGAACCAAAACAGTGATGGGTTGCTAGCCACATAGCCTATATAACATGATTCCTAAGACTTTCGCCCAATCCCCCGATGGGCTTTTAGGTACCATCTGCGCGGGAAGAGAAGCAACTGGTAAATTCTATGTTTTTTTCTTTACTCCCAGACCAGCATGGGTGAATTTCGTGACTTTTGTGTGTGTATTTTATTCGTTGATATAGCGACCATAGCGTCTAGGGTCCAAGGTACAGTCCAGCAACAGTGGAGACTTATGGGGCCTCTGGCACAACTTAAAAGAAGACATCCTTGACATGCTGACAACGCTCTTTTCTTCCGCGAAGCGATACATAAGGGCTATAAAAGGCAATTACCTAAAACAATAGAACGCTACATTAAGCGCGGCACCAACCATAAGCGGAAGCGAGAGCGATTTATAACGCCACAGAGCACATAGGCGTGTATTACAAAAATATACTTTTCACACCTGTCATTCAGAAAAGTAAGCTTTGCCAGTCGAGAGAGATTAAAGTGCAACTTTTCTGTTCTAGGCTTTTCCAACTGTTTTTTTGCAAATGCAATTTATTGAAGTTGATAATTGTAAAACCACGACATTTTCTATGCTGCTCTTTAAGGAGCAAAATTATTTTCATCTTTGGCGTTAACAGTTGAATCCCTTATTACGCTCTGAATACGTTAGAATCCTTCGCCACGCTCAGGATTCTATTATAGAATCCTTCGCTACATTCTGGATTCAATGTAGTGCCCTCTCCGTAAATACATCATTTTACTCCCTTGTGACACAAATAACTATTTTTTATCAATGCCAAGAATAATCCTACTAATATTATAAATGTGAAAGTTTGTGAGTATGTTTGGATGTTTGTTACTCTTTCACGCCTGAACGGCTGGACAGATCTGGATGAAATTTGGAACATAGATAGATTATAGTCGGGAATAACACATAGGCTACTTTTTAGCCCGGAAAATTGCGTAATTCCCGCGGGATAGCGATAAACGAATTATATGCAGACGGAGTTGCGGGCAACAGCTAGTGTCAAATAAATAAGTAGAAACATGCTTTAAGGCCCATTTACCAAATTTCTTGCACATTCCATAGAATAAAATTGATGTTTGATTTCGATTCAATTATTGTGTGTGTAGGGTTGCTTGGCGAGGCTAGTCAGATATTATCTTCTCATAAAGCTCTTACAACTTACAATCTTCGACGTTTCCGTCCGTATCCGAACGCCTACTGTAAACTGCTCTCTCTGTCCCCCGTGCAACTGTACCGCTCTAACGTATACTAATTTCATTTTTACGAGCAATGTCAGCGCCTCCGCGATATTACGGAAGCGCCGATTAAATATTTAACGACCCTTTTCGGCATTAAAAACGCTTTTTTTCATCCCAGGATTGCTGAGAAATTGATTGTGGGTGTTTAATGTGGTGTCGACGATAAGCGGTAGCGGGTGCGTCCCGCTACTACATTAAATGGTAGGGCTCGACGCGTACCCCGTAATAAGGGTTAAAGACGTGATATATATGTATGTATTCTGTACCTCAAATGGAAAAAAACCGAACACTATAATAGAATTACTTCGTTGTCCGCCTCTTGTCGTTGTTGTTGTCGTTGTCTCTTGCTCAGACCAGGTGCCTTACAATGACGTCTTAATGCGATTCAATTCCGGCTCAGTTCAGGTTTTGGCTGTCATTTTTAGTATGGATCTGACAGCGAGCAAACCTAAACTAAGTCTAAATTGAATCGCATGGTAACCTCTCAGTTTTATTTTAGCTACAGCCTCCGCTCTCGCTACCTCCTGTAGTTTGCACGGAAGCTTAGCTCGTCTACATCACAGAAGCAAATGGGCCGCAAAATAACGTCGAAGTGGCAGCACACGGGCTGTAGAGCGAGATAGCGAATAGCGAGATGAGACACGCAATGAGCCATGCGCTGCCGATGTAAGCGAGAACTGTTGACAATACGCATATATATATACACCCTTCCGTGCTGGTCTGGGAGCAAAGAAAAAACAGAATGTACCAGTTGCTTCACTTCCCGCGCAGATGGTAAAAGCGAAAGTAACTCTGTCTCACTTTTTCACGCTTAAACCGCTGGACCAATTTAGTTGAATTTTGGTATAGTGATAGTTAGAATCCCTAAGAAGGACATAGGATTGTTTTTATCCCGGAAAATTGCATAGTTCCCCCGGAATAGCGATTCTGCGCTGACGGGTTCGCGGGAAACAGCTAGTTTTGAATAAAAGAATTACAAATGAAAATTGATCAAACAAAGTAAACCAACTGCTGCAAAATATTCCAGAACATTCTGAGACGAATCGTATATTATTTATGTTGTGTTCTTGTATCAGATTACATGCTATGTATATATTAGACCAACATTGGGCGAAGTTCAAAGGGACTGCCCACTAATTGCTCGTTAAGCTGGACTTTCTTTGAAGATTATCATCGCTGAAAGCCTTAACCTCGGTCATCATATTAGACTAATTTCCGCCCGTGGCTTCGCCCGCATAGAATTAGACTTAAGTACTCATGTTTGTTTACGTTGTGTTTCTAGGCAGCTACAACCCTTGACATGTATCGCTATCCCGCAAGAATTACCTATGCAATTTTCAAAATCCGTCCATCCATCGTCACTCACAAACATTCGCATTTATAATATTAGTATTACTAGCTGCTACCCGCGACTTCGTCTGCAAAAAATGTCTTCAAAGAATTTCGCCGCGTTTAGCATGATTGTGGGCGTATAGATTGTGGTTATAATATGATTCCTCAGATTATCGCCCATTGGGCTTTTACCATCGGCGCGGGATGAGAAGCAACTGGTTCTATGTTTCTTAGCTCCCAGACCAGCATAAAAGTTCACCTTCTAATTAATTAAAAAGAAACAAAATGAAGGCGCAAAAAAATTCGTTGAAATATTTTTTGACAGCCCGCAACATGATACTGTTTGGGAAGATAATTGTTCGGGCATCTTTAAAAGCAGGGGAGACCAACTCGGGGCTAGCAGGGCCCGTAGTGGGCTACCCCTGGCCTCGTTACGCAAAGTACAAAAGACAAAGTTTCTCGGATTCCGCGACACAAAAGAAAAAAACGGAAACCTTGCGGGCCACAGCCAATTTACTTCGAAACTACTGAAACTATTGAATGTGATACACATATATATATGTCGGTGAAAGAAGGGAGAGTAACGTAAATAAATTAATTACAAACATAGCGGTCACTTTTAGGAGGTTTACGGTAAAAGCCCATCGAGGGAGTGGGCGAAAATCTTAGGAATCATGTTATAGGCGGTGCGGCTAGCAAGCCATCACTATTTTGATTCCCCTTTCCACCTATACGTGTATACAATCATGCTAAACGCGGCCTTTAGGTCATGTTACCTTAGGCCCTGTCTACCCCGTAAGGGATAAAGACGTGATTTGTATATTAAGGTAAATTATTTTGATGTTATGTATGAAAGCAAAAATTTATAATAAAAAAACAGAAAGCATTTCTTTGCCTGTATTACAGGTAAACTTATAAGCAGTCCTATATCTCAGTTAGCAATAATGGTCAAATGGCGAAAAGCTCTAAACAAAAGAAAAAAGAAACAAAGTTGGCTTTTAGAAGTCAATTAGGAAAATACGAAGAAAAAATCCCTCGCGATCCTCTCACATTAGCGCGGTACATACACAGCACCCTGTATACATTAATATATTACTATAGATTAATTTATACAGGGTGTATCGCACACCCGGCTATACAGGGTGAATCGACGATACTCGTCCGTCCGTGGGAAATTAAATTGTATTAATTTATAACGCATGGCGGCGGGCTCTGGCGCGGCTCGGCGGAGGCCACTAGTGAAGGCCGACGTCAGAAATAACTTATCGATTGTCAATAAAGTAAGTCCAACACTTACTTACTAAATACTTAATTTTCGAGAGGTAGATTAAAACAAGCAATGTCATAAGTGACTATAACTAAATTAATAAATAAGTTGTTTAAATCAAGTATAATAATAATCCATCGCATTATTAGGTTTATATTATTATTATATTATATTTTTAATATTTTTGGGCATAGGAATCATATAGGCGATGCGGCTAGCTACCCATCACTATTTTGGTTCCCCTTTCTACCTATACGCCCACAATCATGCTAAGCGTGACCTTTGGGTCTTGTCACCTTAGGCTCTGTCTACCCCGTAAGGGAGAAAGACGTGATTTATGTATGTATTTATGTATGTATGTATATTTTTAATGCAAAGGTTTCCATGCTTGTTAGGTTGAGTTTTAGGGTTGTTTGTGGCACGATAACGCGTAAACGGATGCAAGGATTCGGTTAAAAAAACTTATTAAAGACCATAGGACAGATATAGGATTTGTATTTATTATGCATGCTGGTCTGGGAGTACTGAAAAAACATAGAATTCACCAGTAAAGCCTACAGCCGTGCGTTTTAAACGCAATTTCTTTCCTCGCACGGTAAAGGTCTGGAACCAACTTCCTGCTGCAGCATTCCCTGAGCGGTACAATTTAGGGATCTTTAAAAAGCGAGCCTTCCTGTTCCTCAAAGGGCTGGCAACGCACTTGTGATCCCCCGGGTCTTGCAGGCGTCCCTGGGCGACGGTGATTGCTTTCCATCAGGTGACCCGTCTGCCCGTTTGCCCTCTTTTATAAAAAAAAAAAAAAAACAGAACTTTTCTTTATTTTTTGTGTTAACTCTCCACGGGTTAATTACAGTACCGAATAAACTAATTGAACAATTAAACACAAAGTATATTATCTTTGATGAGCTCCCAGTGGTCTTATTGTCTAACGCGCTCGGAATCAGAATTGCATTCACCATTAATTTCTGTCAAACGGTAAAGGGTGAGGATAGAAAGAGATGGTGAATGCGATCGCGGGAGCCCGCGTCATACAAAAGCGAATCAAAAATTAATTCTAGTTTGATTCCCGTAGGAAACAAGAAACATGTCTAATGTAATCAATGGGTGTTTTTCGATGTGTGTATGTGTGTGAGGGTGTGTATGGGTCTGTGTGTTGGGTTTATTTGTGGTACTTACTCTATAAATGACTATTTGTGCCGCATGTGTTGTGATTACCAATAGACTGCCATATTTACATATTGTTTACCTACCTATAGTAATCATTTTAATGACGCATTTAATTAAATAACCGCTTCTCAGCGTTTCTTACTTAACTTTTCTGGGAACAACATCCACTGATCGACTGCCAGCTTCTACAAATGGCAGCCATTTTGTTCTACTCCCTAGACAACATTAAGTTCGGATTAACTTAGAACGAATCGTTGCAAACAAATTAATCGAATGTTTCATTTACCACGACAACTCAGCAGCAGCCACAATAACGAAACAGACTACTACAAGCATTACAGTTATTTTGTCATTTATTTTAATAACTACATATTTATCATGAATGCATGACGCTAGATAATTCACGTACTACACAATCACTTAGATATCTTAAGTCATAGAGAGAGACGTGGATATGTGGATATGAGTAATTCATTTTGTTTCAATTATTAATGTTTTTTTTTGCTCTTAATACTTTTTATTAAGTAGGCGTTATTTTATCGACACATCATCTTGCGTCTATTAAATCTACGTCTATAAAAGGCGATTACACAAACATCGATATAAAGCATTAATGGTATCGATCGAGCACATCACTGGCCCGCCCCCGAATATTCGATACCGGGGGCTTGTGGGCTTAACGGGTAACAGGATGATCATAATCGCCGGCGAAAATTCCCAGGTCCGGCGTATTTCGCGGCGTTCACTTAATTTGCGAGCGAAATTGTCAAATTTAAAATTTTTCCCTTCAGACGAATTTCGGGATAATGAGGCGAATATTTGCGATCAAATTTTATTCTTAATTATTCGTTGGGAAATAGAAAAACGGCGCATTCGGATTGTGAATTCAAATGCCCGGGCAGTGGTAGACAGCAATAAGTTTCTTTGGAAATGCTCCAGAGTGGTCCGCGGAGGTTTATCTCAAATATTGCCTCGTTTTGTATGGGTCTGCAAAGTGGTTTCCGCAAAACTTGAGATTGCAAACTTTTTTTTTTTTAATATCTTGGGACAAATTACACCAATTGACCCAGCCCCAAACTAAGCAAAGCCTTTACTATGGGTACCAGGCAACGGATAAACATACTTATATAATTATATAATGTAGATAAATACATACTTAAATACATACAACATCCATGACTCGGGCACAAACATTCGTATTCATCATACAACTGTCTGCCCCTACCGGGATTAGAACCCAGGACCTCTAGCTTCATAGGCAGGGTCACTAACCACGGCTATCCGGTCGTCAAAGTTTTTCCGGTTTTCAGGCGATTATTTCAATTGTTTGTTCTAATGACATAAAGAGTCACACAATAACTATATTATTAGCAGAGATCGGACAAATTTGCGTCATTGCTCGCAATAATGTGGACATGACTCAAAAATTAATGAAATAATTAATCATTTAATTAATTTGTCGAAATAAAATTTGAACTCTCGGAGATAAAAATTTACACATGCAAAAGTTCTCTCTCATCTCTCGTACGGTGCGGACGCGTTATAGCATCAGCGCACCTGCGTCGCTATGCTTTGTGACAATATGGCTTCGAAAATTATAAAATGTACAGGATGCAATCTCGTGATTAGTGAAGTGTTAGCCTTCGTGAGGAATAAACTTGATGTAATGGATGAGCAAAGTCTAAGTCAAATATGTGTGACGGCGTTTACGCCGGAAGAAATACTCAGTGCGAAGAAACTATTGTTTGACTCCATTCCGACGGATAAGCGAATTAAGACTCGCAAAGGCGATAATAAGACCCAACGAGATATTAACGACATAATTACGCTTCTGAAACAAACGGATCCTGATTTTGTTCCCATATTTGTGGCCCGAGATCTCCATAAATTGCCACCGGTCACTTTCGATCATGTTGATGTGACTCGTCTCCTGAAGGACATATTGACCCTAAAGGAGGATTTGAGGGCCGTACATGAGCGATACATCACAGTGGACACGTTTCAAATGTTAAAGAAAGACGTGGATGGTCTAAAGATCGCATCGATTGTCAACCATAGTGAGTACGGCTATGTAAACACAAGAAGAGGGAATTACCTAGGAAATAACTGCAGCTACGACAGTGGACCTATGGGATTGAAACATATCTCGGGATCTAGTCCCAATAACAGTGGTTCGTCATCAAATAGTCCCGAACAGCCGCGTGAACCGTTGGTAAATTCATATCGACAAATATCTACCTTCAATGTGACTCATAACAACAATAACGGACAAACGAGCGCAAACAACTCTGATGGGCATTCAATACCGCGTATATCAAATCAGGTGCTCAATACAGCAACCTCGATGACCAATGACGAACCCGTTGTGCGAGCAAAATCACCTATGCCGCACTGTACTAGTGTGCACGTAAAAACACCGATGTTACGCACGGACTTGAGTGCTGCGCAATCAGAACCGCGAATATCCATTGAAAGTCCGCAAACGTTAGCAGATCTAATTAAAGCGCCGGGGCAATGGAATCTAGAAAACCCATCTGAGGGGTGGAAATTGGTACAGCGGAGAAGATTAAGAAATAAAATGGTGGGAAGGATGGGAACTGCAGCTACCGAATTAAATGGAAATTTTAAAGCGGCCGACATTAAGATACCATTGTTTATCTACAATGTTGATAAATCTACTTCCGAGAATGACATAACTGCGCATGTGTACAGTAAGGCACAGCTAAATGTTTCACTGCGAAAGATAAACCTGAAAATAGACAGAGGTTACGACGCCTATAAAGTACTAGTGCCTAAAAGTAAGTTGAACATCTTTCTTAATGAACATTTCTGGCCAGAAGGAGTGCTGTTTAGGCGTTTCGTGAATTTCCCGAGAACCCCATTGAATAATAAGGAATTAGAATCACAAAACTGATTAACACAATGGATAGCAGTCATCTACAAACTAAAAGCACATTTATAAGTTTTAATTGTAAAGGTCTGGCTAGATCAATGGAGTGTATCAGGTCACTGTGTGAATCGGCGGAGATCATTGCGCTACAGGAAACGTGGTTACTACAGCACGACATACCACTGCTGGGAACCATTGACACTAACTTTGCGTACAACGGCAATACAGCCGTAGACTTATCGGCGGGAGTTCTGCGTGGTCGTCCCCATGGTGGCGTTGCGCTCCTGTGGCGCAAGAACCGGTTTCCATGCGTTTCTATTATACAGTGCAAAAGTGTGCGACTTGTAGCTATTAAAGTTTTTATGAGTGATAGATCTATGATAATATTTTCGGTGTACATGCCTAACGACGAGCGCGAAAACCTAGTGGAATTTACGGAATGTTTAAGTGAAATGTGTGCGATCATAGATAATGAAGATGTAGATCTAATATATTTGTTAGGGGATTTTAATGCTCACATAGACAGGCCCTTTTTTAATGAATTGAATAGTTTTTGTATAGAACAACAATTATGTGTGATAGACACTGAGCTCTTACCGGCGGACTCGTACACATATGTGAGCGACAGTCACGGTTGTAGAAGGTGGCTTGACCACTGTGTGACTACAGCGGCGGCTAGGCAAACAGTTGTTGCCGCAAAAATACATTATGATGTGTATTGGTCGGATCACTTGCCCATAGAAATTGTTTGTAACTTAAGTCATAGTGTACCTAAAAATGTAATTAATAATAGCGGCGACGAAAATAATAAATTATTGAAGGGGATAATGTGGGGAGAACGGGAAAAATGTCAGGTGGAGAAATACTCAAATATATGTAATGACAAGTTAAGAAATATTGATTTTCCAAGTGAATTGAAATTGTGTTGTGATAATGATAATTTATGTAATAATACTGACCACACGAAAATTATTGATGACATGTATAATTCCATCGTGACAATACTTAGGGAAGCTTCTGTTGCTAGTTGTGATAAAAGGCAGCGCAGGGGGGGTCGTTGCATTACAGGCTGGAATAAACACGTCAGGGGGGCTCACCAGAGGGCAAGGCGTTGTTTTCATGAATGGTGTCTGTATGGTAAGCCTGGGACGGGCCGACTGTATGAAGAAATGTGCAGTTCTAGAAAAGATTTCAAAGCCAAACTTAAATATTGTCAAAACAATAAAGACCAAATTAAGATGGACATAATTGCATCACACCACAAGTCTAAGAACTTTGTACAGTTTTGGAAATCGACTAATAAAACAAATCCTAGGGTGAGCCTACCTGTTAGTGTTGAGGGTGTTAGTGAACCTGGTGATATTGCCAACCTTTTTAAAAATAATTTCAAAGTGGAACCTCTGGTGGGGGACGGGCATGGGGCGGTGTTCGGTGCTGGGAGTGGTGTGGGTGGCAGCTCAATTACAATAACACCCGCAGAAATTTCGAAGGTTGTTCGACAAATGACAAGGGGTAAGTCACCCGGACACGACGGCCTCAGCATCGAACACCTGCAACATGCTGGTGCTCATCTCCCCGGAGTTCTTGCTACATTCTTTACTGTCTGCATTCGTCATAACTACCTGCCCGAAGACCTTATGAAGACGATAGTGGTACCCGTTATAAAAAATAAGACGGGTGATGCCTCCGACAAGTCTAATTATAGGCCAATCTCTCTGGCCACTATCCTGGCAAAGGTATTGGACAGTGTGCTTAATACGTATCTAAACAGACATATAAACCTGCATGACGCTCAGTTCGGCTTTCGACCAGGTCTATCAACTGAGTCGGCAGTACTATGCCTTAAGCACACTGTTCGGTATTACACTGACAGGAACACGCCAGTTTACGCATGCTTCTTGGACTTGTCGAAGGCATTTGACTTGGTGTCATATAATATCCTGTGGAACAAGTTAAATCGTGACACGAGTTTACCGTTTGAAATCATAAACATGCTCAAGTACTGGTATGATAATCAAACAAACATGGTAAGGTGGGCAGGAAGGTACTCGGAGGCGTACAGGATGGAGTGTGGGGTGCGACAGGGAGGGCTAACGTCACCCACGCTATTTAATATTTATGTCAACGCTTTGATTGAGGAGCTCAGCGGCGCTGGGGTCGGTTGTTCAGTGGACGGCTGCTGTGTGAATAATATTAGCTATGCTGACGACATGGTGCTGCTGAGCCCCTCAGTCAACGCATTAAAGATAATGCTCGCTATTTGCGATAGATTTGCTGTGTCCCATGGACTCAAATATAATGCCAAAAAGAGTGAGATATTAGTCTTCAAATCTGGTACTAAGACATACCCAATCCCGCCAATCACTCTTAGCGGTTCTCCTCTTCAGGTGGTTACTGAATTTAAATATTTGGGTCACTGGGTCACAGACACCTTAAAGGATGATGTTGACTTGGAAAGGGAGCGCAGAGCATTGTCGGTTAGGGGCAATATGCTGTCACGCAGGTTTGCGCGCTGTTCTAGGGAGGTCAAGATTACACTGTTTAAAACTTACTGCCAAACTCTGTACACGTGCAGCCTGTGGAGCAATTACACCAATAAAACCTATAATGCTCTGCGCGTCCAGTACAACAACGCCTTCAGGGGATTGTTGGGGCTGCCCCGGCGCTGCAGCGCGTCGGGGATGTTCGCTGCGTGGAGCACGAGCGGCTTCCAGGCCGTGCTGCGCAAGCGCGTGGCGTCTCTGTGGGAGCGCGTGCGCCGCAGCACCAACTCTCTCCTGAAGGTGGTGGCAGCTAGGACCGATAGTCCTATTATCGCTCATTGGATGTCCGTGCATGTCAAATCCAACGAGCATTTCATTTTTTACTAATAACTTAAATTTTAATAACTTGAATATATTGTTACTAACATTAAACATTACATATATGGATAAGGATCAATTGTCTTGTCTTGTCTGAAATAAATAATTTCATTTCATTTCATTTCATTTCAAAATTATTAGCAAAATGTTAATTAAAGTGGCAGTTGTGGTTCTCGTAAATCTTTTTATATAATAAAGAAATCACGATCCTGCTAGATATGATTATTATTTCTGACACAAAGGTTTTCTAGTTCTATATGTATAAAACCTCCGTGGATATACTTATTCTTAATATATGTATTTTGACATATTTAATTAATTTTGGAGTCATGTCTACATTATTGCGAGCAATGACGCAAATTTGTCCGATCTCTGATTATTCTGATTTACGCAGAATTTCACTCAAATTTATTGTATTTTTACCATGTTCTATTAACAAGGGCAACGCCTCCCTGGACAGTTTCAGCACCCCCTAGTTTTTTCTGAAGGTCTTTAACAACAACAATCCTACAAATAAGGGATAAGTAGTTAATTCATAATAATAACATGTGTTTTTTACGTCAGCCCATCGAGGGAATGGACAGCAATAGGAATCATGTTATAAGCGAAACGGCTAACAACCCATCACTATTTTGATTCCCCTTTCCACTTATGCGCCCACAATCATGCTAAACGAAGCCTTTAGGATTCAAAGATCTCGCTAATCCTGCCGCTATGCAACAACAACCCTGCTGTGTTCTGGCGTGGATAACAAGACAGCTGGTGAAATTCCTGACACACGATGTGTTTCATCTTAGCCCTCTATGCTGGCAACGTATCTACAATCTTTCGTTATTGCGGGTGTCCATGGCTTGTGGTGCTCACTTGCCCGTTTTCCTTCATGTCGTATTTATAAAAAAAACTTACTACGCGTAAAATTTTGTGTGGTCATGACCTTAACCATAAAATGACTAAGCAATCATCAAGGCAAACAGCAAGCGAAGCCCGGCAATCTCCACCTCTGAAAAATCTCCACCGGTACGCAATTTATATGGAAATAGCTGACCCGAAGGATCGCACGCGCAGCTTAGTCGGGGAGAAGAAAGCTCAGACTAACCAAAAAGAACTTGGGCTAAGTGTACTGTAAAACTGCTACATTGGTGTTTGTGATATCCAATTTGCCGAGGAATGTTTTGGTACCTAACTAAAAGCTGTCCGTCTGAAGGTCTGACGTTATTAGACTATTTGTATTGCTCTAATTCTCATTTCTTTTGTACATACATACACATACATAAATCACGTCTTTATCCCTTACGGGGAAGACAGAGCCCAAGGCAACAAGACCCAAAGACCACGCTTAGCATGATTGTCGGCTTTTGATATGGGGAAAAAAAAAAATTTTAACGACACTGACAGCTTTGTTGCGTCGACTTTAGTAACGTATAAAATGGCGGCCTCGTTTTATACTCGTATCCACACTTTATCGCTACAAAACACTCCTTACAGAATCTCAAGTGATTCCTGCGAAAACTGCATGCTAGTACAAACTTCATATTGAACCGGCGTTTTTATCTGAGAGTGGGCGATCTTCTTCCCGAGTGCTCTGCGCGCCACTCTCACGGACCGCTTGATACGTCTTATCGAGATGAAATAGTAAACTCCATCAGGGCCAGCTATATAAACAGTCACTTAACTTTATGGCCACTATTGTTCCAGACTTTCTTTAGATTTTCACCAGAAATATAGCAAAATGATCGTCTTTATTTGAAAAGAATACATATATCAAGTGTTTATCCCTTACTAGCTTCTGCCCGCGACTTCGTCTGCGTAGAATTATACATAAAAACCTTCCTCTTGAATCACTCTATCCATTAAAAAAACCGCATCAAAGTCCGTTGTGTAGTTTTGAAGATATAAGCATACATAGGGACATAGGGACAGAGAAAGCGACTTTATTTTATACTATGTAGTGATGATGACGAGATAGACAGAGCCTAAGATAACAAAATAAGGCCACGTTTTGCATGATTAAGGGCGTATAGGTGAAAAGGGAAATCAAAATAATGATGGGTGGCTAGCCGCATCGCCTATAACATGATTCCTAAGACTTTCGCCCATACCCTCGATGGGCTTTTACCAGCGCGGGAAGAGAAGCAACTGGTAATTTCTATGCTTTTTCTATATTCCCAGACCAGCATGGAAGAAAAACAAACTGAAGTTTGCACTTGACGGACAACAATTTTCGCATTAATCCGTGCACTGAAAATGGGCTAATATGACTAGCAAACATATCTAAAAAATACATCCCAACATCGTAAATTTTAACAATACAAAAACAAAAACTTGTCATTACGGACGAATTTTAAACACGCTCAAAAACTACGTTACTTCTACTTTTATTTCTAATAAAATTGGTAAATATCGAGTACCTCCAAATCCTCCAATACCCACGGGTGTCTTGAGCACCGCAGAGAAAAACAGCGTGACTGATTCGAAAATAACGATGATAAATGTAATGAAAGGTAATTATTAATAATGTGGCGAGCGAGTGAACGCGCTGCGAATTAAATTAACGGCTTCGTTTCATCAAACGCGCGCGGGAGCGAGGGTGTGAGTATTTAGGAACGGGATAAGTCACTGTTACCTACAAGTATTTTGTGTGGAGTGAGTCGGTACTTGGTTGAAAGAGTATTTTGTACAGTTCATAGAAACCAATTCTTGAAAATAAACATTCGAAAGAACCATTTGTAAGTGATGAAAGATTGAGGTGAATTTGAAACTCGAAAGTAGACTAACTAAACAGATCTATATGGGGAGTGTGAACGGTAAAGTTGGGAGGGGAAGGCCTAGACGGACGTTTCGAGACCAAATAGGAGACGTTTTGGAAAAAGGTCAGGTCAGGAGTACCCGAAACCGACGAGCATGTATGAAGAGATTGATGAATGTGGATGAAGCGAAAGAAGTATGTCAGGATCGTAGCAAGTGGAACAAAGTAGTCTCTGCCTACCCCTGTGGGAAAGAGGCGTGACGGTATGTATGTATGTATGTAATCATTCGCAAATATTTCACTTTTCATTTTAACACGGAAAATAGTTCAAACAACTCAATTATATCCGTTTACAAAATCTTTCGATAAACTCCAATTTAAACATTACCCGGCCATGGGCCTAGTACTTTTCCCTAGTATTTTTCCCTGGTGTCTCCCTGCAAACAACAAAACATAGCTAATATTAGCCGACATACAGATCAGCGGGGCCCATATTCAATTACTTGTCTATGTGCGGAAGGCTTGAAACTGAAACCGCCAGAACTTGCGATATAAACCGACGCCGGTGTGACAAGTGTCAGATGCGGTTTGATATTTAGACAGGGAATGCCATCCCACGTAACATGTTATATTTGGAGGTCGTAAACCAGCCTGATTAATTAGCTTTTAGTTCAAGGACGTTGGTGAAGATTCACTCGAACACGTGAACTACACAGCAGTATACAGAATTTATTTGATTGCAAGTGCCATTTCTTACTTTTAATTCTTCCATGCTGGTCTGGGAGTAAAGAAATAACATATAATGTGCCAGTTGCTTCTCTTCCCGCGCAGATGGTAAAACCCCATCGAGGGAATGGGTGATAATCTTAGGAATAATGTTATAGGCGATGCGGCTAGCAACCCATCACTATTTTGATTCCTCTTTCCACCTATACGCCCACAATAATGCTAAACGTGGCCTTTAGGTCTTGTTACCTTAGGCTCTGTCTACCCCGTAGATAAGGGATAAAGACGTGATTTATGTATGTATGTATATATTACTTTTAATTTTAGAAACCCCTACATTAATCGAGTAATCAATCAATTCATAGGTACGTCAATAGAAAGATAATTAAAATTGTATGCCAAAAATGCCTCATATCATTGGAAAAGAGCTACTGTTCAAACTTTTGGGCCGATTTTCACCAAACATAGCTAAGAACCACCGCAAGGAAACTGACTTGCGAATGAACCGCATCGCAATCGGTTCATCCGCTTGAGAGCTACGACGCGACAGACATACACACACTCGCACACATCGACGTCAACTTATTAAAAACACCCAAATTTTCAAAAGCTTAATCTCATTGGCGACGTTTTGACAACAGGTTAGGTCAAGTATCTACTCTACACCAACGAGTATGTATGAATGTTGATGAAACAAGTGGAACAATGCAGTATTTGCCTAACCGTAAAGAAAGTATGTATATATGCTAAACTCCAAAAGGACCTGTAAGCTGGACAAACATACGAAGGCATTTTAGCCCAAGCTGACAATACCGTGGGATATAGACGTGATTTGTGTGTGTGTGTGTGTGTGTGTGTGTGTGCGACAATACCGAGCGCGTTTACGGCTTTTAAAGAACGAGTCATGCCAAAAACAAAAGCGCCGCTCTATCAACGCGTCACTGACTTCTTCAATTGATCTAACTGTCATCACTATAAATAAATACTCTGCGTTTTTATAACCCAGTGAACCATCTGCCTCACTTGCCTGTGGCAGTGGCGTGGCGTCGATATAACTCGATTCCCACTGCCTATTTTAAGGCAGTTGGGCACTTGTGCAGAATTAGAGGAAAAGGCTAGTTAGCCCTTCGGTTTGCCTTCTGACGCCACTGTGTGTGTGCGCCACAACACAGGAGGGTTACGAACTTCCTGTTTCATATATTAATACACATAGTTAAGCTCACTTCGAAACAATTATTAGTTGAAAGCTCGTGGTACCGCGAGCTTCGCGAGATTTTCTCAAGTGTTTAGTTAGCGTTAATTACTAAGTTTGCAACTTTGTTTATCAATTAGTGTTTGCTTGATATTTTTGCGGGAAGTTATTTGGAAGGAATTTGTATTTATCATCTTAATCAACGATTGAGGTCCTTGCCCTGGCTACCCCATCTCAAATTCCCACCTTATCACTACATAGTATAAAATAAAGTCGCTTTCTCTGTCCCTATGTATGCTTATATCTTCAAAACAACACAACGGATTTTGATGCGGTTTTTTTCAATACATAGAGTAATTCACTATTAATTCTACGCGGACAAAGTCGCGGGCAACAGCTAGTATAGTCAGCGTCGCATAGCATCGCTTAATTTTATGGCACCAAATTAAATCAGTCCAACCCCCCCCCCCCCCCTCCTTGCTCTCATAACTGAGTTTCCTTCAAAGCAATTAACTTAGCCACGCCCTCGTTTTAAAAACAAAGCTTCCACGGCCAGCGTTATTAATAACGTTTTTATACAACAAACGAGCAAGTGAGTTACCTGGTGGCAAGCAATCACCACTGCCTATGCAGTCTAGGCCAGTGGCTCTCAAACATTATTGGTGATGGAATATAACATGATTGCTAAGGCTTTCGCCCATTCTCAATACAATATTCCGAGATAAAAAGTGGCCATTATTTTAATCTTGGATACCAGCTATCTCCGTTCCTAATTTGATTCATATCCGTCCAGTCGTTTCAGCGTAACAAACAAACAAACTCACAAACTTTCGTATTTATAATATTAGAAGCATTACTTACTTAAGTTACAAAACATCATAAAACACCAGCCTTTTCTGTGCCAATTGATATTTACGGCTGCTCCCTGCGGAACCCTGATTAATCCCGCTCCCAAGGACCCCTAATTAGTATCCCGGGAACAAGGGTACTTACGGAACGCCAATAAATTCCGCGACAACGCTACAACTCATTGATTCTGTGTGTCGGTGGCAACACGAAATGACATAGTGACATAGTGTGAATAAATATTCTTTTATTTATTTATTTTTATTTATTTTAATTCTGCACGGATAGCACGAGTGAGCTAGCGAGATGGACTACCCGACTTTAAAAAACCAACGCAAAATAAGGGATGTTATAAGCACGACGTCGATGTGTGTGTGTCTGTCTGTAGTATCGTAGCTCTTAAAGATATGCACCGATTTCGCTGCGGTTTTTTGCATTCGAAAGCCAGTTTCCTTGCGGTGGTTCTTAGCCATGTTTGGTTAAAATCGGTCCAGCAGTTTGAATAATATCAACTCTTTTCCAAAATGATGCAAGGCAAATTTCTAAATGTCACTGAAAATTAGAACACATAGAAAAAACCGAAAAGTAAAGCTATGGCCGGGTATCGAACCTGGATCCTCGTCATTCCGTGACGTGCTATACCCCCACACCACCCATAGCAGGTGGGTAAGCCTTCGAATTTTTCTACCGGTTCCTAGCTGACACATTTCCTTGTTACTATGCGATTTTTTGTCGCTAAGCATCATCTGTTTGAATGATGTGTCTGTACGACACAATTACAGAATTAAGGCATTTCTAGCATACAATTGTTATTTTTTTATTAATGTGTGATTGCTCGATTAACGCGTGGGACGATTTTATTTTTAATTTTATGTTATTCTTACTGTTTCTTTTAGAAAAAGACTGGTAGACTATCTGCTAAACGTGGCCGTAAGGTTGTTACCTTAGGCTCTGTCTACTCCGTAAAGTAAAGGATAAAGACGTGATATATGTATGTATGTAGAACACAGTAACTAACTTTAACTGCATAGATTTATAGTCGTCAGTACCAATATAAACTACAAGAAATGGAGCGAGGTCGTCTCACCCAGGGCGTTGACATCTTGAACTAGACTAGCTTCTAGTTCAACTACATATAATATACTAAGTTAACAAAAGAAAGTAGAATAAATGCAGTAGAAATGAGAGCTTTAAGGAGCATGGAAGGTGTATCACTGAAAGATAGAATAAGGAACAGTGTGATGAGGGAACGTGCTGGTGTGAAAGAGGATATTGTGACTAGATAGAAAAAAGTATGCTTAGTTGGTTTGGTCACGTAGAGCGGATGGATGAAAGTATACTAACTAAACATATCTATATGGGGAGTGTGAATGGTTACGTTGGGAAGACCTAGACGGACGTTCCGAGACCAAATAGGAGACGTTTTGGAAAAAGGTCAGGTCAGGAGTACCCGAAATCGACGAGCATGTACGAAGAAATTGATGACTGTGGATGAAGCGAAAGAAATACAATACAATACAATACAAATACTCTTTATTGAACACCACAAATCAGTACAAAACAATACAGAAACAAAGAACAAAGTAGACAATAGGCGGTCTTATCGCTTAATAGCGATCTCTTCATCATTAGAAAATATATAATATATTAGAATATATATATATTAGATATTAGAAATATGTCAGGATCGTAGCTTTCCACTCCCACTTTACAACCCAGCGGTGGACTTGCATTCCCAGCATAGCTCTAATAACGCCGTGCGCTATTTATTCGCTGTTCTATCCATGCAATGCGCCGGGGCACCCGACGAGTGCATATTGCATTCCGTCTGCACTAACGGCGGCAACTTGCGCCACGCTCTGAATTCATTACATTAAAATAACACGAGATTGTTTATTACTTCAAATTAAAGCTTCAGTAATAATGATATCTACGTGGTCTCCTTGAATAAATAAATACGAGTTTGTATAACCGTTTATTTGGTTTGTATCGACCGTACTGTGATCCACTGTGTACCACTTCAAATATTATGACTTTCCATAAAAATGTTATACATACACATGATTGTTTAATTTATATTTTTAGTGTATAAGTCAAGTCCTGTCTGACTGACTTACTCATCAACGCCCAATCCAAGACATGGTCAGCTGATATTTTTCTTAGAGGTTCCTTTTGACGTGTAGACAATCTTTCTATTAAAAAGTATCTTCTGACTGACAGAATCACCAACGCTCCTGCTAGGAATTTTGCTTTCTAGAAAATTTGCATAAAGTTACATACATACATACATATATCACGTCTTTATCCCTTATGGGGTAGACTGAGCCTAAGGTAACAAAAGGTTCAGGCCACGTTTAGTATGATTGTGGGCGTATAGGTGGATGCTAGCCGTATCGCCTATAATTCCTAAAATTTTCGCCCATTCCCTCGATGGGCTTTTACCATCTGCGCGGGAAGAGAAGCAACTGGTATATTCTATGTTTCTTCTTTACTCCCCGACCAGGTTGGAAGAATAAAGTTACTTTTATGACTTAGACCACAAAGAGAAAATTAGTAGTTTTGCAACACTGACGTATGCTATTATAGTGTACATACACATTTAGCTACTCTTAGACGTCATCTGTTCAAAGACGGCCGATGCAGAAAAGGCTTGATGACCACAACGCGCTTTAGAGTAACCGCTCATACCCAGGTCGTAGACAAGGAGACTTAAGGCGACAGCCCACGGCTGCGCACGCTGTGCACGGACATGCTACGGTGTTTTCGTGCGTAGCGTGTGCGTGCACTGCTGTTGAAACTACCGCCTTACATATTGATCCGAAGCGAACACGTACCCACGTGCGAAACGTGACCGCGCGCTGCAGTGGGGCGTCGCCTTTATAAAACCAAGCCCTTTCACAACAATGGTACACTATTGTAAATAGGCCACAATGTACTACGTAACTTCAGGTGTGCAATAAAAATAAACGAAACACCCACGTCGGAAACGATGCTCGCTATCCGAGCTATGCCTTTGTCGGGAGAAAGCTCAAAAAACGTGCGACTATTTTCAACTCGCGAGGGTTAAACTACTTTTTTTTTCTCTTCGACATTGGAGACATCTCGGGGAGGCGTTTTACACCTTCACTGAACTTATTTTTTTTTTGTTGTTTTGACTAGTAGAGTCTTTATACATCTCTACTAAAGATTAATATAATTTAAGGCTCGGGAACCTTATACATCACTTTTATAAATGTATTTAATTAAAGTAGAATTTGAGTATTCTTACTGTATTTTATTTTAATAAAATGACTTTCTGCCAAGTTTCTTGCGGCGCATTCTTCTTGGCAATGATGGTCTTTCCGAATGCGATGGTAGTTTCAAAAACATATGCAAAAGAGCCCTTGGCGGCAAATTTGCAAAAATAAATTTTCATTTTCATTTACATTTTACCTGTCTGCGTGTGTTTGACGAATTACCCTTTACAGCACTGTTAAGTGGATAATGGTTCCAAACCTGCATCCAGTTACTGCGATTAGTGTGACACATTTCACTCGCCACGTACCTGGAATAATAAACAAAAGCACGTTAAAAATATGTCCAGAATATTGTTTATCGTGGTGGTGGTCGTCGTTGTGGACAGTGGCGTAACTATAACGTCTGGGGCCGCGGGGAATTCATCAGATGGGGCTCCTTAATCAATATAAAGAAGTGCATCAGCTTCCCTTCTGTGCTCTGAACCAAGCCAGTTCGGGGCCCCGTAGAGCTATAGTTACGCCACTGGTTGTAGATTTGGTTGCGCTTGGGTTGATTTTTTTCCTAAAACAGCAGATGGGGTGCTACTGCATGAGTCAAATTTCGAAATTCAAAATTTATTTTTGCAATAAGCCGCCAAGGGCTCTTTTACATATATTTTTTAAACTACCATCGCATTCGGAAAGACCATTGCCAAGAATGCGCCGCTAGAAACTTGGCAGAAATTAATAGTCGTCCAAAGCAACGCCTGAATGAAGTATAATGTTACAGTCACCTTTGTACTGAAACTTACACATATAAATAATTATGCAGGCCCTTTGCAGCCATATACCAGTCGTCTATAAACTGTGTATCCAGCTCTAACCTCCAAGTTACTAAAATGGGGCAAAGGAGGGATTATCGGCTGGTTATCGGCAACGTGTGATCGGATATGCTTTTGTTCAGAACGCCCATCGCGCATGAAAGGCTTGGGCGTGGCGCGAGGCATTAGCGTTGGCGTCAAGAGACTATACGATCTGTTGAAATGTGAATGATAATGTGGAGCTCTACTTACTAACTACCGGTAAGAAAAGAAACATCGAAATCGGTTCACAGGCAGAATACGGATACAAATAGAATGTGTTTAATAAATGCATCGTTTCTTAAAACTGTCACACGTTTCTGTTAAAGCCTCGATGTGCGTAAGATTAAAAGCACTGTCATATCCGATATTAAAAAATTTGAACAATACACACACGATACATAGATCACGTCTTTACCCCTTACAGGGTAGACAGAGCCTAAGGTGACAAGGCCTACAGGCCACGTTTAGCATGATTGTGGGGCTAGGTATAGATGGAAAATAGAGTCAAAATAGTAATGGTTGCTAGCCGCATCGCCTATAATATGATTCCTAAGATTCTCGCCTATTTCGATGGGATTTTACCATCTGCGCGGGAGGAGAAGCAACTGGTACATTTAATTTTTTTTTTGCTTCCAGTTCTAGTCCAGTATAGAAAGGAACTTAGGTCATAACTATTCCAAATTGTCATTGCTACATATGAAGGAGGTTACTGTTGTGTTTAATGAGATGGGTTTGTATACTGCACCGCGCTCCAGTGAAACCGCTTCCACTTATAACTTGGACAGTCTCTAACAGAACAATCCTACGGATCTTTATTGTAGCCGACAAATAAAGGTCTCTTCGACCAGCCGCGTAGATCTGCCTGTAACGAAGCCTTGCTAAAGACCGTCTAAAGATCCGAAGCTCACATAACGGTGGTTGACAATTAAACGCGTTCAATTGTTTCACCAATGCCAGCTAGCCATTTATAATCATAATCATAAAACAAGGTAGTTCAACAACGCCCTGGAAACTTAATTGACAAATTTACGACTGATTGGAAATATAAAGTGTAGAAATATAAGTGTTTCGTGGTAAGTAAGGTACTCGTAGTTTAAGCAAGTTTCTGTAAGACTTTCACCTGCCCTTTACAAATCTTAAATTATTAGCCAACTCATAAAACCCTCTCGCACTCCAGCGCCAGGTCACTGACTTACACGTACTTATCTCGTAATTTCAGACACTCCACTAAGTATTTGGTACTTAATGAACCACAAATTAACATCAAGATTTAGGCGTTCATTAAATTAATTACTGACTTTATTTATTACTTAACTAGCTTTCTCACGCGGCTACGTTATGTTGGGACAACGTATCGCCCAACCACTGCTAGATTCAGAAGTTAAGCTACATTTCAAATATGTGCACACAAATGTTATCTAATAAAGGAAAAACATAGAATGTACCAGTTGCTTCTCGTCCCGCGCAGATGGTAAAATCCCATTGAGGGAATGGGCGAAATTCTTAGGAATCATGTTATAAGCGATGCGGCTAACAACCCATCACTATTTTGATTCCCCTTTCCACCTCGCCTACAATCATGCTAAACGTGGCCTTTAGGTCTAGTTACGTCAGGCTCTTTCTACCCCGTAAGGGATAACTAGTATCTTCTTGTATATCTTGCGACAAATTACACCAATTGACCTAGCCCCAAACTAAGCTAAGCTTGTACTAAGGGTACCAGGCAACGGATAAACATACTTATATAATGTAGATAAAT
This sequence comes from Pandemis cinnamomeana, assembly GCA_932294345.1. Lineage (NCBI taxonomy): Eukaryota > Metazoa > Arthropoda > Insecta > Lepidoptera > Tortricidae > Pandemis > Pandemis cinnamomeana. The sequence continues at coordinate 9,614,832 of OW028726.1, read as the reverse complement.
ACATACAATATTCATGACTCGGGCACAAACATTCGTATTAATCATACAACTGTCTCATATAGACGTGACTTGTGTATGTGTATGTATGTATGTAAAAAGACATAGAAAATATAGATTAAGCTTTGACAAGAAAGCGAGAGAAACCTCATGCGGCCTTTTTACAAACGCAGTTTTTTTCATTATTCTTTACATTAAAGCCGGGTATTTATTATTTATAAAAATGTAGAATACTCGTAGGTACATCTTTTGATCCCTTGTTAACAACAAACGCACGTTTTAGAATAAGAAATACACCGGGGAAGGCAAAGGCTTGCTATTTAATAAATATGCTGTGATTTTATACAGAGTTTATTCAACGAACAGTTTCCGTATAATGTGCGAGGTAGAAAAACGGAGGGAATCGTCGAAGCAGCATCCAGTAATATTTCCCATTAACATAATAACCAGTCCCGGGTATCGGGGGCTCGGCGCAGATTAAACGCGGGATTCCCGGGAAGAGGCCCGTGGCCCTTCCACCGCACTATTGTTGACTGTGATTGCTATATTGTGTGAGGAAATAAATTTTGCACAAAAAAATGCTTTGAATCGTCTTGCAATTTTTGGTTGGGTTCGTGCACGGTTCAATCGTTTCAACACTACTAGCTGTATACTTTGAATCATGGTGATCCACTGTGTACTATGTCTTAAATTAATTCAAATTAACGTGTCAGTTTCATTATTTCTACTTGTAGCAGGGGGAGAAGTAAACACGTTCAAAACACGCCTACACTGATTTTATTAAAACAGTGCTTCTAGTTTCTTAATGTATTTGACAGTCGCTCTGTTTCGAATAAACATGAATGAATAAGTACATTATTGGAGATGAGAGCAAGTAGTTTGGAGTGACGTTCATGCAGCTGTTGCACTTGTACTCGATCTTACCAACATTATTTTTCAATCATGTTTATTCAGAGCACAGCAACTGTCAAATACATTAAGGAACTAGAAACACTATACTATAAACTTATGCCAAAATAATAACGTTAACTAGTTTATTTGTCAAAAATCTAACGTAAGAGCATGTTATAGGATAAAATAAGATAACCTTTAGTATGCGTTAGACACGGGTTCGTATCAAATTTAATGCTGTCATATTCTATTTTTATTAAAATGAGAATAGGATTAGTCACTTGAGACAAACGAGATTGGAACGCCGTTTTTTCGCTCTCCGCATACGAGACGTTACCAAGCAGTTGATAACCGTTTATGAATAACGGTTAATAAATAACCCTTTCGTCTTCGAGTAGAGGCCTCACACTAAATCCAGCAAATCGACATTTTGATTCCACCGCTAAATTAAAAGTAAATAAAACGTCTTAAATCTTAATAAAGCGATACAGCGCCATATTTATGGCTGTCCCGATACGGGCGATAGCACTTTACATTCCGGCTATTTTCCTTATATTTTTACTGGAAATTTACAGGTAAAAAGCTGAGTCGGGTCGGGTAATATTTTACTAGCGACTTGAGAGGTTTTTGAAATGTTTAGATTTATTTCGGTGGCGCTGCTTGGCGTCGAGATTGAGTTGGTTTTAGTGGCTTTTGAAAATTGCGCAAATAAGTTTTTTTAAGGTTTAACTTGCGATGTTCGTTGAAGTTAGTTTTCATGTCGTATCTCAACCATATTATGGTACCTAGTATTAAAAACAAAAATAAATCGTTGAGTAGTTTTGACCCCCGAAACGAACGAGTATGTATGAAGAGATTGATGAATGTGGATGAAGCGAAAAAAGTATGCCAGGATCGTAGCAAGTGCAAGTAGTCTCTGCCTATTCCTGTGGGAAAGAGGCGTGACGGTATGTATGTATGTATATGTAGTTTTGACGATTATCTCATGAATACGTTTTGTCCTGTAGCTTTCCCTGTTGTCTGTCTATCTGTCCATTTCTCGCAGGTTAATATTTAAGCTAGGTATCCGAGGTCCTACTATCATCATATCAGTCGTTGGACGTCCACTGTTGGACATAGCCCTCCCCAATAGACCTCCAGTTGCCTCAGTCGGAAGCGGCTGGCATCTACCATGCACCCACGACTTTAACCAGTAGGCTATTACCTAACTCGCTCGCAATCGCCATCTTGTTCATTTTGACAGTTCATGTATCGGCTGACAATTGGCATCGGAATCAGCGATGGCGATTGCGAGCGAGTTAGAAAGAAAGAAATAAATAATAAAAGTTTATTTATGACAATCACAAAACATCAAATAAAATAAATTAAACACACTTAAAACAATACAGATAAATTGTCACAAAATGGTCCCAACTCAGCATTTGCTGGCCTTACAGCCAGCGCTGGTCTTCCGTTGGGACCGTAGGGTGATTACATTAAATAACAGTAAGAAATAGACACTAAACATAATAAAATATAATTGGATGTGGTTGCCCGGCCACAAAGCCCTTTGTCTTTAAAAAGGAAATAATGAAACAAAATAAGCATAGACAACCACATCACAGACAACAGAAAAATAGAAGGAAAGGAAGTGAAGTTAGGTAATAAGCCTACTGGTTCTACTATAGTTTTACCGAATTAGGTCCTAACACTAATAAATGTACACACGCAAAGCCTGCCTAATCAGCGGCGTTTGCAACAAATAAACTAATCCTGAATTAACGGTAGGACATGTCCGGCGCCATTATACACGCTAACGCGTAATTAAAGCGTAATTTACGTCAGCAGACATATAAATCGAGATCGAGGCTGTTTTGTGAACATAACTGTATGTTAACAGGCTGATTGAGGACCTCAGCAGCACTATTATTGTTAGTATTGTTCCCGCGACAAGCAAATTCTGCGCAGACGGATTCGCGGGCAACAGTTAGTGAGTAATATCGATAGAATAGTTATCTAGATACCAGATAATCCTAGGTATTCTGCATATTTGTCTAGTACTCATAACACCCTACTAACCCTTACTATAAGCCTTACTAGCGCTTACTTTGGGACTAGGTCAATTTGTGTGAATTGTTCCCTAATATTTATTTATTTATTTATTTATTTATTTATTTATTTATTTATTACTAACTAGTCTAACCGGTTTATGTCCGCTAGACCGGTATTAATAACGGAATAAATAACCGCATAATTAGACGCAACGGATTAGTTTCATCGTCGTTGCCGTTCGTTATAGTAACACTAGCTTGTGCCCGCGACTTCGTTCGCGTAAAATTAAACGTTCATTAGGGATAATGTAGGTTTCTAATGGTGAAGATTTTTTCAATGCAAATAAACAATCAAATCTTTCCCCATTATAATAGTGTTGATAACAAGATGCTAAAGCGTTTTAAGCTCAATAAGACTGTAATCTCAAAGAGAGAGAGAGAGAGAGAAAGAAAGAGAAACATTTATTTACACACATTCGATACACGTAGATATATAATAGGAAGAAATACAATATACTTAGGAATAGTACCGATATGGTGTAAAATGGGCCCCACCCAGCATAGGTAATGTTGCGGCAATCCGCAACGCTGTTTTTCAGTAGGACCCAGATAAAATTAAAAAAACCGGTCAAGTGCGAGTCGGACTCGCGCACCGAGGGTTCCGTATCATTATCTATAAATATCTAAAACCAGTGTAAGCAGAGCCCTGTTCCAAAGCAAAATGTACGCAGTGTGGGGTTACTTTATATTGGTCACTGCTATATACAGACATACATACACATTTACGGTTTTCGCAATTATTCTTTAATCTGTGCTATAAGACCTACCTTCATACCAAATTTCAAGATTCTGCGTTCACGGGAACTACCTTGTAGGTTTTGATTCCCTTGAGAGTTGAAAATTTGCGGAAATTTGCGGCATAAACGGCTGTATCTTTTGATTGCGTTGGCTTAGAAGTTTGATTTTTTCACAGCTTCAAGGGACAGTAGACCTGAGTAATTGATATAAATTTCAGCTTCATACCTCCACGCGTTCCTGAGAAAAAGGGTCTTGACAGACGGACGGACGGACGGACAACAAAGTGATCCTATAAGGGTTCCGTTTTTTCCTTTTGAGGTACGGAACCCTAAAAACGAAACATAAAATACATATCTATTGCACGCGTGAAATAGCAACACTGTGTTTGTTCAATAACTCCAAACTACACTACAACCTCTTTAATCCGAACCCCGAAAATGCCCCCCCCCCCCTCCCCGTGCGAACTAGTGGAGCGTTCGTATTATAGTATACAAAGAATTTATAGGGCATTTTTATGGAATAAAACAAAAAAATACACACACCATAATGCAACAAGACCTAAAGGCCACGTTTAGCATGATTGTGGGTGTATTGGTGGAAAGGGGAATCAAAATAGTGATGGGTTGCTTAACCGCATCGCCTAAACCATTATTCATATGCCCATTCCCTCGATGGGCTTTACCAACTGCGCGGGAAGAGAATCAACCGGTATGTACATTTTTTCTTTATGGAGCAAAACAAACAATATTGTGTAATTAAACGTGTCACTGTAAACGTAACATTAATTATACCTTTTAAAAAATATATTTTAGTTTGTCGAGTAGTATTTAATGAATGACAATTAAAAATCTTTGTCTCTATTTTTTGTTAAAAAGTGAAGAACTATGTAGGCGTAGTAGGCGGGGGAGGGCGTTCGGATTAAAGAGGTTGTAGTGTACATAAGTACGACCTTCTCAACAAACAGTTAACAAACTAATGAACGAAAGATAATAAGCACGTACTAACGTAAGACTAACGTAGTAAACACCTCCGATGGCTCCAACACGTAGACGTTAAAGGTGCCACGTAAACAGCCCCTAATATTAGGTCGCGCTCACACCAGAGACGCGGCCTTAGGGGGGCGTGATTCTCAAAAAAAAACATTAAATTTAAAATGTAAAAAATCTCCACGCATCAATCGAAAAATAATAAAAAATATGCCAAAAATGCCTTACGTCAATTTGGAAAATTGATGATACTCAATAAACTACTGGACCGATTTCTGCAAGGAAACTGGGTTTCGAATGAAAAGGAATAAGTGAAAAAGTTGCATCGAAATCGGTGAATCCGTTTGTGAGCTACATTGCCACAAACAGACACACACAAATACATCGACATCAAAAGTACAACATCCTCTTATCTAGTCGCTTTTTTTGCCAGCGAGCCTGCTTACAGTCGATGGGTAATGCTTAATAGTACATTAGGTGTGAACGCGCCCTTACTTGGAAAAACTTGCCAAAACAAGATGGCGGAGCAAGATGGCGCTCAATGTGTCGATACGGGAAGATTACTTCGTAATTTTCCGAATTCCATTCCCATTTCTACTACTATTTCCCGTTTCTACTAGCTTCAGCATTTTTCGTAGAATTCTTACACCAAAACAACTACATAAATAGATTAGATTAGATTTTTTTCTCAAAGCCGATTCATACATTCAAACATTATAAACTCAAGTGAAACTTATTTGTTGGAAAAAGGTCAAAAAACAAAGCAGAAAAAACAACGGAAGCACCAATACAAACGCCTGATTTTTTTTTTCAAGCGACACTGAAATTAAAACATAGAAAAATCCGAAAAGTAAAGCTATGGCCGGGAATCGAACCCGGATCCTCGTCATTCCGAAGCGACATGCAGTAAGTGTGGTCCTTTTGGCGCTAATCAGGACCTACCTATTTACTATCAAATGCTAGTTACCTGCTATGGGTGGTGTAGGGGTATAGCACGCGTCACGGAATGACGAGGATCCGGGTTCGATTCCCGGCCATAGCTTTACTTTTCGGATTTTTCTATGTGTTCTAATTTTCACAGACATTTAGAAATTACCTACCTATTTATTTTTTCATTAATTTTTTAACTACTAACACAGCTTGTGTTTCTAAAAAGCTTACTACGCACTAACTTCCTAACCAATCCTAGTTAACACTTTCCGTCCGACAATGGAATCTGCAGCCGATGATCAAGGGGGGGGGGGGGGGGGGGGGGTAAAGCAGCAGGCAAGGCCCTTGCCGTCCGAAAACAATTTACAAAAGGCCCAATAAAAAGCCCCAAAAGCGCCCAAAAGCTGATACAGGGTGAAAACGAATCGAGGAAAGTTCGGGCCCGCAGTAGGGTCGGCAAAAACGAATACCCATTGCCCCACCTTAGTGAACAATGGAGGGTTAGTACCGTCATTCCCTGGGTTTGCCAAATGGCGTCATCTAGCCTCTTTGAGACTTAAATCGGCTTGGTTTCATAAAGAATTGACAAATTAAGGTGAGCCAATCGTTATGGCGTTATTTGTTGTGATAATGTGCCGTGGCAGAGTTTGTTTTCACGATAGGGTCCGTCCTAAACCTAAGATCAATTACCTAGATCGATAACCAGATAGTTTTGTGGCTAGTGCACCTGACTATGAAGCTTGTGCTCCCGCTGCGATTCGAAAAAATTACTCAAAATATCCTACTAATATTAAAATGTGAAAGTTTGTGAGAATGTTTGGATGTTTGTTACTCTTTCACGCCAGAACGGCTGGACAGATCTAGATGAAATTTGGAACATAGATAGATTATACTCTGGAATAACACATAGGCTACTTTTTATCCCGGAAAATTGCGTAATTCCTGCGGGATAGCGATAACGAATTCTATGCAGACGAAGTTGCGGGCAACAGCTAGTAAAGAATAAAATTGTAGGCTGTTGTGTTTATGGTAAAAAATATTGAAGTAGAGCACATAACACACACACACTCATAAATACTTGTCTTCTTGTTACCTCAGGCTCTGTCTACCCCGTAAGTGTATGTAAATTAAACCAGGCCAACCATAGACTGAATTACTCTGGAATAAATCTAAGACAGCTCGCAGAGCCAGCCTTAAAGCTGTAACCATTTTCCGAGCCACAATAAATGTAGCGCATTTCCTCCGGAACACAGTATACTGAAACCTGGCGAGTACTGAAATAATACAAATACAGAAGACATAAACAACTGGCTAAGTCGGAGATCAACTCGGCCGTTGAGGTTCCGTACGTTTTATTAAATACACTGGTATGGTATTCATCTCTATGCGAATGCGGTGAGACTAGCAACCCGTCACTATTTTGATTCAATTTTCCACCTAAACGCCCACAATCTTGCTAAACTTAGACTTTGGGTATTGTTACCTTAGGCTATGTCTACCCCATAAGGGATAACGTGATTTGTATATGAATGTGTATTACATCTCTGTACAAGCTAATCATGTAAAACATGCTAAACATGGCATTTAGGTCTTGCTATCTTAGACATAATCTACCCCATCAGGGATAAAGACGTGATTTATGTGTGTATGTATGTATGTACTAAAAGGACGTCCTCAATTCGTCGGGTTTTTTATGCATAATATTATGTTCACACATTTCTCGGACACTATTTCAATGGGGGCTATCGCGTGCGAATTCACCAAGCTGGAAAGGGGAATCGAAACAGTGATGGGTTGCTCGCCGATTATATAACATGATTCGTAAGATTTTCGCCCATTTCTCGATAGGCTCTTACCATCTACGCGGGAAGAGCAAGAGCTTTTGTTGAGAAGAGAGAGAAGAAAGAAAGCATTTTTTTTCGTTACCATTTTACTACGGAACGCTAAAAGACAGACTCGAGCGCTTAGTCTCTTGACAATAGAGTCGGGTGCTGTTTGAGCTCTATGCTAATATAGGAAATATAATATTTGCTTTGAATTCAAAATGCACCGGCAACGGACTGAGCAGGACTACTGCGTCACATCAAGCATTTGTCTTCGCGAAATGTTGAGTAAGTAAGTAAGAGTAAGAGAGTAAGTAACAAGATCTAAAGGCCACGTTTAGCATGATTGTGGGTATATAAGTGGAAAACGGAATCAAAACAGTGATGGGCTACTAGCCGCATCGCCTATAACATGATTCCTAAGATTTTTGCCCATTTCCTCGATGGACTTTTACCATTTGCATTCTATGTTTTTCTTTACTCCCAGACCAGTATGGAAAGGAACTTAGGTCATAAATATTCCAAAACGAATTGCAATCCACCTTGATACACTCTAGTGTAACAACGCCACAACTCTAACTTCTACATGCTTACGTTCTAAACCCACACTCAGTGACATTCAAGTTCAAAATCACGTGGCAATCTACTTTAAATCGCGCTTTTGTATGTTACATTCACGCTGTTTCAGTCACAGTCTCATTTATGATCTGATTTATACGTTTATTGACATTAAGTGTGTCAATAATCGACGTTAGTAACGGATATAGTTATTAGAGCATTTACCACGCCTCTGTGACGACTGCGGGTGCGGACCTTACCTGTAATAAAAAAGAGTTTGTTAACATTTATTTGGTAACAAAAACACTAGTTACTTAAGCGAAAACAAAGCAAAGTATATCTGCATATGAGTGAATGCAACAGAAACATTATGTCAACACCATGCTTAAAAACTGGAAAGTTCATAAACGAATGTGCTTTACATGCCTTATATAGGCTTCCGTACTAACGAAGGCGTTGCTTTCGCTCACCGAATTGTTAGTCTGTCTCACAGTTACAGGGCTGTATCTTTTTAACCCAGCAGACTATACAAACTTTCACAAATTGTTTATTAGTATAGCCGGTATAACTTTACAATACAATACAATACAATAACTCTTTATTGAACACTACATTATAACAACCAAAACAGAAAAAAGGTATACAGAATATTACAAGGTAACAATAGGCGGCTTTACTTGACTAGTAGTACATCTCTACATAAACTAATATATTAATTTAAGGCTCGGGAACCTTATCCCATTTATAAATGTATTTAAATTAAGTAGAATTTAAGTATTCTTACTGTATTTTACTGTGAAAAAATGACTTTCTGCCAAGTTTCTTGCGGCGAATTCTTCTTGGCAATGATGGTCTTTCCGAATGCGCTGGTAGTTTTAAAAAAGTAATGTAAGAGCCCTTGGCGGGCAATTGGCAAAAATCAAATTTTGATTTTGATAACAAATAACCCTCGAGCCTTAAAATACCAACTGGCAAGAACCACGTCTCAATCAAAGCCATCATTTTAGTCGTCGCACCAACGCTGGCACAAGACTCATAAAATAAAGTGGTTTAAACAAAACTGCGTAACAACTATAGAGGATTATTAATGCACCTATTAAAACCTAGGTCCAGCTTAGCATGGCACAGGGTTTTATGTAGCGATTAATTTAGATTCTAGACACGCCATTCCGCGATCCATCATAAACCAAAATGCGGTAGGAAACGCGGTCGGATCGCGCCATTTGTAATATTGTAATGGCCGTTTCTCACGGCTTCAGCTATTTACAAACAACTGTAACGAGGTGAACCGGTCAACGAACTGCTAATGTTAAGGATAGCCGGGAGTCAGCCTTAGGGTAGACCGGGTGTAGCCGCTTATCCAAAGGCAAATGCGCAAAGAAATTTTTTTTAAACTACGCACATAAATTCCACCAAACTTAGCACGAGCGCGGCGACGAACCAACGGTCCTCTGCTTGAGAGGCCAAAGGTCAAACCACTAAGCTATCAAGGCACAACTAACTAACGATTGACCCCTATATATCCAGATGGAAGGTGCTGAGCCTGAACAACTAGGATTTGATACCAGGCTATTACAGCTTTGCAACAAGGCTACTATGACTTTGCAACTAGGCTACTATGACTTTGCAACTAGGCTACTACGACTTTGCAACCAGGCTACTACGACTTTGCTACCAGACTACCTCGGCTCTCCGTCATCGCGCCGCCCCTATTCTAAATCACATTTAATATTAATTAAACTCAAGAGCGAACTCCCAATTAATTAAGAGTAAAATAAATCAAGCTGTTGACAAAGGAGTATTTTATTATAACGAACCACCCCGGAGCACTTGCGCTATAAAAATACCTACACTTCCATAATGTCCGGCTTAAATTCATAACGGACAAATTAAAATACATTGCTGTGCATTATTTTACTTTTTAAGTGGTTTTAGGAGCAATAAAAACAGAAGACGTTTGGATTACATTACATCCAGTAAGCTTAAATGCTAATTTAACTATGTAAATAGTATCTATTAAACCTGTGAATGATCAAAAAGGCACATTACCACAAAACACAGCACGCGCATAAGCATGCTTATTAGCACGCTTAAAAATGTGCTGTTCCACGTGCTGTCTTCAAGCATACTTAAAATTTGCATACTCATTACCGGCACGTGTCTAATACACATGATAGCATGCACCGAAATGAGCATGATTCCCCAACACAACTAGTATAGGGCACGTGAATTAGTATCATTTTATATTACGGTTTGGTTTCATTACCATCGTCAGTTTAGCAAATGTCATAAATTCGATAATCCTTTCGTTTGTCTGTAGATCCGCCACTACAATTCCCATTGGATAGGAATAGCCAAATTATCACTGACGAAATCGCGGACAAAATCTAGTACAGAAATAAACACATTAATAAACTGATTTATTTCTGTCTATAAACTGCAAAAACATGAAGTTAATAAGTGAATGTTGCCAGCTCTTGGCGTGAGCTATTAAATTGCCTTGAACCGCACTATAATGAGTTTTGTTGCCATAAATTGAATTTAACGGCAGTGTTTTGGCGCAATAGCCCGTCTTCACGAACATAGGCACCCAGTATGTAGGAACCTGTGTTGCCAGTTGGAAGGCTTAAAACTTAGCAAAGTGGGGAAACTAGGTGGGAACAATTGGGAACTTGAGGGACAACATATTTAAAGTAATCTGCATAATAACGAGTGATAGAACTAATATTTATGGTATCCAATAATTTGAAATATCATCATCATTTCACTGCTGGACATAGAATTTCCTTAATCATCTCCACGACCATCGGTTTCCATGCTGGTCTGAGAGCAAAGAAAAAACATAGAATGTACGAGTTGCTTCTCTACCCGCGCAGATGGTAAAAGCCCATCGACGGAATGGGCGATCATAATAGGAATCATGTTATAGGCGATGAGGCTAGCAACCCATCACTATTTTGATTCCATTTTCCACCTATACGCCCACGATCTTGCTAAATGTGGCCTGTAGGTACCTGTTACCTTAGGCTCTGTCTACCCCGTAAGGGATGAAGACGTGATTTGTGTGTGTGTGTGTGTGTGTGTGTGTATGTGCGGTTCCGAGCATTTCGCCTTCCAGTACGCTGTCGCTACTCTAGAACTTTAAGGCCTCAACGGTCATCGGTTCTACGACTAATATGCCCACTGTCACCTAAGGTGTGGAATTCGTTAAGCTACGTCGGTATTTGGTTCTTCCGGCCGCCTTATTCCTGATTCGATCTCGCAAAAGACACTCCAAGCATGTCTCTTTGAATTGCCTAGAGTGATCTTCTCATAAGGCCCAATGTAAGATACCACGTTTCATTTCCATATGTCATCGCTGGCAACAAATTAAATTGAAAAATACTTAAATTATAGCGAGCTTAATAAACTGAGGCCACATTATACCCAAAAAAAAGCTTGAAAGCAAAGCTCTACTTAAAAGTGTTTAAGATCAACAAAGGAGGGTTTCACAAAAAAGTCGGAAACCTTGGAAGACTGGCAAAGTTTCCAACAGTTCCCGAACTTTTCCGAAGCGACCCCAACTAAAAAAAAGCCGATAGTTGGAGACAATACAAGACGGTGTCCCGCCATCTCAAGTCCAACAATCTGAATTGCCTTTTGTTACTTTCTTTGATTTGGACGACTTTTTGCCTAGTTTCATTATGGCAATGATTATCTTGTCGAAAGCACACCAGTATAAAATAAATGCAGTAGAAATGAGAGCGTTAAGAAGTATGGAAGGCAGTGGACGTCTCCCGGCTGATATGATGGCGATGAATATTTATTTCACAATGCCCATTACCGTATTTATTTGCAAGTCGAAAGACAACTTAACAGATCATTATTTATGTGTTTGGTCTTTCTATGGAAGCTGAGACAATACGCTTATAGTCGATGGACACGCTAAAACTGGATTTGGATTTATTTTTAACGTGCACATTCGTCGCAGAAACATAACCATTAATCCTCAAATAAACCTTTTTTATATTTTGATAAAACAAGATCAACACTTCGAACCTCATTACCGTCGCTTCTAAAATGTCAAAGGGCTTCTATTTACTGTCAAAAATCGAGTAAAAGCAAACAGACGATCGAAAAGAGGCAATCAATGGGGATGCTTCGGATAATGAGGGAGACGCAAAGATTACTGATGTACCGTGTAGGGTGTAGGTGACACCTACACAATGTTACCAGGGGAAAATACGATATATATATGGCAGAGCAAGTGTTTTCTTTACCATTTTTTATGACACAGTTTTCATCCCTCCAGGGATAGGCAAAGGAAACAATGTTCATACAGTCATTGTCAAATTGTTTTGTTAATTATTAAATCTATGGTGTTTTAAGACGTACATTGAACATTGAGTGATAAAAGAAAATAAACACGCATCTCTGTCACAGAGCCTTATCTCAGAGAACCCTTCGCGTTTAAGTCCGTCTCGCACTTGGTCGGTAATTAACAAATATTATAAATAATAAAATAAGTGACTAACATTTTCACCCTAAACTAACAGCCAAGCTACAAATTTGTATATACTGAACTCAAGTGAAAACTATTCGCCTTCTACACTATAGCAGCATCCAATCCCGTTAGCGTCCCGTCATATTTTTGGTAAGCTCCACCCTTTTCTACTCCTATATAGCCCGTAATCCCGCTGTAAAAACAGCGCACCGACGTAACATCGCACGTTGGCTCCGATACGCAAAAATACTGCAAATGGCGTCCAATAAAATCAACAAGTGAACGGCTTTGAACGGCTATACGCTCACCAGCGAGCAAGGGATATTGGCTGGACATAAAAGCATAAAAGAAAGCCAATAACGCACGGTTTTTCCTGTACATATCGCGGCTGGTAACTATAGTTGAGAAACTGTATTGTATCTCAACCAGCGTGTGCTTGTGTGGGGAGTGCCACAATAGAGAGATCTCTCTCCAGGCAGATCTTATGCCTGGGGACCGAAGTCCGAAGAAAGAGAGTTGAAAGTTGTATTTATGCAGCCGCGTTGAGAAACTTCGTTATCGGCATGTAGAACGATGTGACAGCTGTCATTAGAACTGGCGCTAGCTACTCGTGTGTCGAAGTAGTTATGTAGAGGCCAACTAGGTGGCGCTAGGGTCGCTACACTTGTATGGCCCGTATGGACATCGGTATTTGTGGTGTTGCAAGCTTTGAAACGGGAAATGTGGCCACTCACTGCGGCTTCTTTGCGAGTTTCAATGTCACTCCGAGAGCTTTGGAGAGCACCACCATACAAGCAACTACAAAAGATTGCAGACGCGTTGCCAGCCAGTTGGATAAGATGGAATACCACATCAATATCAGCCAAAAGACGTCCACTGTTCACCCAAAGAGCGCCTTAAAGACCGGTCTTGCGCGGCCCACGTCCAGCGTACTCCAGACCGCGATCTTCACCAGCTCACTGATACCTCGGGTGCCAGTATTTCCACTGGTTGTCTTCTCCACGTCGGAACCCAGCAGCGCAAGCATGCAAGCTTAGCAAAATTAGCAAGTAAGGTGTTATCGATCCGGACGGAACTCAATTGAAATTTCTAATGTCAGTGAAAATTAGAACACAGAAAAATCCGAAAAGTAAAGTTATGGCCGGGAATCGAACCCGGATCCTCGTCATTCCGGGACGCGCGCTATACCCTTACACCACCCATAGCAGTTAAAGTAAAGCTATGGCCGGGAATCGAACCCGGATCCTCGTCATTCCGTGACGCGTGCTATACCTCTACACCACACATAGCGGATGGGTAGTCTTCGATTTTTCTACCTGTTATACTAGCTGTCACGTGACCTTTGTTACTATGCGAATTTTTGTAGCTAAGCGTCATCTGTTTGAATGATGTGTCCGTACGACACAATTACAAACTCCCGTGGAACATCTACTGCTCACCATATGTGTTCAATTTTCACTGACAATTACAAATTTTCGTCCGTAAAACCGTAATAGTAACCATAAAGATCAAGAAATAAAAATTCTTGTTTCATTTGATAGGAACTCAATTTATTTTGATTATTCGTGGGAACAACAAAACAGCCTGAATTATGTAATATTAAAAGAACTCGTGTTTCACATTTGGAAAGAAGTGGGTGTTTCCATGGCCGATGTTGCGTGCCCACACCGCTGTCAATCAATAAGTGAGAAATATAACGACGTAATGACAGTATTAAGTGCCACGATGTACATAAATTAGATACACAATAACACGAAAGGTTCACCTGTCAGTGTGATGTGAAATTGATCAAGTTTGGGCTTGCAAGGCGAAGATGTAGATACAATTCTCGGAATACAACGAGAACCTGACTATGAAGTTCGAAGTCCCCCGGGACTCTCTCATATCGCTCGTATCTTACATTAATCCAAAATTACAAGATGGGAGGTCTTTGTTCTTCCCCATCGATAAGTGAATGTAAAATATGAATATTTACTTCCGAGTTTTAGATGTTTAATGTCTATTTACGTTTTATCTGTTACCTAGTAGTACTCGTAGTAGTAGCTATAGCACAAGCTTTGCTAAGTTCGGGACTAAGTCAATTGCCCTTTCATCATCAGCCTATGTTAGTCCACTGCTGGACATAGGCCTCCCCTAATGAGCGCCATAACGCCCTGTCTTTAGCTTGACCCTTGAATTGCCCTTTATCTTGATGATATTTAGGAAATAAAACGAACAAAAATAATTGAAAGTGTAGTCTCTTTCCTATATAGTAGCAACGTTTGGAAGACTAGTGCCAGCTTAGATGTTAAGCGTTACATAATCATGACTGTAAATAACACGACGCTGGCAAAACTAGAATTCCTTCCACGGTTCAATGTTTCATCTACAACTATTATACTAATTAATATTCTGCTGCAAGACAGCCCAAACCTAGAGTATTGACTGAAATACCTGACCTGTTGTTTCATTCTGTTCGCCAAGTCAACAAAGTCAATAAAATCGAGATTACGCAAAAATGCGTCTACAGAAATCAAACGTTATTGGATCAGGATTCGGCCATTCAGCAATACTGGCAATACCGAGACAAGATGGCGGATCGCTGAGGTATTATTTGGCATTCGGAATACAAAATCGGCAGTTGAGTATTTTGTTTGCTACTTCGCTAGAACGGAAACGTGGCTGTTATTTCTCATATTTCTGAGATAACATTTAAGTGGAAACGGTGGCGGGGATCTAGGGATGTTCAGGATTTTTACAAGCTTTAACTTTCTATGACGACCGGATGGCCCAGTGGTTAGAGAACCTGACTATGAAGCTTGAGGTCCCGGGTTCGATCCCCGGTCGGGGCAGATATTTGTATGAAAAATACGAATGTTTGTTCTCGAGTCTTGGATGTTTAATATGTATTTAAGTTTGTATTTATCTATATAAGTATGTTTATCCATCCGTTGTCTAGTGCCCATATTACAAGCTTTGCTTAGTTTGAGGCTAGGTCAATTGGTGTCAATTGTCCCAAGATATTATTATTATTATTATGTCATATCTTTATCCCTTACGGGGTAGACAAAGCCAAAGGTAACAAGACCTAAAGGCTACGTTTAGCATGATACAAAATCATACTATTAGAAACTAGCTGTTGCCCGCAACTGCGTCTGCATAGAATTCTTCTATCGCTATCCCGCAGGAATTACCCAATTTTCCGGGATAAAAAGGAGCCTATGTGTTATTCCAGACGATAATCTATGTATGTTCTAAATTTCATCCAGATCTGTCCAGCCGTTCTGGCGTGAAAGAGTAACAAACATCCAAACATACTCACAAACTTTCACATTTATAATATTAATAGGATACGGCTTGAAGTCGGTCTGAAGTTCTCTCCCGCAAATAAATATAAACGAAGATAGGAGAAATCCACTAAATTACTAACAGTAACTATTTTACTGCCAATCTCACTAATGCCCTCTCTGGGACCTGCATTCCCGAATAAAAGCAGGTTTAACTTAACTGGTCCACAGCTAAACGCGAGATGAGAGCCCGAGTAGCTCGCTCCACGAATTTAAAGAGAAGTTTTAACAACTATTAGAAAATGAAACGACTAACCAAGTCCGAGTCGGAATAGTGGATTTAAGTTTCTGCGCCACGACAAAACGGTTGACAAATTCTGTGAAGTGTGACACAGAGGCAAGATTATCGACGGATAGCGGTATAGACTAGACGACCTAGTAATGTACCCACAGACCAATTGACAACGTGCTTCTATATTATACATGGTAATGAAGAAAGTACGAGTGCTGCGCTGTGTGCCTTGCACAGTTTACAGGAGTGAGTGACGTCCATCAATTCCTATTATGACTTTCATCGTCATTCTAAGATATAGCTCTTGTCGGTGGAGACCTAGGCCCTCACCATGACGTCTTAATGCGATTCAATCCCGATTCAGTTTAGGTTCGCTCGCTGTCAGATCCATACGAAAACTGACAGCTAAAACCTGAACTAAATCGGAATTGAGTCGCATTAAAACGCAGTGGAAAGGCCCCAGGTTGTAACGAATGACTGAAACTACTTACGACTTCCATTAGTAGTTCCAAAACCGTTTCCGAGGTACTCCAAGACAACAAGGGCGGGAGATAAAACAGTCGTGCCGTAATGTTTCTTAGAAGTTAGTTCCGAAGTCAGGCCACGGCGATACGGTCTCTGTTTGTTTACAACGCTACGCGGGACACTTGGGCGAGAACTGGGGTTTTTCTTCACAATTTTTAGTATACCCGGCCCTGAAGATTGCACTTCGGGCTTTGGAAAGAGACAGTCGGCGACACGTAAGAGCGAGACAACGCTCTACAAAGCCGAAATTTGCCGAAAAGACTTTTTTCTTTTCTAGAGTTATCCAAGAATTATCGAGGTAGTATAAGTCTACGGACATCTGTTTAATAACTACGGGGCTACGTACTCGCAAATGCTAGCAAATAATACTTAAAAAACCATATCAATATAACTTAACACATCTCATTTCTATTTCAGTAGTATTTTATTTGCTTTAACTTACTTATTTTGCACAATGGTATTTCTTTACAATCTTAGAAATCATGTTATAGGCGATGCCGCTAGCAACCCATCACTATATTGACTCCCCTTTCCACCTATACGTCCACAATCATGCTGAACGTGGCCTTTAGGTCTTGTTACCTTGGGCTCTGTCTACCCCGTAAGGGACAACGACGTAATTTATGTATGTATGTATGTTTCCTCAAAAATCCTATTGGCTATTAGGGTTCAAAAGAGACTATGTACCGGTCGGACAAACTGCAGTGAATAGGGTTAAATAAAAGTGTTATATCCACATCTCGAATTAAACTAAACATGTTGTAACCGGTTTACAAACGTAGTGTACGACGCCCTCCGGCCAGGTGGGACGACGATCTGCGAAAGACTGCAGGCAGATGCTGGATGCGTCAAGCTAAAGACAGGGCGCTATGGCGATCATTAGGGGAGGCCTGTGTCCAGCAGTGGACTAACATAGGCTGATGATGATGATGATGAACCGGTTTACATTCACGCGCTGAAAAAAACCGTAAATTATGTAAAGAAACCCTTTGGCTTAAAAACGTGCCCCGGCCCACGGTAAAAAATATATTTTCATTTATTTACTTTTAAAATGCGTCACGACGTCTGTCTAGCATAATGAGGGGGGCCCGTGGGGACAGAGGGATAGGGGGGGAACACGACTAGTGCTTTAGGCGGATAAATAATTCAGGGCGGGCGGAAATACCTACGGTCAATAGTGGCGTACTTTGATGTAATGTTAAGCTGAGCAAGACCTATTCTTTTCGGTCACAACAATCTACTCTTCATTGGTATCAATGCTTATGTCTCACGGTTTCTTGTTGAAAATCTTGGTATTGTTCGCGCGGGCTCCCAACCGAATTCACCGCAGACGAAATCGCGGGCAACAGCTAGTACAATAATAAAGTAACTATGAAGTTTTCTATTACTACATATCACTACATCGCTCGCTTTCTCTGTCCCTATGTCCATATGCCCCTATGTCCCTATGTCCCTATGTATGCTTATATCTTCAAAACTACACAACGGATTTTGATGTTTTTTTTTAATAGATAGAGTGATTCAAGAGGAGGGTTTATGTATAATTCTACGCAGACGAAGTCGCGGGCAGAAGCTAGTTATAAAATAAAGTCCTTCGCAGCGTC
Organism: Pandemis cinnamomeana; assembly: GCA_932294345.1. Lineage (NCBI taxonomy): Eukaryota > Metazoa > Arthropoda > Insecta > Lepidoptera > Tortricidae > Pandemis > Pandemis cinnamomeana. The sequence continues at coordinate 9,596,649 of OW028726.1, read as the reverse complement.
AGCGTCTGTTTGTCTGTCCGTCTGATCGCGATAAACACAAAAACTACACAACGGATTTTCATGCGGTTTTCACCAATAGATAGAGGGGTTAACCTATTCATAAAGGAACGACCACACCGCCGCATATACGCAGTGACGTGTCGCATGCGTCACGTTTCGTCACCGTTTATCCATACATTTTGTTACGTAAACGCACCGTCGACGTCTTTTACGCACTGGTGGCCGGACCTTAATATTAATACCTCGACGACCGTTAAAAAGCTTGCAATTACAGTTCGAAATTTCGAACACCGTCGGAGAATCCATGTTTGTCAGTTATGCGTGTGTATGCGTGCGCGTGCGTGTGTTTATACAACCGATCGCACACCAGCGTCACATGCATACATACATACATAAATCACGTCTTTATCCCTTACGGGGTAGACAGAGCCTAAGGTGACAAGACCTAAAGACCAGCGTCACGCTTTCTATATAGCACTTGATGGTCCCATCGGAAGACCAGCGCTGGCTGCAAGGCCAGCATTATGCTGAGATGGGACCATTTCGTGATATATGTCCTTATATTTTTTACCTCTTTTTTGTTTTTTGTAACTATTATCCGTGATATCACGAATAAATGTTTTCTTTCTTTCTTTCTTTCTATATATATCCTAACAATTCTTAAAATCAGCTGGGAGCAGCGAGCTCTCGGCAAGACAAACACCGAGTCTGAATTCCCTCGGCCTCTTGAACTAGAAGCCTGTTTGAGAGCCGTTTCAAAGTTAGTTAAGGCAACTTTCAGTAAGACCTTTTCAACGTATAAAACTTGAATAAGAGTTATTCCAATAATTTATTCCATTATAGTGTGATCGCGGCTTCCGATGCTACTGGGAACTAACCGCCGGTTTAGTTATCTAAAGAATCTCGGCCGTAAATAAATGCTGAGCTCGCAAGCCGGTCATAACTTGACCTAACTCGCTCGCAATCGCCATCGTGTTCATTTGACAGTTCATGTATGGGCTGACAATTGGCATCGGAATCAATATCAATAAAGGAAAAAGGTTTTGGAGTGCCGCGCAGGATATGAAAGCACAATTGGATTTGGTCCTACCAATTCGACTATGGGCACTGTCGACCAAGTCACCAAAAAATTTAATCGTTTGTTAATTAACATTAGTAGCGTGTGGTGCCATCTGTCGTAACTTGTATGCAACTTATGCCTCTGTGACTCTGTGGGGAGTGCCACAATAGAGATCTCTCTCCAGGCAGATGCTATGCCTGGGGACTGAAGTCCGAAGGAAGAGAGTTGTATTTATGCATCCGCGTTGAGAAACTTCGTTACCGGGATGTAGAACAATGTGACAGCTGTCATTAGTAACTGGCGCTAGTTACTCGTGTGTCGAAGTAGTTATGTAGACGACAACTAGATGGCGCTAGAGTCACTACAAACTCCCACGCTCCTATGCAATGCAGCTCTACCAATTTCTAAGTAGAATTTTATATTTCTTTTTTAAATTTTCAAAGTTCATTTAGTTAAACGTGGCCCTGGCAAACGCCTGATTCAACCACAATTTAAAAAACTCGCCGCCACAGATGCAATTAAATTTCGAAAAAGTTTCAAAGTAAACTACAAGCTCTGTACCAAGTTCTCGCACGCTACGCCTCATGAAACTCCCAATTTTTGCACTTGTGATAAAAATATGAAACTGGCAGTCGGCCTCGTTGGATGATTATATTTCGGCTGCGGCTCTGACGGTGCCTTGTCCGTTAGGTGGGCCCAGGGGACTTAATTAAGTCCGTTTTAATATTCCTCCCGTCCCCTGATACTATCACCGTTTTTAAACCGCGCTTTATTAACGTTCTTGTAATTCTTCCGCGGAATAATACATTTAAATAAGTCCAGAATGGCACGATAATAAGAACAAATTCTTCATTAAACGAAAGAGAATCGACCAAGGGCCCGATTTTTGAAAGAACTGTGAAAATACCAATCGAAAGTGGTGAAAAATTGGGCTGAATTTGAAATACGAGTAGCTTAGAAGATACTTACGGCTCTCATTTCTTGTGAATTGTGAACTAGTCAAAAATTTGATTAGAACTGTTGTTTTGAAGATATAAACAGATTTATACCATTTCGAGTGGTACTTTCGATTGATGTGCTTTCAAAAATCGGGCCCCAAGCTCTTACGTGTGGTAAGACATCGTGTAAGGTCCATCCGCATCACAGGGGCCGTGTCACGGAGACTAGCGACAGTTCTGTTGTAACAATAAGGGTCAAACATAACAATACGAATTATTTATGTGTGTAGTTGTGTGACTGTGTGTGTGGTGTGCGTGTTTTGTGTGTGTTAGTGCATTTATTTACAGGCAAACATATCCTCGGTTCCGTGATAGTTCACACTCATTAACCGGCATTCGATTTCGATTCTCAGTAATCTTCAGGGCTGCCTTTTTCGTGACAGATTTCTAAAGTTTTGTAAATGTAAAGATATCGTCGGATATGCATCCAAAAAGGCGAATAAAACCTCCTTTTTTAAACCCTGTTAAAAAGTAAATTCGACCGACAGCTACGAGTATAAAATATATCCACTGGCCACCCGGTTTGTTTGCAGATGAGCAATTTCACGGTCGGCGAGCGCCAGAGTTCCGCAGGCTGGCAACACACTGACAACGTTTTAAATATAGTCGGCTGAAGGGCTATGCACCCAGCGCCAGAAATAAATTAAAAAAAAAAAGTTTTAAATATAGGATAGGCCACAGATAAGATATACCAAATAACATACATTTTCAACAAGAAACTGAGACAATCATAATCACACAAACGGATGTCCGTTTCGCTGGCGCCGGGGCGAGCGCTGCAGGAAGGACTACGAACTAGTCCGAAGCATGTCGAGTTATCCGTTTGTGTAATTGTAATTTAGGTTTAGGTGCGGAGCCGCGAACATGTTTGTTTTACTTTAAAAATAGTCTTTTACTTTAGAATGTCCCAGTAATGTAACTTGGTTATGTACGAAGTACAAGGGGACTTGGACCATAGAAGTCAGTCATAAAGTTCACAAGACTAGACGGAAGACTAGATGGCGGACACTAGATGGAAGGTGATACAGTGCGATAGTATTAAGACCTTCGGGTATCTTGTTGTCTCGATCACTCTAATGGATTTGATAGTAGATTTGAAGGTTATTCTAGGAGCACAGACTGTACACATCAGAAAACGTTCAGTAGTTTCTTCTTTTTCACACGATCGGTGTTAATTTAAAGAAACCAGCCCAAAAACAACCACGTTTATTTACACACAATTCAACAGAAAAGTAAAAGATGAAGGAAACAAACAGAGATACGCACAGCGCTTCGAAACACGCCAACTCGAACCAGATTTCATTTACTTCGCACAAATAACGGCTGATTTGAAATGATTCGTCCTTAACCGCATTACGGGATGAGGAGGTAACAACCCAACAGCCCCTGGGAAAGTAAAGGCAGATCATAATTTCATTACGACCTTCTAGAGTTTTGCCCAGGCGCAGGTACTCGGGGCGGGGAATCAACTGCGAACAAATCTCAACTTTTAAGGGAAACCGCTGCCGTACAGTCGGCTGGTTCTATTTGTGCAACATTGAAATTGAAAAATGAAAATAAAAATGAAAATTTATTTTTGCAAATTGGCCGCCAAGGGCTCTTTTACATGTCTTTTTGAAACTACCAGCACATTCGGAAAGACCATCACTGAAATGAAATGAAAATTTATTTTGCAAATTGGCCGCCAAGGGCTCTTTTACATGTCTTTTTGAAACTACCAGCACATTCGGAAAGACCATCATTGCCAAGAATGCGCCGCAAGAAACTTGGCAGAAAGTCATTTTTTCAAAATAAAATACAGTAAGAATACTTAAACTCTACTTAAATTAAATAGGTACATTTATAAAAGGGATGTATAAGGTCCCCGAGCCTTAAATTATATTAATGTGAAATATGATGCCAGTTAAAGGGTATTGTGACGCCGCTTTAATTGATTGGAAGTAATTGACTGAACGAACAAAAAATTTACCTTGCTACTCCGCTACTCACAAAAAATTTCAAAATTTTCAATTTTTTTTTTCACAAAATTTTTTGTTCTTTGAAATGTACCTCCGCAAAGTAGCGCCTGATTCAATAAAATAGTAATTGACTGAGTCAAACGATAATCCCATTTGGGAGTAATTGACAGGCAGTCAATAGTTAAAACTAGCTGCTGCCCGCGACTTCGTCGCTATGCAATTTTCCGGGATAAAACTTAACCTTTGCTAACGCATCTACGATATCAGCTATCTCCGTTCCAAATTTTATTCAAATCCATTCATTAGTTTTTACGTGAAAGAGTAACAAACATCCATCCATACTTACAAGTGCAATCCTTTGTAGGGCTGCCTTGAGAAGGCACTCCCTCTACGACGGGATGATGAAGCTCAGATGGCACAATATACTTTGTATCAGTATTTTATTAATCTTTTTAGCTTATTAAATCAATACATTTGCTTCCAGCGAAAGCCCTAAGCACTCTGACTTTCTCCTTGTTTCGAATTCTATTTTTTAAATTTTAATATTTAACATTTAAGATTAGAATTCGACGAAGAGTAAGGAGTCTTTACAGTACGCTATTGTAAGTCTACTTTTTTTGACTGTTAAGCTTTTTCCAGCTTTATTACAATAACCCACCGTACACGTCGCCCCGCAGCCGACTGTACCCGCAAGGGTTAATTTTATAAAGGTAGCTACCCTTATCACTTATCGTTACCGAACGGCCCTCCGCGTCTCAACTTTAAATTGTACAAAATGACAGATACACGAATATGCTTTCATTATAGTTCTGTCCTCCAATACACGGAGGAGGCCTACGCCATGCGGCACGCCGAATTACGCGACAATTTAATTATAAAAAAAAAACAACAACAACATAATCTACTTACTGAAATTGTAGCGAATTCGGAATAAAAAGGCTATATTATTATTATAGTTCTGTTGCGCCACTCTTGTAGTTTAGCTACGGATAGTATTCTGGGTGGGAGAGTTTTATTTTAACCGACCGACGACCGGATAGCCAAGTGGTTAGTGACCCTGACTATGATGCTAGAGGTCCTGGGTTCGAATCCCGGTAGGGGCCGACAGTGAATACGAATGTTTGTGCCAGAGTCTGGATGTTATGTGTATTTAAGTGTGTATTTATCTACATTAAAATAAAAATAACATTAATATATGCACAAATGCGAACTTATCCCTATAAGGGATCTCTACCAGTTAACCTTTGAGTAGATGAGAGGAGCATTAAACATTACATTACTTTACTTTGAATCACCTTTCCTAGTTTTAGTGTTCTTTATTGTTATTTAGTTCTTAATAGTTTGTATATTAATAAAATGTTAAATATTTGTTATGGCAAACATTACATTACAGCATTGAATTCGGACGAATGAAAGGGTTCGGCGGGTACAGAATAAATTCCTAGCCGGTACATTATTCTATTAATAATTTAATTTACTTACTATTTTTCCAGATGTCCAAGCATTGTCTCATGAATACGGGGCGCTGTTCGCAATTAACTTTGTTTTTAATATTTAAACCGGACTCCTTTAAAAGCTGTTTGTCGTTTTCACGTCGGATTAGCATTTCATTAAGATATTGTTTATTCATCAGTGTTCAGGTAACTCTACCAGTCATCTAAAAATATATAACTCAAAGGTGACTGACTGACATAGTGATCTATCAACGCACAGCCCAAACCACTGGACGGATCGGGCTGAAATTTGGCATGCAGGTAGATGTTATGGCGTAGGCATCCGCTAATAAGAAAGGATTTTGATCAATTCTACCCCCAAGAGGATAAAATAGGGGATGAAAGTTTGTATGAAACTATGTCAATTTGAAACCGATCGGGCTGAGACTTTGCATGCATACTATACTTCTTAACGCGAGCGAAGCCGCGGGCAAAAGCTAGTTCAAATACAAATTCTAACTGCATCTTAAAATGAATCCGAAATACATTTGTAGGTGTCTCGATTAGTAGGACAGAACCGGATCCCTCTGTCCCATAATTTTACATACATACATAAATCATGTCTACGGCGTAGACAGAGCCTAAGGTAGCAAGACCTAAAGGCCACGTTTAGCGAATTTGTGGGTATATAGCTGGAAAGAGGAATCAAAATAGTTATGGGTAGCAAGCCGCATCGCCTATAACATGATTCCTAAGACTTTCGCCCATTCGATGGGCTTTTACCAGCGCGGGAAGAGAAGCAACTGGTAAATTCTATGTTGTTTTGTCTCTTTACTCCCAGCCCAGACCAGCGTGGAAGAATACTGTACTGTATAGTATACTAGCGACCCGCCCCGGCTTCGCACGGTATATTATGCATGTATTATACATATAAACCTTCCTCTTGAATCACTCTATCTATTAAAAAAACCCGCATCAAAATCCGTTGTGTAGTTTTGAAGATATAAGCATACAAACGGACTTGGGGACATAAAAAGCGACTTTATTTTATACTATGTAGTGATATATACGTGCATGTTCCACTTGTGTGAATATCTCATATTCCCGGCTCATCCCATTTCAGGCAATACCGGGCTATTCCGCAAACCGCTTCAAACAGACACTAAAGCATTTCAAATTCCCGCTAAACATACATTGGTCCTTTATACAGTACGCTGTTCAAATATCGGCTGTACGAAGCCCCCATTAATGCGACATCGATCTGCCGCTTTGTTTTAGCTAAGGCTGGAGCCTGGACGGCAGCGAGAAGCGGGAGCGATTTCGTAATCTCGTCTGTCGTCACACAATACAACATACAATACAAATACTCTTTACTGAACACCACAAATCAGTACAAACCAATACAGAAACGAAGCACAAAGTCAATAGGCGGTCTTATCGGTTAATAGCGATCTCTACCAAACAATCAAACCCACTTCATCGAAGCAAACTAAAATTTATACGAATAAGACTTGTTACATACATCTGTCTTCTTTAGTCTTCCTGGTCTGGGAACAAAGGTAAAACATAGAATGTACCAGTTGCTTCTCTTCCCGCGCATATGGTAAAAGCCCATCGAGGAAATGGACGAAAATAGGAATCATTTTACAGGCGATGATGCGGCTAGCAAACCATCACTATTTTGATTCCCCTTTCCACCTCGCCCACAATCACGCCAAACATGATTTTTGTATGTATGTAACAAGTCTATCTTGTCACATCGTGAGATATTTGGTTTCCTAAAGGTATTTAGTGAGTGTATCTAAATTATATCGTTTTTGTGTCATTTCTTTTTAGAGGCAAGTAACAGCTCAGTGTTTTTATTTTCAACGTGGAACTACAGTGAGACTCAATCATAGTTACATAAACGGATACATGTCTAGCATCACTCGACTTTTTATGTCGTTTGTGTAACAACGTTTTTGTTTTATTCATAACTAGCTGTTGCCCGCGACTTCGTCCGCGTGTGTTTTTGTGATACTTACGGCTTTTCTCGATATCAAAATTATTATTATTATGACTATTAACTTCGTCACGGGAACCACTGAAAGCGTGTCGATAGTATAGAGATACTTTTAGAATTACGTAATGAAAATAATGATTTGCGACACGGAATCTTGAAAAAAAACAGGTGTAAACTGGTTTATGACTCATCACATTTATATATACCTTATTTTACAAATAGTTTTTATTATAGTTTTATTTATAGTTTCTTTATTCAAAAAAGCTAAGTACAGTTCTAGTTACATTACTATTAATTTCGCCAAACTATGACGCTTATCGGCGAATACTGCGCTCACTTTAACGATATTTATTTGTACCCTGATTAATTTAAAAAATTAAATCTATTCTAACCAAATAATACATAAATGTTTACCTGTTTTTACCTTACGACTAACAATTCATTTACTAATCTGTTTTCTGTTTTAATTAATATTTTGCGACTCAATTTTTTCTAGCAGAAGCTTTTTTAATTTATTTTCTTGGTTTAAGTACGTAATTACAGATTATTAACACTTATTATCATTCTACAAATTAATTACCTACAGGGGCCTTGCCATTATGTCTTAATGCGATTCAGTTTAGGTTCGCTCGCTGTCAGATTCATACTAAAAGCACCAACTTTTCACAATAAAATTCTGACATGTTCGTAGCGCAGGCGTAAACGCGCCCTTTTATAGGCAAAGGTACTAAGACCATACAGCCAAGCGTTTTACGCCACCCTCATAATAATTATCAGGTTTTCAAATAAGAGTGCGTTCGAAAACCTAAATAATAAAAACAAAGTAACGGTGGTTGCATATTGAAATTTAGGTGTTAGGTAAAGAACACAATTTAGGACGCCAATTTAGGTTGATTTAGGTTTGACAAAAATGACTTCGTTGAAAAAATACCTGTAAAGCATGTAACTATTTTATTAATGTTTTTTCACAATTGACACACTTTTCCGCTTATATGTCTTATGTACATTAGTATCTATCTATTTTCTTCGTAGTATTATTTTGTTTGTAATTATTACCAACTACTTATACCGAGGAAAGCTGATTTTCTTGAGTTCCACTATTTTGTGCGTAATCACCTCAAAAATCAAATTTCAAGAAAACTGAGAAATTATATTTACCTGTGTTAAATTGGAAGTATTATTCAGCAATTTTAAAAGGTTGCACTTCATTGGTTTTTATTATATAGGTGTATGAAGTTAATTAATTTTAAACACAAAACCCTCTTTTTTGCGTCTCTGGATGAGATTTAAAAAAAATGCTAAAACAGGTATTTCTTTATTTTTATTACTTAGTATTTACTCTGAGTTTCATGGTTCTATAATAATCTAATTTTCTTTTTTCATACAAACTTTAACCCCCCTTTTCACCCCCTTTTTCCAAAATTTTCCAAAATTTCTGTAGCCTATATCCTATTCTGAATTTATTGAAATCGATTTGTGAACATTTCATCAATATCCGTTCAGTAGTTTTTACGTGATGCTCAGTCAAACAAACAAACAAACTCTCAACGATTTTATTATATGCATAGATAGATATAGATTCATAATGAGTGAGGTAATTTCTGATGAGTACCTAAGTAATCGTAATTCACTCTTAAATTAGCAGTGTCGGATGTCGTAATAATGGCTAACATAATTAATTTTAAATAATGACTGGAAAATTAGCAAATAACAATTTAAAAAAATTCACTCGCCTAGCTGCACCGGTGTATTGTTGACAGTGAATTAGTTTGTTTTTTAATCTTTAATTTTAGTTAATTTTGATTTGATTTTAAATTAGATTATGTAACTTTATTTTTATATATGTGACATTATGGATGTAAGTATATTTCTTTTTGTCTTAAGTTAGGTTTTTACAAAATATAAAAAGTAATAAAACAATATTAATACAAAACATAAAAACATTATAAAAACCTAACCTAGGGTGCCGCCGGCAGCGAGGCGAGACCTAAGCTACCGGTGGTCAGGGCGACAGAGAGAGGAACCTCCTGACTATCCGAGCCGTGTTCCGGAGTATTAACATTATTATTATTATATTATTATGATTAAAAACAGGTATGCAAGCACATTAGCAAGAAACGTATTTATGACGTTAGGAACTTAAAGTTACAGTTTTGCATAATTGTATTTGTCATTTCGATTTCACTTTAACGAGCATATTACGACGCGTTATTAAAACGTGGTAAATTACTACCCGCTCAAAGTGTGGCCGCAGCCTCGTAAAGCCTTAGCTGTCATCTAAGATGCCGTCGGATGATAATTTGTTGAATTTCCCCTCCATTATATAACAGATAGCGCGCAGTACACACGATGGTAATCATAAGTTTAATTAGTTTCGCATTTGTCTTGTCTTGTTCATAGATTTACCCTTTTCGTAAAAAAGTAACAAACTCTATGTAGCTAAATTATGTTTCATCTTCATGTGTGTCTGACTCAAATGTCTAAGATTACAGAAATACAAATAGATTAAATGTAACCAACAACCTTTCTAATGGTGCTACCACATTGGTGTTATATGTTATACATGCAAACATAGATCACGTCTTTATCCCTCACGGGGTAGACAGGGTCCGAGGTAATAAGACGTAAAGGCCACGTTAAGCAGGATTGCGGGCGTACAGTCGGAAAGGGGATCAAAATAGTAATGGGTTGCTGTTGCTAGCCGCATCGCCTACAAAATGATTTCTAATATGGATATAGTAACATACAACGTTAAAAAAAATTGTTTTACAACATTTTATCTCAAAGGGAACTTACGTGCACCCTGGGCAACAACAATTACCTAACTCTTTTTTTATATAAATTAGATACCCATTGGCTGACATCTAATAGATGCATCAAAGAAAATGAATGATGCACCGTTCTAGCAGTTCTTAGTAGGTACAGGTATATATGAGGAGTGCGAATGGGTGCGTTGGGAGGGGAAGGCCTATTAGACGGACGTTTCGTGACCAAATTGGGGGCATTATGGAAAAAGGTCAGGCCGAGAGTATCCGAAACCGATGAGCATGTATGACGAGATTGATGAATGTGGATGAAGCGAAAGATGTCATGTCGTAGCAAGTGGAACAAAGTAGTCTCTGCCCACCCTTGTGGAAGGAGGCGTGACGGTATGTAGGTATTCTGCAGCATCATGCAATGTTTCCCCGCTCTGCGCAAACTGGAGGTAGTTTCACTCTGGAGCTCATTAGAAGCCATTAGCGAGTTAAGTCATCAATATTCCGCTCCCAATACAAGTTCAACCTGGGATACAGGACATAGCGTGATACCAACCAATAGTAAGGTAACTCGGCCGTTTAAACAAGACTACTGGGACAGCCAACGGCTTTTTATATGGATTTTTTTTTAAATTTCTAAATGACACTGAAAATTAGAACACAGAAAAATCCGAAAAGTAAAGCTATGGCCGGGAATCGACCTGCTATGAGTGGTCCGCGGATGATTTCCTATTAAGTGCTTAATAACATTTTTAGTTTGATTATAACATACATACATACATTTATCACGTCTTCTTTTCTTTGCTCCCAAACCAGCACAAAAGGGCCACATCGTGAAATTCGATTTTCGATGTTCGTTTGGTGCCGTTCTGCTTATACTAATAGTATCTACTTTGAGTGTGAGAAGGACGGCACGACACGAAAATCGAATGTCGGAGTAGGCCTGTTTGTAGGCCAACAATGCGACTCCGGCGCCGACTGGGGTCGTTCACCTCTGCTATCATGAACATCATAATCTTGAGCGCTGATAACCCACATCGTTACAAAGCAATCAAGCGCATGCGCGGCTTATCTCAGATATAGTTGTGTAGTATTTTAACCGTAAACTAACTAGCTACCTTATATATAACCCAGCGGTTCTCAACCTTTTCTGGGTCAGGGACTGCTTTTATATAACTTTTGTTAGCAACCACTACCAGTGGGTATAATAAAGAAAACTGTAATAATCCCCCTTAATCATGCTAAACGTGGCCTTAAGTTTTTGTTACCTTAGGCTCTGTCTACACCGTAAGGGATAAAAGACGTGATGGGTTGCTAGCCGCATCGCCTATAAAATGATTCCTAAGACTTTCAGCCACTCCCTCGATGGGCTTTTACCATCTGCGCGGCAAGAGAAGCAACTGGTAAATTCTATGTTTTTTCTTTACTCCCAGACCAGCATGGAAGAATGAATAATACATGCATACTTACCCCCTTTATTCATAAACACTCAATAGGCTTCTGCAAACTTAGCAATCGTTTGTCCTTATCCGTCACTTTGACATTTACCTTTCACAGATAAGGACAAACGATTGCTAAGTTAGCAGAAGGCTATAGAGTGTTTATGAATAAGGGGGTTATAATTATAATATAGTAGAGAAACACTGATTGCACCCGTGCGAAGCCGGGGCGGGTCGCTACCTTTACCGTCTTCACCCACTAAAAACCTTAAAAAGGGTTCCGACCGTTGACCCTTGCAGTGACCTTTTAGCCAAGGGTCAGTAAGGGTTCCTATCAAAGATGATAAAGCGATACAACATAGCAATATTTTCCCGGTTGAACCAGGTTGGCATGTATTAGACAATCAATATTATCGTGATATTCCGGTCAATATTACCGTGACTTATTCCACGCTGGTCTGGGAGCAAAGAAAAAAGATAGAATGTACCAATTGCTTCTCGTCCCTCGCAAATGATCGAGGGAATGGGCTAAATTCTTGGGAATCATGTTATAGGCGATGCGGCTAGCAACCCATCACTATTTTGATTATCACTAATCACTCTATCTAGTAAAAAAACGGCATCAAAATCCGTTGCGTAGTTTTAAAGATCTAAGCATACATAGGGACAGACAGCGGAAAGCGACTTTGTTTTATACTACGTAATGGTTTTCTGCGGAACTATTAGCTAGATGAACTTTTTAGTTATTTTTAAATAAAAAATAGTAGAAAATTCGTGCTTAATGCCAACGGCTCCACGTTCTGTCTATCCGTCCGTCCCAGAACCGTACAACAAGAACAAAGTAAACAAACAACCGGCGTTTACCGGTTTCTCCTGCACTTGTCCCGGACTTCTCCCGGTAATCGAGTTACATTGTTTTAATCTGTCCCGGAGTCCGGACAGCCGGAGTTACCTTAGACTTAATCTAATTATTGTTTAAGCAACGCTTAGATAAATGTTGACAGGGACTGACTTTAAACTAAGAGTGTGCAAATTAAATAAACCGTGAAAATAAATAAAAATGAAACAATAGAAATATCTTAAACGTATCACTACATAGTATAAAACAAAGTCGCTTTCCGCTGTCTAGTCTGTCCCTATGTACCTATGCTTAGATCTTAAAAACTACGCAAGGCATTTTAATGCGGTTTTTTTTAATAGATAGAGTGATTCAAGAGGAACCTTATATGCATAATATAGTAGAGAATTCGGGGCCGGTCGCTAGTTTTAATTAAATAAATATTAATTAAGACTTAAAAACTTATTACACGGATTCCCACTGGCCCTGGCGCCGAAGATGCAGGCAGCATTCGCTCTTTGGATGGATAAATGATAGATCTACACAACGACAAAATAACTCTAGAATTGCAAAAACTACTAAGTGAAAAATTACATCAAATTCGCTTAACGTTAAAGAGTATCAAGTACACGAGAAGCAAGACTCAGTCGTAGTACGTCATTAACGAAATAAATTAGATGAAATAAAGTTTTAGACCAGTCGATTGCATTTGCGACCACTAAGTGACCCGAGTTATCGGAAAGACATTGCCGTAATCCAATTGTACCATTTGTACCGCTCTGCAATCCATTTTCATAAAGAAAATCCACTTCAACTTAAACCAGTTAGCAATCCACACTAAACTCGTTAACGGCTAACTGCACAAGTTAAATTAGAAAACACTGCAAAACTAGATGAATCCTCAAGTTTTATTACCGCCTTAATAAGGAGTTGTTAATAATCAGAAAAGTTACATTTGAAACTGTAAATTAGAAAGCAGCAGTTTTTTCTGCACTACAGTCAGAACATTACACATTGAATAAAACACAGCATTTTAGATTTCTAAACGACACTGAAAAGGTAATCCTTCGAATTTTTCTATCTATTACTAGCTGTCACGTGATCTTGTTACTATGCGATTTTTTGTCACCAAGCGTCATCTGTTTGAATGATATATCTTTACGACACAATTACAAACAGCTCTTTAGAACAAAATCAGTTTTGAATAACAAAAACATATAATCACTTTACACTGCTGGATCTACGGTAGCTCCTAGGAACTAAGTCATTGGAACATAATGGAAGCTTAGCGAAACTTAGAACCGTAAACGTCACTTAACATAACTTACAAGCGATTCCATGCCACAATTGTTACGACTACGTCCATTTACTTCACAAGCGTAACAACTATGGTCCAGACGCGGCGGAGGACTTTGTTTTATATACATTTAGTGACGAGAATAACGATTTGAAACAATGTAATGAAAGAAAGAAAACATTTATTCGTGACATAGATAATCAAATTACAAAAACAAAAAAAAGAAGTAAAAAACATAAGGACATACATCACGAAATGGTCCCATCTCAGCATAATGCTGGCCTTGCAGCCAGCGCTGGTCTTCCGATGGGATCATCATAATGGGACAATTTATAATCCCGTATCTATAACTGTACAACATCTAACCGCTTAAACGAAGCCGAAACTAAACAATGCTCGATTACGCACGAGGCGACCGCATGCGAAACCAGAATCAAAACAAACAAGAAATTCTGGTTAAAATCCCATGCGACCGTGAAATTAGTGTTTGCTATGATGATATTGGCAATTTGACTGAGTGAGACTGAAGTGGAGGTTCAAATATAAAACAACAGAGAAAGTAAATAAATAAAACAAATGAAAATTCTCAAGATTTTACGAGCTGGCTGAGAGCAATCGATCTTGCACAATGGCGTGTAGTTGAAGAGGCATGTCCAGCAGTGGGACTAGTATAAACTGATGATGATTATGATGAAACGTTAAGAATTACTAGTCTACATTTAAATACAAAAGGTACAGAAACAAATCAGCAATAATTTTAAAGAGCATCTAAAAGTAATACAAGATAGGATCCCACTAAAATCGAGGAAGTCGTTGGCTTCTTCTGTCCCATGCCTAAGCACATTGTTCTCATTTAGAAAAAAAATTACAGTTGATCCCACAATAATGTATGAAGTTGCAGGTCAGATCGAATGAAACACTTGTACAGATTGAACACCAAAACATTACACAGTAAATGTAATGCTGTATGATATTTGATATCCCGAAGTTGGAAATTAAGAAAAAAAAAAGACTAAACACTTTAAAGGTGAAAACTGTACTAAAGCTGCTAGAGCTAGAGAGTCAGAACTGCCAATAACCACGTGTTTTTGAACGCTAAATCACTAATTACACTGTTGTATTAAGTTTCCCCAACGATGAAAACCCCCAAGAACAGGAAGCCATTAAAACGTAATATAAAACGAATGATAAAAACCGCACTTCTACAAATAAAGGTAATCAAGCGAATGAAACAGAGAAACCCGGATCGTTAACAATCGACAATGCTAGCAACGATTATGATAATATTAATAGAAAGGTATTAAATTATGAAAAGCGATTAAACAAATGAGTTTGAAATAGGTATAAAGCTATAGCGCAACGCGTTGAGGTCATTGTTACACTGTGTGTGGTGCAAGGAACAACCATGAAGTTTTTGGTGAGTTTGCAACAGTTTATTTACTTTCCGAAAGTGAAAAGGGTTTAGAGGATAAAATATTAAAAAAAATTGAAACTACAAGTCTGATGGGCACACAAATACTTCAAATAGATTTAGATTATAAATTTTGTTTGTTTCTTTCAACAGTTATCATTAATCTCGTGATCTTGTATCACGATAAATAAATGTTTGAGTTTCAGTTAACATTAATCTTCAATAGTTGATTTTCTTATTCCCTATCTAACTATTAATTCATTTCTAACTACAATATTAAGATGAAAAGGTATATCCAAAATCATCAATGTCATCAATATTTAGGTTAAGATCACATTTAACATAATCATAATAAGCGATAAGACCGCCTATTCGCTTTATCTTTTTTGGTAATCTTATTGTACTGATTTGTGGTGTTCAATGAAGAATATTTATATTTATTATATTTGCATAACGTTAATTGTAGATAAAGTGATAATAGTCCGTAAAATATTTTCTCTCCCTTCATACATTTTATTATTTAATTTCAGTTGTTAACCATCGCCTGTGCGGTTGCTGTCTCGGCCAAGCCCTATGGCCCCATCCACCACCAGCCTTACGGCATCGGGCCAGGGTTAGGCGGCGGCTTGGGCGGCGTTGGTCTTCCCGGCCCTGGTCTGCCCGGCCCTAGTCTAGGCTTCGGCGGCATTGGTCAGCAAGGAGGCCAGTTTGGCGGTGGACAGCAGTTCGCTGGGGGAGCATCTGGCTTCGGCAGCCAGGGAGCATTAGGAGGTGGCAGCTCAGGCTTCAACCAGGGCGGACAACAGAGCAGTTTCCAACAGGTAAACGAGACTTTATGGTAACACGGGCAAGACTGGATTGGCACGGAAGGGACTTAGATCTTCGTTCTTGAAGTTGAGGGCATGCTTTGTTTCATCAACGATATCTTGTCAACTCTAAAAGCAATTACAAATAATGTGCAACCTCTTAATGATGAATTTTCAACGGCCTCTGTCCGCCAATAAATAATTCAAGTACTAATTGATTCAATAATTAAAAACCAATATTGGTAATATCTTTTGTACTGTGCGTGCCATTTTGATACCTCAACTAACGTCATTTCAAAACAGCAAAATATAATATCTATTGCCTGTGTATTATAAAAATATTAACGTCTGATATCTACTCTATTGTAATTGTAGACAAATCAGCAAAAGAAATCCAATTCCAAAGATGATCTAAACACTTCGCTTTGATTCTCCTTTCCACCTATACGCCCACAATCATGCTAAACGTGGCCTTTAGGTTTTGTTACCTTAGGCTTGGTCTAACCGAAAGAGATCAACACATTATGTATGTATGTATGTAACTGAGCGACAAATTTATAAACTGAGCGTGTCTCTTGACATAAATATTTTAAAAACACGACGCAAGTGTTAACATTGCATTTCCCTTTTCCAGGTGACCTCTGCCCAGCAGTCCTCAGGAGGTGCGTCAGGCGGCCAGTCAGGCTTCGGCGCCCAGGGTAGCCAGGGTGGCTTCAACAACTTCGGGCAGGGAAGCAGTGGTTTCGGGGGAAGTGGCTTTGGCGGCAGCTTAGTTGGAAAGTAAACTAACCAACAAAGCATCATGTTACCTGACAACACACATCCGCAATAAACACACTACTTAACGAAATATGAAAATATCGTTAGACATGACAAAAAATTACGCCGCAGGTTGGACGTCACCAATACATACAATACAATACAAATCTTGGAAGAATAGGTAATTATTTTGGCAAGATTGCATTTTAAAGTTGTATTGGAAAGACTGAATTCTAAAAATATAAAGAAAAAACAATAAATTTCTTAATTTCATTTATCGTTTTATTGGTTGCTGGTATTTAAAGTACAAGGGCCGATTCAGTGTAGGTTCGCTCGCTGTCTGATCCATACTAAAAATGACAGCTAAAACCTGAACTGAGTCGGAATTGAACCGCATTAAGACGTCATGATAAGGCCCCTGATATACTTTGCCCTGTTAACTGGATACTTCTAAATCATCATGAATTTTGAACAGAAATAAAAGAACTTTGATAACTCAGCCAAACAAGCATAGTTTCGGTTTGCTAGTCGATCTTTTATTGGGTCCCAACCCTAGACTAAATAACAAGAATACGAGAAAGGCAAACTTGAAAATATTAATTGGAAATACTGCAGAATCATTTAAAATTAGTTCAAAGCACGCGCGAGACGTATTCTTAATACTTAATTTTAGTAACAAAAACACATCTGTTTTTAACTGCGACATTCATCGTATTACTGCTTTGAAAATAATTTTTCTGAACGAAATTTTTAAAGTCTTCATTATTTTTAAAACTTGAGGTTGTTTGGAAAGTACCCATTATTTTCACCAGAAGTGCGTTGGGACTTGGGAGTCTCTCGAATCAGCTAAGTACCTGAAAGAAATAAAGAAAAGTTTCGTTAGAAAGAAAATGCGTCTTCAAAAATATTGCGTGAACAAATGTTATTGATAAGTTGATGTTTGTGATTATTTATTACAAAGAAATTGGTAACAAAAAACCGGCGAGTACCAAGTCGGACTGACGCACAAAATGGTATCTTACAATTGTCATTTCCTATTTAATTTTTGACGTGAAAACGTCTTATAAACCGATGAACGCCGGCTGCACTCAATAAAAAGCACGTTCCGCGTGACATCAGAGTGTGCAAGCGAGAGCTCGGAACAAGCGATAGAGTAGCACGATCTTCTCGCGTGACGTCAGAGCTAGCTGTTCGAATATGTTTCTTCATGACGTTAACTTGTAAAACTGTCGTTCGTAAACCGACTTTGCAGACAATCGGTTTTATTTTTATTTTACGTCGGCTATAGTACCTATTACACAGGCAGCTGATAAAAATACAAAAATTAACACTAGTCCAAATCAGCTTCGCCCAAACATTACTTTAGTTCAAATCTCGACGACATAGATGGCGCTAATAAAAGAATCAAGCCATAAAAGCTGGACAATAGCCGCTGACTCACGACACGAGCCTTGAACAGGCCTTGTAGGGGAAGATGATGTCAGAGCGAAAGTCTTGACCAAAGTCCAAGTTGACTATAAGTAGGTTGCTGGGTGATATGCATAATAAATGGTACTGGACAAACGAACTTCGCTCGGCAGTAGTTCAGTCATTCGTCTAGAGATGGCGCCACTAACCAATATTTAAATATTTATTGCTTGCTCACAGTCACAGTACAATAAAGATTACTAGATTGATTTTTCGCTCCCAAAAACCACTTATTCACGCTAAACGGGGCCTTTAGGTAGGTATTGTTACTCCAGGCTCTGTCTATCCCGTACCTAAGAGATAAAGACGACATTAATACAAGTGTACATAAACACGGTTTAGCGTCTACGGCAGAAATGAATCGGAAATATCTGTGCACCTGACTATTCGAAGTCACAGAATGGAGGGTCGGCAAACATCTATTTTAACGTCTTTGTAAACAAATCAATTTCCTTTAAATACTTACACTTTTATAAAGTACTGGGGAGGTGCATAGATATTGCCGATGTACTTACTCTATACGCAATGCGGACTATGCCGTGATTATATCCAGTCGTTAAAACCCCCATTAACCCATTATATGTCTTTAATAGTCATGGCAACCTTCACCCAAATGCTGCAAGCAGGTATTCAGGACGGTGTATTTTGGTCGCACATAAAATTATGTATTGCGATGTCGTTGACCCTGATTGATATTCAGAAAGACATGAGACTTCAGCGAGAGGAGATAAATCCGTTCGTAAGTTTCTTAGAAACCAATCTTGTTGTTTTTAAGGATAATATTGAATTACTTCGCCTTTTATGTAAGTTTCCTAAACTACAGCTCACAAATAAGACTCCCTTTGTGTGTGTGAATAATATTTCTCTCTCTCTCTTTCTTTCTCTTCCACGTTTTGATTAGGTACCTACTATATTCATTGAGATGTTAAATGATAAAATATGAAAGCATACATCCTCCGACTGTCACTATATTCGGTGGCTTATGGGAAACAGCTGTGAAATATGTCAAGACGAACTTCCAAAAGAAACGTCTACGTATAACTTAATTTAACGATAACGATAACTCTCAGACTAATTAATACGTGAGTAAATCCGATGTATTGCACTAATTATTCAATCTAAAAGGAGTTCAATACAACACGGGTTATAAAAAAGTTAAAACTAAAGTGAAGGAAATAGTAGTGAAAACGGACCGGGTTTGCA
Source organism: Pandemis cinnamomeana (assembly GCA_932294345.1). Lineage (NCBI taxonomy): Eukaryota > Metazoa > Arthropoda > Insecta > Lepidoptera > Tortricidae > Pandemis > Pandemis cinnamomeana. The sequence goes on along the minus strand of OW028726.1, from coordinate 9,577,222 downwards.
TTGCTCTCAAATGTAAAATTCCAAAAACGTCCTGCGATTTCGCAATTTTCAGGATTCCAATTTAAACAAAAATCTCTTGTGAAAAAATCTCGGGACCTTAACAAGGAATTCAGGCTTTTGCTTTTTAATTATCCATTCGAGTAAAAATCTGCAAAAATAATGACTGTGCAACACTCCAGTGCGTTACAGGATAGGTTAGAGTGCCCACTAGTTATGTGTCTTCGCTACAAAACCCACGCAGATACGACACGATGAGGGTAATATTAAATAAGCCATTAGCGAGAGCACTACAGTCACTAATCCAAGTAATCTAATTAGATAAGCGCATAACTCGGGCCTTTTGCGTCACTTTCGTGTCTCTATGAGGGCTTTTGATGCTTCCCAAAGAACTAAAATGTAATTTTCTTTTATTTTTGATGCCATTGCAAAGGAAGAAGCTAGGTGACAGCAAAGGTGCTCTTTTAAATTCGTAGAGTCTGGCTAAGGAACATCGTGACTGGAATCACGTGGGAAATTTAATTCGTCTCCGCAGGAGGGAACTCTTCACCGGTTGGCCAGATTGTATTGAAATTTGGTACACATATGTACGAGTATGTAGGATGGATGACAATGCATGTACCACAGTGAGCAAACAGAACTTGTATTCAAAACGGTTTTTTTCTCAAAATCTTACTGTAAATTGAAATTGACCTTTTTCATACGACAAGGAAGGCAAACGGAGCAACTAGAGGGATTGCAGATGAGTTGCCAGCTTAAAAGGCTAAGATAAAACACCTCTTGTGCCAGTAATTTTACCGGGTGTCTTACTCTCCGCGCCGGAGCACAGCAGCGCAAGCAAGACAGCAGTAGCGTTCCGGGTAGACCTTGCACGAGGTCCAATCTCCGCAAAGCAACGCCTGCTTCAATAAAATGAATGACAACTGTTTTTGAGGATTGCTCAAGCAGCGAACACCCGTAAGCTTCTTAACCGTTCAATGTTTACTTATTAATAGTGAAACGTATCGTCATCGAATTACCTCGTCCCGAACGGATGACGCGGCCATCCCCCGGGAAATTAGCTCTTATCGATCGGTCATCGGCTCCGGCATAGAAAACTCGCTTATAATGAAATTCTGAGAACCGGACATTTGTAAAATCTGGACCTTATGCTAAACTAAATTCGCTCCTCGAGTCGGCACCAAACTCAGTGTTCGCAAGCAGATGGTTAGCTATGTGTGTGCGTCCTTCTTCTGTAAAATTCGCTTATTTTTGTATGTATTCTTGTATATTGTAATATTAAGTTTCACAGTGCCTTGGTTTTACTGCCATACTGTGAAATTTAATGAAATAAATAAATAAAATAAAAATAAACGCTTCATAAGGCTAGTACTTAGTCCCCCTTAGTTTAGTTTAATGCTCCTCTCATCTACTCAGAGGTCAACTGGTTGAGATCTTATAATGATAAATTCTCCTTTGTGCATATATTTATTTGTACAAAAAAGGATTTACTTACTTAATTATCGTACGAACCACTAATAATATTAGGCGCGATTTAGCTCGTATTTTGTTTACCTCAAAGCCAATGACTCAATGTACAGATATAGTAACACCCTCGCCGCACAGACTGACCGATGACATAACGACATTATTCGTGACATCATTATTATGATAGATCATCATAACTGTTGACCATGACAACTGTCCAAACGTCATGTATGTATAACATTTAGAGGGTTTTAAGAGGCAGCGCGGCCAACAAGAGCGCACGAGATAGATTGCTTGTCTTTTTCATACTGTACGTTCTAGAAAGAGACGGTTAGTCTATCTCGCGCGCGACACAGCTCTCGCGTAGTCTCGTGCTAACTGTGCAGATAAATTTAATTGACTTTTTACGACTTGCCTGCATTTATTAAGTTTTCTTTTCTTTTCCACGCTGGTCTGGGAGTAAAGAGAAGGCATAGAACTTACCAGCTGCTTCTCTTCCCGTGCAGATGGTAAAAGCCTATCGAGGGAATGGGCGAGTCTTAGGAATCATGTTATAGGCGATGCGGCTAACCCATCACTATTTTGATTTCGCTTTCCAGCTATACGCCCTTAATCATGCTAAACGTGGCCTTAAGGTTTTGTTACCTCAGGCTCTGTCTACCCCGTTAGGGATAAAGACGTGATATATGTATGTGTATTGAACAGTATGTATGTTGATCTAGCAATAACACTTAAATTTCACCGACAATTATGAAGTAAATAAACATAGCAATATTTTTACTAAGCAAGCATCTCATATGTCATATCAGACTTGAAATTGTATACCGTACTATTAGATATAAAAAACCGAGTTTCACATATTTTTTACAACATTATAAAGTAACAAAAATTCTCAGTAGAAAAGATTATAATATGATATTAAAGAAGCTTACAGATTCTCAGGATTCTATTGGTAAATTTACTTTCATATTTTTTTTTCAATAAAAACTTTTTTTAGTGAAAACGCCACCAGCGACAGCTTTCATTGACACAAGCTTTATATTGACTTGTATGACTCAATTTTGAAGCAAATATATTCATCCGATTGAGCTGAAATTTTGCTTTACATCTGTGTAAGTCAGATAACAATACAATAATCTGGTATCAGTACGGCGGTCCAGCCAGGATCGTCTCCGCAGGACTCTGATAACGATATCCCTCAGATATGCACCGGACCAAGCACTGCTCTTCCCCTCGGACGGATCCAGAAACGAACCGCAGCTCTTGACCACACGCGGAGGTACCGACTCGCACCCAGTGAACGAATATAACTATGGAAGCATTTCTGACGCTCAAAAATGACCCAACGTAAACTAGTTCGCGGCGGGCGGGGCTTGAAAACTAGTGCGGCAACGCGATCAGTGCGCAGGGCGCACGCCTGTCAGTCGTGTCACACTGGTTTTTTATTATATAAAATCAACTTATCCATTAAAAAATGCCTTCATGTGTGGTAAGGTGGTGCAGGAATCAACAGGAATATTGTCCCAAGAGTACTGGAATCACCTTTCACGTGTAAGTACACTGTTTACTCAAAAAATCCAAAATCGCCTTTTTACTAGAGGGATGTCATTATGCATAATGTAGTACCTAGTACATTTTAATATAGCTATTTTTAAAGGACATAATATTTATTATTAAGTTGCATACAGATTTGGGTTTTAATTTCGGTTTTTCATCGGATTAACAAGTCGAAGTCGTTTCTCATTTCGCTTAATTTTAATTTTAATTTAGATTCCCACAAGACCCGAGTCGTAGAAATCGATGGAAAAAATCTGTTCAATTGGAGAGACAGGAAAATGACTGGACACCGAGCAAGAATCCAAAAATATGTTCAATTTATTTTAAAGATGAAGATTTTTATGTATCGAAGAAGGGACACATAATGCCTTCTAAAAGCGCAGTACCAATTTGTACTGTGCGTATTTATTTGGTTTGAATGATCACGTTTTAGTTAATGTAGTGCTACTTTGTATGATTGTTTAATAGACATGTATTTTCAGATGGTGTTTTCGAGTGAAAAACCAGTATTAATAAAAATTAAAAACAAAGAAAATATTCCGGAAACTTCACAGGAAAGTCCTCAAAAACGTCCAAATTGTCATTATAATAAATTATCTACTGATATTTCTTTTATTATTTTTATCTACACCCACCTATATAATACGTTTAGAAACCGTATCTACGTAATATCATTCGTTGCGGGTGGTAGAACCACGAGCAGGGTCCGTCCGAATCGCTACCAACATTTTAGGCTACTGTGTTTCGAAGTGGAGAGTAAAACAGCCGGTGGAAGTACTGGCACATAGGTATACTATCTTAGTACTCTAAGCCGGCAACGCATCTACAGTACTTCTGTGTTGCGGATGTCCATGAGCGGCGGTGATTACTTACCATCAGGTAACCCACTTGCTCGCTTGCCTTCCTTGTAATACAAAAATAAATAAATATGTAAACTACCAATAATACACTTATCGAACTAGGAGTCAAGCGCGCTGACGAAGTAGGCGAAAGCGAGTGAAAATTTGGCTTACTGATTTCATACCTTTGTGCATTGGGCTGCTTTGAATCTGACTGGTCCCCTTCTGCATAACATCGTCCGTGCTTCGAAGGCACACTGACAATCTGCTGACATTGCATCGAAGCCGCGAACCAATTAGCGTAAATCTGTCACGCCGAGAACCAATCGCGACATGTGACCCGACGCTTCTCAAATCGTTGAGCTTTTACGTACTTATTTTCAAAAAGTCGCAACTAGTGAAGCACATTCTAATACCGACCTAGATTCATTAGCAATAACCTATTTTCTTAAATGCATTGATAATTTTTATTTACTTTGCTTGTGTGTGTGTACCTCAAACCTATCTGTGTGAGTTTTTGGGCTAATAATGAACGGTAGGTTGTATGAAGAGACTGCTTCCATAGTTATATTCGTTCACCGCTCGCACCCCATTTACAAAATCAAATCCATCTTCCCTTTTTTATAATGAAACTATTATTTTTTTCATGGCCAAACTCCGGTTAATACTTTAATTAAGAAAAACTTATCCTCTCCCCCGCCCCCCCTAATGCGTCATAAGGCACCCCGTCTCCCCTGCGTCCTCTTACTAAGCCGGTCGCGTACGCATTACCAAATAATAACACAAACCTTATTACCCACATTACCGAGCATATTAGAGGCTTGATGAAATATCCGCGTGCGCTACTACACGCTAGATGGCGTTACTAGAAGCCAAAAAAAACACCTTTTATGTACAGTCACCAGCATAAATATATGATGGTGAACAGCGCTGTAAAAATAAATGATCATGCATTGAGGTCAAAATTATTTGACGATACTACCGCGGTAAAAATATGTGATGCTATGTAGCCGGCAAAAGCATCCGTCACACCATATCAGCAAAAATATCGGATCGGGACGCTTAAAAATATATGATTACCCAAAAAATTTATATTATGTGACCATCCATCGCATAATTTTCTAACCGCTGTGACAGCATAAGCATCGGATGATACGTACGCTGCATATTTATCTGATGACATGTTGCAAAACCACGAATATGTTATCAACTTGCAAAAACGAGCCATCCGTGGCTGACAGAGAGCCGTAAATTGAATTAAGTGTTTTGACAATTCACGAAAAGAGTGCCCTATTGTCATTGTATATCTCTGTCTCACATTTTTGCATTCAAGAATCTGGGTGCACGGCAGTGCCGCGTAAGTTTGAGAACTGTAAGACGTGTTTCCATCCGGTTTTAAAATAGGCAAGTTGGTAGAAATTGAATTCGATGGTACTGAATAACATAACCACCTTGGTTTAACTTTACATCTCAAAACTTTTTCGTAATAGAATAACTGCGTTGCAAGATTTGCTTATTTTACATATATCACGTCTTTATCCCTTACGGGGTAGACAGAGCCTAAGGTAACAAAACCTTAAGGCCACATTTAGCATGATTGTGGGCGTATAGGTGGAAAAGGGGAAAAAAATTGTAATGGATTGCTAGCCGCATCGCCTACAACATTGATTCCTAAGATTATTTATAATATTAGTAGCATTATTATAAATGCTGAGCTGACGTTTGTGAGAGCGTGAGTTTGTTTGTTACTCTTTCACGCTAAAACGGCTAAACAGATTTTGATAAAATTTTGCATACACGAACAAATACCTATATTATTTGAGGATCTTAGGCACTATAAGAAGGGATTTTCCACAGAACAAAAAGGACGGGATATAAATAATGGCAGCTGTAGGTGTCCATACAAGAAACGCGTTCATTTTCGATGGGAGGAAGAAGTTTTAGTGCAAAGTTTGATTCTGCGCGAACGAAGTCGCGAGCAAATGCAAGTTACTTAATCCTTACTATCCTTACTAATCCTTACTAATATACTAATATATATATAATTATTATATATTATATATAATATTATAAATGCGAAAGTAACTCTGTCTGTCTGTCTGTTACCTTTTCACGCGTAAACCGCTGAACCATATTAGTTGAAATTTAGTATACAGATAGTTTACGTCCCGAGGAAGGACATAGGATAGTTTTTATCCCAGAAAACAGCATAGTTCCCGCGGGATAGCGATAAGCGGATTCTTAGCGATAAGCGAATTCTGCGCAGACGGAGTCGCGGGCAATAGCTATAATATTATAAATGTGAAAGTTTGTATGGATGTTTGTTACTCTTTCACGCCAGAACGGCTGGACAGATCTGGATGAAATTTGGAACATAGATAGATTATAGTCTGGAATAACACATGGCTACTTTCTTTCTTTCTTTCTTCAAAAATCTTCCAAATTTATTTTTTCCAAAATGTGACGATAAGTGTCAAGCAAGTACGATAAGTGTCAACCCTAAAAAGTACAAATTAAGCTGAAACAAACTAACTGCAAATCATTTAAATTGAAAAGTATTTCATTTGCAAATTAATACCTCCAGGCACCAGCACAGGAGGGACAAACATAAATTAAATAATTACAAAAAAACTCATTATAGCTGTATTTAAATCGAAGGAAATAATTGCTGTCGGAGTTTCTGGGCTTGTTTTGGGAAGGACCAAGCTATCGGGCCATTGCGGGACAACGGAAATCACACTGGAATGTGTCACACCTGAAAAAACTTCGTTTTGATCGTCGCTCAATAGAATGAAAATTGCTCTCGACATCTAATAAGCATCGCCATTCATTTAATATAGCCATTTGATTCGAAGATAGCTCTTACAGCAAAACTATTGAAATTAATCTAAAAATCTATTTTTATTATGTTTATGTAATAACCATTATAAAATGACCTCACGCTGCCCACATCTTGCTAAAGAGGCAGAGCTCTGCAAACACTGGATTATATATTCACCTGCCGAATTTGTACGGACTTTTGCTGCGTGAGTCCGACTCGCACTTGGCTGTTTTTTTTTTTAATTATTTTTCTCTTTTTTTAATAATGTAGTTAAAAAGCCGTGGTAGCCTAGTGGTTTGACCTGTGGCCTTTCAAGCAGAAGGTCGTGGGTTCGAAACCCGGGCTCGCACCTCTGAGTTTTTCGGAATTTATGTGCGAAATTACATTTGAAATTTACCATGAGCTTTTCGGTGAAGGAAAACATCGTGAGGAAACCTGCACACATCTGCGAAGCAATTCAATGGTGTGTGTGAAGTTCCCAATCTGCACTGGGCCCGCGTGGGATCTATAGCCCAAACCCTCTCGTTCTGAGAGGAGGCCTGTGCCCAGCAGTGGGACGTATATAGGCTGGAGATGTGAGATGTGAGTTGATTTCTATTTAATTTAAAAGTACATAGGCCTAGATCAAGCGATGATCGCCTTTCGGTTGTTAATGATGACGATGATGATGATAATTTAAAAAAGTTGTAGAAAAAATATTATACACAACGTTGTATAACTTAATCTTAAAACACTCATGGCTTGTTTCATAGCATTACCTACGGCTCATACGCTACACACTAATTCGCATATAAAAACCCCTCTTATACGGCAGTTGCATAAAATACTATTAAAGTTCACACCTCCTCCCAGAGCGTCATATAGGTAATTTCGCAATTAAGCAATTTGAACCCGTCAGTGCTATGGAGTAAAATGTGAGACAGACATATACAATGACAATACGGCACTCTTTTCGTGAATTGTCAAATCATTTAATAGGTACAATTTACTGCTCTATGTCAACCAAGAATGGTTCGTTTTTGCAAATTAATAACATATTCGTGGTTTTGCAACATGTCATCAGATAAATATGCGGCCTATGTATCATCCGATGCTTATGCTTTCACAGCGGATAGAAAATTATGCGATGAGTGATCACATAATATTGTTTTTTTGGGTAATCACATATTTTTAAGCGTCCCGATCCGATATTTTTGCTGATATGGTGTGACGGATGTTTTTGCCGGCTACATAGCATCACATATTTTTACCGCGGTAGTATCGTCAAATAATTTTGACCTCAATGCATGATCATTTATTTTTACAGCGCTGTTCACCATCATATATTTATGCTGGTGACTGTACTATAAAAGGTGTTTTATTTGGCTTTATTAAATGCTCATTTATTTTATCACTATAAAGATTTAATTAACCACAAAAACAACCAAGACAGCAATCAAATATTTGTCTGTATCTCTTTCTAGAAAAACATTTAAAATGAAAAAAACTGACTGCAGTCTTTTTCCAACATGAAACTACAGTGAGATAGACTACAGGCCCATGTCCAAAAAATGTGGGCCATATGAACCACCAGGTGACGTATATAGGACGATATAAGAGCATAAAATAATAAGATTCAGCACTATGCCGTCACTTGTAAGCTGTCCAACTGGGTGCTGGTGAGAATTCAAAAGTGCAGGTAGAGTGAGTACATTTTGGTCATATATTTTTGTACGGCATTTTTACCATCGATAGATAATAAGAAAGCGCGCAGTGCCGTAAAGAAATGGTGCGCCACAAAGTCGGTATTTTTTTTTCTGACAATTTCCAGGGTTTATTTTTTTATGCTCTTATATCGTCCTATATACGTCATCTGGTGGTTAATATGACCCATCCATTTTTTGGACATGGGCCTGTACTCTAAGACTCATAGACTACAAGCCCATGGAAAAAAACCTGTGAAATGAACCAACGTGAATGGCTTGTAGTCTATCAATCGTAATTCCACGAACGGACAGCTCACGCATAAAAGTCGAGTGACGCTCGACATGTTTCGGACTAGTTCGTAGTTCTCGCCACGGCAACGAAACGAACACCTGCCGCCGTAACGCTCCCAGAGGAAAGACTACGAACTAGTCCGAAAAACGTCGAGCGCCACTCGACTTTTATACACGAGTTATCCGTTTGCGTAATTCTGCCGGTAGTCGTATAAAATCAGCAAGCAAGCTGAACTAATATCATTCTAAAACTATTCTTAGTTTACCACACACTATATTCATCCAAGCTCTAGGAGACATGAATTAAAAAACAAACAAACAACTAGCATTTTAAAAGTCATATAAGCGCTTATAACCGAGTTGCAGAGACTTTAAAACTAGCGAGCTTATAAAAAGCTCCCTCGTAAACTTTTACAGCTCGGCTCTGTTTGCTACCGTGAAGCTAGAGCTTGCATTTATTATAAAACTAGACACACACTTAAATCACGTCTTTATCCCTTACCGGGTAAACAGAGCCTAAGGTAACAAGACCTAAAAGTCATGTTTTAATTATTTCATTTCATTTCCCACTGCTATGGGTGGGTATAGCACGCGTCATGGAATAAAAGCTTTTAAAAATTATACTAAATTCTCTAATTTTGCAGGCAAGGAACTTTGCATTATGCAAATGGACGAGATAACGCTCAAGCATATAAATTGTCATAAATTTCGAGTCCGAACTTTTCTTTTCCACTACAGCGCACCATAATCTGACTTTACCACAAAGAAAACCTCTCGCTCGCACGATTACCACTTGCCTGAAGAGTAAAAAAGAGATCGATACTTGCCAGGTCTTTCCAATATTGTGGGAACTAATACCGGCACGTGGCACAAAGAAATGTGCAGGGTCACTAGACAAAGGGCTGTGTGTGAGATTAATTAAAACCGCTGGCAACCCTACCCCGTGGCACGATAAGACTGGTCTGCTATACTGGACTGAATTTTAACGAGATACTGACCGCGATTGACTTGTAACTAAAATTAACCACGCTATTTTCCCAAGAAAGTCTCAACGACAACCACGACGCTATCAAGAGTATAACGAGTAGGAGAAAAATTTAATCAGATTTTCATCTTTCAACAGCAGATGTCTGTCTCTGAGAAGCAAAATAAAGTCAACTTAAGTCGAAAAGTATCATCGTGAAAACTATTACAATAAAAAAGCTACACTATCATCTATTCTATAATCAGATAGATATTTTTTCCTGCGAGACACTTATTTTATTACATGACTTATGTTATTGAGCATTAGCATTAGCGCAGGCAAGTCTTGCCGCGGCAATGTTCTGCTTCAGAAGGGTTCAATTAGTTCCGAAAGGCTTCTTAAAAAGGCGCTACCCGGTCCGAACCGGATTAAACCGCCTCTTAGTGGTAAAAGCTTTACGGTTTTAGTTCACAATCGCGCTGTTACGCGGATGATGGGACACGAAACTGCAGATTTTTGATGAGGTATTACTAGGTTTGCAGTTAGGGTTGCCATACGTACGGATTTTCCCGGATTATTGCTAGTTTTAGGTTATCCGGGGTCGTCGGAGAAAAGTTTTAAAATGGAGTCTGTCGAAGCCGCAGGTATCTATTATGTAGTTATTTACAATACGTACAATACAATACAAATGTCTGCTGTTTCGTCATTACAAGCTTTACTTACTTTGGGACTAGGTCAAATATTTATTTAATACTAGCTGTTGTGGTTGAAATATGGTATACTTCTGTGGGGCGGTAGTGCAGATTCCTTACATCTATTCAGGCTACAAAAGCGATGCATTAGAATCCTGGTTAATATAGATATGATGGAAAGCTGTAGAAAACACTTTACTGAACAAAAGATCTTGACACTGCCATCAATCTATATCATGGAAGTATGTACTTTTGTCAAAAAAAATATGCAATTATTTCCGCAATATTCCAGACCACAAAACCTACGACCTCGAAAAAAGCTACAAAGACCCCTCTCGAAGTTGCAAATGGTGCAATCTGGCCCTTTTGCAATGTGTATAAAATTATTTAATGCACTACCAGAAATTTTAAAAAGCGAACATGATCTTAAAAAGTTTAAAGTTCAATTAAGAACATTCCTGCTTAAGAAATGCTATTACTCTGTTCAAGAGTTCTTATCTGATGTAGAATATGTGGAATAGTTTAGATACCTTAAAACCAGATTATGTTTAGGATATTTAAATAACATAGGTATTATCTTTGATGAGTGTTTTTTTTTTTCGTATTGTGGAATGTAATTTAAAATCATGTACGTATTTGAGAATTTGAGAGCACTGCAGTGCTCATCTAAGCCTTATTCTTACTTATATTTCGTGGACTTTTATTTTAGAATTAAGGACATTCAAGTAATGATAATTTATAATAATAATAATAATAATGTATTTATTAATTAGACATAAGATGAACCCATATATAATTATATAGTTAATTACAAATTAAAAATTAAATTATTAACTGTCTTTAGTGAGCGTAATTTTGTAAATTATTTAGTAATGCGAAATGGCTATAGGTAGATGTAGGTATTTATTTTAGAGTGTTGCTGTGCCCTATCAGGGTTTATGTTTCTGGGCTTTTATACATTAAGTAAGATCTTGTAAAACAACATAATTTGCAATAAACCATTTGAATTTGAATTTGAATTTGAATTTGCCCGCGACTTAATCTGCAAAAATAGTTATTTGTTATGCAAGGGTGCAAAGTGTTTGTTTGGCGCGAGTGCCTGAATTGAAACCCGAGCAAGCGAAGGATTCTATGATTGAACCACGAGCGAAGCGAGTGGTTCAAATGAAGAATCCTGAGCGTCGCGAAGGTTTCAAGGCACGAGATACTAAACAACTTTGCTGCCGAGCGAAACACACAATTTTTCACCTCACTACAGCGAGAAAAATGGTGGAAGAAAGAAAAACAGTCTAATAGTAAATCAGTTTTTTTATTCTTTTTCTGCTCAATAAGAAAGGTACAAGGATCTTAGCCCATACAGCCTAGTCTAATAATCTTATAAGGAAAACTATTTTTTCTGATTGTTCTATCACATTAATTTCTTGTGTATTATACTGTTTTATCATAAACCAAACAACAATTTTGGTCAACTTTTCGGTTTCCCGACGAGCAATCTCTAAAAACTCTTTTTTTTCTAATCTATTATATCAATCATATTATTTTTAACAAGAAAGTTAAAAAATCGCACTAACTAGGCTGAATTAAAAAAAAATGGGGCGCGTTCTGAATTTGCATCATAATATCTGTTTTTTCCTGCTTGGTTGCTATTTTTATGGTTAACCACAAATTAAAATAATCAATAAAAACCAATATCGTTTTTGCTTTTAGCAACGAAAGTTAGCAAATCTTGAAAATAACTTGGGAAGTAACGGATTTTAAAAGAAATTAATAATGGATACCGGATCGCGTTTCTGAACGTGACATTATGTTTTTTTTATCGGATGAAAAAGTTAGGGGTCTGCTGATAACTAGTTCGACATTTGAAGTTTGTATTATTCCATCCTTCTCATTCACCTAATTGAGTACTATTCGTATAAGCGAGACGACAACATACGAAGTTCAAAGTTCTAATTTCTGAGTATATAAGCAGGTGGGCAATGGTGGTCATCGTTACGTTCGAATTTCAAAAACCTTTTCCACGCAAGCGGGGAAAAAGCACTTTTCCACGCAGATTTTGATGGAGAAAGACAGCCTTTTCGAGCAAGTGAGGTGAAAAATAGTTTTTCGCTATCCCGCGGGAACTATGCAATTTTCCGGGATAAAAAATAGCCTATGTGTTAATCTAGGCTAGGGTATCAGCTATCTCCGTTCCAAATTTTATCTAAATCCATTCAATAGTTTTTACGTGAAAGAGCAACAAACATCCATACTTACTCACAAACTTTCACATTTATAATATTAGTAGGACTAGTTATATGACATCGAAAACTTGGTCCTTTGGGGTTCCAAAGTAGTTTTAAAACGGGTTTTTTCAGTTTTACAAATTAAAAAGCTTAAAACTAATTAGTTGGGAAGCCTATCGTTAGGTATTGAGGATTACCCGGCACGCTGGCACCGCGCCCAGCCCAGTTAACGCGGTGTCTGAACCACAGATTTCACAGATTGAACCATTAACGTAAAACGTGATATTAAACCTCTTTTATGTTGTAGTAATTACTAATTAGTTACAAGTCGTTGAAGCATTCTTGTGGTAATGCAACAGCACTAGTGGCGTTCCGGATATCCGTATCCGTATCCGCGGGTATCCGAGGGAAAAGAAAAATCCGTATCCGTGTCCGTTACTTTTCACGCGGATCTTTGACAGATGATTAGGTAAAATTAAAATAACTATAAAATTCCATTAGAGTATTTTTATTGCTTAAAATCAAATATTTGGCACCTTTATATTGCGAACATTTATTGCAGTAAGTTATACCAATCCTACTAATATTATAAATGTGAAAGTTTGTGAGTATGGTTGTTTGAATGTTTGTTACTCTTTCACGCCAGAACGGCTGGACAGATCTGGATGAAATTTGGAACATAGATGGATTATAGTCTGTGGAATAACACATAGGCTACTTTTTATCCCGGAAAATTGCCTAATTCCTGCGGGATAGCGATAAACGAATTCTTTGCAGACGAAGTTACGGGCAACAGCTAGTACTACATAACTGAAAGAATCTTTCGTCAACTATTTCTTCAAGGTCGTATGCGGGGATCTTGACAGTAAATATCCGTGTTCAGATCCGTATCCGCGGATATACATTTTTAAAGATCCGGCACAGCACTAAACAGCACGGATACAGCTCTCAGACAATTCGGCAACAACTTCACTACTAGTGAAGTACTGGTGTGAAAGAGGATATAGTGACCAGGATAGAAAAAAGTATGCTTAGTTGGTTTGGTCACGTAGAGCGGATGGATGAAAGTAGACTAACTAAACAGATCTATATGGGGAGTGTGACGTTTTGGAAAAAGGTCAGGTCAGGAGTACCCGAAACCGACGAGCATGTATGAAGAGATTGATGAATGTGGATGAAGCGAAAGAAGTATGTCAGGATCGTAGCAAGTGGAACAAAGCAGTCTCTGCCTACCCCTGTGGGAAAGAGGCGTGGTGGTATGTATTCACTACTACCCGCGCATATAATACGCTTTTCCGTGGCTTCCGTGAAGAGTCGTGTTCCAAATCGTGTGTCGTGTGAGTCTGAGGCGCCTGAAGCCTCGGCTTTGGCAGCTGGCAGCGAACGCGTTGAGATCCTACATTTGTCGGAAAACCCGCAAAATGTGACAGCACACATGGCAACACCAAAGGCGCTGTCACTGTCATTTCAACACGTGTAATTAATCACGCGCAGTTGTCGTCGGCGACGTGCCGCGCATGGCCGCGGGGGATTAGCACGCAGTCACTTAGCTGCATAAATAATAATACATATACATATTATATCACGTCTTTATCGTCTTCATCCCTTACGGGGTAGACAGAGCCTAAGGTATTAAAACCTTAGGGCCACGTTTTGCATGATTAAGGGCGTATAGGTGGAAAGGGAAATCAAGTGATAGGTTGCTAGCCGCATCCCCTATAACATGATTCCTAAGACTATCGCCGATTCCCTCGACGGGCTTTTACCATCTGAGCGTGAAGAAAAGCAACTGGTAAATTTTGTATTTTCTTCACTTATATAAGGTATGAAAAAAAAGGAAAAAAGCGGCTCGATTTTGGATTCGGGGGGATGAGCAGTGCTTAGTCCGGTGCACCCTAGGCAAAGGTTAATGATTTTATCTGTTGGCTAAGAGCCCGACCAGGGAAAGTGTTCTACCGTAAGATTTTTGAATACCTGATGGTAAGTGAGCACCACGACCCCTAGGAACCCATAACATTAGAGAATTGCAGACGCGTTGCCAGCCTAGAGCGCTAGGGTAGAATAGCTCTTGTAAATAGCTCTTGTGTAATTTCACCGGCCATCTTACTCTCCACGGCGAACGGAAAACAGCAGCTCAAGTACTGCTGCTTGGCGGCAGGATTAGCGAGTAAGACGGGTGTAGTCAGTAGCGTCGAGTAGCCGCGGGACAGAGCGCTGGCGCGCAGTGTTCGTTTCGCTGCCGCCGGGGCGAGCGCTCAAGGAAGGACTACGAACTAGTCCGAAACATGTCGAGCATCACTCGACTTTTATACGTGAGTTATCTGTCTAATTATGATCGAGTCTCACGGTAGTTTCATGCTGTCTGTTTTCATTTTGTAATTTTGGCCAAGTTTAAATAAATAATTTGGATTATTTTATACACTGATTGAGTTACTCAGGAGTTTGGACGTTCGCTGAGGACGGTCCATTATCGCGGCAATCTCCAGCCGTGACGGATGGCAGCCATTGCGAAAACTGTGGCCCACTGAGACTGGCCTGCGCAATCCTAGACTCCACCAAAGGCGAGACAACACACACACAAATCACCCCAAAACGTAGCGTTTGCCCCAAAATTGTGGGCGCATAAGTGGAAGTGGAATGGGGAATCAAAATAGTGATGGGTTGCTAGCCGCATCGCCTAAAACATGACTCCCAATACCTCGATGGGCCCTACCATCTGCGCGGAAAGAGAAGCAGCTGGTACATTCTATGTTTTTTCTTTGCTCCCAGACCAGCAAGGAAGTTACAATACAAAATATTCTTAATTAAACAGCACATAATGCATAAAGCAGAATAGCCTTCAGCAACCACAATTTGTTTTGGACATTTGCGACACAAATCCCCGTACTAGTAAGTGCTCCAAATTTCATCCAAATCATGCTGAGAAACTTTAGCATTTACAATATTAGAAGGATTTATTGAAAATTACAAATTTGTACGAATTTAATTTTAACTAGCTGTTGCCGGCAATTTCGTCTGCATAGAATTCGTTTATCGCTATCCCGCAGGAATTACGCAATTTTCCGGGATAAAAAGTAGCCTATGTGTTATTCTAGGCTATAATCTATCTATGTTCCAAATTTCATCCAGATCTGTCAAGCCGTTCTGGCGTGAAAGAGTAACAAACATCCAAACATACTCACAAACTTTCACATTTATAATATTAGCAGGATACAAATTGTATTTGTAACATTTCCCCTTTATTGCTTGGTTCTTCTATGATTAGACATGGCTGTCGGTTTTGCGCCGGCCAGTCTTACCAGGCCACGCTGTAAAACCACCCACATTTATCACAACGACGCGGGCTCGTTATTTGGTATATTTAGGGCCTTTTGTGCTTTGAATTCGTACGTAAATAAATAAAATTGCACTTTTACTACCGCATCGCGAATTTATTTGTTACCAATAAAATTATTACATAAGTAGATACCTAAAGTATAACCATGGAAACCACCCTAACTTAACATTTTCAAACATAACACTGAAAATTAGAACACGTAGAAAAATCCGAAAAGTAAAGCTATGGCCGGGAATCGAACCCGGATCCTCGTCATTTCGTGACGCGTGCTACACCCCTACACCACCCGTAGCCGGTTGGTAAGCCTTCGAATTTTTCTATCTGTTACTAGCTGTCACGTGACCTTGTTACTATGCGATTTTTCGTCGCCAAGCGTCATCTGTTTGAATGATATGTCTTTACGACACGATTACAGACTCCCGTGGAACATCTACTGCTCACCAGGGACGAGAGAAGGCGCTGTTTTTTCAAATGAATCAAGATTTTTTTTCTTGAAATGTTACTGTTTTAACATCCTAGACATATAAACACGACAGACCCGATGTAGTCAACCTATCTTTATACCACCATCATACACAGCCTGACAGGTGAAAATAGTGATTGCAATGGCGACCATACGCACGCCAGCCTACACCTACAGCACTGAAAGATTGCGTATTGAGGTAATCCAATGGTATCTATTGAAGTCCATTATAACCTCTCCCTTCTACATCAAGTATTTACCATAACACTATCAAGACATTAATTTTCGAACAGCTCTTTGCTTCTCAAAAACGAAAAGAATGCAATTAAATTAAAAAATTAAGTGTTCTGAATTCAAAGAGCGTAGGACGAAAATATAGAACTTTCAACCCGCGCTGTTGGCACCACTGCTGCATTGGCGCGAGTTCGGACTTTTTCGCGTGTAGGTACTGGCAATATTGAAAGTTTAAAAAAAAGTTAATCTGTCAACAAATTGTTTCTTTTTTATTATAATAATTACCAGCCAGTAAGTGGGTACTTAATAAAAGTACGGAAGGAGCACCGCTTGTTGTAAATCATTCATTTATTTACCTGTAACAATAAAAACAGTTGGTTAGTTAAAATAAAAAAATAAAAAAACAATTTTATCTACCGCATGTTCCAAGTTCGACGACACTTCCAAGGAACCTACTCCCAAATTCATGTAATACCATCCCTCTCACTTGGCTATTAAACACTATTAGTGTAAATGAGACCGCTATATTCGTTAAAAGCTTTGTTTTTCAGGTCGATACGATCAACCAAATTTGCGGCTAGCAACCCATCACTATTTCGATTCTTCTTTCCCCCTATACGCCTGCAATCGTGCTAAACGTGGCCTTTAAGTCTTGTTACCTTAAGCTCTTTCTACCCCGTAAGGGATAAAGACGTGATTTATGTATGTATGTATCTAAAGTAAGCATGTAATTTTCCGAAATTATAGTTGACATTAAATAAGTTTCTAGAAGGATCTCATAAATAGCAAGGGTTGACAGTTAAACAGTGCGCACTACAGAGCCTCCCTGAAGAGGCCTAAACCTGAACGCAACTTTTCACAGCCCTAAGTAAACCCACAACCACAAATTATAACAAATGTACCCGTAAACTAAAGTTACCTGCAGGCTTATTACGTAACTCGCTCGCAATCAGCATCGTCTTCATTTTTGACAGCTGATTCCGAGATTGGTTTCAAAATGAAAACAATCGTTCCACGTAACTCGATCGGCTTGGCATCGCTTTCGAAAGTGATTGCGAGCCATTTTTGAAAGCAATTGAACGAATGATTTGCCAAAAAGTCCTGCCTGATAAGCAGTACGTCAAAATAAAAAATAGGCTGCATGAATCTGTGGTACACAATGACATAAGTAGCTAAAAAAAAAGCATCGGCTAAGTGGCGCCGTCTGTGAATTGTTGGTGTTACTCAACCATACATGGGGAATTTCAATAAAAATGACTATATATATTTTTTCCCAGATTTTGGAAATTATTGGGCTTATTTCTACTCAGAATCAACAACACTACTGAATGTTGTATGAGAATAGTACATTATGATACAAGTGTGCTATGTTGGTAATTACACACGAGGCGTATTGTACGCGCGATGTAATTAACACCTTGGATTTCTTACTGATATAACTGTCCGAACATTGTCCGAACATATTTTAGTATTTCCAGCGACGGACACTACATTTCTTTATTACTTGAACTCGTAATTTTTAAAGTAATAAAATAACAAAGTCTGAATCAACAATATCAGTGAAAAATGGCGGCAAATATTATTTCTCCGTTCCAATCCGCACGCAGCACTCGCGCATGCGCGCTGTGCACTTAGCACGCGCACGACGAAGGCACTGACAACAGACTGCTAAAGAGCCTAAAATTAAAATTATAATAAAATAATTAATCAATGTCTTAAATTTGCAA
The DNA here is from genome assembly GCA_932294345.1 of Pandemis cinnamomeana. NCBI lineage: Eukaryota > Metazoa > Arthropoda > Insecta > Lepidoptera > Tortricidae > Pandemis > Pandemis cinnamomeana. The sequence continues at coordinate 9,558,926 of OW028726.1, read as the reverse complement.
ATTATGGTCACTCTTTAGATAAAAATGAATAATTTGTCGAACTTAAATGTTTATTTATCATCTTTAACCTAAAATAGTTTAATATTCACGAAAATATTCCTTGTTCCTATAGATACTGAACCGTTTGCTGAGATTTTAAAAAAAGTTTATATTACCGCACTCGTGCGGTAATATATTACAGCACTTGTGCGTAATAAGCTGAATTATGAGTTTAAATGCGGTGCAATAAGACTCAAATTACGAGCAACTGTGTTGAAAATTAATGTTAATGTTTAATGAAATTCCCCGTGTATGGTTTAGTAACACCAACAATTCACAGACGGCGCCACTTAGCCGTTGCTTTTTTTAGCTACTTATGTCATTGTGTACCACAGATTCAAGCAGCCTTTTTTTTTATTTGTTATGTTATGACCTTTTTTTATATATATTAGGTATATAGGGGCCGCCGAATGACTGAGTAAAACGTTTTTATTTTTATAAAATATATCGTTCGATGGAAAAATCTGTAACTTTTTTCTGTAGCTAAGGATGGTTATTCCTATCAATAGAAAAATCATCGAGCACTTTTAAAATAATCATCCATTCCCAATTGCTAGGTAAAATTTAATATTTTGTTGTGATGTTTTCCTTTGAATGTCGATCAAAACAATAAAAATGGCAAGAAGTAAAGTAAAATAAGCCCGCCTTTGTACCTATATGTATCTTTATTTCTGTCAATTGTGTTTGTATATTTTAAGTAAGTAAGTAAGTAAGTAAATGCTTTATTGTACAAATATAGAGAAGTAGAGACAAATCACAAAAAAAAGACCTTAAATATATGCACAAAGGCGAACTTATCCCTATAAGGGATCTCTACCAGTTAACCTTTGAGTAAATGAGAGGAGCATTAAGCGAGAAACCGACAAAGAGTGAGTTTAAAATATCCATATAGTGAAAGCCACAATAGAGCATACATCTCAAAATACAACAAACAATTCATAAATAAACTACTAAATATCATTAAACACGTGCATTCAATTCTGTACATTCAATAAAATGTTTACTTAGATGCAAGTAAATAAACAAAAATAATCATCAAGGGGAGTTGTATTCGAAAAGGAATAAAATGAAAATAAACTTCGCATTTGTAATGTTGTATTCTTTTTAATTTAAAAAATAACTAGAAATTTCCTAATAAGTAGCTAATTCTTAACAATACTAATAAGTACGACACTAATCGTCATATCCAGCCAATCATATCGCGAATCGCGATCGTATTCGTCGTCCAAGTTGATTGTGATTATGATTCCGACTGCGACCGCCTTGAAACATTGGTATTATGTAAAAAAAATATTCCGATTACCCTCGCAATCGCTTTGAAAAGCGAAAGCAATTGAATGGACCAAAAAGTTTTGTTTTTGCAAACATCTTTAGTGACGAATGATTTTTATTAAATTAATTGACCCTAATTCTAGCGTTTTCATTCACTTAGATAACTAAATTAGATACTTGGTCTTGGTTAATTGAAATATTAATATCCAAATAACAAAACATATCATTTATAATCAAAAACTCTAAATACAGTGTGAACGAAAATAAACGCAAACTTAATTTAAAAAAAAACATCTTGTCAGTGTATCTCTCTAATCGGTGGTCAGTTGTCAGTGTCTTCCCAACAATCAACAAACTAAGTAAGTTCGGTTTACATTTTTAACTTTGTTTAATTGCTTTACTGTGTATTTTAATCAAGGTATTATAGCTAAATTGATAGAATACAATAATAAATTAACCCTGGAGTGATTACATCTGGTACGAGAAGTTAAGAAAAGTTTCCAAACTTGTTTGTTGTACTGGGTCAATTGGTGTAATTTGTCCCAAGACATTTATTTATTATTATTTACCATAAAATCATTTTCCCTAACGAACTATAATATGTCCCACACTTATTATTATACAACAAAAACAGCGGTAGACAATTCGATAGCAACAGGCTTTCCCCTCAAGCCTATGAACGAACTACGAATATCGAATTTTGGTGTATAAGAATTATTAACATTTTAGGAGCCGTCGTGGACATGGCCAGCAGCTGCATGCATGCATGCAGAGGAAGTTGCAGGCAGAAACTAGTAATAAATAACTAAAAAATGATATACGTTTTTTTGTTAACTACCTTTTTTAAATCCATTATTCCAGCAACTTTCCGTGCTGGTCTGGGAGCAAAGAAAAAACTTAGAATGTAGGTACCAGTTGCTTCTTTACCCGCGCAGATGGTAAAAGCCCATCGAGGGAATGGGCGAAAATATTAGGAATCATGTTATAGGCGATGAGGCTAGCAACCCATCACTATTTTGATTCCATTTTCCACCTATACGCTCACAATCTTGCTAAATGTGGCCTGTAGGTACCTTTTAGGCACCTTTGGCTCTGTCTACCCCGTAAGGGATAAAGACGTGATTCGTGTATGTGTATGTGTACGTATTATTCCAGCAATACAGATTTTGTTATAAGTACTTGTTTTTATTATTCATAATAATGTAATAAAGCCCAGAGGCGTCTCTAGCCCTTGTGGCGCCCGTGTGCAACCAGTAGGTACCCTGGCGCCCTCTAGTCTAGTACATACATACATACATACATACCGTCACGCCTCTTTCCCACAGGGGTAGGCAGAGACTACTTTATTCCACTTGCTACGATCCTGACATATTTCTTTCGCTTCATCCACAGTCATCAGTCTCTTCATACATGCTCGTCGGTTTCGGGTACTCCTGACCTGACCTTTTTCCAAAACGTCTCCTATTTGGTCTCGGAACGTCCGTCTAGGCCAGCAGTTCTTAACCTTTTTGGCTGGCGACCCAAATTATAAATATTTTTGAAGTCCGCGACCCAAATTTTTTTTAATTTTTTAATAATTTCGATTATTTAAAACTCCTTCATGGAGCCGGGAGATTCCAGGAGAGTGTGGAACCGTACCCGCGACCCATCCCAAAACCGCCCGCGACCCAAATTTGGGTCGCGACCCGAGGTTAAGAACCGCTGGTCTAGGCCTTCCCCTCCCAACGAAACCATTCACACTCCCCATATATATCTGTTTAGTTAGTCTACTTTCATCCATCCGCTCTACATGCCCAAACCAACTAACTACTACTACCTAGTCTAGTAGGCGCAATTTAATCTTCAATTATCTGTTTTAAGGCTGATTTCACGTTGAAACAAAAGTCATTGTGTAAATTTAAATAGAGTAGCCTTTCTTTGCTACCGCGCCGCCCCCGGCGTCGGCCATCACACGGGCGCAGGGTCTTTGAGAGCGCCGGCGCCGCGAGCGACGCATCTTTGGAGGTGTCGCATTAGAGGGCGCTCGGCGCCCCCTTAGACCCGGCGCCCGTGTGCGCCGCACACTCTGCACCATAGGTTGAGACGCCTCTGATAAAGCCTCAATAAAGTTGATTTATTAGTATTATTTGTGGAATTATTACTACATGGCTACGTATATGTTCGAAGGCGGTCACCCGTTAGTCAGATAACATTTGGCAGTCTGGTGGAGAGCTGTGGATGAGACTGGCACAGGACCGGGCAAAGCGGCGTGTAAATAAAGAAAGAGGTCTTTACCCAGCAGTGGGTGTGCACAGCACATCGCTGCAAGCTATGCCCTGCCGGAGCGCAGCCGGCGACGATATTATTCCGTTTCGAATACAACTCCCCTTGATGATTATTTTAGTTAATGTACTTGTATCTAAGTTAACACTTTATTGAATGTACAAAATTAAAATATAGGTACAAAGACAATTGACTAAAATTAAGATACATATATGTATAGGTCTGTACAAAGGCGGGCTTATCTTATTACTTCTTGCCATTTTTATCTTTTTGATCGACATTCAAAGGAAAACATCACAAAAAATACTCAATTTTACCTAGCAATTAGCAAGGTGCCTTTGTAAGTCAATTATTATATTGATAAATTATAAACTATCAAAAAAATCCAACTCAAGTTACTTCCATTATTTCAAGACGGGGACAATTTAGCTCTCGCTTTGGATTGACAGTTTGCCTTGGGCTTCAAAACAATTCTAAGCTGTCATTTTAGTTACGTGGAACGAATTTGTGGCAAACCATTCGTTCAATTGGTTTAAAATATGGCTCACAACCGCTTTCGACTGCGATGCGAAGCCGACCGAGTTTTTAGAACGATTGTTTTCATTTTGAAACCAATCTCGCTCGGAATCAACTGTCAAAAATTCCGTAAAACTTGGATGTGCGAGCCTGCGTTCGAACCCATAAACCTCTGCTTGAGAGTTACTAATCTATGTATCAAATCAGTCCACATCCACCAATTAGTTACTATTACTTAGATTGAGAATGTTAAGATTTAATTGACAAGATTTTGGTTATGAAGAAAGGTTTAATCGTTAAAGAGAAAAGAAGGTTCAACAGTTTGTTATTCATTGTGAAAAGAATTGAATCGGAAAAATAGATTTTAATAGGCGTAGCGAGCGAGTTAGTATATTGGGCGATCGGCGCAGGCGTAGTCTCAGCAACAGCGGGCGGTCCGCGGCGTCAGCGCCGGCAGGGCGTAGCTTGTAGTGGTGTGCTGTGCGCGCGCATAATGCAGCGTCACACACCCACTGCTGGGTAAAGGCCTCTTCGTTTACATTACCACATTGGTCGATTACTTTGGTTTTAAGGTATTGTTGGAACTCTGCCTTACATTGCAAGTTTTTGAAGGCGGCCCATCCGAGTGATTCGTCTAGCGATCTCCATGGCTTGGCTGTTCCAGCAAGATAAACAATGCCCCAGAAATAAGAAGTCATGTACTAATTCCACAAATAATACTAATAAATTAACTTTATCGAGGCTTTATTACATGTCACTAGTAGGGCCGACAACGCACTGGCATCGCGTAAAGCGCTGCGGGTGTTTATGGACAGTGGTGATCATTTAACATCAGGTGACCCACTAGTTCGTTTGTCTGGCCTCTCTAACATAAAAAAAAATATATTTTTAATTAATAAAAACAAGTACTTATAACAAAATCTGTATTGCTGGAATAATGGATTTAAAAAAGGTAGTTAACAAAAAAACGTATATCATTTTCTAGTTATTTATTACTAGTTTCTGCCTGCAACTTCCTCTGCATAGAATTAGCAGTTGACACGTTTATCGCTATCTTAATATTATATTATCAGTCGTTTCAGTGTGAAGAAAGAACAAACATACACACTCACTCACTCACTGAGATCCTCACACTGTCACAAACATTCTATAGCCTAGTAAAGGCTGTCAAAAACGCTGTTCAAGGTAATTTAGGCACAGGCAAGTAATTTAGCCGAGCGCGCGGCCAGCGCCTGCCTCTGCCAAGCTGCCAAGCTGGTGAGCCGACTGTAATTCTGCACTCTGAAAATAATACATAAAATTATAACATAAGACACTCACTTAGTTATTGCCATAAAGTATTTAAGTGTTCTACTTCTGAGGCGTAATTTTTGAACATTTTGAAGTAATCACAAAAACATCCGTTTTTTTCTTACACCGGACCGGTGTCCGTCGCGCCGAGGTGAAGCGGTGGTGCATCCGGCGTAAATTGTTCGCCGGACCGATGTCCGGTGCATGTACGCACATTCATTATAATTCATACACCACCGTGAATCCGGCAAAAAAACACGGTCCGTTATCCGGTGAAAAAAACGGACGTCTACAAGCGCTCTTACGCGTTATATTATGTAATATTGTGTATGGTCTTGTTACCTTAGTATTTGTCCTTCCTGTAAGTGATAAAGGTGGTTTATGTATGTATGTACGAATTCGATGTTTTCGCATTAATTTTAAATGCGGCATGCAGCTGCTGCACGTCTGCGCTGTGGTCACTCCGTATCCCCGTAGCCGGGGTCCACAGAGCTGCTGGCCATGTCCACGACGGCTCCTAAAATGTTAAAAATTCTTATACACCGAAATTCGATATTCATAGTTCATTCGTAGGCTTGAGGTGAATGGCTGTTGCTATCGAAATGTCGACCGCTGTTTTTGTTGTATTATAATAAGTATGGGACTAATTATAATTCGTGATAGAAAATGATTTTATGGTACAACAAACAAGTTTGGAAACTTTTCGGTACTTCTCATACCGCTGCACTGGGTGCTTTAATAAACCACTGGAAGCACTACACATCGTATATCAAATGCACTGGATGTTTATACACTAAAAGAGAGAATCGCCAATCGTATATGAGTTTAAAAACAAACGTTTATTTCGAACAAACATTTCCGACACGATGTGTTCTATACTAATCTATTTTCGTGAGTATAATGCTTACGGAACTGTAATCACTCCAGGGTTAATTTATTATTGTACCTATTCTATCAATTTAGCTATAAAACGCACAGTAAAGCAATTAAACTGAGTAAAAAATGTAAACCAAACTTACTTAGTTCTTTGATTGTTGGATTTGTCGGGAAGACACTGTCAAGATGTTTTTTTTTTTTAATTAAGTTTGCGTTTAGTTTCGTTCACACTGCATTTTGTATTTTTGGTTATAAATGATATTTTTTGTTATTCGGATCTTAATATTTCAATGAACCAAAACAACGTATTTAATTTAGTTATTTAAGTAAATAACAACGCTAGAATTAGGGTCAATTGATTTAATAAAAATCATTCGTCGCTAAAATTGTTTGCAAAAACAAAACTTTTTGGTCCATTCAATTGGTTTCGTTTTTGAAAGCGATTCCCTCGCATAATTGGAATCATTTTTTTACGTAATACCAATGTTTCAAGGCGGTCGAATCGTAATCACAATCGTCTTCAACGATGAATACGATCGCGAGCGAGTTACGTAATAAGCCTGCCGATGTCAACATAAAGGAGAAGTAAACATAAGGTACGTTCATAAATCACGTCTTTATCCTATGCATAGACAGAGGTAACAAAACCTAAAGGCCACGTTTAGCGTAGGTAGAGCGTATAGCTGGAAATCCGAATCAAAATAATGATGGAAGAAATAAAAATCCTCAATAAAATCCGACTGAATTTCTAAAAATTACTGGGCACTGGCGCTTTTTCTTTAGCTTTTAAGCTCAACTCTTTTTAAATAAAAAAAAAACCACCTTCAATAAAATTATTTTACAAAACAAAAACCTTGATCCTACACAATATTACTCACGCGGCAAACAAAATTTTCTTAACGGTTTAAGCTATACTAATCTAATCTAAGTACTTATAAATTACGGCCCAAATCCTTTAGGGGCTGAATGGCCTATTAAATTCTGGTCCAAAGTCAACACTCTGAATTTAAAACTAAAGTTTGCGGGCCCCGCACCGCATTAGCGACCGCAGCGCCGGAATTACAAGGACGGAAGTAACATTTGTCTTAACAGGGTTGCTAACTATAAAAAAAATATCAAAAGACAATTTACACCAATAGAGAATAATCATGATTTTTTTCAAGGCTTTCAAAAGCTCATTTATGTCAAAAACAATATATTTTTCAAATAAGCTACCAATTATTTAATTCTATCTCTTTCTAAAAAAAAACAGAATTTTAATACGTCTTTCATATAGGCGTTGTGCCATATTACGTCACATGTCATATCGGATCTCTCTTTCTAACCGCCGACTAATTTGTAGTTTAATACTCTTAATTTTCCGTATTTTATCATTTTTATAGTGAATATTAAGAATCCAAAAACTGATTCTTCGTTATGGTAAATGAAAACAGACTTAGTTAAAGAGAAAACACACTCATTGGACAGGGCAGTGACGTTGACAGCTGACAGATGTCAACGGCACATTTTGGCGCCAAGCGCTCTAGAAGAGACGCGGAGATTGTATTGTCATTCCGACTGTGAGATGCTGATATGTGTAGTGATAAGTTCGAAGTGTAAATCCGTATTAATGGTAATAGAAGACGTAGCTATCAACAAGAAAAGACTAAACGTGAGGTTTCTTGCTAGTTCTTCCCGCGGAGGGTCATACTCAACTAGCTCAATGTGCTCTGTGTTGTTGACCAAGTGAATAAAACGATGTGCGCTACTAAACTGACTTACATTGGATGTAAGAGAGGATTCTTACATATACAAACAGATAGGCAGACGCGGAGGACTTCGTTTTATAAAAGCAGTGATTGTATCAATTGTCTCTTGTAATGTTTAGCCCTAGTGTCCCCAGCGTGGGGGAACTTGGGACCTTTTGTCCCGGGCAGCGTCAGGGGCGATGACGGTGAGCTACGGCCAGAGTGCCAACCCCGGCCGGAGTTATTACGACCACCAATCTGTTTATTACCGCTCCAGGAAATGTTAACGGACGTATTGTGGAGTTACCCTCGGTTTGTGGCGCTAGTGCGCTAATGAAAACCGGGAATTTAAAAAATATGTCATTGAATTAAGAAACTATTTCTCAAAGAATTTCGTAAATGCCGTCATTGTGTTCTAAGAACACGAAGGGCCTTGTTGACGGCCGAATTACATGGTAGGCACGGTTTTCTGACCATAAATCGGATTGCTGGACTGTTTTTCATTTGTTTTTACATACATAGGTACGTCATCGTCATTCCGTGACGCTTGCTATACCCTATACCACCCATAGCAGGTAATACCTGCACGCGTCACGGAATGACGAGGATCCAGGTTAGATTCCCAGCCAAACCTTTACTTTTCGGATTTTACAGTGTTCTAATTTTAAGTGTCGTTTAGAACTTTATAACAAAACAGACTATTTCAACGTAAAGCCGTCCCCAGCTCAGAATATGGACGCGCTCTCATTCTGTAGAGTAGAACTAAATAGAGCTCTGCTATCGCCATGCATTTTATGCCCTCATACATATGCATGGCCCAGCATTGCATTAAAAACTATGCACTTTGGTGTTCGGTAGCGCGGCCCCAAGTTAACTCCGGCAGCAATGTAATTAGCTTTAGCTTTAGACTATAATAACATTAAATTAAAAAATAAAAAGCCCCCGCGCAGCGCGTTAAGCGAGGAGTCATAAGTAAATGAAAAATAATTAAAATTTTATGCTCTTCAAGCTGCTGGACAGATTTTTATCAAACACGGCTAAGAACCACCGCAAGGAAGCTAGCCTTCGAATGAAAAGAACCGCATCTCCGTAGAGAGAGAGAGACCGGTTTAAACTACACCCTGTGTCGAGTAAACAGGGGTGATTTAGCACCTCTCCATGGTACTACACACTATAAGAAAGAAAGAAGAAAGAAAGAGAAACATTTATTTACACATATTCGATACACGTATATATAAAATAAGGAGAAATGCAATATACTAAGGAATAGTACCGATATGGTGTAAAATGGACCCATGGCAAGTCGCAACGCTGTTTTTCAGTGGGACCCAGATAAAATTATAAAAACTAAACACAAAAAAACATACACTGTGGCGACACGAACGCCAGTGGAAAGCACTTCACAAACAAGCTGACAAATACACGGAAGTATGTATGGCAACACTCGATCAGTTCAATCGCATTAAACGATATAACGTTTTTAACATCGAGGGAATGGGCGAAATTCTTACGAATAATGTTATAGGCGATGCGGCCAGCAAACCATCACCAATTTGATTCCTTTTTCCACTTACGCCTACAATCATGCTAATGTGCTTGTGTATTGTGTGAATGTATAACTTTTTTGTTGATTGTACTCTGTGAAAAAGAAAACATCGCGAGTCCAGCATTTAAAGGCAATTCAATGATGTGTGAAGTTCCCAATCCGCACTGGGCCCGCGTGGGAATAGGAACAGCCCAAACCCTCTCTTAAGAGCCCTGTGCCCAGCTGTGGACGTACTGGAAATGCTGATGAGAGCTTAACCCAACATTCTACCGGACAAATCAAAGCAATTCGCTTTCAAATCCGCTTAACCCTGTTTCCGTCTGTAAAAATAGTTTTAACCTAAAACGGGTTAGCATAATGCCGGCTTCGGGAAATAAAATTTGAATGCGTAATGCGCCTAGCATAATCCTGGCTGCTGTTATGACATCGGAGTTGAGGCCGTTGACCTCTGCTAAAAAGGGTGTGTTTGGTCGTATTTATCTGACTGTCATCGTTTTAAGGTGCGTTTCTATTAAGGCGGAGCGGAGACGAGCGATCACCTTACAAGGAAAGCGGAGCGCGATGTGTAAATAAATGTCGCTCTCTCTTTCTCTCTCTGATGTGTATTTCAACAAATGATTTTTTAACTTAGGTTTGCGAATGGGTTCACATTTTATGAGCAAAACGTATAAAGCAAATAAATGAAACCTACATACATACATACACACAAATCACGTCTATATCCCTTACGGGGTAGATAACGCCTGAGGTAACAAAACCTAAAGGCCACGTTTAGCGTGATTGTAGGCGTATAGGTGGAAAAAGGAATCAAAATAGTGATGGGTTGCTAGCCGCATCGCCTATAACATGATTCCTATGAATTTAGCCCATTCCCTTAAGCTTACCATCTGCGCGGGGCAAGAAGAAACTGGTACATTCTATGTTTTTCCTTTGCTCCCAGACCAGCGTGGAAGTAAATATGAAAGAGACATAAAAAAACAAAAGATTGTTAAAAATGTTTTAACTCACGATTGTTATTCGTTTCGGTCTTTGTATAAGACCTTTTCCAAGGGTGATTATATTAAATTAACATAACTTCTTCTGGGTGAGTAAAGGCAGAGTCACGCTAGTTATTTTAGCTTTTTTTCATAGACACGGATTACCAATAACCATTTGAAGTTAAGTAATATTCGTACATTTTCAAGTTGCTAAGTAAACATGATACATATTTCGCAACGAGCGCAAGTATCTGGTGTCTATGCGCGCGCGCAGGAATGCGACCGCTCACTTTGACACTCACAAGCTTACAATGACGTAATGGAGGCGACACTAACAATTTCATTTCAGAAATCACAATCGTCTCCAAATTGGTCTGAAATATTTCAGAACGTGTTTGGGCAAGTCTTCCATGCTGGTCTGGGAGTAAAGTAAAAACAATTTACCAGTTGCTTCCCTTCCCGCACAGATGGTAAAAGCCCATCGAGGGAATAGTTGAAAGTCTTAGGAATCACGTTATAGGCAATGCGGCTACGTGCTATACGCGCTTATTCATGCTAAACGTGGCCTTAAAGTTTTGTTACCTTAGGCTCTGTCTACCCCGTTAGGGATATAGACGTGATAATATGTGTGTAAGTATGTATATTTCCCCAGGGTACGCGTCAGTGTTGCCCTGGAAGCGGAGCGGAGATTGCAGAATCCGACCAATTTATCTAATCAGCCCACATCCACCCACTGCTGAGGCCTCTTCTCTCACACCACTTAGCCCAGTTCTGTGCCAATCTCATCCACAGCTTTCCAGCCGAATGCCTGATGTCATCTGACATTTTCCTTGTAATGTGACAATGTGACGCGGATATCCCGCGTGATTAGTAGATTCTACAGCCTCCGCTTCGCTATGGAAGCGTACCCAGCAGCGTTTTTTTTTTATATGAATAGGAAGGCAAACGAGCAAGTGGGTCACCTGGTGGTAAGTGATCACCACTGCCCATAGACACCCGCAACCCCGGAGGGATTGCAGATGCGTTCATTAGGACCGAACATTCAGATACATTCCGGTCTTCAAATTAAACGAAAAATATATTTTTAAAGCGGCTGAACACGGCGGGTGTGTAAATCACCCCCCACCCCTGAGAACGGGGGTTCGCCTGTTTTATAGCACTTCGAATTTGTACTAATTGTCGTTTCGGCGGTTACGCGAGTTATGAATAATTTAATTGGTTTGCGAGATACAGCTACAGCTAGGCAGACAAAGCTGTGCTATGCTGTGCTCCGCGCTGTGGCGCGTGAGGTATTCTATCCTAGCCCTGTAGGCTGGCAACGCTTCTCTAAAGTTCTGGAGTTGCGGATGTCTGAGAGAAGGCCGGTACCCAACAGTGGAACGTACACAGGCTGCAGATCAGTGGTTCCCAGAAGGTCCGCAGAAGCCCAAATACGATCCGCGAATGATTTGCTATTGAGTTTTAATTAAAGTTTCAGTTTGATTATTAATCCTACATAGTGGTCCCTGCTAACAAAAATAAAATTGGTCCCCGATCAAAAAAAGGTTGGGTTGGGAGCCCCTGCGGTATATTGACTTTCAATTGTTGAGCATACATGGAACACTGTCATAGTGAAGTGAGTAACGCCATGTCAACAAAAACAAAATTAATAATATTTTGACATTGACATATTACGACAATGTTCTATTTTGGCTCAACAATTAAAGACCGCGTGTGTACTCGTATAATCACTATCACTACATAGTATAAAATAAAGTCGCTTTCTCTGTCCCTATGTCCCTATGTATGCTTATATCTTCAAAACCACACAACGGATTTTGATGCGGTTTTTTTTAATAGATAGAGGGATTCAAGAGGAAAGTTTATATGTATAATACGTGCATAATATACCGTTGCGAAGCCGGGGCGGGTCGCTAGTATAGTTATATAATCTTATTATTTCTTCCACGCTGGTCTGGGAGTAAAGAAAAAACAGAATTTACCAGTGGCTTCTCTTCCCGCGCAGATGGTGGCCATCGAGGGAATGGGCGAGTCTTAGGAATCATGTTATAGGCGATGCGGCTAGCGACCCATCACTATTTTGATTTCCCTTTCCACTTATACGCCCTTAATCATGCTAAGCGTGGCCTTTGGGTATTGTTATCCTAGGCGCTGTTGACCCCGTAAGGGATAAAGACGTGATTTATGTGTCTATGTATGTAACTGAAAGAGACGGTATTTTCAGTAAATAAAAACTCTTTATTTGAACATTACCGTCTGTGTTTGTATGAAACAGTTTGTTTCAACAACATTGTACGAACAACTAAACAAATAAGTCGTTTGGAATGCTTTGAATATGAACCTTATAATTAGTGAGTTATGGTTGATTTCTAACAGAAGGGCGACGTTTTAAATTATGACTACTAGATGCAATATGTTTAATTAGTAAGTCTACGATCTCACTAATCTGTTGTAAAACGTTTTAATTACGATAGTACGAAGAAATAATTGAGAAATAATTAATGAAAATACCATACATCACGTATTTATCCCTTACGGGGTAGACAGAGCCTAAGGTAACAAAACCTTAAGGCCACGTTTATCAAGACTGGGCGTATAGCTGGAAAGGGAAATCGAAATAGTGATGGGTTGCTAGCCGAATCGCTTATAACATGATTCCTAAGACTTTCGCCCATTCCCTCGATGGACTTTTACTGGTAAATTCTATGTTTTTTCTTTACTCTCAGACCAGCATGGAAGAAAATAGCATCGTAAACATTGTTTGAATCGCAAAGTATTTTCGTGTAAGCATTTTCCATACAAAGGAATTAAGAAATTTAGGGAGCTTAGGGCTTTTTTGCACAACGGAATCGTAAATGGATATTTTTTTCGGTAAATTGGCACATAAACATAACCGTCAATTTACAAGTCCAACTCTTGACTGTAAAAAAAAACGAATTCCATAACTACAAAATAAGAACGCAAACTGGCCAGTGACTCGCAGCAAACGGCCTTAAATGAAAAAAAAAACAAAGCCAATAATTTAAAATTAAAAACACGTAACGAAATACAGACTCTTTATTGCGAAGAAAAATTCTAAGATACAATTTCAACCCTTCAAATGAGCTCATAAAGAAGCTTAAATGAAACCGCTACGGAGCAGCAGGGCTGACAACGCAGCCGAAGAAAACAATAAGTTAATAAACTTTCGCGTCTTTTTATTAATCTTTTTATCTATTTCTTAAATAGTTGTTGCCCGCGACTTCGTCTGCAAATAATGAATTTATCGCTATCCCGAGGGACTACGCAATTGGCATTGTTCATTTTTTTAAGCTGTGCTTTTAACACCTTTATTTGATAAAATGGACTAAGAGTTACTAATTTGAATATTATGCTTTTACGTAGCTTTGTTAATTAATAATAAATATTTTTTCGCTGTTTGATAATTCGTGAATTTAGACAGAATCCCAATCGCCTTCGTTCGGCTGGCTATAAAAAAAACGGCTTTGTCTATTGTTTTGTCGATTTGACAGTGACACGTGACAGTTGCCATAGCTAAACTTTTTTTTTCATTTTGTGGCAAACATTCGATGCTGGATTCTGTCTAAAAACCGGGTCGTTCGGTCAAACAAAGGTTCAAAGTACTTTTACAAAAATATCTGCAATCATAAAGTATTTTTGAAATCGGACAAGATAAATCGGATAAATGATGGTTTTCCTCGAAATGGTTTTCGAATTGGAGCATACTAAAAAAAATGAACAATGCCAATTTTCCGGGCTGAAAAGTAGCCTATGCGTTATTCCAGACTATAATTCATCTCTGTGCCAAATATTATCCAGATCTGTCCAGCCGTTCTGGCTTGAAAGAGGATTTCATCCTCTTCAACGCAGGTCTGGGAGTAAAGAAAAAACATAGAATCTACCAGTTGCTTCTCTTCCCGCGCAGATGGTAAAAACCCATCGAGGGAAAAGGCGAACATTTTTGGAATCATGTTCTAGGCGATGTGGCTGGTAACTATTTTGAATAGCTTTTCCACTGCCCTTAATCATGCTAATGGCCTTTAGGTCTTGCTACCTTAGGCTCTGGCTACCCCGTAAGGGATACAGACGTGATTTATGTATGTATGTAAGTTAATTTCATAGGCAGCTTAAAGGCTATGCAACCACGGCCTGAAATAATGAAAGCTAAATAATATTTTCTTTGGAGCTAAATACAATCACACACGTAGCAGATTTCAAGTCAACCTACGAAAATACATTGTTACTTATAAATATTATTTACTAGCTGTGGCCAGACCTTTAATTACCGTTATTTTTGCGTAACGCTATTTTCATAACGTTAGATTATCGAATAGCATTTTTCAATAAAACGTTTTTAGGTAGCGCTATTTTTCAGTACGTTATATTACCGAATAGCGTTTTTTAATAAAACATTATTTATTCTGTAGCGGTATTCATTATAACGTTATTAATAGCGATATATATCGATACTTCGGCAAGTGATATAATAACGTTATAGACCATCTCTTTCTTACACTCTATAACACCCGCTCTATATAACGTGCGACAAACATATGCAATGACAAATCTGTACTGTTTTCGTGAATTGTCAAAACATACTTTACAAATTTGTTTCGTGGGACTAGGCCGTAAAGTTGATATCATAGTAGTTATTTATTTTATTTGGGGCATCAACAGCAATACAGTACATTATAATGAGACTTAGGTACTAAACAAAAAGCCAATGACAGATGACCACAGAAATACAGTTAAGCGAAGCATACTCAGTTCATAATCAGTTTCATAGCGTTATTATACCTAACGCTATTTCATAACGTTATGGTTTTCTTTAAACACAAACGACATATACCGGTATTATATCGTTTTTTTCATAACGTTTTAAAGGTCTATAACGCTATTTCGTAAAGTTACGGTTTTCTTTTCGTTATGATATGATATAACGTTATGAAGGAATATAGAATTTGTTTGAACGAAATTTTAAACACAAACGATATATACCGCTATTATATCGTTTTTTTTTATAACGTTATAAAGGTCTGGCTGTGGCCCGCAACTTCGTCGTTTATCGCTATCCCGCAGGAATTTCTCAATTTTCCGGGATAAAAAGTAGCCTATGTGTTATTCCAGACTATAATCTATCTATGTACCAAATTTCATCCAGATCTGTCCGGCCATTCCGGCGTGAAAGAGTAACAAACATCCAAACATACTCACAAACTTTCACATTTATAATATTAGTAGGATTATTATTTTGTCATGCTCATACAAATGATGTTACAAATGTCAAGTTAATCCAACTAGAATTGTCCCACGCGGCAAATACTAAACATACATACATAAATCACGCCTTTATCCTTTACAGGGTAGACAGAGCCTTTTTTTTAACGTGTGGAAAATGCACCTTATGCATTTCCGCGCTCGGGGCAGCAACGGGAGTATGACGGGCTCTCCAACTCGCCGCTGCCTTCCCTATGAAAGGAGGGGAGAGGCCTACCGTCTAAAAACCGACACGTTCCCTCCTGGCCATGGACTGTGGGCGTTACGGGAGCACTAGGTGTCACCGCGACGCCCACTGGCCGCCCCGGGATGGGGCAGATGGCAACGGCACCGTTGAGTGCGGGTTCCGGATTCCCCGCAGGGTAGACAGAGCCTAGGCCCTAGGGCAAGAAGACCCGACGCTTACAAATACTAAAAGCTTGTAATAAAACGTTGTCCTATTTACTTAACCTTATTTACAAAGTATTGTTATTCCGAGCAAGCAAAAATACAAATTGCTTTTTCCAACAGACGCTCAGAACTTATTTGATTAAGCATATTTGATAAGAAATGAACCTGAGAACGAAATAAAGGGTTACAGAGAAGGGATTTTCATAAGAACACTTATAAGGGCATTTGCAGGCGGACTGCTTTCCGACTGCAAACTAACTGCCAACTGCCGACCGCATACATTGCAATCGCAGTTAGCCTGCAGCACCGACTGGAATAGAACTGCAATAGAAAATTATGGCAATCGGCATTTGGCATTTACGTTGCAGTCGAAACGCAGTCCGTCTGCTACTAAGCAATGTTGCCAACTCTAAACTCTCTAGACGTAAGCCGGATATTTTGCCCCCAAATCGCCAGAAAAATTGCGAGTCGCTAAATTGAAAATAGCTACAGCTGTAAAAGCATTTAGTCGCCTATACTCTTCATTACAATACACAATTGTACAGTTCATGAGCTCTAGGCCTTGCTGTCTCAATCACTCGACCGAATCAAGTAACAAACCCATAAGAGTAAGTGAGACAGCTAGACAAAACCAAATCGCGTATTAAGGGCTCACGGACTGCCCTTATACTCCGAAATTGATTTCGAAGTTCGTTTCATGCCGTCCCGCTTACACTAATGGTCTTGTTCGAGAGTGAAAGGGACGGTGTGATACGAACTTCGAATTTTGGAATACATGTTTCGTCGGCAACCCTACCCGGGAGCCCGGGGACAATGAATTATGTCCATCGCGGGAACGGCCCAAGTTGGTGGACGACTTAACGGCACGATCGTTTTCTTGACGGAGAGCCGTCATTTATTCACAATTGGAGGCTTTCCCGGACTTTCGGACGTTAATTTATGAATATTCATAATTAATAAAATGAAGGACAGCGCGATTGTCAATTGTAGCTTTTGAAAAGCTCGAGCAAATGCCATTGGTTTCCGATTCCGGCTAAAAATAGATGACGATGTAGTCACAGTAAAGCATCTAACAAATACTAAACCAAATTTCCAAGTTTATTAACTTAAAAGTGAAATATCGTAATAACTTTTAACAAACACAGCTTTAAATTAACCCGAACATGTCCGCTTTTAAATAGTACTATACTATTTCATTAATGGACGTTTTCTTAGACACTTGACATTAACAGCAGACTATGTTAAATCTACAGCGAAAACATGAAATATTATAAAGAAAACTGAACCCAATCCCCTGCTCACGGTCGAAAAAGCGTCGCGCGTACCTTTCACCGACAAATGGGCCCGTCAAAAGTTAATAAACAACGAAAGAAAGATGAAAACATTGGAATACGCTCACCCAATCACAGGGCGGTGGGGAAAGATAAATGCTAGACCGGGAACGGGCATTTTTCACGAGCGATAACCACCTGGATCCCGGGCTGGCCCGGGGGCATAAATTCCCTTGTCCTTGACTGCCCTGGATTTATACGGAGATTTGTATTACGATACTTCTGATAGTGTACATGTTTACACATCGATATCTTCAAAGGTTTGTTTTTGTCAACGGTTTGCTGTTGCCCGTAAATTTGTCTGTCCCGTGGGAACTACGTACTTTTCCGGGAACAAAAGTAGCCTATTTAAATCAGGAACAGTGTAGCTTTTTAATAGGGCAGGATTTTTTTTCGGTGCTGTGATTTCACAGATTGCCTACGATATATTCGACCAAGTGCTTAATGACACATTTAATCAGAGTTTAAGGTATTTTATAAGAGACCAAGTTTAAAGTCAATCTGACTGCAACGTAACTGCAAGTGCCGTCTACCTATACTGCTCTTAACATTTTAAACCGCAATATGCGTACACTCTAATAAGACTACAATAGAAAGTTAACGGGCAGTCGACAGTTGGCAGTCACATTGCAGTCGGAACGCAGTCCATTTGCAAAGGCCCTTAGATAGGAAAGGTGTTACTATAATATTATACACAATAATAGTGTTAATATACAAATAAACATTGTAAATTTGCAAATGGTAAAAGCCTTCTAGGGAATAGGGGAAAGTCTTAGGAATCATGTTATAGGCGATGCGGCTAGCAACCCATAACTATTTCGATTTCCCTTTCCACTTATACGCCCTTAATCATGCTAAACGTGGCCTTAAGGTTTTGTTACCTTAGGCTCTGTCTACCCCCTAAGGGATAAAGACGTGATACATGTATGTATTAATAATTTCCTCAACTGTCTCACCTCACCAGTCCACTTCGCTTAGCAACAAAATTAGCGAACTATTTAACTTAGAAAGCCCTTGAACCATAATCAATACTTTCTCATAACTAATTAAGTATTTATTACCAACCGTCAAACTCTCGGAATTAAATATTAACAACAATCAGATTGGATTGTTAATAAACGGTATTTCGAAGGCAATCCTTCCGCTGCGAACCATTACAAATCATTTCCGTGGGACCCTAAATTGGAAACAATCCTTTAACCGTTGTTAATGGGTTCTGGAAAATTCGAAGTAATTTAGGGGTATTAAAAAGAGAACATTTAGACGGTGACACGTTCGAAAAAAACCTCTTTTTCACGTAAGCGTTCACGCCGCCACCAAATAGTACAAAACAAATTGGCTTTCCGCTGTCTGTCCTTATGCTTAGACCTTTAAAACCACGTAACGGATTTTGATGCGGTTTTTTTAATAGATAGAGTGATTCGAGAGGAAGATTTGTATGTATAATTCTACGCAGACGAAGTCGCTGGCAGAAGCTAGTAAATAATAAACTCTTAAAGTCAAATTGCCGCTAAAATACTCAACGTAATAAATAATTAGTAACGCTTTCTAAAACCTTTCAATAAAGTGATGAATACGTAATCTAAAATCTTAGTGCGCAACGACGTATAAAAACAAAAATGAGGACTACAAAATAGACATGAGAATATTCTTCATAAAATGCTCAACAAAATCTCTAGAAAATTCGTCTTCTAGACAAAAATACAAGATCATTTAATTCCCATATATGTGGAACCTAAAGCTTTAAAGCAATTTTAAATTTAGAACATTAGGTTGGATTTAAATGGATATACCGACCAACAAATGAAGATCTGCCTATATAACATTAAATAAATAAAAAAACGCCTTTGATTCCCCTTTCCACCTATACTCCCACAATCATGCTAAACGTGGCCATTAGGTCTTATTACCTTAGGCTCTCTCTACCCCGTAAAGGATAAAGACGTGATTTATGTATGTGTGTATTAAATAAATTTAATATCTAAATCAGGGCCTAATTTTTAACAGCACATCACTCGAAAGTACGTGCGTTGTCGGCCTTACTAACAAACATAGGCTTAATCTAACACGCAAGCACTCACAAGCATTCACCATCTCTTTCTCCCTCCATCCTGCACCGTGTGACAGAACGACCAGGCAAATACACACGTTAGACAACATGGCGTCAGGTCTACAATCCTTTCGATTACGCCTCCATGAAAAGCCGATTACGTCGTTTACGATGCGTTACGTTTTACGCGCCACCTGCTCTACCCTTTCCCGTTTATGCCCTTGGTTATAAATAGCATATTAAAGGCCTTCGATATTGTGAATAAGGATACTCTAAAATCTAAAAAAATATGCATTTTCCCTTCGGCAATGTCGATAAGTAAAAAGCTCAAAAGGTCCAAGTTAATATAAATTAGCACAAGACTACAAACAAAATAAATAATTAATTAACGTTTTGTAAGCTTAAAAACGTTGGCCATGGAACAAAACAATTCAGATACCTTTTATTGCAATTTTTTGCGCAACATTTCACAACAGAAGCCATCGCCCTAACAGTTCCATTTCGTCCAACGAAAAAAAAGAACTAAAATATTCATAGACGCTAAGCACGGGCACCATAGACATTTTTCCCTGCACCGTAATTTTATTTGGCAAAGTTGCCAGCATTAATAATTCCGGAACAAAAGGGCGCGGGAAAATGTTTTTGACACTTTGTTCGGAATCAAATTAGAGATAATTTAGTGAGGGGGAGAAAGTTTTTAGACAAAATATTGCACTACTGAACGTTTAGCTGTAAAGGTGTCCCTTACTACTGAACCATGAGGTATAGAGATGAACAATAAGCAAGTATTTTTCACTTCGGTTATCACGTTTTCCTAATAGAAGGGGAAGGGATCTTATTTCTCTTGATTATGTCGAAGATCTGAAGTGACTTTAATGGCGTTTTCTGAGGCTTGCTGACATTTCAGACATGTAGAACTAGCTAGCGGTATTTGTACCCAAGATATAAAGCTTTTCAGCCGTTGTCTGTTTTATAAAAACGTATGAAGGTAGGTAGATTTTTGAAATATAAAACCAGTCTCGATTCGACTTGCCTTTTATTCACTCACATCATGACAGCGCTGGGATCCCAAGCCACGTCATTCCGGACTGATGCCTAAAAGCGGTGGGATATGAAAGTCAACTCATTTGTATTCAAATACCCGTGACGAATTAAAACCCCTTATTTTTTACTAAGTTTACGCTTGGGTCCTATATATTTATATTAGTAGCAGCTAATTTAAAAGAACCAATCTGAGAAATGAAGAGCGATAACCTTTTCAAATTGAAAAGGATTAACTCGAGTAATATTAAAGTTAAGACTAACTTGAAATCAACTTGCGATTTACGTGATTGGTTGGCAGCTGGCGGTATTTACTGTTACGCGAAATGGAATTTGCTGCATCGTTTTTGCAAGTAATGTTGCCAGCTTCAATACTTATTGCCTTGCCTGTTATTTGCAATTTTGTATGGAAGCTTTAGATAATCACATTAATATTTAAACTAACATTGGGAAGGGATTGTTTGTCCTTCCACGTACAAATTAAGCAATTTTCCGAGAGCTCTGTGATGTCTTTTTAAGTGCAAGTATCAGGCAGCGTTTTTATACTTTTGCCATCCAATATAGTTCATCCTTTATTTTATTTAACACTAGCTTATGCCCGCAGCTCCGTTCGCTTATCGATATTCCGCGGGAACTATGCAATTTCCGGGATAAAACTATGCTATGTCCTTCCCCGGGACTGAAGCTAGTATACCAAATTTCAACTAAATCAGTCCGACGGTTTAAAGGTCCGGCTACACCAGTGCGTAAAAGACTTCGACGGTGCGTTTACTCAACAAAATGTATGAAGAAACGGTGAGAGCACTTGACGCATGCAACAAGTCACTGCGTATACGCAGCGGTGTGGTCGCTCCTTAAGCGTGAAAAGGTAACAGTGTCACACTGCAAACTAAGTTCGCATTCCGACAAATTAAAGCTTCGCGCCACAAACCTGAACGACGTATCTACAGCCGAACTAAACTGTAAGTTCGGCCGATCGTCAATAGATGGCGCTGTTTTAAATCAGGATTCTAATTCAACGTACGCACACTAGAGGGCGCCTAGGTCGCTCTCCGCGTAAATTATATTTATTATTTAATTAATACACACACTTGAAACTATTTATTTATTTAATTAATACTAACACCTACATTATTTATTTCTTTATTTCATACACTCAGCAACACGTATCAAAAAGCTCACCTGTTCATCTCTACACGATCGGCTCTGGTTGGTTGATTCAAATTTTGACAGGACATATTCCGCCCTAAGGCGGAGCTTCTTCAAAATTTGAAAGAACCGCTAGTTCTGGATAAAACCAGCTGTTCTATCCGAAATCGGTCATTCTGAATCGACTGCAACCTGCCCAGCTCCTACTGGTAAGCTCTCTCTGAACATTTTTATCTTTTAACTGTGTTTTGCTCTGACTGTGTATTTATTTAAATGATTTAAATAAATCATTTAAATTCTTAATTCTAACTCTGTTACTCTGACAAAGAGACACTTGCAAATTCCCCTCGCTGTTGGGATTGCTCATGTAAATTTAAATGTAACGTTCTCTTTTGCTGTTAAATTGAATTTAAACTCTACCTAGATGTTAGCTTAGTACTTTGGGTTTAAATCATAACGGTCGTGCCGACCGTTGGAATTCAAACCCACGACTCAATTTATATTCAGTTGCTCCCTTTCAATTGCTTACAATTGTATAGTTAACTTCTTCAGCTTTTGCCTGCCTGTAACTCCGTATGCCTAGCTCCTGCCATGCACTGCACTTAGCTCCCTCGGGATAAATCCCCTTCGCACCGCAGGGCCTGGCAGGACGCTACCTAACTGGACTCGATCTCACACCAGCATTCTTGCAGGGCAACTACCGCACCCCGCGGAATTAACACAGCTACGCTCTGTCACTGCGTCCCTCCGAAACATCACCAAGCTACGCTCAATCCTGCCACTCGCTGAATAGCCTACAGCTCTGGCTCAGCCTGGCACCAGCTGAATAAGCAAGAACTCTCTCATCACCATTGCTGGCCGCTGACCGCTCCGTTGGGAGAAAGAGCATCGAGCCACGACTACTCTGCTGACTCCACCGAGCGCGCCTGCCGCCCATCTCCAGTTCTTCGGCTCAGAGGATTCCCGAGGGAAATGGAGGCCAAATAAGCGCAGAAAACTTAACCGTAATTTAGTACTTCAAAAAGATCCGAATCTCATCCTGAGACAAGTCGCTCTCCGACCTTAACTTATTTTTATTGTCGCGATAGGTCCGTTTTTTGTTGCTTATAAATAAATATAGTAATCTTAATTCTTGTTTTTCTTCAACAAAAACCCTACTAGGCCTACACTGTGACAACAGATAGACGAGAGTTACTTTCGCATTTATAATATTAATTAATAGGGATTTCAGAATCACTTGGCAAGTACGTCCACTGAAATTAACTGCAACTCTATTGCAGATGTGTTGCCAGCCTAGACTGGCATTTTTGGCATTTAAAAAATCAAGCGAACGAAGCCAGAGGCGACATTACTTCCAAATAATCTCAACCTTGATACGGGATCGGTCCATTTCATTTTATCCGGAACCTAGGCCCTTAGGTCTGATCAAAGCGCTCGCCTTCATTGAATTAAGGTGAATCCTCCGGCGGAATCTCCGTAATGACGGATAATAGCGCTTTTATCCGTCAAAGCTTAAACTTCGTGGTTTGTCTTATCAAGGGCCGATGATCTGTAAAAACTGGCGAGTTAGGAGCTATAGGACAAGAAAAAATACTCCATTAAAAGATTTTGGTAAAATAATACAGGCTTCTTGCTGACTGTACTTTTGGTTGAATGTACCTGCATTGTGAACTGAAACGGATGAAAGTCGAGAATGACTCGTTATATTTTCAACTAATTTACACTTACATTTTTATACAAATTTTAAGACTTCTTAAAGAACACACTGAATTAATGGTCTTCCTTGTCAAAATAGCGCATCCAAGAGAATCTGAAGTGATTTATAATAGTTTATAGTGAACTAGCTTCCGCCTGCAACTTGACCTGTGTAGAATTATACATATAAACCGTCCTCTTGAATCACTCTATCTATTTAAAAAAAACCGCACCAAAATCCGTTGCGTAGTTTTAAAGATCAAAGCATACATAGAGACAGACAGCGGAAAGCGCCTTTGTTTCACAACTAGCTACTTCGTTGTATGTGACTAGGCGCCTTTACGTTTTGGGATTAGAAGAATTAGGCCCAATATCTTAACTGAACGCAACGTTACTGTTGACTTGCAAGATGTGTTTGAAAAGATATATTGCGAGTTAAATAAAATCTCGCAGAAGTACAAACATGGCTGACAGACATTGCTAGAAAATTGGGGGTGCTCAATAGAGCGGGACAGTACTTCTCGCCAGCCTATTGCCTTCAACTCTACAAGGCGCAGGTTAGGCCGCATATGGAGTACTGTTCTCATCTATGGGCTGGGGCACCTAAGTACCAAATCCTTCCATTTGACCGCATCCAACGCAGAGCTGCTCGATTTGTCGATAACCAGGCACTTTCCGGTAGGCTCGATTCTTTGGCTGTGCGGAGGGATGTAGCATCCCTCTGCATACTGTACCGTATCTATCATGGGGAGTGCTCCGATGAACTCTTCGGATTGCTGCCTGCGGCTAAATTTCACTACCGTACTTCGCGGAACCGTCTGTCCTTCCATCCGCAACATCTTGATGGTTGGCAGTCAAGCACCGTGCGTTTTAAACGCAATTTCTTTCCTCGCACGGTAAAGATCTGGAACCAACTTCCTGCTGCAGCATTCCCTGAGCGGTACAATTTAGGGATCTTTAAAAAGCGAGCCTTCCTGTTCGTCAAAGGGCTGGCAACGCACTTGTGATCCCCCGGGTCTTGCAGGTGTCCCTGGGCGACGGTGATTGCTTTCCATCAGGTGACCCGTCTGCCCGTTTGCCCCCTCTTTTATTAAAAAAAAAAAAAAAAGACAGACGGCACCTCAGTAATAATGTCTTTTTGGCCTTACGGAATTCCAATTAGGAGGAATCAGGGAAATTTCAACGATTTTTCACGAAATCACATCTCCGAATCGATTCTCAAGGTGAAATTGGATTGTCCTGAGATATGCAAATGGTGTTTAATAAAATACGTTCGCAGCAGATGCCTCCCCGGCAGTCCCGGAAGCGGATACGGCTATTCAAAAGCGACAAACGAATTCTAGTCAAATGCAAGAGATTTAGACCAAACATTTTGGATACTGGGTAGCAATTCAAGAAAAGATCCATATAATACGTCTATAGCAGGGAGATATTAATAGACCTTAATCCCTGCACGATATGAACCTAAAGATACCTGTAAAGAAAGGAAGTAAAGCTATATAGTTGTTGATCTTGCCACGGTTATTTCAGAGCCTATGTATACCTGCGGTATTTTATTCTAAACTAGCTGACCAAACAAATTTAGTTCCGCCTTAGAATCAGTTACCGTCATGTCATTAGAGATAGCGCTGCGTACGAGATACACCGTTTGCAGATTTCCAGTATATATTCAACTTTTTTAAGGAACCATACCAAACGGTATGGTCATATCACAACATATCGATTCTTAAACCTTTACACAGCAGTCTATCACTCGAGTTTTGGGCTGCGATAGGCTTCCATTGAATGCTTCGGATAGCTGACGACGCGAGTCTTCTAATGTTTATGCTTAGGTCGATAAATGTATTTTTCTTTCCGAATTTCTTCTACTAACACCTTTTTTATTGAGAAGAACTAGCCATTTCTTCTGATTAACATTTATAACCGCAAATGACAAGTCAAATTGACAGGTCTTGCAAACTAAGCATTAAAATTTCCAAACAAGCTAAATTTGCCATAACTTTAAACTAAATGTTTGTTATTTATGTTTAGCATCACCACAATGTTCAAGTTCAACACAATGTGAATTTAAATGTCTGTAAAAATCAAGTTAAATTTACCCCTTTGAGAAAAACATTTGTTTTAATCCTTACTTACTTTATAACATCTTTCCCACTGCCCCAGTTACTTCTGGTCGCCGACTTACCTACATTAACATTTGATTTAAATAGCAAAGACAACGATGTAGATATATTCATTATTCAATTCCAATGTTGCTACACAGACAAATTTATAATGCAG
Organism: Pandemis cinnamomeana; assembly: GCA_932294345.1. Classification (NCBI taxonomy): domain Eukaryota; kingdom Metazoa; phylum Arthropoda; class Insecta; order Lepidoptera; family Tortricidae; genus Pandemis; species Pandemis cinnamomeana. The sequence goes on along the minus strand of OW028726.1, from coordinate 9,533,208 downwards.
CACAAATATTAACCTAAACAAATAGGAAGTGCCCCGAAATTGTCCACGACGTATTACTCGGCGGTAATGAGCCCACAGGGTTGCCTGGAACCGGCGGGTTGTCTGAAAACATTGTGAAAATGATAAAAGTAGGTATACTCAATCAAGAAAGTTCCTATAACAGCCATACCTTCGCGGTTGATGCGAATCATCTTAGCGAAAAACAAGGGGGCTACTCCGAACTTCAAAATTCAAAGTTAGTATCATTCCGTCTTTTTCACTCTCATATTAAAGGCTTTGATTGTGAGCGGAACGGCACTGATTGAAAGCTCACGTTACACCTTTTTCAATGAAATTTAAGAAGCAATTATGTATTTACTACTGTAGAAACAGGCATGCTTTACCAAGAATCCTTAACCTTACCCTGATAAAGACCAAGAACAATATTCAGCAATAACATTCCCTGCCCAGAAATACAACCCTGGCTGTTTGCCGCGAGTTTCCACCGAACTTTAATGGAATTACGGTATTCGGGTTAGGGACCTCGTAGACCACGTTTAGGGTTCATACGGCCAATTTTATTTGGAATTAGAAAAACAAATATGGCGACCTTTTTCGCCTAATGCTGGAGCCACATCACATCCACCATCTTATACCGTTGGACAGAAAGAAACGGTAAATGCGGTTGCGGTGGGAAGCGTTACAAAATAATTCTATGGCATGACGGTCCATATTATGGTGTATCCCGATCCATATCACGAAATATTGATATGTATCGCAATCCACACTATATTGACATATACCATCAAGAATCACGATAATATTGAGCGTCTAATCCATTTCCTATAAGTCCAAGATGCGTTGTTCAGTCTCCGACCGACAGCTGTACCTCTGGACCTTAGTCAACAGTGACGCTAACTGGTGAGCAAAGAAACGATGGTCCCCATTGATCGGTCTAATGAAACAGAAACTGAAAATTACAATATAAAAATATACTACATAGCTTAATATGTAAAATATTTTCAGTTAGTTACCGTTGGAAAACGTTAATACTAAAAGAAATGTCAGCCCATACGAGTACCAAACTTATAAGCACGTTTTTGAGAAAGCTTTTCACAAATGACGGTTATAAGCACTAGTAATAAGGGAAATTCCAATACGCATTACCGAATATCGAACGTTTACGACCGGGGAATAGCAAGCGTCCGGACGGGGCGTCGTAATAAGCGAAATGAGCGAAACGAGCGAAATGATTTACGCAGCCGTGTTTCCCTTCCTAAATAACGATGCCCAGGAATCCGTTATTTATCTTATCGGGACATTTAATTATCCGAGAAACTAGGTTAGGAACGCCCATGCGAATTAAGGAATACTAAGCTATCTCGCTATTTCATCTTCAACCTACGTGTAGACCTGGGGCCGGTGTTTGAAAGCATATGTGTGAGAATACCACTCGTAACTTGCGCAGAATTTTAAATACGAGTAGCTTGGAAGATACTTACGGCTCTCATTAATCTTGTGACAGTTGTGACCTAGTCAAAACTTTGATTAGAGCTGTTAGTTTTGAAGATATAAACAGATTTGCGGGTGGTAGGGCCTTGTGCAAGGTCCGTCCGGATCGCTACCACCATCTTACTCGCTAATCCTGCCGCTAAGTAGCAGTGCTTGCACTGCTGTGTTCCGGTGTGGACAGTAAGACAGCCGGGGAAATTACGGGCACAAGAGGCATTTCATCTTAGTCCTCTAGGTTGGCAATGCCTCCGGGGTTGCGGGTGTCTATGGGCAGTGGTCATAACTAACTTACCATCAGGTGACCCACTTGCTCGTTTGCCTTCCTATTCATATAAAAAAAAAAAAAAAAAGATTCATACCACTTTCGAGTGGTAGTTTCGAGTGATGTGCTTTCAAAAGTCGGGCCCCCTGATGCAAGGTCCATCCGGATCGGTACCACCATGTTGCTCGCTAACCTTGCGGGTGTTTGCGATGCTGCGCTGCGATCCAGCGAGGAGACAACTGGTCAACCGTAAAAATAAATATAAAAAAATCAAGAAGCAAAATTCTGATTTCATTTTACTGGTGAAATTACTGACACAAAGTATTTCATATTACAGCTAGCCATCACTATTTTGATTCCCTTTTCCAACTAAGGCTCTGTGATTTATGTATTTATATATGCGATATTTCATCTTAACCTTTTAGGCTGGCAATAGTGGCAACGCATTGCATGGATGAGACGATCAATATTATCGTGATACTGGTATGTCAATACAGGGTCGTGGATTTCAAAACAACTGAATTCGATGCGATTCGCATCAATATTCGCGATACGCGTGGATCATATGTTGTAAATGTCAATAGACAATAATGATTGCTTTGTTTCCTTTGCCTTCCTTTTTTTCCTGCAGTTCGATGTCATAGACCTGTCTAAAGATCAAATAAAACCATATTTAAGAGGCGTTTTTCTAAAACACTATGTTGGCCCGGGCACGTCGTAAATGTCATGGTATTTATCAAGCCGCCCAATTTATACTGTTCCGAAATAGAAGGCGTGAAATCGGATGCAAAAAACCATCTTTGATCTAAAATACTTGGTATTTTAAGAGTATTTTATATTAGGTATTTAATGCACTAGTATCAAACGCAGTCTAAAGTAAATTCGAAAAGATTTTTTATTTCTAACCTCCATTAGCGCGAATACCGTTTGGCGCGAAAAACTCATGTTTTAAGCTTTTTACTTACCTACGCTAGACTAGTATTAGTTTATTTATTAGTACAGAATAAAATTTACAGCACAAATTCATAATTCAAATGCAATACTAAGTTCAGAGAGTTCATATTGAAATAATATAAGTTAACATAAGTAAAATTACGAAATAAACTAAAAAAAGGGAGATTCTTGCCGTAGTGAGTGAGCGGCAATATGATCTCTCGGGTTTAATACTAACTTAGAATCCGTTATAAGTATTTGTAACTGTTACTTACGGACCCCAACTGTAGACAATTGGACGTTATCAGCTGTAATCATACCTGCAACAATAAAGGAAAACATTAGCAAACAAATTATCAGAACGATTATTAGACGATTTCTTAGTAAGCTTATCTCTAAGGGATATGACTTATTTTTTCCTCATTTCTTAACAGAAAATTACTTTGTGACAAGAATAGCTTTCCTCATTAAGATGCCTAAATAAATATGGAAATAAAGAGCAACGAAGGCTATTCCTAATTTATGGCCAAAGGGACAAGACATGTCAATTTTAAACCCACGAAATTTGAATTGTCCTTTGAATTATACCTCTAACTAACTTTATAAGTTTTTAGTAAGCATTAATTTCAGCACATAATTTTTGATCATAAAATTTTATTAATGACAAAACAGACTATTTGCAGGCCAAGGTAATGAATAAATTTAATTTCTAGTAGTAATTTAATTTTTTTATACGATCAACTTTATCTACAGAGATTTTTCTCCAGACAGCATGAGTGGAACTAAGTTACTTTAACCATGCCTTTAACCATAACCGACGATTTTGAAATTACATTTGACAGAAAACCTACGAAATATAATATATGTCAAAATCATCACACAAACAAACATAACTATAGGTAACTAAGAAATCCCTTTTAGGGATAAGTTCGCATTTGTGCATTTGTGTTGTCGTGTGTTCATCATTGTCATGTCTTTCTAACTCTAAACTACAATCATCATCATCTCCAGCCTATAGACGTCTCACTGCTGGGCACAGGCCTCCTCTCAGTACGAGAGGGCTTGGTCTACAGTTTCCACGCGGGCCCAGTGCGGATTGGAAACTTCACACACACCATTGAATTGCTTCGCATGTGTGCAGATTTCCTCACATTTGAAATTCACCTTAAGCTTTTCGGTGAAGGAAAACATACAACTACAATAGGTGCGTATTTTTTTTAATAAAAGGTAAACTTTACACTAGTTCGCACTTTAGTCTGCCGAGTAAAAATACTTGTGTTAAAAATACCAAGTATTTATACTGGCTTATACGCGTCGTATTTTCATCGGAAGCCATTTATTTGTCGTCGACTTGTATGCATTGACCCCGCTAATTTATTACCTTAGATTGCCGTGGGAGTCAACTTTTAACTGCCACTGCCTTATAAGGAGGTAAACTAATCTCTACGTAAGTTTAACATTCACAAAGCGAACTAAAACGTTAATCAAATTTATATTTTACGCAGTTGTATTGGAGTTCATTCTTGCAACAATTCAATTCGAACCGTGACACGCTTTTGCATAATTGTCATGTTAAAACATGATGCAAATTCCAGAAAATACGTCAGTAATAAATTTAATCATAAAAGACACCTATAAAATAACGTCGTTATAACCATTCCAGTCTTCGCAAGATCTCCCAAGGATTGTAACGTATGTCGCTAAAATCAATTTCGATTTGCGGCTATTTTTAGTAGAACCTTTGCTCGTAGCAATGGCAACACTGGCGAGGCTTAACCTTATTGGCTTGGCAGGCTCAATTTGCTCGACTCATTATCAGCCAATCAAACGCCTACGAACGTCGCAGTAATCCAATACTTTACTCTGCTCTTGAGACAGACCTCTTGAGTACATAAATAGACGAAATTGATTACTAAATTGTAATATAACAAAAAAGACCTGGTAGGTCTTCTACCACCTTTCTGGTGAATTTGCTTCCAACCAGCGGGCGATTTTTTTACGTTGTTATTTGTGTTTTGATTATTCACTTTTATAAAGGTTCAAATCGAGCAAATAAATTCATTATACCCGTTCATGGCTTTAAAAGAAAAAAGGTTCTAGTCTTAAATTAAAAATAAAACAAGTTCCTGAACGCATCTTCATCCCGTAATTAGAGCCGCCATGTTCTTTTCCTTTTTTTCCTACTTCCCGCCATTTTCGCCGCCATAGAGAATCCTCTAAGTGAAACGGAATACACTAATTAATTACACCAAGATGTTGTTCAAATTAATTGTTTCCAATCTTAGGGAATAAATTACTAGAGTGGACGGACGGTAAAAGCGAAATAATTCAATTAGATATTTGATTTGATTACCCAAGGTTTTTGGAGTATGAAAAGGTTTAATAAGGTAAAGAATAATTAATAAGGTTTACTCGACTTTTGATGTTACAGAGCTTTTGAACGACAAAGTTTACATCTTTGTCAAACAACAATTAGTATTTAGAGGTTATATTTAGATACAATGAATATTAGGTATACCTGACCTTTCATATAAAGTTCAATCCGAATATTGTAGCTAAACTAAGTATGAAACATGTACCCATTGCGCAGTGACTTAACAATTTGTTACCGTTAGTTTGAAAGTAAGCCGCGTCTTGTTGACTGGCGAACCGCCGATAACTTTAATCTACAATGCATTAAAAGTATACGTCATCGCAAATGCTTCTTAAATTGAATTTATAAACAAAACCTGGATAGGGTGGCAGCACCAATGTTGGACACTTTAAGCTGCCAAGCACCAGTGATGGACATTTCATTCTTAATTTAAATATATGGTTTTTAATTGTCTGTTGTAAAATAAATTACTATGCCTTAGTGTCTTTTAAATAAGAGTTATTGTCCATTATTGGGTCATGTCCATTACTGGTCCCGTCACCCTAGGTAGGTACTTATTACAGATTAAGATGGTTAAAGCAAAAAAGCCAACAGGTCTACCCCCAGATTCAAAATTCTAAGTTCGACCTCGTATGATACCATCCCTCTCTCTACATAATTGAGCGGAATTCGTATTATTGACTTCAGAGTATAAAAATGCCTGAATCGAATGAATTATCTCGAAGAGCCTGTCTGAGGAAAGGTGGCCAAGGACGAATAAAACAATTCCAATTAGAAGATGCACCCGACAAAAGAATTTGCAGAATTAAAACATTTTAAAACCAACTTCAAAATTATCCTAAACATAAACGAAGGTAGAAACTTCCCCAAATTAAGTCCGGTGAAAGCCATGGCATCACAACAATATTCCGGATTCTTTGTTCCTGAACTCGGGAAAACTTTATCGCTGTTTCGAAACTCCAAAAATGCGGGCACCACCCAATCAGAATAACTTCCAGTTTCATCAGAAGTTAAAACATTATCATAAATCGTCGGTGACCTCAGCCCTGCACCAGCATACTAGCTTAACCACAGACGCTAAAGCATTCATACGTTTCGCGAATGCATAAAAGTTAAAAAAGGCAAGCTGTCTGGAATTCTTCTATAATATTCCTGTAGGTGTCATTGTAAAAAAAAAGTGATAATTCTGTTTACATTACTAAGTCGACAAAAATCCACGCCGGTTTCATATTGACTACGCAATGCATTTCCAATTGCACGCACACACGCACAGTTCAAAATTTACCAGCCTTACCCTTGTAAGGGGTTTCCGTTCCGGCTAGAATCAGTAGGCTTATTACCTACCTCGCTCGCAATCGCCATCGTGTTCATTTTGACAGTTCTTGTATGAATGCGACAACTAGCTGATTCCGATGCCAATTGTCAGCCCATACATGAACTGCCAAAATGAACACGATGGCGATTGCGAGCGAGTTAGACAATAAGCCTACTGTTCCCTGAACGCTACAATCTGCTAGATGGGAAGCTAAATGGGCATTGACATCGCAAGCGTAAGTAGGTGCCTACTCGAACCTAGATCGCATCGCAAGGATATAAATAATATAACAGGCGTTAAAAAGCACAAAGATTTTTGTCCACTTCATTCTGAATTTAAATCCTGTGTGACTCACCTGTTAGCAAGTATAAATGAGTTAATTCTTCCGACGAGCAAAAAAAGTCTGGGCACTAAAAAGTGCACTTAGCTAATGGCGTGAAATTGAATTTTCTAGAACCGAGGCCCCGAGGACTCAACTATGTCGGGTTTATTCTCTAACGCGCCTACGGCCGCAATCACAATCCCATTTCAATCATGTCAGAGAGAAATGGTGAACGTAATTGTGATGGGCAGTACGTTAAAATGGCGCTCGGTCCAGACAACTGCATTTGAAAAATTAGAACTGAAAGCTTTTTGTTTTATGAAAAAGAGTGGCGCGTGAGCATGTGACTTGAGTCACCTAAATGGTAATTATTAATTGAGCAAAGCAAAGCACCATCAGACTATCACCCAGTAATACTTTTTTGTAATTTTAAACGCACTCTTTGTCGGTCCCTTTTTTATTGCTACTCTCACCTACTCAAAGTAGAACTGGTAGAGATCCCTTACAGGGATAAATTCGCCTTTGTGCAAATATCTAATCTTTTTGTGAATTGTGTTCGTTTCTTTATATTTGCACAATATCCGCAACACCAGAATACTGCAAATTGTTTAATTCAATGGAGACATCAATCATACCCCTTTTCTAATCACTATCACTATCACTATCACTACATAGTATAAAATAAAGTCGCTTTCTCTGTCCCTTTGTAAGTAAGTAAGTAAGTAAATGCTTTATTGTACAAAATATAGAGAAGTAGAGACAAATCACAAAAAAAAGACCTTAAATATATGCACAAAGGCGAACTTAATACTTACTTACTTTGTGTCTATGTATGCTTATAATCTTCAAAACTACACAACGGATTTTGATGCGGTTTTTTTTAATAGATAGAGTGATTCAAGAGGAAGGTTTTTATGTATAATTCTACGCAGACGAAGTCGCGGGCAAAAGCTAGTGTAACATAAAACGAGATATGTTTTTCTTTAAATAATTTTATTTCATTTCTAAATGTCTGTGAAAATTAGAACACAGAAAAATCCGAAAAGTAAAGCTATGGCCGGGAATCGAACCCGGATCCTCGTCATTCCGTGACGCGTGCTATACCCATACACCACCCATAGCAGGTGGGTAGTCTCCGAATTTTTCTACCTGTTACCAACCGTCACATGACCTTTGTTACTATGCGAATTTTATTTCAGTTAATCTAGGCATCATGTTATAGGCTCATCACTATTATGAATGTGAGTAACATGATTTAAGTGCGTTATTTCGTCTAGGGGCCGGTTTCACTACTGTAAAGTTCCAGTAATCTCGAGTGTCAGTTGTCTATGATAACGACTCTGTCTGTTTCGTAGCAATAAATAGAGACGGAATCATAGAGAGACACTTAAGATAACTGGGGCTTAACAGAGTGGTGAAACCTAAACGCACCCTCCTCGCTCTCGTTAAACTAAGGCTGTACCTACCTGAACATTATAGTACATCCGCAAGCGCTTTTTGTCCGGCTGTTTCACGGCAATCACTGACAAGAGCTGTATCGAATTATAAAAGGCAATTGTCACAATTGCCGTAACATCACACTGAGTTTGGATGTCCTAGCTTCCAGTTTCTACACAGAAAACTACTTATTCCAAAACTGCGAGAACAATTCGCACAACACAAAAAAACTAGCAATTTTTTGTACATAATAAGTCATATTGTAACTAAAATGGCGATGATACTTGCTATCTTATTGTCAGTCGTGCCCAAAATAGTAAAAGTATTATATGACATCAGGACATCACGACAATAAAGAGTTTGCGCCATAAAAGTGGCTCGTCATGTCGGGTGTCTCCATTAAATGACTTCTATTATAAGCTTTGACATTAGAAGCCGTATAAAAACTGAAGGATTGAACGGCACAGATTATTCTCGGAACCTATAATGGAATAGTGAATACTTATTTGAAAAAATAATATTAGGATACGTGATAGAAATTTGACAATTGCTTTAAGTAGGCGAAAGTGGCTGCATGCGCCAAGAACGCAAGGTCATTAAAAAATTAAGTGATATTAATCAGTGGCTCTGTATCACCGAGGAACAAGAAATTACAGACAAAAAAAAACAAAACCCCTTCAAATGAAATCTAGGACAGCGCATAAGAGCTTCATTAAATTGCAATTGATGTCAGTTGACTCAGGTGTTTCACGGAATAAATGCAAAGGTATAAATACAAATTAATTTATCCGACACACTGGCACTAATTATTACGTGCATCGCGTACTGCCAACTTTGAGAACTATATTACATACGCGCTCTTGACACCGTGTTATTAGGTGCCAGCTTGACGATTGTTTTATCTGTCATTTTTTTTACTGGTATCATAAACGGTTTGGATCAAAGACTGTGTGCCCGTTTAAATAATCGTTTTAGGTCTCCTTGTAATAAAATCGAATAAAAAGTCAGGACAGAGTTTTGCGAAAGGCAAATTGAGGCTTATTTAAACTACGCTTGCACAGCTGCGTGCATGTGTGTGTATGAAGCTAAACTAGTTTACTGTGTTTACCTGTGTGCATGCAATGCATCTTTGTGAAGGCGTTGACTCAGTGAGTTTTTTGGGCTTGCCTCTGCTAGAGATTTTAAAAATCGGTTCAGATTTTTCAATAAATATTATTTCTGTTGTGATAATTTCGAAAAAGAACGTTTTTTAACGCAAGCCACAATGAACAAACAAGTGTTGCCAGACATATTTATTTGATTAACAAAGATAGAACTAAGAGAAGCAGCAAACTATCCATACAGCTTCCATGCAGGTCTGGGAGCAAAGAAAAAACAGAATAGACCAGTTGCTTCTCTTCCCGCGCAGATGATAAAAGCCCATCGAGGGAATGGGCATAGGAATCATGACTTTTATAGGCGATGCGGCTACCAATCACTATTTCCATTCCCCTTTCCACCTATACGCCCACAATCATGCATGCACGTGTGTGTGAACTAAGAAAAATTGGCAAAAAAAAAAGATGCACAAAATGACTACAATTAATATATCAAAACCTTTCAGCCTCAAGCACTGTCTTTTAACGGTTATTAAAGTATGAACGCCAATGAATGTATAAACACAAGCATATATTTGTTCGTACCTAATTCAAACTCGTTCATAACGCAACCGCAAAGATATATTTTTATTTACACAAATTCTTGATTCCTCAGTTATTTACAGAGAAGCCAATGACCAAGCGTCGGAATAGACATCTATAAATAAAAAGGACGTTTTATCGAGTTGGTCTTTCAGGTAGAAGACTATGCAGTCAGGTTCTAAATTATACATTTAGGGACTGTTCCATTACTATCTGTTAAGTTCCTGATATGTTTTGGAAAAAGGTCAGGTCAGGAGTACCCGAAACCGACGAGCATGTATGAAGAGATTGATGAATGTGGATGAAGCGAAAGAAGTATGTCAGGATCGTAGCAAGTGGAACAAAGTAGTCTCTGCCTACCCCTGTGGGAAAGAGGCGTGACGGTATGTATGTATGTATGTATGTATGTATGTTTAGTGTCACATGATTGTAAGAGATATGGCAGCAGATGAGGGTGGGTCTGCATGTAGACATATATTTCGCACAAGCTTGACTGTCTTCCATGTGTGGTAGCCGAGTATCGTAAAGGTTCTTTGTTCAAAGACAAATCACTATTTAGGGATCTTTAAGTTTCGCCCGTTTTAAGTCCAGAAGTAGGAGCGCAGCAACATCTGCTAGTGCTTGGGAGGCACTTGGAATCTTAGAGTTAAAATTGTCGGCTCCAACAGACTTGAGAGGATGGACGAACACCTGAGATCGTCTACCGACTCCGTGCTTCTATGCTCTGCTAAGCAACGGGTTTTCAACCGTCGTAAAAAAAATTACAACCTAATTTAAGTTAAATATATAAGTAGGAGGGCGGGTTAGCAAACTAATGAAGTATAAAAACTATTCAGTGAACAACCCACTACTCGTCCATACATTAATTTCATTGACTCATTCAAGCGACCAGCGAATGGCAACAACTAATTCGATTTCGTTCAGTCAAAAGAGGTCTTTGAAAACTGTGAATTTGAAGTAAAACTGGGTTCAGTGTCTGAAATCAACGGTGAAAGGTACCGGTCTAGGATCGGATTAACAGCTTTGTGAAGAATGTTTAGTTTTGGAGTCAACAAAAACCAATCCTTTTTTTATAATGTGGAAAATGCGCCTTATGCATCCGCCTGGTACTGGGTTACCGGGGGTATGTGGGGCTCTCCCGCGACAGCAGGCATAGCCACTAAAAATCACACGGATTCACTATTCGGTCGTATGTGAGGCTTGACGGGAGCACTTGGTGTCACCGCGACGCCCCACGACCACCCCGGGAAGTAGGTCACCTGATGGTAAGCGAAGACTACCACCCATGGACAACACTAGAGGATTGCAAATCTAGTGGCGCTGACAATTTCTCCAATGAAATTGCCGTTTACGCAAACACGTGCGAGACGTTTTGTTAAAGCTTACACTATCTAAAGGCTCTAATATTGGAGCGACAATGCTAGCTTTAGTTTAGTTAGACAATAGTCAAGCATAGGTAGATAAAGTGACGAAGTTTCTTCTTGAGCTATGACACATAACAGTCGCAATTCCTGGCTATTCACACTGATTAAGGCAATTTTTAAAGTGGATAACAACGTAGTCATAACTACATTGTCAAGAACTAAAACTACTTCCACAACACAATCTTTATCGTTTTAGTCACAGAAATATCGAACAGGACCCCTGGTGTCATCCTAAATGTTATTTAAGCTTTCTCTCAATATTTCTGAATCATGAACGGTAAACGAGTCGGCCCTGCCCACACAAGTTATAAATAAAAGCGATCTCCCGACACAATCGTAAGATACCATTAACCAATTAATGTTACAAAGAAGGTATACAGGGTGTCAGAAAACCCTTTAACTTCCTTTTACAGAATTGTCAGGTAAGTCTATCTGAACACCCTGGCAAAGTTTGACGCTCGTGGTTAATTAATTAACCCTTTAATTAACGATTCTTAAGATGCATTTTAGGACTATGCTCTCAGTGTACCTTTTCATTCATAAGTTACGTGAGTAGCGCTACTCGAAACCTTATTGTTTGTAACTAAAACTTCACTAGCACTTGCTTTCAAACTAACTACCATAAAACTTTGATCGGATTTCCTTAATGATAAATGATCATTTTAAATTATTCTAGATTCGTTTCAGAAAATCCACAGTACGACCTGGCAAACGTTAACGTGCGTGTGAAGTGAATTGCTAAAATAATTGTAATCTAATTACAATTCTTTGTATGCTTTAAAAAAGTACCTAGAGATGATTTTAAAAGGATTATGTGTTAGGAAATGGAATAAAATGGATATCTGTAATTGTGGCTTATGATTATACTTACATTATTCTGTATCAATACGAAATCACGTAATACACTTAAAGCCACAATTATTAAACACTCTCTCACACACACACATTAATTGTTGAGCGGATATCGGCAAAGAATCACAGTTTTATTTAGATTATTTCTCTTTTTTACATAAAATAAACTAAAATTGAATTCTACATCGAAAATTACAAACACGATGTTTTGACAAATGTTTTTTGACTGTTCATATTTGAGTGAATACCGCGTGATCGCCCGCGCCCTCTGTAAGAGGTTGGTGGCTTTTGTTTATGGTAGCTTCACTCTCTACTTGTGGGACGTGAACACTTAAGCATGAATGTGAGTGTGGGATGGCTTTTGAGTCTCTTATTTATTTATTTATTTATTCATACTCTGATTCATGAAGTCATCACTGCGCTTGGCAGACAATGTGTCTTGCTTGTTATCGGGCGTGTGGCACCCGAAAGAATCAAATCATTATTGTGTACCAATAAGCTCATTTATCCGTTCACTCATAATCATGAGTCTCGTTTAGAGAATCGCATAGTTGTCCTTTACACCCAGTCAGTTTTGGGCGTCTACATCAAAGGGTCGCTCGCCGGTTGCGAACCGTTATCACTATGTAATATGCGCGCTGTCCACTATGTCCTTTACTGTCGATTTATGTTCCAGGGTTTAGTAGTAGTAGTAGTAGTAAATAGTAAATGCTTTTTTGTACAAAAATAATGAAACAAAAACAACTGTCAAATAAAGATAAGATAGGTACATCAACAAAGACAAACTTATCTCTGTAAAGGATCTCTACCAGTTTACCTTTTAGTGGTTGCAAGCAGGCGATCGATTATAGACAAGCGAGAATACTGCTGAATTAGAAAAATGATCATATTGAAAATAGTTAGTCTTGTTACACAGTCGACAATTAAGAATTGCGAATTAATATGGATACCGAAACAATACATACTGCGTGGACCTTAAATTTGACTTCGTCTTCGTTATGTCTTATCAATTTTCACTATAAAGGCGACACCCCACAGCAGCGCACGATCACGCTATGTACGTGGGTACATATTCGCTCCGTATCCGCTGCTATAGACCGACCGCTTAACTGAGTTCTCTCCCGCGCGGTTACAGGGGCGCAGGGTAGGACAACAAAGGGACCGAGAGCGGTGCGAGCGGGTAGTGCGGCTGCCGCGCCCGACCCACCAGCGCTCTAGTAGTAGGTGGTTGTTTCTACAGCCAGCGCACGCACACGCTACGTACGAAATGAACAACGGACCCATGTGGGTAACGTGTACAGCGTGTCCGTGCACAGCGTGCGCAGCAGTGGGGCGCCGCTTTTACACTCGGTTATATCACGCAGACCTTATCCTGTAGAATTAAAAGGCTAGCGCTGCTCTCCCTGCGATGATTTACATTCGCGATAGCTTCTCCGGCGACTTTAAGACCGATATTTGCGGGTGACTTGATGTTAAGGGTATTAACGATACTACATTTCAAAAAACACGTCAATCTCATAACACCCCTCTATTTGCGTTGGGGGTTAAAAATAGTTTGAAATAACTTGAAAAATGTTGAATTTGGCAATTAGGGAAGGCATGAAGAGCTGTTAGGATACCACTAGTAGTGTCAGGGCTGTGACAGGATTTGACAAAAACACTATTACATCAGACATGGCTGTCGGGCTTTGATCCCTTTGCCTTTCCTTAGTGGAAAAGATTATAAAACCAAATAAAACTGACGGCCGTCAGTTGATATTGAGTGGCAATTTTTATAATTTTTTGTAATTATTTTAAATATTTGTATTAAAATAGTAAAGCGAAATGATGTTTGAGTGTGTACTGTAAGTGATTACGGGGTACTTCACGTTGAGTGGTAATGTGATTTGACATGTGAGTGACTAAAACGGACACAATAACTGAAGGTCTGTAATCAATGCCCAAGTAACCTACTTCATAAGATTAGCAAGAAATAGGTACAAAATATGCGAATGCTCACAACTTTAGGTTTTTGGCTTGTAGGTACTTCTAAATATTCACAGCAAAAGTTTAATTTTCCCGGTATAAAACTAGTTACGCTACCGGACATTGTGTGTCGCTTATGTTGCGAAAGCTTGATAGCTGATTGGTTGATTTTGAACTAATTTATTTAGGCTGATTGGCTGATTTACGAAACTTCCGTATGCCGAAGTAGTCACCAACAATAGTTTGACGTGTAGAACTATGAGTAGGCATGTGAGTAGCTTAAGCCTGTGGCACACTGAACAAAGCTATTAAATTATTTTTTATAATTTTTTTTTTTTAGTTGTAATTAAAGTCGTCGCAAAATAAAAGGCCCGTTTTGACATTTGTCTTCGCGACGTAACTAGTGATGTAACCATACGACTCGGTACTCGATACGATAAATCGATTCAAGTTTGCATGAGTACTTGATCGATTTGAATATATATTGTAAAGTGCATTGGATTAAAGTTCTGTTTAGAAAATTTAACTTACACTGATGTTGTAGATTTTGAAATGATACAATGTTACAAGCTCATAATTTTCAGTAAAGATCACTACACAGCTGGTGAAAGTCAGTAATTAAGTGATTGATGAACACTAGTATTTAATTAAATAAAACCGGCCAAGTGCGAGTCGGCCTTAAAAAAATATCTTGATCGATTAATTTTTTTCTTTAACCGATTATTATTAGTCTGTGGACAATATGAAAAAATCGTTATGCACAGCACTTAGCCGAGTGGGCGGTACCCATCAATGAAAAATGTAATTACCTTCAGAACATTTCGTTCGGTAAAAAATAGAGAACTTCATAGGCGTGAACTGTCAAAACGGGCCTTTTATTTTGCGACGAGTTTAAGGTCTCATACTTTGCAGGGGTGTTCAAACCAATATAGCGAACATGCTCGTGAATTATCGTTAAAGGGTTTTCTGACACCCTGTATAACTCTCGGCCTTTCTAGAACATTTTGACAGACCACAAACGGACTTTGAGCTTAAAGAAAAACAACGAAATTGAGATAAGGTAGCAAAGAGAACCTTACCTATCCATTTCGCGAAGTTGCTCTCGATTGTGACATTAATCTTTCATCAAACCAGCCCACATCTTCCCACTACTGAATGGCCTTTCCAAATTCAATTTGTTCTATTTTCTGCCCCATATCGTCTCCCACTTTCCAATTAAATAAGCGAAGGAAGTTTTCTTCGTTTAGTGAATTAACAAACTAAACAAGCGAGAATTGTATACACAGTATCTTCAAAGTTCACGTATCAGGTGCAATTAGCATCAAATTATGGGTATTGGCGTAATTTGCTGTATTCGACATCTGATTGGTTTACAGTTACGCCAATACTTGGTTATCGTACAGCTTTGTGTGGCTGGTTACACAACCAATTAGGCTAAACATTACATGAAGCTAAGGGCTTCCGATTTCAATATGGCTACTTGAGATCAAAACAATGCCAGATGCGCGCGTAGTACAAGCAATTATTATGAAATCATTAAGTATGCAAATATTGATTTGTTTGTTCTTGAACTTCGAGGCTCTTTTAGCGTTATTTTCGAAAAAGAGCCAGACTTTTAAATTAATTTTTTTATCTAAAATTTGTAGGCGTTTCTATCCTCCCAAATCAGAAATTTTACTATTTGAACACCTTTTCCATCAGTGCCTAGTGATTAAAAGACCAGGCCCTGTTATTTCTAAATGGGGAAGAAGGAAAACCACAACTTAACCAATAGGTAACGATATTATGTTATTGTTAACAATCTGACATGTGATGTTGGTCTGATTGAAACTCAGAAGCCACATTGACATTTCGTCAACCCCAGTCATTTAGGGATCTGTTGAAACGACGGTAACAAGGTAAAATTAGCCATTGCGTCGTTGTTATCTAATCTAAATTCATTGATCGTAAACGTAGACAGTAAAAGTCCGAGCTCAATAGGTTAGGTATACGATACGAGAGCGAGAGCTGAACACCCAGCAGAAACCAATCCGTATCAACTAATTAAAGACAAGCACCCTTACGACCCTCCGCATTAATCTTTATTAACGAGTTCGCAACTCCGAGATGAGATCTTGTAATTATTAGGATCGAGAATATCGAGATGAAGATGGACAAGAAATATTTAAGCATTGGAAACTGCTCGAAGGCTCGCAGCAACATTTAACAAGGATCATTATTAAACGGTTGTCAAGGTGCAGGAAATATGTTCCACTGTTTAATTCTAAGCAATTCATCAAAAAGAATTCTCGTCCTCCGGGCATGGTTCAAGTTTATTAAAATTCCTTGGAGAGCTATTGAAACATTTGAGCCCTTTGAAGCGAGATGAAATTCGCAATTACAAAGGTGCTCCGGTACGATTGCAATAAGTAATTGCCCGACGTGCCGTACTTAGAATAAATTGAAGCTCCGATCGAAACGTCAGTTCTGATCAATATCCCACTAAAGAAAAGGCAAGATTAACAGCGTCTTTAACACAATAAAGGACAGGAAACCGTTAAAAAAAGGAATTAGGCGTCCGCTACGTGTTTAATAAAGAAACAGATCCACAAAGGGTTAGCTCATGCATTCATTAGATTCCGACGTCTGGTGAGTTGGCGTCAGTTCTTAGAAGCCGCAGGTACGCAACGTTTGTTTACTTTCTTTGGGTCACCTCTCCTGAGCCGGTAAAAAGCGGACGCGGCATAAGCTATATCGAGCAGGCATCAGGGATCCACGAAACGGCAAACAAAAGGCAATCTTGATTGCAAATACCTTTTCAGATAACTGTATAATAAAAGGATTTCTCCGCCGTCACGAATACGACAATAAATCGGGCAAAATAATAGAAATGAGATTTGGAATACACGAAAGATTTCCATTTAATTTATCACGAACAGAGAGTGTGGGGTGGGAGAATCGAGGGCCCATAAACGTCTTTTGAAAGCCTGTGATTTCCCAAATAGTAGGCAGAAATTACTGCTCAGAGTTTGATTTAGGCAAATTTAACGTCCGCCTTTCGGGAAAGAGTATTGCTTTCTAGTGTAGTTTGCGAAAGGCCTTTGAAAAGTTTTCGAATACGTCCATTTCGGGTCGACATCGACGACGACGGAAAAAGAAGTTTGTACATTGCCGAAGTCGTGGAATACTTTATTGGTTCTAAACAGTAAGAGCTGAAAAGGAACAACAAGTTCTTTGAGAGGGACTTTAATTAAATAGCGCCCGTCGTAGAAACTTGTTCAATGACTACAATTCAACATTAGACTAGAATGCTAAAATTTGACGACGGAAAAATAAAACCGCGCTTTTCATCCAAATCTTTTCTTCGGTCGTATCGCTGGAGAATTTTACTGTAAACATAAAAACCTTAATGCATTTTAAGATAAGCCGAACAACATGCAGGGCGAATTTAAATTCAGAGGGCATTCGGTGGAGGCAATCAAAGTTGCCAAATGAAAAAGTTGGACAAACCGATCCTTTGCACGGTTTGTTTGCTCCTTATTTCTCGTTTGCGCTTCTTTATTATTTTTTATTCGCCCTCAAAGTTTCCACTTTCTTTGGGTGGGAATTTATCGTGGACGTTTGGCCGTGACGCGCATGTGAGTACGCACTCTGGGAGGCTTCCGGCGACAAACGAGATTTATTACGATATGCGATAACGCGTACTGCATACCAACCGGCGTTCGCGTCGTTTGTCTATATCAGCCCTCGCTAACTGCAGATGTGCTCGATACGCCTTCGTATACAAAGCGACGTTATGTAATATGTAAACAAGGGAAACCTTTTCAAAGGGAGCTCAGGGCGCGTAATTATTTCACTGTCGGTTCGTAATAAGGAAAATGTTTTATTGCGATCGCACGTAATGAAAGATTGCCACATTCGACGTCCGTCCAAGCTACCCGGATCCGTCAGTATTAAGAGAAAATAATTCTGTAGGTACGTCCACTTCCTCATAATAAATAACGAACATGTTCTGCGGGCGGACAATGCAAGAGCATTTCAGGAACTGGGTCACGGGGCACAATCAATAGGTAGTAAGTCGTGGTCAATCAGTGGCCGATCGAGGGCTCTAGGACTCCGTAACGACGCCCACGGCCTTGCGGTTCCAAGCATTTGGTTTACCTTAGAATGGCACTCGGCTTTAAATAGCGAACCGTACGTTTGAATCGGCTGGAGCGACAGGGATGATGCAATATCTGCTCGACTGTTTGTGCGATGCGAATGAAGTGATGATCTACCTACTAGTTGAGTAATACGACATTTTTGAACCTTTAATACTTGTAAGTATAGTTTCTAACCGGCTGATCTTTTGCTTAAGCTTTTAGACTCCCACACATGAATAAAAGTTAAATGAGGGCGCCACTTTCTACGTAACCGGTAGTTTTGATGTAAAAATACTTAAACTTAACGACTATTTTGTATGTAAATATTTAGTTAATATTTCATCCATTTCCTTTTCTTTTATGTGGAAGTCTTTTAAAATTTTAACAACTTAACTTTTTAAACTTTTCCAATTTTCTCCAAATTTCCTCTCATTATTCACAGAACTTCATCAGCAGTAAGTAATAAAAACTTGGCACACTACTGCCCCTCGAGATTTAACGATCTCCGACAGATATCATTACCCGATATCGAAATTCTCAAATCATTATTGCAACGAGCTTAAACATACAGCTTGCTTCCTAAAAGTTTGTTTTAATTCCATATCTGGCAACATTATTTAATGTTACATGAATACGCGATATCAGCGTCATCATTTTAAATTATCGTCATCGAAGCTGCATTCTGCTGAAAATGTTGCCGCCCGCCGATCACAATCTGTTTCACTTGGAGTGGCAACACCGGTGCTAAATAAACTGGAAATTGTGAATTAAATCCGAATAATTTAGTATTTTGAGCCGCTATTTAGTGTTTAATTGCAAATGAGGCTCATCATCGGGTTTCGAGGTTATATTTTACGTTCATTAAATCTGCTAAGCGGGATTATTAAACATCGTCATTAATTATACAGTCACTCATATCATATTGTCAGAAATAACTCCGTTTAACGTGGAATACTGATATTACGAATACCTAATTAAAACAGCAGCCAATGTAAGTCGCTTTACTAGGTCTAGGTAAGTACTTCAATTAATTAAATTACGAAATTATATTGCTAAATTAAATAAAAATTAAAAAAAAATAAAAGTTATGCTGCGTAGAAAAAGATACAGAAAAAGTTATATTACCAAAATTGTTTTTACTCAAAAAATGCTACTTTAAAGCGATAAGACGACCAGGCACGGTGATGTGTTGACGCTTATAAAACAAAATTCTACTTTCTCCTTAAATGACATCCCTCGCAAAACAATTTAATCATTCATTATAAAAAAATTAAGACCGTGTCCTCAAAAGCTTAATAACTGTAACAACCGTAAAAAGAACAACGACCATAAATATTGGTCGCATAATGTCACCCGACACCGCATCTGTGCAGGTCCGGAAATTAAAAAAAACGCACCTGTCGCACTCGCTCTGAACAAGTTTAAAAAAAAACGCAAGGAGACTTTTTGTCCATGGTCTTTATGCCAACAATGAGTACTTATGGCAAACGAGGGTAAGATAAGTTGTTAATGGATTTATCGGTTCTTTTGAAGGGAAGGAATGGAGTTGTTTACTCTGTGATAAATGAAATCTGTTAGAAGATAAGATTGTAGACGCGACGCTTACTTAATAAAGTTAAATGAATGAAACTACCTGTTGAGACAAGTAGTTAGAATACGTATGATAAAATAGTAAGGAAGTAGGTACGTTCAAAATATTTTTGGATTCAACGTTAAAATAGACTATAAGAGATTACTTTACTCATGGCAATGTAAACATGCGGTTTAGAAGAACTGCGTTATTTGTGTGCTCGTTTGCCAGTTCAGTAGTAGAAAAAAAATTGGTAATTTCGTTTAAATTACTAAGTCGTTTACTTGTAACCAATAACTTTAACATTCGGTCTCAGTGCTATGCTAATGCAAGGCTTAGTGTGCGCTTCCATTAAAGCGGAACGGAGACATGAATCGACCAATGAACTTGGTTGAAATTTACGTCACATTACAAGGAGAGCTGGTTCATTGTGTATTTCTTGACTATGATTGGTTGGATTGTACAGCATCTACCCTCACAATATAACCGTTGGCATTCCACAACAGTTTATTTCTCGCGGAAATTTTACCACGCAACGTGCGTTCAAACTCTGGAATCAAGCACCGCCGACTTAGGATTCTTCATGAACGAGCCTAATCCTTTCCTATAGGGCCTACAATGCACCCGTATGTTGTGTCGTTTGCGGACGGCAATGATTGCTTTCCATCAGGTGACTGGCTAACAAATAAATTGATTGCAATTTGCACAAACGTTTTACCATCGACGCCGTACTCTAGTTTCCAAAAACGCGTGTAACTAATGACTTCCATCAATCAGTTGAAACACGAAACAGCACGCCCTCGTCAAATAGGATAGCCCTTTGTTACAGTTGCTCGCAACGGTTAACTTTAAACCCGCGGAGTTTACATTATAACAATGGTATCCGTTATCCTCAACATAGGTACATAATATACGTATGACTTCTATTGTTCTAGCTTTGGTGGTTGCGAATAATTTATTCAGCTCGGCTCTTGGGTCTCATTTGTTGCTATCGGTGCAGGAAGCGTTGGGCACTGCTGTATGCCTAGGTCTACTCGGCATTTTATTTTACTTTTCGTCTTCGGAGTTCTTAATGAAGTGGATATTCAGATTATTCGGTGTACTTAAGAGATATTTAGAATCATCTGTCGATCTACAGGCATGCCATGTTTCATAAAACATGGGATGAATTAATGGTTTAATAACGAGCGAGATTCTGAGTCAGTGGTTGAGAGATCCACACGCTTCTCTATGGCACTCGCATTCCTAAATTCTGTCTATCAAACGGTAAAAAATAAGGTAGAAAGAGATAGTTAAAGCGATTGCCATCACACGCGCATAGACAATATGGCCTTAAGCCGCTGTTTTGTTGCAACTTGTGTCGTTCGGAAACATTTCAGTTCAGATACAATCCAAAAATGTATACGCTACAAACATGTATCTCTATACCTATCTCTCAGAAACACAATTTCCATTGGTACCATTTAACATAAAAGATGAAACCACTGACATGTTTTCTTCTATTAGGTACTTCTCAAAGATTACTTAAGAATCAATCGTGGGCGTAACAATACTGCCAAATTTCAAGGAAACGCAATCAAGACATAAACGTCTTAAAACTTGAACTCCCAACATGCCTTGTTTCGGTAACTAGATAACGGCTCGGCACAAAATCCTATAAAGTATTAAAACTCGAACAATTCAGGGCTTAGTCACGGTCCCGCTTTTGTTTTGTTTTTAATTCGTCCCAAAAGATGATTAATTGCTTCAATATACTTTGATGACTAAATGCGCCGAGAGCGCGAGCCTTAAAATTATATGTACCTTGAGCTCTTTTGACAAAAGAAGTCCGAAACAGAAGAAAAAGTAACAGATTCGAGGCAAGTTGAGCTGTTATCTTTTTATTCCTGGAACGGAAATGTGAAATTTATTTTATGATGTATCATGTCCCGCTTACGTAAAAGAACTCCCTCTAGAAACCTAGGAATGTCTCAAACTAAATGATGCTCAACTCAACTAACACTCCGATCACAATCAGGCTTAAGATGGTCCATTTAGGTCTTGTTATCCTAGGCTGATATCCTAGGCGTGATAATTATGTATGTCCGCATGTAAAAACAACAAAATCATGTAAATCAACCTGGAAATTTACATGTACAAATTTAATGATCCCAAGTTTAGCATTTGCTTCCCGACAAGACGTCTAGCTCCGCGGCAGGAAACGAATGATGTCACCAACTATACGTATGCTAATGTAATGATAAATCCATTCATAATTGATTAATATGATGCATAGGAACAAAATCTAGATTCAGAACGCGGGTACCTAAACGTGCTGAATATTTATTAGTCATTGTCCGCCATATTGAATTTTGGCAACATATTATTATTCGAACATTTGATTTTAGAGTTGCCTCCCAATTAATTTTCTAGATATTTAACCGTACGAGTAGTTTTCGACGTCGAGTTTTTTGTTGCGCAATTAAATTCAAAGCTATAAATTCTGTCAAAGGCTCCGATTTAATTCTTTCGACACTCAAAGGTAAAGTTCTAAGGTTATTTTTAGCTCGTGATTCCACAGAAATGAATGTTGAAATCAAAATTTATTCCCAGCGAAAAGGGTTGACCAAACAAAAAGAATTTGAAATACTGTATTTGACTACGGCCAGCGATGGGTATTCTAAAATTCGAAACAAACTTGTTCTAACACGGGTTACGCCTGCACACAACATTTGAAGGTGAAATTAATTTTTGTATATATAGGAAATCATGTGGATCATGCTCTTATATCCCGAGGGCGGTGTTTTCAGATATATCAAGAATAATAATATAAAGCAGCATATTGATAACATATTTGCGTAGAAACTACACATATTCGAGGCACGCCGATACGCGGAAGTACCCACATTCACATTATTCGCAGGTATGAACTTCGCAAACGTCTTCCTTTTATATTACCTTACATTTATTACAGCATATTGTTTGCAAGAGGCAGCCAATCCTATATCAAATGGTTCACAAATTGTACAATTCAGTTACACTTTAAATGGGTTTAAGAATTCATAGTCAGTCGGTATAACAAAGCGACATCATCTAATTCTAAAAGGATATTGGAATGAAGCCACAGTTTTATGGACCATCAAAAGCTAAAGAGATCACGAGTTTATTCTGTGTTTGTCCTCTTCATTAAGTCGTCTATATAAACGTAAGTCTATTTTGTCGCTCTTAATTAGATCCTCAATGGATTTCTGACTCATCCCGAAGGCAATGGACGATAAATAAAACAGGTTGATTGGTTCCAGCGCCTTATTCTGTCACCTTTTCGACTCGAGGTTGGAATGTAAACATTCCGGAGCGTCTAGCCTTCTCTTTCACGTAAACGAGCAGCGTATGCGCATAGTAATGATTCTCAGATACTGTGAGTCGAGGAGGATAATATTAATGTACCTTAACTCTTGATCTGACATTTTTCCATTTGATACCAGATGCTAGAATTGGTTAGATCATCCTTCAATCACGCTTGTCGCAACAGCTAGACGGATTTAGAAGGATGATAAATAAAATAAAGCCTTATATTTCTTTAAGTATATATACCAAAAGATAGAAACTGTATCATGTATTTCTTTTCCACGTATTGTTGTCCTTTTGTCCCATCGTTTGTTAACCTC
This sequence comes from Pandemis cinnamomeana, assembly GCA_932294345.1. NCBI lineage: Eukaryota > Metazoa > Arthropoda > Insecta > Lepidoptera > Tortricidae > Pandemis > Pandemis cinnamomeana. The sequence goes on along the minus strand of OW028726.1, from coordinate 9,509,816 downwards.
CAAATAAGGTTTTTGGGTCATACGTGTGACAGCGTGTGGCTCATTCGCAAAGTTGAGGGTTTTCTCAACATTGTCCCTCCTCTTGCTATTGTAGGCTTTTTAATGCAGTATATAAAATCAAACTCAATTTAAAAAAAATCGGACAACTCAGTAAGATTTTTTTTGACTCGAATTGGTCATTTGTATTTTAACAACCTCTAACCTCTATTAGAGTATTTTGTGTGCGTTGCAGAAAACAACGTGTCATAAATTCACAATAAGTATTGTGCAAGATCCATGTAGACGATTTGTACTATCGTAAATTAGACTTCCACACTTCCATAAATGTAAGTAAGCTGTATCAAACTTTGTTTCTTTGTTGTTGTTATTCTAAAGCAATGTATCATAACCTTTTAGCTCTATCTTTGCAGCCCACGGAATCCCGAAATTTAATGAGTAATGTTCATCCAGGGCTTTTACTTTGTTTAGCGAAGCAATCAACTCTCGATGTAGCGTTGCTCAATTCACATGGACGATCTAAGTGTTGCTCACACTTTGTGGTTCCTGTTGTTTATTGAATGTAGGTACTTAATGACCACCAGTTTTCCTGTAGCGGGTTTTTAAGGGGTCAAATATTATAATCAGACATCAATCAGATTCCGGGTTCAACTTGGAGATTAGAAATGGCTTACGTGGGCCCACAAGTGTATGTTTTATTCTCCTTTTGCAGGCAGCTTCTGGCGATCTGTTTGAGACGACGTAGTAGGTCATATTGTATGGCACCTTCTTCGCTTCTTATTGAAGTATAAGAATTAAAATTTTCAGACTTTAGACCTCTGAAGAGTGTTTTTATTTTCTTTTTGTTGATTGCTAAATCTTGAAGTTATTTCCCGAATTACGTACGTCACCTAGTGTTCGGGACGGGAGTTCCGCTGTCTAAGCAAACGGGTCTTCACAAGGCATGATCCTCTCACACTGGTCAATATTCCTCTAATGCAACTACTTTTTGCCAGTGAATACTGGATAGTTATCCACACAGTTGTGTTGTTTCTATCATATTCTTATACGTTATGTATTTGTCGCCCAAATTGTCGTAGCATCATGCTGGCACCTATTTTTTATTCGTTAATCTTAGTTTTGTTTTATAATTACCTATGCGGCACTAATTGTTTTTTGGTTTTCATCGATGTACAGTTCTGTGATAACAAAAATGACCGTTTTTTTTTTATTTTAACGCTATCACTATCATCAAATTGAGGTCGGCGTGAAGTGAGGTGTGTGTGATCATTGATCAAACAACCAATCCTGTAGGTACCTACCTACCTAAGCCATTAGCTCAATGTTTGTGGAAAAGAATGCGTAATATGATGACCGTTTATCTTTCCATAGAGGTGTCAATTACACAAAAGTGGTGTATAGACAAATGATTAATACCTACCTAGATTGAGGACGCTCAAAGTGGATATGATTGAAATAAAACTACTAGAAATTGCGAATACTTTATGTAGGAGTAAATAAAAGCCTAGTGATTTGGAAATTTATTTCAATAAGTAACATATTGAAAAGGTAACTGCGTAATGCCATTTTGATCAAAAGTAAACACAACCAAATAACATTTTCTGGTAAAACTAACTACTAATTGCGCTCTTCTTAGATACAAATCGTATTGAGCAATTACCTACGCCACTGATCTCTTATTTGAATAAAAAGAAGCATTTAAATGTAATATTTACTGCATGATGTCTTTGGCAAATAATTAGTTTTATGGCCTGTATTTCCAAGAGTTGAAATAATTAAGAGTGAAAACCGCAAAAGTGAAAAATAAGTCTGAAATCTCTTCAATTATTGTTTTATGTACATTTTTGTAAATTTCAAGAGTTGAAATAATTAAGAGTGAAAACCGCAAAAGTGAAAAATAAGTCTGAAATCTCTTCAATTATTGTTTTATGTACATTTTTGTAAATTTCATCGGTTCTCAATTTATTAAATATTTTTTTATGAATGCCATTTAAGAGAACACCTAATAATAAATCAAGAGTAATGTTTTGTTTTTAACTTATGGATTATGAAATTTGGAACTTAAGTATCAAGTGGCCAGTTGACCAAATTACATCTACATAGGTAAGGACCCCATAACTAGACCCAATAATTACAGAAATATGGGTAGAAGGCAGCCAAGGATAAAGGAAAATATAAATATCTGGGAGTGTTCTGGAGAAAAGCAGAGCTGGAAGAGGCAGGGCTGACGGAGGTAAGGTTGGACAAGCAGGGTTCAAGGTCCTATTTCTTAATGTATTCTTCAAAACAATTCTTTGCCCTATTCTAATCCCTCATAATTTTCTACACTTCTGGTGACTGAAAAGAAAATATAAGTAAATTAATTAAGAAACTTTGCCAGTAAAAATGGAACAATAAAATAGGTATGGTATAAATTTTGATACAATTTTTTAAATTGGCAATTAGGTAGGTACGGAAGGTAGAACCTCACCACACCTTAATTTTCTATAAGTAACATACATTACAGTTAAATGAGAAACATTTAACTGTTTTTCTTTCATTACTTTATACATAAAACTACTTAGAACAAGATAGAACAAAACTTCAGTAAATAAAAATAGGAAGTAATATTAGCACTACCTTCAAACTAAAGCCTTCCAAACCTTATTACCTTATTCAACAATTATAATGTGGCTTGAGCAGTGAGATTCCATTTACAGGAGTTTTTGTTAACTGAAATTATTTATTTTAAATATTCAGTGTATTTGTGTACTTGAACTTTGGAAATAAAAATGTGTAGTTCTAATACTAAGCATGGTGTGTACTGTTATCATTTTCTTAGCTGACTAGAACCCCAGGTACTGTTTTATACAGGTAATTCAGATCGGGAATAGGACAACAGTGTGCACGATATGATTCAGGCGACGCCTACACCGCCAATGCACGTGTGTGCACGCTGTATGCACGATCAGCGCCGTGGGCCCGAGAAGTCGTCTGGCCGGTTCCGCTATCAACCTACACCCACGGACCGCACACCAACACTCGCGGCATAATAATCCCTCGAGTTACTTTAGAAAGTCAGTAAATATCTAAGGCTCTACTCGGAAAATTCTCAGGAAAATGAACGAACTGACGAACATCCCCCAATTCAAACGTCAAGCTCCAATTAATGACACAAAAATAAATTTAACTCAGCCGAACTGCCCGCAAATCTTAAAATAATTCTGCTTATTTTTTACACATTGTTTATAAATAAAACCAAGTGCGATAAAAAATAAATACAGCGATGATTATAATTACGAACCTTCATTGTCGTTGTTTCCCTCTGCTTTGTGCGCCGAAGCCACCAAAACTCCCAGGCACAGCACGCTCCAAAATCTCACAATCATTTTAACTGCTCAAATCCGGCACTGGAGTCACAGTTAATTGAAAATAACAAAATTACACTATCGACATACTCAAACGTACGACACTCGCGCTGCGAAGCAGCGATCGGCCACTTTCGCAAATGGCGGATGACGGATGTGATTTCATCGATTGCATTCGGGACGGCGCGTTTACGAAGCTAGCTACGCTTACAAAGCTTGCAACACACGGGTGCACCTTAAAAGTGTTGCCAGCTTCATTTCTTAAGGCTGACTGTACACGTCAGCATTAAGGCGGGGATAAATGAGCGACACCAAAGGTGAATTGAACGCAGAATCTGATGGCGGCACATGACTTTGGTTTTTAATTGTCATTTGAAAAGTTTGTTTCGGTAGTCTTACTAATATAGTTACTAAGTTTTGCTTCATTAAGAACTCAGAGGTCCACTTTCACCTTAACATCAACACGGTAAAAGAGGAAATACGATCCTACTCGGCCAAGTACAAGGGGAGACTGCGACATCACCCAAACCAGCTAGCAGGCCTGCTTGCTGAGCCTGATGGGATAAGACGCCTTAAGAGGCGAGGAATCCTAGAACTGGATCAGCTGACATGAAGACTCAGCCACGAATAGAGAAGCTTCCACTGGGGAGCTGGCTCTGCACGACATGAGACTCCCACACCACATCTGCTCATAGTCGTCCGACTGATCGCAAGATAACACATTAAAAAAAAAAAAAAAAAAAAAAACTAAGTTTTGCTTCTCTTTGCAAAGTGCCAGAGAATTCTCTACAAAATATACTTATTACGTTTTTTTCGGTATTCATTTGCATCTGACTATTTTTTAATACTGTGATCTAAAAGCTTATTAATGAAAACATTTATTTTGAAATAAAGAAGATAATAGTGACTAGGATAGAAAAAAGTATGCTTAGTTGGTTTGGTCACGTAAAGAGGATGGATGAAAGAAGATTAACTAAACAGCTTTATATGGAGTGTGAATGGGTGCGTTGGGAGGGGAAGGCCCAAACGTAGGTACGCTCTGAGTCCAAATTGGGGACGTTTTGAAAAAAGGTCAGGTCAGGAGTACTTACCTGAAACCGACGAGCAATGAAGAGATTCATGAATGTGGATGAAGCGAAAGAGGTAAGTCAGTTCGTAGCAAGTGGAACAAAATAGTCTCTGCCTACCCCTGTGGGAAAGACGCTTGACGGCTTGTATATTTTGGATCAAGACTCGTATCACTTTGACATTTGCCTTTGCCAAATAAAGACGAAATGTAATTTTTTGATTAGACTACATATTTACTTCTGATAACGCTCCACTCCAAGAGAAAACTTTTTGTACATATATGTATGTAAAGAAAATCGCCACAACTAATAATTATTAGCCACCGTTTTTCTTAATTTGAATTTGCCGCGATTTGGGGTTGACTGACGTGCGTTTTTTTGACAGTTGTCATTTTTGACAGGAGATGCAAGAGTGGTTATGAACTACCGTCAGTAAAAGGCAAATAAATAATATTCTTGTAAAATAATATAAAAATCTGAAGTAAAGGCTTTAAATGTTGTTTCTTGTGTTTTCAGATAAACGCAATTTCGTCTTTATTTCAATAATCCTGATGATTCGTGTTGGAAGAGGTTAACATCATTATAATGTATTAAATAAGTTGACTTAAAAGTACGACGTAACGGTTGACGTTTTTATGGCATGCAATACAAATCAGCCTATGTTATCCGCTTTTTTAAATACTGATTCATGTTATGAACGCATCATACGAATAGCGGAATGTGTTTTTAAGTAGCCGTGAATTTTACGAGTCAATTAATGTAGATCTATGACGATCCAGTGATTAAAGAGAAGGGATGGCTTGACATATTATAATAAATATGTATGTATGTATGTATAACTCTTTATTGTACATAAAACACAAGAAAAAGATGAATACAGGACAACACACATGCAGAAAGGCGAACTTATCCCTAAAAGGGCTCTCTTAAAGTTAACCTTTGGACGATTGACAGGACATAAGTATTAATTAAGCAAGAGTAGACACACGGAAAAAGTAAAAGAACCGGTCGAAACCTAAAATAACCCTAAATACCAATAGTATATCAGTACCGATATCTGATTAAACAAGGCTTTTCATTACGAAAAACCCACTTTATTTCTCTAAAAACAGAGGCTGTGCTTTGTTTTCATTTTTTTTAAGCTGTGCTTTTAACACCTTTATTTGATAAAATGGACTATTTCAAGCAACTAATTTGAATATTATGCTTTTACGTAGCTTTGTTAATTAATAATAAATATTTTTTCGCTGTTTGATAATTCGTGAATTTAGACAGAATTCCAATCGCCTTCGTTCGGCTGGCTATAAAAAAAACGGCTTTGTCTATGGTTTTGTCGATTTGACAGTGACACATGACAGTTGCCATAGCTAAACTTTTTTTTTTTCGTTTTTGTGGCAAACATTCGATGCTGGATTCTGTCTAAAAACCGGGCGTTCGGTCAAACAAAGGTTCAAAGTACTTTAACAAAATATCTGCAATCATAAAGTATTTTGAAATCGGACAAGATAAATCAGATAAATGATGGTCTTCCTCGAAATGGTTTTCGAATTGGAGCATACTAAAAAAAATGAACAATGCCAATTAAAACAACACTTTACATCAAAATGATGTAAAAATTGTAAAGATCCTGTCAATGAGAAAGACATGCCAACTCCTTAACTTTAATTATTGTGCTCTCCTTGCAAACTCAGTTCTCCAAGTTCCTCAAGAGTAGTAAAAAAATGTATAGTTTATTTCATCGTAGCAGCTTCAAACATTTATAATGTTTTGATAGTTTTGTGATTTAAAAATAGGTACGCACTCAGTTCATCTCATGTATACCTGTCCTAATTTTATAACAAAGCCAGCCTTAAACTCCGAAGTCAGAAATTCTGAGTAAAATGCACAGTATAAAAAAAGGTAAATGCGCACCGATTTATTACATGTGGTAACACTGCAGTTTCGAAAGTTCAATTTCGCATGGCGGACGTGCAATAAGACTTGATATTTGTTGGTGATAATTTCAATTATCTCGTTGTGATTCCTTATGGAAGGACAAATTCTAATGCTTTTATTTCTTTGTGGACGTGCGTTATTCATACCTTAACATTTGATAATGCTGTAGTGCTATTATTTGTTGCATTTGTGTGAACTGCATAGTTTTTCTCAAAAATGGGAAAATGTGACGAAGCCAATGTCGAAGTTAGTATGGGGGACTCGGCGTCCCCCATGAAACCTGATAATTTCACGTTCACCGTGCCCCCGGAGGCGCCAGTGTTCGAGCCGACGCCGGAGGAGTTCCTGGACCCCCTGGCGTACATCAGCAAAATAAGGCCAATCGCTGAGAAGTCCGGAATATGCAAGATCAAACCCCCTGCGGTTAGTGCCCTTTGTTACAAAACACGGAAAACCCTCTATTACGCCTGAAATATCGCGTTTGCTGTTAGGAATAGTCGTTTTATAGTGGTTTTCTAACCCTAAAGTCGCACGTTAATTGTTGTGTGATGCAACCATATAAGCCCGCCTGTGGCTCTTGCGCGTTATCTATTTTCTGTTTTTAGGGCGTAATCTTTATTAAAACATGTCAGAGTATCTTTAAATAGTGTACAGTTGCTAAAAATGCAAGTTATTTACATTAAATGCATTGGCATATTGTGCATAGAAGGCTGGTTGCCATCTTGTGTCTGCTGCCTACAATAGTTAAGATAAAAAAATAACTATTGCGACGTTTTTGTCGCGTGTAACTGTACTCCCAGCAAAAGCAGGCAGATTTGGACAATATTCAAGTATTTTGAAGGCTTAGGTTTTTTGTTGTATCTACTGTTAACTTGATGGGGTCATTTTGTTGCACTCAGCTATACATATATTATGCCTATTCATAGCAGGATTGGTTGCTACTTTTTTCATAATGACCATGTGGTGGTAAACATTACTTTGCACAACCACCATATCATTATATTCTTGTTAATTTAGTTGTAACTGCTTGTGTATTAATCAATAATTACCCTGTTTTTAATGATGATAATGTGGCAATTAAGTATACAATTTGGCTTATGGGGTGTTCTGCCAGTTTCTATTCAATATTCTTACATGTTACATTCAGTAATTTTGTAGTTAAAAAGATTTTTGTCTTGTAGCTGATCAGAATATGTTATTAATGCTAAATACCACCTTTGAAATGAGTAAAAGGTGTGATTCATAGCTGTCAAAGTGAAGAAAAAAATTCATGACCATGCATTGCAGCTTCCAAGTGAATGTCTAAATAAGTATGTTAATGAGCAAATTTTAATCTAAATAGTGACAGGGCACTGTTAGAGAATTTTGATCCAAGAGATCTCCAATGTGGATATCACAGGTCCACTTAAACCTCATAAGAAAATGAGAATTAAAAAACTAATAGTGCAGCCACTTGTAGCCTATATAACCTTGACATTTGTAAAGTGGTCTCATGAGACAGATATCATTTACAGAAAAAAACTAAAATGATTTTTGATACCTATTAGATTAGATTGTATAGTCATCTTGAAATCTACAAAAAAAGTGTAAAATCCACTTTCAAGTTGATGTGTATTTAAATGTATAATAATATTGATAAACAACTGCTCGTTTACATTGGAGTAATATTCAAATTAATCTTTTGTTTAACTTGATTTTGTTTCTGGCTTTGTTAAAATTATCCGATCCGAACACTACTTGACTCTTACAAATTTAACCAGAAATTCACTATTTCTCCTAGGTCATTATTTCAGTATTATTCCATGGATATGTAGGTAGTTATTAATAAAAAAGTACCTATCTGTGAACATTTGTTTGTCAATAATAGACGTGTTTTGGCTGACAGTATGGTATTGCATACAAGCATTGCCATCGAATCTACCTATGCCTGCCTTATATAGTTAAAATTGACTTACAAGATACCATAAAACAGGACTAAAATCTATTGGCCGTGTCTTATCCAACCCCGACATTGGCAGAATCATCAAAAATTTGACGGAGCCATATTCCCAAACATTGAATCATTGAATTGAATTGACTTACAAGATTTGATATCACAACTAATAGCTAATGCTATTTGTTAAGGTATACAGTGAATTTCAAATCAAAATCTTAAAGAGTGTATGTAATTATTAGACTAATTAAATATGTATTTTTTAATACTATTATGGTGTTGTCACTATTTCATGTTGGTTAAGTTGATTTAGCTTTGAGTATGAATGTCTGCTGAGCTCAGTCAGATTACAAGATATTATGTAATAGCTTGTGATCAAGCAATGTTACCCTTTAACCTTTAAAATTTGTTTGATTATGTTAGATAATTTATCTTATACATAGACCATGATCAAAAGTAATAGTGCAGGGCTGGCGAACCAATGGCACGGTTCAAAATAATTTGGGCACGCCAATAATAAAAAAGGTTTATTTGTGTCCGTTAAATCACCAACTTAAGATTCTTTTATTATGAAATAGGGTGGAAAAGGGGCAATGTGGTCATTGATGGTAAAATAACAACACACTCTTAAGACAACAGGGTCTTTGATGACAGGTCAGAGCCAAATATTACTTTATTTGTGAAAAAATGGCACATCCACCAAAAAAGGTTCGCCACCCCTGTAATAGTGGATCGAGCTCGAGCACCACATATTACTATCACTGGGCTTTGGTCTTGTTTACGATCTTACTAATTTTAATTACTTAATATTCTTTTCGCACTACTGGTCCGTGAGCAATTAAAAAACAGAATGTACTAATTGCTTATCTCCTGCGCTGATTGTAAAAGCCCATTGAGGGAATGGTCAAAAATCCTTGGAGTCAAGACTTAGAAGGCAAAGCTGCTAGTAACCCTGGTTCCCCTTTCCAACTATACAATCGTGCTAAATGTTGCCTTTAGGTCTTGTTACCATGGGCACCATCTGCACCGTTAGGAAATTGGTTAATATGTTTGTATGTATGCATATACTAATTACGCTTTTTTTGTCAATGAAATTGCAACTTTATGACTAGTGCTCTATCATAATCACATTAACTTTTTCCTGTAATTAGTATGATTGTGAACTAGAATGAATTCATTGCCATTTTTTTTTTTTATATTTAAAAATTAGGGAAACTACTTACACGAGAAAAATAATCTAAACTTACAAAACAACTAGATAAAAGGAATATGGATTAGCAATAAGTCACACCTTGACCAAGCGAACTGATCATTTCGAGCAAACTGATCATTTCATTGTTTTGTCACAGAACAGGAGTATGTTTTTGTTATTTACTGTGATGGATGAGTTGAGTTACATTGCAAATAACTTATCTCTTAGTTTCTACAGTAAGTTTACATATAAATTCCGTGATAGAAATAAGAAAGGAAGATGTTGCGAATGTGTATTTGTCCACCAACTGGGTAACTCTTTGTGCATCATAGGAAAAATATTTGAAATAATGACCTCATTGGGTCAAACATAGGCAACCAAAAAGTTCTTTTTTCTAAATTTTTACTTAAACGGGCGAAAATCTTAGGATCATGTTATAGGCCATGCGGCTAGCAACTCCTCACTATTTTAAATTTCCCTTTTCCACCTATACTCCCACAATCATGCTAAACATGGTCTTAAGGTTTTATTACCTTAGGCTCTGTCTACCCCGTAAGGAATGAAGACGATATTTATGTATGTATGTAGATTTAAATTTTTGTTTTAATTATTTATCTGATTTACCCATTTGAAGAGAACCAGATTGTAATGTTCACAGTTCAGGGTACTCGGATGCAAGGAGGAAATTCTACTCCTCAGCAGTACCAAATAATAACGGACAAGTAAAGAAGAGCAAGGAAGGAGATGAGTGAGAAGTGTGTTTTTTTAATTAGTGAAATTGATTTTATTTAATTAAAAGGCAGCATCAATAGTTCAGTCAGTGTATTGTAGCGGCAAAGAGATTAGAAACAATGATGTGAAAATCATAATATTTCGAATGGATAAACGATTGAGACTAGAATAAAGGTCATGCAGTCACCTTTAGAATTTTAAACACTATAAAATTTTATATTATACAATAGATTAAAATATTTGTTCATGTTGTTGCAAAGTAGGGAAGTCATAGACGAATTTAGTGTTTCAGCAAACTAATAGGGAATATTCATAAAATAAAATTGACACATTTCTTTGTAAAATATGAAAATATGGTACAAGTGATGACAAAAAGTGAAATTGAAAGTAATATTGGTCATGAAATATGGAAAATGTAAGCTTGCCGCCCGCACCCCTCTCGGTCCCCTTTGTTGTCCTACCCCGCGCCCCTGTGCCGCGCGAGCGTGGACTCATTTAAGCGGTTGGTCTGTAATATTAGTAATAATCGTTTTATAATTACGGAATTAATGGAAACTCAAATGTAGCTAATGGACAGAGGTTGCCAATTACTTTGATATTATTGTTACGTAGGTAATTTGCATTCAGCCAATTATTATACATAACAAACCTGTAACCATAGGTACATATTGTAGGCGTATATAGTAGGTCTATAGTATGAAACATCTAAACCAAAAAGTCCGACACACCATGTTCCTGATCCTTCGACCGATTTCGGCCATGGCGACCACTTCGACTCCTCTCCTAGTTAGTATGACGCTCATGCGCGCGAAGATGGCTTGTAGCCGATCTTAGCGGTGAAACCTCGCGCACAATGAATGCACGTGAGCACACCGTTGACATAATGGTAGCGAATGGCAACCGGTTGGCGAGTCTTCAGTTCATCGCGTTTAGCATCGAGGTCAACTGAACACTGCTCCTTGAACTCGCGAACCTTGTCCTGCACCAACTTGCGCCATGCAGGATGCTGTGCTGCGAAACTCCTCTCACTAAGAAGCCTCGATGTCGCATCTTTACCCTATACTGGTACATGGTGTACCGAACTATTTGGCCGACTTGGATACTTCAAACTATATGACACTGACTACTATATCTATGACTGCAACATTAAAGATCTGTTTCACCACTCTGTTGATTATTTGGTATAAAATCACTTTGTTATAAATTAATTTTCTTTAATGATTCACTTGCTATAAATTCAAAAGGTATTATAATAGTGAAATGCGCTAAAGTTTAAAGTATCCGTCCATTAGTTAGGACCCTCTTTTTTTGTAATGAACCAAGTCCTGCCTGCTTATTTGCAAATACTGTTTATATACAAAGGCAGGAGAGGAAATGGGGTTTAAAAATAAAGCGTGTTTTATTATTTGAACCATAGCAAAAATGCCATTGTTTTGGCTACATGGATATTTATAGTTAAGCTCCAAAACTTCATGACATGACTCACCATCTTGTATTTTCTTTCTTTAATATAGCTGGGAAATTGTTCAGTAAATTTTCCGGGGCAGTGTTATAACTTATAACCTTTACAATCACATTGACATGTTAGAATGTAGTCTGGATGCCACATTGTACCTCATATAATACCATTTGACAGAAAAAAATCATCAATATACAACTCATTTCTGGTATGTAACTATGGCCTATCTCTAACTCTCTAAAATGCTGCTCCCAACTGGGTTTCATGATCTGCATTTAATAAATAAATAAATCATCATCATCATCATCATCATCATCACCATCATTATATCTCAAAATACATTCTCGTGGAACATACACTATGTCAGTAAATCTACATAACAAACTAGGATAGGTAGTCAATCAAAACTGTAACAAAAGATAAAATTTATAAGTTCATTGAAAGATTTTCTAGTTCAAAAGTGCTATTATACCATAAATGAGTACCTAGAAGAATAATCCATTCATAGCTTTAGTTATTGTTACTGTAGAAGATATGATCTCACTTTACTTTGTAAGTCATATTTTAATTTAAAACAAAGTATCTATAATTTATTTTAAAGTTTCGCTTCATATAATATTTTGCCATATTGCTGTGTATCATCACTATCACTATCACTACATAGTATAAAATAAAGTCGCTTTCTCTGTCCGTATGTCCCTATGTATGCTTATATCTTCAAAACTACACAACGGATTTTGATGCGGGTTTTTTTAATAGATAGAGTGATTCAAGAGGATGGTTTTTATGTATGATTCTACGCAGACGAAGTCGCGGGCAGAAGCTAGTTAGTTATAATTATTAATTATAAATTGCGACGTCCTAACAGGGCATCATTATGTAATTTTTTTTGTAAAAAATGTTGCAATTTCGTAAAACACTTAAGCCTCGTAAAAATATTAGATTAAAAAAAAAACATAAAATACTGAATACTGAAAAATGGTGAATGCGACTGTGTTACTTTGTCCACGGGAGTTTGTAATTGTGTCGTCAAGAATGACGCTTGGCGACAAAAAATCGCATAGTAACAAGGTCACGTGACAGCTAGTAACAGATAGAAAAATAGAAAAATTCGAAGACTTACCCACCTGCTATGGGTGGTGTAGGGGTATAGTACGCGTCACGGAATGACGAGGATCTGGGTTCCCGGCCATAGCTTTACTTTCCTGATTTTTCTGTGTTCTAATTTTCAGTGTCGTTTAGAAATTTAAAAGTCAGGTGACCCACTTGATCCTTTATCTTAGAAAAAATTTGATCAATATGGGACTGATGGCTTCCTTGCCATTGGAGTGTTTTTTTTAAAAGGCTTTGTGCACCTGTGTGACTTATGCCAGCCTCATTTGTTGTCTCTTGGGCGGGAGAGTGCTGGATCGTCCGGTGCTGAATAAGTTAAGAAGTATTCTTCCTTACATCCGCTCTCTGTTACAGCATTGGCAGCCACCATTTGCCGTGGATGTAGACCGTCTTCGGTTCACGCCACGGATACAACGGTTAAATGAATTGGAGGTATGTAAACTAAATTAGTGTAGTAAAATTGTGAAAATGTTGAGTGTACTTAGAACCCCGTCATCCAAAGTTGATAATGATAAATTCGTTTTAACACTAAATTTACTTGTGCTATACCTATCAGTGGTGAGGCGTCAAGTATGTCCGAAAGCATTTAACTAGCCTTTTCCTCTAATTCTGCACAACAAAAGTACCCAGCTGCCTTAAAATGGGCAAGCCGGTGGGAGTTGAGTTCTATAGACTCACTGCCATTGGAGAACTCTTAAAGAAGAATTAAGAAAGTCGAGATATATCATAAAGAAGAAATATGTTGGAGAAAAACTAATTCTAATAAACTAGATTTCACAATGGTCTTATTTGGGTACCTGTCTTCAAAGACCGGGCAATCCAGAAGACGAATTCATGTTTTTCTGTCTCCAGGCTATCACCCGGGTCAAGCTCAATTTCCTGGACCAAATCATCAAGTTCTGGGAGCTCCAGGGTTCAGTCCTGAAGATTCCAACTGTAGAGAGGAAACCCCTTGACCTGTATGCCCTGCACAAGATTGTCAAAGAAGCCGGTAAGTGAACATCATCAGTCGGAAGACGTCCATTGATGGACGTCAGCTTTTATTTGTGAAGGCCTGAGTGGCTCATGTCCTCGGTCATGTTAATATTAAAAAGACGAAAGTTTGTGAGTGTGTTTGTCTGTGTGTATGTTTGTGACTTCACGCTGAAACAACTGGACGGATTTAGTAAAAATTTGGAACGGATATAGCTGGTACCCTAGGTTGACGCATAGACTACTTTTTATCCCGGAAAATTGCATAGTTCCCGCGGGATAGCGATAAACATGTCAAAGGTCGTAGCTGCCTAGAGTCGCGACGTAAATAATAATTGCAGAATATACCATCGACGTTCTGAAGTCTATTTGTACGCGGATTAAGTCGTGGGCAGAAGATAGTTAAGGATTAAAAAGAAAATCGGGAAGTAAAATTTCGATAGAATAGTGTTTATTCTTTGGTATTACATTCTGCTTCATGATTCGACGCCGCCATGCTGCTACATTCGTGTGAAGGTCTTGAAAGGATTTTGTCTGATCTGTTCACTCCAATGATTTACCTGTCCATAGATGGCTTCGAGGTGTGTTCAGCTGAGCGCAAATGGTCGAAGATCGCGCGCCGCATGGGCCACCCGCAGGGGAAGGGCGTCGGCTCCATACTCAAGAACCACTATGAACGGATACTGTATCCGTACGACGTGTTCAAGAGCAGCGGCGCCGTCGCCGACACCAAGGAGACTGTAAGTATTATGCAAGCTTTTGTTTAACTTTTACACAGCACTGCACCAAAATGTCACCATCTTGAAGAAGCGTCATCGGCGAGAGACTGTCAATGGTGGCACTCCCGAATATAGTACTTCGAGCATTTTTTTTTTTAAATCTTTAATTGATATATAGATTTATTTATCACCTATATTGTTAAAAATTTATTAAAAATACAATTAAATGTCAAACATAAGTAATTCTCAAAAGGATCGTCGATTGTAATAAAATAGTAATAATAATTATAATAACTGAAATTAAATAAAAAACTAAATAACAACAAACAAAAATAATGCTTAATGAAATGTCAATGTAAATTCACAAAAAGATCGTCATGGGTACATAAAAAGAGAAAATAATAATAATTTAAATAAGCAATTTAAAATGTCAAATAATAAAAATATAAAACCACAAAATGTGGAAATATTGTCAGAACATAACTAAATGGGATGTTTAAGTCCGGTGACTATACATTAAACTTGGGCTGAAATTCTGGTGACCCATCTAGGAGCGTCTGCGCAGAAGGGAACTCTTCAATGGTTTCATGTCCTAGTGACTTGAAATTTAGTATACATATGACAATGCAGTACAGTCAGCAAAAATGCTTGTATGAATAACATAGGAGCGTTAAGAGTGTGTTGGCGGCCCTTTAAGAAAAGAATAGGCTGGTTTTTCATGATTCCCGAGTGGTACCGGTCCGGTAAAATTGGCGCCGCTGATACTAGAGACATGCAGTGGCGGATTTACAAATTTTCAAGGTATAGGCTGAATTTTTGCCGCCCTTGCAAAATTTGTTGCAGACTTCTAAGATTTTTTTTTTATTTCTATGAGGTAAAAAAAATAATAATAATAATAATAATAATATCTTGGGACAATTGACACCAATTGACCTAGCCCCAAACTAAGTAAAGCTTGTAATATGGGCACTAGACAACGGATGGATAAACATACTTATATAGATAAATACATACTTTAAATACATATTAAACATCCAAGACTCGAGAAGAAACATTCGTATTTTTCATACAAATATCTGCCCCGACCGGGGATCGAACCCGGGACCTCAAGCTTCATAGTCAGGTTCTCTAACCACTGGGCCATCCGGTCGTCCCCCAAAAAAAAAAAGCTCGTGCCCCAAATTTGCCGCCCCCCAAAATCTGCCGCCCTAGGCTCGAGCCTACTCAGCCTTATGGTAAATCCGCCACTGGAGACATGTCAAATAATTGTTTTAATCTTAACAGAAAATTGAAGTGAAAGGCGAACAGACTCCAGAAAAGGCCAACACTACTCGCAGCCGCTCCAACTCGAAGTGTCCGGCGGCGACGCCGCCCCCGGCGCGCCGGTTCAAGACTTCCGACCCTGAGCCGGCGGCCGAGGGCAGCCACACCGAGGGAGCGCTGGCTGGCGCTGATGAAGCCAAGACGCCTGTGAAGGAAGAGAAGAAGGAGGAGAAGGAGAACGGAGAGCAGCGGCGAAGTGAGTGGCCTTTTTTTTTGGAATGGCTCTTTTTTGCTTCTTTATTTGTGTAGATTGTGGAGAATTTGGTTTTATAGTTATAGAAACGGATGACTCGCGTATAAAAGTCGAGGGATGCTTGATATGTTCGGGGTACGAACTAGTCCGAACTAGTTGTTTGAGTCTCACGGTAGTTTCATGTTGAATTTGGTTTTAGTTACCTGTTATGGGTGGTGCAGGGGTATAGCACGCGTCACGGAATGACGAGGATCCGGGTTCGAATTTAAATCGAACATCTAAACGACGCTGAAAATTAGAACACAGAAAAGTCCGAAAAGTAACGCTATGGTCGGGAATCGAACCCGGATCCTCGTCATTCCGTGACGCGTGCTATATCCCTACACCACAGGTGGGTCAGCCTTTGAATTTTTATATTTGGTAATAGCTGTCACGTGACCTTGTTACTATGAGAATTTTTGTCGCTAAGCGATGATATGTCTGTACGTTACAATTACAAACTCCCGTGGGACATCTACTGCTTACCAGGGACAGGGATTGCATATTTAGCCGTCGAGTATTCATTGTTCATCATTGACTACAGCGCCATCTCTGGGTGAACTAACGCACTGTTTGGCCAGGTCCGCGCGAGAACAAGTGGATGTCGGCGGGGGGCAGCTGCGGGGCGCGCGCGCGCGTGACGCGCTCCACGCGCCTGCGCGAGCACCGCATGTCCAACATGACCGTGTCGGTCACCCCGGCGCCGCCGAACGCGAAGGCCGAAGTCCTGGATCCGGTAATTATACAATATTAACTAATAGTTCCCTAACTTGACATTAGCATCGATAAGTCGGTCACAATAATATCAATACAATACAATACAAATACTCTTTATTGAACACCACAAATCAGTACAAAACAATACAGAATCAAAGAGCAAAGTAGACAATAGGCGGTCTTATCGCTTAATAGCGATCTCTACCAGACAATCAATATAATAATAATATCGTGTTATCTAAAGTCGTCGCAAAATAAAAGGCCCGTTTTGACAGTTCACGCCTATGAAGTTCTCTATTTTTTACCGATCGAAATGTTCTGAAGGTATTAACATTTTTCATTGATGGGTACCGCCCACTCGGCTAAGTGCTGTGCATAACGATTTTTTCATATTGTCCACAGACTAATAATAATCGGTTAAAGAAAAAATAAATCGATCAAGATATTTTTTTAAGGCCGACTCGCACTTGGCCGGTTTTATTTATTTAAATACTAGTGTTCATCAATCAATTAATTACTGAATTTCAACATCAATTAATTACTGAATTTCACCAGCTGCATAGTGATCTTTACTGAAAATTATGAGCTTGTAACATTGTATCATTTCAAAATCTACAACATCAGTGTAAGTTAAATTTTCTAAGCAGAACTTTAATCCAATGCACTTTACAATATATATTCAAATCGATCAAGTACTCATGCAAACTTCAGTCGATTTATCGTGAGTATCGAGTACCGAGTCTTATGGTTACATCACTAGTTACGTCGCAAAGACAAATGTCAAAACGGGCCTTTTATTTTGCGACGAGTTTAAGAATATTGTCGGGGATAGTGCAATACCGCGTAACTTTAGCACTGGTAAATACCGCGTATCTACACAACACATACAAACATACATACATAAATCACGTCTTTATCCCTTACGGGGTAGACAGAGTCTAATGTAACAAGTTTAGCATGATGGGCGTATGGATGGAAAGGGGAATCAAAACAGTGATGGGTTGCTAGCCGCATCGCCTATATATGTATGTATGTATGTAAACTCTTTATTGTGCAAAATAAACAAGACAAATACAATTGACAAACACTGAGATACAACAACATATGTATAACATGATCCCTAAGATTTTCGCCCAATCCCTCGATGGGCTTTTACCATCAGCGCAGGAAGAGAAGCAACTGGTACATTCTATGTTTTTTCTTTGCTCCCATACTAGCATGACCAAACCGAAACCACATAATCAACCAAACCATGCACCAAAATATCTTGTATCCTACTTCTTACTAATATTATAAACGCGAAAGTTTGTAAGTATGGCTGGATGTTTGTTACTCTTTCACGCCAGACAGATCTGGATGAAATTTGGAACATAGATAGATTATAGTCTAGAATAACACAAGGCTGCTTTTTATTCCGAAAAATTGCGTAATTCATGCGGGATAGCGATAAACGAATTCTATTCAGACGAAGTTGTGGGCAACAGCTAGTTGTATGTATAACTCTTTATTGTACATACAACACAAGAAAAATATGAATACAGGACAACACACATGCGGGTGGTAGGGCCTTGTGCAAGGTCCGTCCGGATCGCTACCACCATCTTACTCGCTAATCCTGCCGCTAAGTAGCAGTGCTTGCACTGCTGTGTTCCGGTGTGGAGAGTAAGACATCCGGGGAAATTACGGGCACAAGAGGCATTTCATCTTAGTCCTCTAGGTTGGCAACGCATCTGCAATCCCTCCGGGGTTGCGGGTGTCTATGGGCAGTGGTGATCACTTACCATCAGATGACCCACTTGCTCGTTTGCCTTCCTATTCATATAAAAAAAAAAAAAATTGCACAAAGGCGAACTTATCCCTAAAAGGGATCTCTTCCAGTTAACCTTTTGGCTCGTTAAATTTTTTTTAACAAAAACTTTTTTTTTAATTCCAGCTGGCGAAATACATGTGTCGCGTCTGCGGCCGCGGCGACATTGAGGAGCAGATGCTGCTCTGCGACGGCTGCGACGACTCTTACCACACGTTCTGCCTCGTGCCGCCGCTCGCCATCGTGCCCAAGGGCGACTGGCGCTGCCCCGTCTGCCTCGCCGAAGAGGTAACACCGACAGCAGCAGCGGTAACTGCCACTGACACCCCGGGCAGTAATATTTAGGCGCCCACTTAAGGACAGTATTGAGGGTACACAGCCGGTGAGCCAGGAGGCCGAGGTCCCAGACCTCAGCGCCCCCCAAATTTGGCGCCCGGGCCGTCGCCCCATCGCGCCCCCCCCTAACGCCGGCACTGTCCGACAGCTAACGTGTATCGCGTCTGCGAGCGCGGATTTTTTGTCGATTCTATTTAATTTTTCATAATGGCGGAGCCATGTGAGTTGAAAACATGGCAGTGGACAAACAGTCTCACGGACTTCCATGAAAATATACGTAAATATACAAATCTCGTCTTTATCCCTTACGGGGTAGACAGAGCCTAAGGTAACAAAACCTAAAGGCCACGTTTAGCATGATTGTGGGCGTATAGGTGGAAAGGGGAATCAGAATAGTGATGGGTTGCTAGCCGCATCGCCTATAACATGATTCCTAATATTTTCGCCCATTCCCTCGATGGGCTTTTACTATCTGCGCGGGAAGAGAAGCAACTGGTACATTCTATGTTTTACCTGTTACCTTAGACACTGTCTACCCCATAAGGGATAAAGACGTGATTTGAGTATGTGTGTATGTATGCCATATAAAACTGTTTAATTAATCTTCTTTCATCCATCCTCTCTACTTGACCAAACCAACAAAGCATACTTTTTTCCATCGTAGTCATGGTTCATTAGTTTTCATTTTGTCGCGAATAGACAGACAGACGGACTATGTTTTATAATATGTAGTGGCTATAAATCGCACTGCTTCCATGCTGGTCTGGGAGTAAAGAAAAAACATAGAAAGTACCAGTTGCTTCTCCCGCGCAGATGGTAAAAGTCCATCGAGGGAATGGGCATAGGAATCATATATAGGCGATGCGGCTAGCTACCCATCACTATATTTATTCCCCTTTCCACCTATACGCCCACAATCATGCTAAGCGTGGCCTTTGGGTCTTGTCACCTTAGGCTCTGTCTACCCCGTAAGGGATAAAGACGTGCTATATGTATGTAGTGGCTGTAAATGACGTTTGTCCCCAGGTGGCCAAGCCTACGGAAGCGTTCGGCTTCGAGCAGGCGTCGCGCGAGTACACGCTGCAGCAGTTCGGCGAGATGGCCGACCAGTTCAAGTCTGACTACTTCAACATGCCGGTCCATGTGAGATTGTCTATCTGTGTCCGTGGCTGGGGCGGGGCTGGGACACTCGCTGCAGACTACAAGCCCATGGAAAAAAAACAAGTGAAATGAACATTGACGTACAATAAACAACTAGACTCCCAAAAAAAAAAAAACACGCTCAAAAACTGTCCGAAGCAAAAGTCTGAACACGCGTCTGTTGTTCAGAGTTTTTGTTCAGTTGTTTCGACCGCGCTTTGATAACAATGTATATGTCTCTTTCGCACCGTAATCTTACTATTGAGAACAAAAGAGACAGGCAGGTTTCCAGCGCGTGGCGTCGTGTCATTACTTCTCACGATCCTACGCCATTGATATTAAACATTACTGCCACGAAATAAGGTGTCAATTTGAACGAATATGTTAATGTTATCTGTCTAAGTCGATGTGTTGACACACACAACACATAGACAAAGCAACTCGGACGTTTCTTGAGGAACCTTTGTTAGCGACTGAGAGTCTAGTTGTTTATTGTAAGTCAATGGAAATGAACCAGCGTGAATGAAGCTTAGAAGGCTGTTACTATATCATAAAATAACTGAGCGCTATGCCGTCATTTCTGAGCGGCATTTATGGAATTTCTCAATTACAAGGGAGGAATTACGACTAATTATTAATTAACGGCGTTTTCATAGCTTATAGATGATTAAAAATAAATGTCGTAATACCTAGTGCCGCTTTAGAGTGGTGGTGCCGGAAGTTAGTGTAATTTTTTTTTCAATGTATGAGAAAAATCTGACGCTCAGAAATGACGGCATAGCGCTCAGAGTTATTTTATGATATAGTAACAGCCTTCTAAGCTTCATTCACGCTGGTTTATTTCTCTTTCTTTTTGTCCATGGGCTTGTAGTCTACTGGTGGGCGGGTCGTTGCTGTTGGTTACATTGGTTCGTGAGTGGGGTTTGGTAGGTTAGGCGGTGCGAGTTAATTGTGATGCCTAGCGACCACTGCACGCCACTGCATTAGTTACAGTGGAAACAGAAGGGGGCTCTTAAAGGATAACCTAGTTAATGATAATTGAAATAGCGAAATGAAGTAAAATGGAGTAGGTATTTCGCACTTGACGTCCCATTTTTTTTTGAATTTACAAGCTTGGATGTTTTGCCTTTGACGATTAATTGAAAGATCTATGGATAAATTTGTCTGTCTTGGTCAGGAATCGCACTAAACATTTGGTTGAAGGCAGATAAATACCAGATATGATATGGTTTTAGGTTAGTATTATTTCCCTTCTAGTATAGTAGTTTAAAATAAGTTTGCACGCCTTAAGCTGTAACACTCGAAATCAAACCTTTTTTTTCTTTTAAAAAATCCTCCAACCAATACTAACTTCTCTCCACACTGTTGAAGTTGTATTACTTTAATACGAGCAATGTAACCAATGGAAACAGATCCGTGGGAAGGCTAAGCAGAAGTATTGTATAGTCGGCGTCAAATACATGTATATCGTAGCGACAAAAGCGGCCAAAGGAATCCTTGTTTCATATTTGGACACTTGCCTCGCCATGATAATTATATTTGACTCCGACTACTGCGACCAGCATTCAGTTCAAGAGAAGGATCATTTAGAGTCCATAATTGTCTGACGCGCGTTCGCCATTTCTTTCTGTCCAACGGTAAAACGAGGATAGAAAGAGATAGTGAATGTGGTCGCGCGTTAGAGTAAAAGGACTCACGAGAGCGCGGAAGAGTTGAGTCGCGCGCGAGATAGATTGCCCGACTTCTTCTTTCTGTTCGTTTTAGAAAGAGAGGGGTAGACTAACTTGCGCGCTCACGTGGTATAGACCGACCGCTTACATAAGTCCGCGGTGCAGACGCGCGGTGGTACGGGGTGGGGGCCGAGGGATCCCCTTTGTCGCCCCACCCCGCGCCCCGCAGCCGCGCCCGCGAGGACTCGCTTAGGCGGTCGGTCTATTGCCGGGCTGGTCATCGCTTACGCTTACGCTTATGTAACTGCTTATGTTATTAATATTAATATTGTAAATATATTGTTCTCAATTTAACTAATTAATCTATTTTTTTTGGGTCGTTATGGTGAGCAGGAAAAGTCGTGTAAAAATTTGTAATCACCACTGAAAAAATAGTTCTAAACGACATTGAAAATTAGAACACGGTAAAATCCGAAAAGTAAAGTAATGGCCAGGAATTGAACCCACCATAACACCACCCATTGCAGGTAAAAGTAAAACTATGGACGGGAATCTGACCTTTTATGGGTGGTGTAGCGGTATAAAACGGATCACCGCAGCCCATAGACATTCGCATCGATGGCATATGCACTAAAAACAGCTCTCAAATGGATTATAGAAATTGTTTTTCCGGCACACTTTCTAGACATATTTTTTTATCTTGAGTATATAAATGGTGGATGGTTTTGGCTCTAGTCTTAGGGTGCTGGTACTAAATCAGTTGTATCTTCAGATGGTGCCAACGTCTACCGTTGAGAAGGAGTTCTGGCGAGTCGTGTCTTCCATAGACGAGGATGTCACAGTGGAGTATGGCGCGGATTTGCACTCTATGGACCATGGATCAGGTTGGTTTAAAAAGTTGGGGTAAAATTGGGGTTAGTTTAGTGATGAAGGATGATAGACCTAAAATTGCTAAGGATTCCTGTGCGATATATATGTTTTTCATGCAATCCCTCCCCCCACTACTGCCACATAAAACATAAGTCCCACAAACTTAATTATCTTCCATGCAGGTCTGGGAGCAAAGAAAAAACATATAATGTACCAGTTGCTTCTCTACCCGCGTATATGGTAAATGCCCATCGAGGGAATAGACGAAAATCATAGGAATCATGGTATAGGCGATGAGGCTAGCAACCCGTCTCTATTTTGATTCCATTTTCCACCTATACGCCCACAATCTTGCTAAATGTGGCCTATAGGTACCTGTTACTTTAGGCTCTGTCTGCCCCGTAACGGATAAAGACGTGATTTGTGTACGTGTATCTTAATTATCCCTGACACCACACAAACACTGATACGTTTCGATCTCTCTACGGGATCATTTTCAAAGTTAAGTGCACGTGAGTAGCGGAGTAGCAAGGTAAATATTTTTTGTTTATTAAAATGGACCTCCGCAAAGTAACGCTACAATACAATACACAAATCACGTCATCCCTTACGGGGTAGACAGAGCCTAAGGTGACAAGACCAAGAGGCCACGTTCAGCAAGATTGTGGGGCTAGGTATAGATGGAAAATGGAATCAACATGATTCCTTTGAGTTTCGCCCATTCCCTCGATGAGCTTTGCTATAAAACATTTTAAGCATGTATTTATTAACCATTGTTTGTCCGTTCAGGGTTCCCGACGAAGTCTAGCATGCACCTGTACCCCGGCGAGCAGCAGTACGCCGAGTCCAGCTGGAACCTGAACAACCTGCCCGTGCTAGAGGGCTCCGTCCTAGGGCACATTAACGCTGACATATCCGGCATGAAGGTAAGACTTACATATTTATGTTTACAATATAACCGTGCGGGGCGCGGGGTGGGACGACCGCGGGGAGCTCTCTCGGTGCCCCCGCACACAGCTCCCACCCCGCGGTCGTCCCCCCGCGCGTCTGCACCGCAAGGGCGAGGACTCATTTAAGCGGTCGGTCTAGTGGTTTGACCTGTGGCCTCTTAAGCAAAGGATCGGTGGGTTCGAATCTCGGGCTCGCACCTCTGACTTCAATGGTGTGTGTGAAGTTCCCAATCCGCACTGGGCGCGCGTGGGAACTATAACCCAAGCTCTCTTATTCTGAGGGGAGGCCTGTGCCCAGCAGTGGGACGTGTGTAGGCTGGAGATGATGATGATGATGTTAACAATAGGAAATAGCTCATTTGTGTAATAAACATGTATATTTTATCAAATAACTAAAAATAACGGAGACTGTCTCTATCTCTTTTTAGAAAAACAGAATCTTGGTATGAGGTTTATATGGGCGTGACATTGACGTCACATGCCATATCGGATCTCTCTTTCTAATTGCTGACTAACTAGTATGTAGTTTAAAACTTATATTTTCCGTATTTTTTCACTTTTTGTAAGCTCTTATAATATTTTCATATTGTATTGAAAAATATGATGCATATTCTCTATTGTTTGAGCAGTTTATACAATAGTTTTGTAACTTGTCAGGTGCCGTGGCTGTACGTGGGTATGTGCTTCGCGACGTTCTGCTGGCACAACGAGGACCACTGGAGCTACTCCATCAACTACCTTCACTGGGGCGAGCCCAAGACCTGGTGAGTTATCCTTCCTAAAATACAACAACGCAACCATAATGAAAACCAAAACCTGTGGTAGCGAAACAGCAATTTTTTTATGCTTTTCTTGTTCATCAAAACGACCACTGAATCAAACGATACTCTGGACGCGTGTTTCACCTCTCTCCGACTCATCCTCAGCGGTTGCAACCATTTAAAAAAATAATAAAAAAACATTTATTACCAAAACATAAGCAGATAGAAGTTAAGTTGACAACAGATTCAAGACTAGAGAAAAAAAAAACAAAGAGACACACTAGGCGGGCTATGTTCCGGCAACGGGTACCAGTCTCAGCGTGTGCTGGGTTGCATGAACCCAGCGCTGGTTTTCAGTCTGCTCCCTTTCCTCGTTCCCTTTAGAAAATGTCGACTGGTCTCGGCCTGTCAACCTTATCCAAGCATACTCAGGTCATATCACTACATAGTATAAAATAAAGTCGCTTTCTCTGTCCCTGTGTCCCTATGTATGCTTATATCTTCAAAACCACACAACGGATTTTGATGCGATTTTTTTAATAGATAGAGTGATTCAAGAGGAAGGTTTATATGTATAATACATGCATAATATACCGTGCGAAGCCGGGGCGGGTCGCTAGTTTAATATATAATATAATGATTATTTGGGTGCCTTTAAGAGGCGAGTGTACAATTTTCTGCAGGGCCGACAACGCACTGGCATCGCGTAAAGTGCTGCGGGTGTCTATGGACAGTGGTGATCATTTACCATCAGGTGACCCACTAGTTCGTTTGTCTGACCTCTCTAACATAAAAAAAAAAAAAAAAAATTAAGTTATTTTAATGTTACTATGAATTTTGATTTCATTGTTTTAAAAACTAAATTATTATTGTTTTCATTATAAATAAAACAACTAACAATAGGTTGAGGCACTGTATTTAATTAACATTTTTATATGGATCTCGGTCTGAAATAGAATTATTTTATTTTTTATTTATTTTATTTTTAATTGTCAGGTACGGCGTGCCAGGGTCGAAGGCTGAGCAGTTCGAGGCGGCCATGAAGGCGGAAGCCCCGGAGCTGTTCCAGCTGCAGCCGGACCTGCTGCATCAGCTGGTCACCATCATGAACCCCAACATCCTCATGCGCGCCGGAGTACCCGTATACAGGTAACGTGGATACATAGCCAGGAGTGATATTGTCGGTCGCATTTGTCATCACTTTCTTAGCGGCGGGTGCAGGGTTTGAGAAAATAAATATAAAAAAACATTGCCATGGTAGAACTCATTATTTTTATTTATGTTATATAGAAAGAAAGAAAGGAAGAAGAAATTTATTCCTTTTTGCAAGACACACAAATAAAAGACAATATACACAATTTTATAGAAAATAAAAAAGGTATAACAATAAAAACATAGAGATGAAAAATAGATCATCAGCGTTGTGTGTCTTCGCAAAAGTGAAACGGTCGCTGGCTCAGCATTATCCTGGGGTGTTAGTCACCTGCAGCACTGACGTACATAACATGGATACTTAGCTAGAAGCGATATTGTCTGTCGCATTTGTCATTTCTTTCTAAGTGGCGGGTGCAGGGTTTGAGAAAATAAATATGAAAAAAATACTTGTCATGGTAGAACTCATTATTTTTATTTATATTATGTAGTATTTTCTAATTATTTAGTGTTTTCCTTTTTCAAAAAATTTGATCAGTGACCGTACAACGTTGCCGACATTTTGTCACAAGATTGTTTAATCATATTTTTGTTACTTTGACATTGGCGAAGTTGTCGTCGCTATAATGACTTGAAACGCCACAAATAAGAAGAAGAAGAACAAATTTGCTTATGTTGTATACAAATTAAGTATTTAAATGTGAACATTGTTTTGTCAAAGATATAAACTCTTTGTGATTTGTTTATGAGCTATGTATGACTGTTTGTGTTCCTATAAGTAAATAAATAAATAAACTCAGATGCATAAGAGGGAGGGGAGCAGGGCTCCTCTCTGGATCTGGTACTGGAACTGTTTATGATGGTGATAGAAAAAGATGAAAAAGAAAATTTCCTCGTTCAATATTTATAAATTTGAAGGGGTAAAAAATTCAACTGAATTAAGAACCTCCTTTTTTTGAAGTCGGTGGAAAAGTTACGCTGACATAAATATGCACTGCTAAATAAGATTTAAATGGTGATGAAGATTAGAATTAAACTATGGAGCGTTTAAAATTATGTCAATTTAATGTTTGATGAATTCTTTCTTCTTTCATAAGTATTTTAAGCTTAGTGAGATATCGCAGGAAGTTTCTTCTGAAATGTTCCATCTCCGAATTAAAAGTTTTGCCAATAGTCGAAGCACTTGAAATGATCGGCATTGTATATTTCGAACCGACTACTCTGGTAGACTCGCCACTACAGACCGCCTTCAATGAGTCCTCGCCAACGCGGCTGCGGGGCGCGGGGTAGCATGACCGCGGGGAGTGCGCCCGCCCCCGCACACAGCTCCCGCCCCGCGCGTCTGCACCGCTAGGGCGAAGACTCGTATAAGCGGTCGGTCTGTCTGTACTGTTATTGTGATGATTGTTGACAGAACGGACCAGCACGCGGGCGAGTTCGTGATAACGTTCCCGCGGGCGTACCACGCGGGCTTCAACCAGGGCTACAACTTCGCTGAGGCGGTCAACTTCACGCCCGCTGACTGGGTGAGTGAAATGACAATACTGTGATAGAAGAGCACGGGATGACTCTTTGAATTTTTGACGGTTTTAATGTCCTTCCATGCTGGTCTGGGAGCATTGACTTACAATAAACAACTAGACTCCCAGTCGCTAACAAAAGTTCCTCAAGAAACGTCCGAGTTGCGTTGTCTATGTGCTGTGTGTGTGTCAACACATCAATTTAGGGCCGATTTTTCAATCGTCAGATAAGTCCTATTCGAGGAACAACTCTATGGGTATCTGTCAGTTAAGTGCTTATCTGAGGATTGAAAAATCGGCCCTTAGACAGATAACATTAACATATTCGTTCAAATTAACACCTTATTTCGTGGCAGTAATGTTTAATGTCGATTGCGTACGATCGTGAGAAGTAATGACACGACGCCACGCGCTGGAAACCTGTCGGTCTCTTTTGTTCTCAATAGTAAGATTACGGTGCGAAAGAGACACACAACTTAACAAAAACTCTGCACAATAGACGCGTCGTGCAGATTTTTGCTTCCGACAGTTTTTGAGCGTGATTGGCAGTCTAGTTGTTTATTATACGTCAATGTCTTGGAGTAAAAAAAAGAACATAGGATGTGGCGAAAATCTTTGGAATTATGTTATAGGCGATGCGGCCAGCAATCCATCACTGTTTCGATTCCTATTTCCACCTATACACCCACAATCATGCTAAACGTTACCTTAGGCCCTGTCTACTTCATTTATGTATGTATGTATAAATTTGCTCCACATTTTGCTAGTGAATTTTGACTTGAAGTTACCGGCACACTGCGTAGATTCTCTCCAATCAGACTACAACTTACTCGCCTTCCTTTGTCCTTTTCATTTGCATACAAACGTGCAACAGGGCTAACGCTATATTAACTCGTTATACGCAGTATAGTCACGTTGTAAGGTCTTTTGCCTAAGATACAGGGTACTTTCGTATCCTAGTTAAGGCATTTAATTTAATTACTCTACGCACAGTTTATAATATACTTTCGTTGTAAGCGCAGGCGCACTTGTTTTATGTCGAGTCATTAGTTTAGTTCTTAATTTTGTTGCGAATACTTACTAATACATAGATAGACATAATATAGTGCTTACTAACCATTTATAATTTATTTGTACAATTGATTATTTTAATAAATAATTTGAATTTGAATTTGAATGGCATTATGGTATCGTCCAACAGCTAAAGATGGGGCGCGAGTGCATCGCCCACTACTCGACGCTGCGGCGCTACTGCGTGTTCTCGCACGACGAGCTGGTGTGCAAGATGGCGCTGTCCAGCGACTCGCTCAGCGTGGGCGTCGCGTTCGCCGCGTACCGCGACATGCGCACCATGCTGCACGACGAGCGCAAGCTCCGGAAGCAGCTGCTGGACTGGGTGAGTGGCCGGTGTTAGGCGCCGCTCATTCTATTCACGTATGTATGTATGTATGTAAACTCTTTATTGCTCATAAAAATTAAAAAAAAAATACAAAAATACACAGAAAATAGTACAAAGGCGAACTTATCCCTAAGAAGGGATTTCTTCCAGTTAACCTGACACAGAAAGGAAATAGTTTACAAATAAAGGCAAGCAGTCATTTTATGCGCAAATAATAGTCTTAGTACTTAACAAATTAACACTAAAGTACATTATACAACTATAATAAGATAATATATAAATAAATAACGTTAACGTTATTAATAACGTTTAGGCTAAGTTCAGATGACCGCGCGGCTCGGCGCGGTTGGCTCGGCGCGCGGTTCAAGATTGTAACAAATCTTTTCTCAAAAATGACCGTTAAAGTCGTCATTGTTAACTACACATCAGAACAGGAAGTTAATTGTTGCCGGTCAGTCCAAAATTAAAAAAAAAAAAACATTACTGTCGCGCTAAACTCGACAGTAATGTTGCATACAAATTCCATTACTGTCTAGTTATTAACTTTTTAAAAATGCAAATCACCATTATAAAATAAAGGCACAAGACTTAAAACATCAAATTTAAAAAAAAAGCTAGTACAACAACGTGTTTATCTGTGTCTGAAATAGCTTTAGGTGTTCTGTGTAGAAAAATACACTCTTCAAATGCCATTGATAGAAAAAGGCGGCAAAGCAAAACAATTTTCACTATTTTATTTTCATTTATTTTTGTTGTTGTTTTATTTTCGATTTTTGAGAAAAGCACTATACTTGCCTCGGCCAGAATAGCATTGCTGGCTTCGTATTATTAAACGGACTCGCAAGCTCGTCCGTTCAAACCAATACTCAGCCAGCAATTGCCTTCTTCCTGGCCTAAACAGTAATGTACTAATGTTGCTGTGTACATGAGCGCGCGCGCCGCCGTGCACCGTGCGCGAGTTCTTGTCCCGCGCGGCAACATATATTTGTTACAATCTTGAACCGCGCGCCGAGCCAACCGCGCCGAGCCGCGCGGTCATCTGAACTTAGCCTTACGTGGGAACGCTACAATGGTGGCTTCTATCTATCTCGCTTTAATATACTTTTATTATGCTACGAATGTGTATAGTATAGGCTGTTCACGGGAAGGATTCACAATCCAGTGGTGCTGAGGCTCATATATCTAAATATGTAGCAAATCATTCTTCCATGCTGGTCTGGGAGAAAACAAAAAACGTAGAATGCACCAGTTGCCTCTCTTGCCGCGCCGATGGTAAAAGCCCATGGGAATGGGCGACAATCATAAGAATCATGTTACAGGCGATGCGGCGAGCGACCCATCACTATTTTGATTCCCTTTTCCACCTATATGCGCCCACAATCATGATAAACGTGGCCTTTAGGCCTTACCTTAGGCTCTGTCTACCACATAAGGGAAAAAGACTTGATTTGCTAACAACGGTTCGTTGCGTACAGGGCGTGACGTCGGCGGAGCGCGAGGCGTTCGAGCTGCTGCCGGACGACGAGCGGCAGTGCGCGCTGTGCAAGACCACGTGCTTCCTGTCGTGCGTCACGTGCGCGTGCGCGCGCCGCGTGGCCTGCCTGCGCCACCACGCGCAGCTGTGCGCCTGCGCGCCCCAGCAGCACACGCTCAGGTAACTGCCCACTCTAGCGCGTGGCAGAACCTCGAACTCTAACCGGAAAGGGAACCGTGGTCCACCGAGTTGGTCTCATTTTTTTGAGTTACTTAATAAAATTTTAATACAATAATGGACCGGTCTGGATCGCTACCACGGTCTTGCTTGTTAATTCCTGCCGCCAAGCCGCAGTGTTCGCGCTGCTGTGTTCAGGCGTGGAGAAAGGCCGCCGGTGAAATTACTGGCACAGGAGGTATTTCATCTTAGCTCCTTAGCTGGCGACGCATCTGCAATCCTCTAGCAGTTGTAAGTGTTTGTAAGCTGCGGAATTTAGTTAGCTTGAATTTAGTGATCATTTACAGATTTTTTTTCTTTAAAACCAAATAAACCATCCCCTTAAATATTGTATATGTGTACTCTTGCCCCCTTATTCACAAACGCTCTGTAGGCGTCTGTTAACTTAGCAATCGTTTGTCCTTATCTGTCACTTTGATATTTACCTTTCACAGATAAGGACAAACGATTGTTAAGTTAGCAGAAGCCTATAGAGCGTTTATGATTAAGGGGGTTATTGTATGTATGGATCTATGTAATGATATTTATTTAGTAGTTTAGTTTACTGTATTTAGAGATGTCACACTCTGTTGTCGCTTTCACTATCTGGAATTTTAAACTCGCTCTGTGTCGGTCCCTCGTTTAATGCTCCTCTCGTCTACTCGAAAGGTTAACTGGTAGGTATCCCTTATATAAGTTCGCCTTTGTGCATTTTTTTTGAGAATTGTGTCTCTTTCTTTATATTTGAACAATAAAGCATTTACTTACTTATTTAAATCTAAACATGTTTGCGATTTTACTATAACTCCTACGCCCATAAATGTCCTAACTTAACTAAAACTATCTAGATTTTTCCAAATTACGCCTTTTCTCCAGATATCGTTACACCCTCGACGAGCTCCCGGCCATGCTGGAGAAGCTTAAGAAGAAGTCGGAAGCGTTCCGCGACTGGGCGGAGGCTGTTCAGAACGCGCTGGACCCGGACACGCCCAAGACCTGCGACCTGGACGGCCTGCGCGCGCACCTCAAGAGGGCTTATGACCTCAAGGTATGTCGGCTCACTGCCAATATTGATAGGTAGATCATTGACGTACAATAAACAACTAGACTCCCAATCACGCTCAAAAACTGTCCGAAGCAAAAGTCTGAACGACGCGTCTATTGTTCAGAGTTTTGGTTCAGTTGTGTTTCGACCGCGCTTTGATAACAATGTATATGTCTCTTTCGCACCGTAATCTTACTATTGAGAACAAAAGAGACAGGAAGGTTTCCAGCGCGTGGCGTCGTGTCATTACTTCTCACGATCCTACGCCATTGATATTAAACATTACTGCCACGAAATAAGGTGTCAATTTGAACGGATATGTTAATGTTATCTGTCTAAGTCGATGTGTTGGCACACACAACACATAGACAAAGAAACTGATGTTTCTTGAGGAACCTTTGTTAGCGACTGAGAGTCTAGTTGTTTATTGTAAGTCAATGAGGTAGATAGATAACTTTGCAAAATAAATTAAACGCAGACTTCTTACTGTTCAGATTAATTAGAGTAAGTAAAAAGTAATTTTTCAAAATTTTCCATGTTAAGTTTATTTCTTTTCACATCACAAAATATACTTATGAGCTGGAAAACTCCGTTCTACTGAAGTTGTTGGAGCAAACTTGAGTAGTTTAATGTGAAGATGGTGATTGCTTTGTTTATTATCGTATGATGTGCTTAAAAATAAATTAGAATGAATGTCAGCATAGTAAAGTCGATGTTAAAAAAATAAAATACTTGTAGAAAAAAAACCATGGTAGCCTCTGGGCACTACCGCTATAGACCAACCACTTAAATGAGGGCTCGCCCGCGCGGCACAGGGGCGCGGGGTAGGCGAGCGCGGGGGACGAGAAAGGTGCGGGCGGCAGGCGCACTCTCCGCCCGCTCTTGCTCCCCTTTGTCGTCCTACCCTGCGCCCTTGAATCCGCGCGGGCGAGGACTCATTTAAGCGGTCGCCTTATACCAACAGAAAGATGTATGATGAGATTGACGAATGTGGATGTGAAGCGAAGCAGTTTTGCGGGTGGTAGGGCCTTGTGCAAGGTCCGTCCGGATCGCTACCACCATCTTACTCGCTAATTTAATGTAACTAGCTGTTGCCCGGGGCTTCGCCCCCGCTACTTTTTTTTTCAAAATTTTATTTTCTACATACTGTGACAAACACAATTAAAACGTTAAACGTCAAACGTTAGTTGCGAAATAAACGGATTCCTAGAAATCGAGAGATTTGTCAATTCCACTTCTTTTTCTCATCCGTGACTAAGATACCTAACTGCTGTTGCCAACACTCATGTCATTTCCATTTCTTTTTCGATCCATATTAGAACCTCCATTTTTGTATATCAAACTTTGAAGCATTTAATCCTTTTTTGAAATAAACAAACATGGCAAATCAATTTTGACATAATAGAGCCCAATTAAAAATAAATTAAAAGTTGACGTAAGTCATTCATTGTAAACAAAGAAATCGTAAAATATTTTTTGTATTTTGTATAATTATCTTAATACGTAAGTGTTGCGGACAAAATCTGGTCGACTCAAAACAGATATTTTCTCATGCTGAACAACTTACAACATGTTTCAGTCCAATACATGTTATTTTTATTGTGTCATCTCACGTCAAAACACATGACACGGGTCACATTATACTGGCTGGTCGGGTAGCGCACAGTAGTTCATTAAAATCCATTTTTTAGTGGTTATTCGTAAAAAAAACTAAAAACGAAGAGCAGTTTGCAACTCTCCAGCATGAGACGAATCTAATGACATATAATTTATCAAAATCGGACTATAACTGTAGATCTGATGGCTTGTACAAAAATCGGCCTCGCGTATTATATATATAGATTTTTAATGTAACATTTCCCTTTCGACAGAAGGAAGGGTATTAATTGTATGTGTATTTAATTAATGTGTGAGTGTTTTGGTTACGCACTGTAAAACTTGCATGTGTGTTTATAAATAAATAAATAAATAATCCTGCCGCTAAGCAGCAGTGCTTGCACTGCTGTGTTCCGGTGTGGAGAGTAAGACAGTTGGGGAAATTACGGGCACAAGAGGCAAATTATCTTAATCCTCTAGGTTGGCAACGCATCTGCAATCCCTCCGGGGTTGCGGGTGTCTATGGGCAGTGGTCATCACTTATCAGGTGACCCACTTGCTCGTTTGCCTTTCTATTCATATAAAAAAAAAAGTGTGGCTACCTGGGCGTGACAATGTGTATGCACCGACAGATGCACAAGTCCGAGCTGGTCCGCGCGCTGGAGACGGCGATCGAGGACGCTGAGAAGTGCGCGTCGGTGATCCAGCAGCTGGACCTGAACAAGATGCGCACGCGCACGCGCCACCACGACCCCAAGTACAGGCTGAGCGTGCACGAGCTCACGCTGTTTGCGCAGGAGATCGACCAGCTGGCGTGCGTGCTGCCCGAAGGTAACTTACTTATTCAACTCTTTAAACCAAACTGCTTCCATGCTGGTCTGGGAGTAAAGAAAAAAGATGGAACGTACCATCACTATTTTGATTCCCCTTTCCACCTATACGCCCACAATCATGCTAAACTTGTAGTACTAAAATAAATTAAAATATGTGAAAACAATGCATTTTATTCATTTTAGACGTCATGTTTCATAGAGCCATTTACTGCTTAAGACCTAAACAATCGATATCCAAATAGAAATAATGTAAGTATATTTTTTTCAAAACAACAGGGTTCGATTCCCGAGCTAAGTACAGGTTTTTTTTAAATGTATGAATGCAGTTTTTCTTGTTATTAAAATCGGTGACATGGTTCATAAGAACAGATCTTTGTATGTCTTATAGTTTCAGACTTTCCCATACTGACCGATTTCAATGAGACACCCTGTATACTGGATATTTTAAACTCACTCTTTGTCGGTCCCTCGCTTAGTGCTCCTCCCATTTACTCAAAGGTTAACTGATAGAGATCCTTTATAGGGGTACGTTCGCCTTTGTGCATATGTTTAATGTCTTTTTTTGTGATTTATCTCTTGTTTCTTTATATTAGTACAATAAAGCATTTATTTACTTACTTATTACGCAACGGATTTTGATGCCGTTGTTATTTTAATAGATAGAGTGATTCAAGAGGATGGTTTATATGTATAATTCTAAGCAGACGAAGTCGCGGGCAGAAGCTAGTTTGTTATAATACTTATATTTGTAACAGGCTCAGCGGTGAAAGAGGTGCTGCGTCAGACGGCGGAGTTCGAGACTCGCGCCACGGAACTGCTCAATGCGGAGCTGGACCAGACCGACCCTGGGCTGGTCAGGGACCTTGAGGAGGTATGTAGCTGGACCAGACCGACCCCGGGCTGGTCAGGGACCTTGAGGAGGTATGTAGCTGGACCAGACCGACCCCGGGCTGGTCAGGGACCTTGAGGAGGTATGTAGCTGGACCAGACCGACCCCGGGCTGGTCAGGGACCTTGAGGAGGTATGTAGCTGGACCAGACCGACCCTGGGCTGGTCAGGGACCTTGAGGAGGTATGTAGCTGGACCAGACCGACCCCGGGCTGGTCAGGGACCTTGAGGAGGTATGTAGCTGGACCAGACCGACCCTGGGCTGGTCAGGGACCTTGAGGAGGTATGTAGCTGGACCAGACCGACCCTGGGCTGGTCAGGGACCTTGAGGAGGTATGTAGCTGGACCAGACCGACCCTGGGCTGGTCAGGGACCTTGAGGAGGTATGTAGCTGGACCAGACCGACCCTGGGCTGGTCAGGGACCTTGAGGAGGTATGTAGCTGGACCAGACCGACCCCGGGCTGGTCAGGGACCTTGAGGAGGTATGTAGCTGGACCAGACCGACCCTGGGCTGGTCAGGGACCTTGAGGAGGTATGTAGCTGGACCAGACCGACCCCGGGCTGGTCAGGGACCTTGAGGAGGTATGTAGCTGGACCAGACCGACCCCGGGCTGGTCAGGGACCTTGAGGAGGTATGTAGCTGGACCAGACCGACCCTGGGCTGGTCAGGGACCTTGAGGAGGTATGTAGCTGGACCAGACCGACCCTGGGCTGGTCAGGGACCTTGAGGAGGTATGTAGCTGGACCAGACCGACCCTGGGCTGGTCAGGGACCTTGAGGAGGTATGTAGCTGGACCAGACCGACCCTGGGCTGGTCAGGGACCTTGAGGAGGTATGTAGCTGGACCAGACCGACCCTGGGCTGGTCAGGGACCTTGAGGAGGTATGTAGCTGGACCAGACCGACCCTGGGCTGGTCAGGGACCTTGAGGAGGTATGTAGCTGGACCAGACCGACCCTGGGCTGGTCAGGGACCTTGAGGAGGTATGTAGCTGGACCAGACCGACCCCGGGCTGGTCAGGGACCTTGAGGAGGTATGTAGCTGGACCAGACCGACCCCGGGCTGGTCAGGGACCTTGAGGAGGTATGTAGCTGGACCAGACCGACCCTGGGCTGGTCAGGGACCTTGAGGAGGTATGTAGCTGGACCAGACCGACCCTGGGCTGGTCAGGGACCTTGAGGAGGTATGTAGCTGGACCAGACCGACCCTGGGCTGGTCAGGGACCTTGAGGAGGTATGTAGCTGGACCAGACCGACCCTGGGCTGGTCAGGGACCTTGAGGAGGTATGTAGCTGGACCAGACCGACCCTGGGCTGGTCAGGGACCTTGAGGAGGTATGTAGCTGGACCAGACCGACCCTGGGCTGGTCAGGGACCTTGAGGAGGTATGTAGCTGGACCAGACCGACCCTGGGCTGGTCAGGGACCTTGAGGAGGTATGTAGCTGGACCAGACCGACCCTGGGCTGGTCAGGGACCTTGAGGAGGTATGTAGCCTTGTTCTTCAGACTGCTGTTTGGGACTTTGAGGAACGTGTGGTATTCTAGTGTTAGAAGTATCTACATATTACCGTCGGATCCCGTGGGATGGTTAACGACGTAGAGGCCGACCAAAGAGGAGATGGCGGGATGAATGATACATATCGAATAGGGTGGTTGAAGCATTCTCCAGACGAGTACGAATGGTGGAAATAAGGGGGGTCAGAAGGACATTTGGTATAAAAGAAAAGTAAAAAGACAAATGCAAAAAGAATGCTGGTCTAGGAGTAAAGAAAAAGCATACAATGTACCAGTTGCTTCTCTTCCCGTTTACATGGTAAAAGCGGATGGGCGAAAATCTTAGAAATCATTATAGCCGATGCGGCTAGCAACCCAACACTATTTTGATTCCCCTTTCCACCTATACGTCCACAATCATGCTAAAGATGGTCTTTAGGTATTGTTACCTTAGGCTCTGTCTACCCCGTAAGGGATAAAGACGTCATTTATGTGTGTATCAGTAGCGTGGCGTCAAGTATATTTAACTAGCCTTTTCCTCTAATTCTGCACAATAAAAGTAGATAGCAGCCTCAAATATCCAAAGGCCTCTATAGTAATTGGTTAATGTGTCAACAGGTGGCAGAACTGGGCACCCGGCTGTGCATAGTGCTGCCGCAGCTGGCGCCGCTGCAGTGCCGCCTGCAGCAGGTCAGGTTCCTGGAGGAGGTGCGCGCCTACCGCGAGGACTACGCCACGCTCACGCCCGAGGTCATCGACCGGCTGCTGCACGACTCCGAGACCATCGTGCCGCATCACAAGACTGAGACGGAGAGGGCGATGCTGTACAAACTCAAAGGTGAGCCGAGTTTGCTGTTTTGTGGAATAGGGTTGGGGTCAATCGAAAGGGAATAAGAAAGAATGAGTCCTAGGAAGACAGTGACGAAAAACGAAAAAGACTTGTTAAGAAAGAGACAGGTTACATAATTGTACTTAAAACGATAGGGACATATAGCGATCAAGACGAATAAAGAATGAGTGACGAACACAGAATGAGACGTACATAACAAATGAACGAAAAACGAATGGGACGAATTACGCTGATACCGACTAGGAGGGGTATCGGATGTTTAGGCAGAGAAAGGAGGTTGCCGATATGGCACATCCAATTAGCAAGCTGAAGTGGCAGCGGGTGGGACTAAAAAGCTACGACCAATAATTGCCAAGATTTCAAGGTAGGTAAACAAATAAAACAGATGACGCTTAGCGACAAAAAATCGCCTAGTAACAAGCTCACGTGTAGTGGAGTAGTGACGTAGTTATAAGATCTATATATAATCAAGATGCGTTATCCAGTAAATCATTATTTACTCATCATTCGGCAGTTTCACTTGTTCTCTCATATCGCCTCTTTACATGGCGACCCTGCCAGGATCCCCCATATTTGGCCGCGCAGCGCGCGAGTGTATTGACCCGTGTTTAATGAAGGCTTACCCACCTGCTATGGATGGTGTAGGGGTATAGCACGCGTCACGGAATGACGAGGATAAGGGTTAGATTCCCGGTCATAGCTTTACTTTTCGGATTTTTCTATGTGCTCTAATTTTCAGTGCCGTTTAGAAATTTTGGAGTTAACTGTCAATGTGAGAATTTGGCGTCACCGGGTTCTCTAGCGAATGTGACTTAATGCACTTCTATTTTCTCTTTGTTCCCCCACCCCACTCGATCGATTACCTTCCTTGTTGAGCTATATGTAATTGCAGAGATAGTCTTACAAAACTCTGTTTATTACAGCGGAAGTAGAAGAATGGGAGGCCAAAGCGCGCAAAGTGCTGATCGACCCTACGAAGCCCGCCTCGGATCCGCCGCAACACACGACGCTGGCCGAGGTGCAGGTGTTGCTGGACGCGCGCGAGGACATAGAGGCGGCGCTGCCGTCGCACCACGCGCTCAGCCACGCGCACCAGCACGCGCAGGACTGGCTCGCCAAGGTACACGCACACGCACACGCGAACACACATACACGCGAACACACATACACGCGAACACACACACACACACACACACACACACACACACACACACACACACACACACACACACACACACACACACACGCGAACGCACGCACACACACACGCACGCACACACGCACACACACGCGCGCATACACACACACACACACGCGCGCGCGCGAACACACTGCTTTTCATTTGTTTTAACTTTTTAAAAAGTCAAAGATAGGAATAATGAACAACGATGTCATACACCCAAGTCGATGGCGAGGAGTGCGCGTTTTGTTCGAGTCTAACGTTTTTATCAATGTCTCAAATAGCTTACGGTGACAGATGACATAAAAAAAAGTATGAAAAAAGGTGGGAACGTGAAAACCACCTAAGTTGCGAGGAAGTTTAGTGCTAAATTTATTTTGATTTCCTCTCTAATGTTTGAGAAAAACATATCTGCCTCAGCTGGAAAAGCGATTGCTAAATTCGTAACTTTAAAAAACACTGACCTGCGGTTCGTGGTTTTAAACAATTTACTCATCCAGCAATTGACGACCGGATAACCTAGTGGTTAGTGACCCTGACTATGAAGCTAGAGGTCCTGGGTTCGAATCCCGGTAGGGGCAGACAGTTGTATGATGAATACGAATGTTTGTGCCCGAGTCACGGATGTTGTATGAATTTAAGTATGTATTTATCTACATTATATAAGTATGTTTATCCGTTGCCTGGTACCCATAGTACAAGCTATGCTTAGTTTGGGGCTGGGTCAATTGGTGTAATTTGTCCCAATATATTATTATTATACAACCGAGTCGATGGCCGAGGAGTGCGCGTTTTGTTCGAGTCTAACGTTTTTATAAATGTCTCAAATAGCTTAGTGACAGATGACAATTAAAAAAACTTAAGAAAAAAGGCGGGAACGTGAAAACCACCTAAGTTGCTAGGAAATTTAGTGCAAAATTTATTTTGATTTCATATCAATGTTTGAGAAAAACATATCTGCCTCAGCTGGAAAAGTGATTGCTGGATTCGTAACTTTAAAAAACACTCACCTGCGTTGCTCAGTTGCTCATCCAGCAATTGGCCTCTTCCCAGGCCTCGGCGTTAATCTACTATTGTATCGTTCTCAGGTCGAGGAGATGCAGTCCAAAGACCTGTACCCGTACATGCACAGCGTGGAGGCTCTCGTGCGGCGCGCGCAGCAGATCCCGCTGGCGCTGTACGAGAAGGACCAGCTCGCGGCAGCGCTCGTCTCCGCCAAGGAGTGGAAGCGCGGCGCCGGCGACATGTTCCTCAAGAAGGTACGCCAAACGACGAGGAGGTAGACGAAGACATTGATGAATCAGGGGTTATTTTGCGGCTCTTCTCTCAGAGCTGGCAAAAGTACGGGCGATTGCTGTGTCGTGCGCGAGATGTATCAGTACAAACAATCTACTTGTTTGATGCGTTTGATGAAAATCTGGATTGATGTCGAGTTTGACAAACAGGTTTGAACGTGAACGACGGTGTTTGTCAAACAAGATCTCGGTAGAAGAAGTTTGACAATAAATTGGTCAAGCAAATTTGACCGTCTAACAGGGGGCTTTAACAAATTTGTTTGATATTTGGTTTGATCGTTTAAGCTTATGTTTGATGAAAACGTGAAGTTTAACAAACAAATTTGTCAAACAAATTTGATCGTTTACAGGGCACTTTACTTTATTGTTCGTCCTAGAACTCCCATACATGTTCATACTTCTATGCTGGTCTGGGGGCAAAGGAAAAACATGGAATGTACCAGGTGCTTCTCGTCTCGCGCGGATGGTAAAAGCCCAAAGCGAATGGGCGAAATTCTTAGGAATCAAGTTAAGGCGATGCGGCTAGCAACCCATTATTTTGATTCCTTTTTCCACCTATACGTCTACGATCATGCGAAACGTGGCGTTTACGTTTTGTTAGGTACCTCAGGCTCCGTCTACCCCGTAAGGGATAAAGACATGATATATGTATGTATGTATGTCAAAGAACGTAACCATATATATGTGTGTGGGGGGGGGGGGGGAATTGTCACAACAGAGAGATATCTCTCCAGGCACGTGTTATGCCTGGGGACCGAATTCCGAAGGAGAAGAGTTGAGAGTTGTATTTATGCAGCCGCATTGAGAAACTTCGCTAGCGGGATGTAGAACGATGTGACAGCTGTCATAAGAACTGGCGCTAGCTACTCGTGCGTCGTAGTTATGGCCAGGAGCGTGCAGTGGGTTCTGACAGAGGGTAGGCATATTGACAACAAAACTTGTATTGGTACGAAGCGTGTCGGGCACATTTACGTATGCTTACAAGCACTGCTTATATGCCTGTAAGGGACGAACGCGTCTGGTAGAGGCCAACTAGGTGGCGCTAGGGTCGCTACATATATTTATCGTGTGCAGAACTGGCCGTACTCGCTGCTGGAGGCGCTGTCGCCGCGCACGGAGTCGGGCGGGGCGCGGCGGCGCGCGCGCGGGGGCGGCTCGCCGGCGCCCTCGTCGCTGGAGGCGGGGCTGTTCCTCAGGAACTTCAGCGAGGACTCCACGCCCACCGAGATCGTGCACGCCTTCAAGCACGCCGAGCAGCGGGAGCTCGCGCTCATCAAGGAGATCAGGTCGGTATCAGTAGTTAGAACCTAACAATAGAAAAATAACTGTAAAAATAACCGAGATATGAGCTGAACAATAAATATTTACCTCGCTACTCCGCTATTCACGTACGAGATAACCAAGCCTGTGTGAAATATATGTTTTTCATGCAGTCCTTCCTTCCACTACGGCCACATGAAACACATGTAAATCCCACAAACTTTTTGTCATCTCTTTTGGTATATTTTCATATTTTTTAAGAAATGTGATATTATTTTGTAGTGCATATTCCCTATTGTAGACCTTGTCCGAGGTAATGATAATGATAATGATAATGATATTTATTGTATAGTCATGTACATAATTCCCTCTGAATCGCTACCATCGCTCACTAATCCTATCGCCGAGCAGCAGTGCTTGCGCTGTTGTGTTCCAGTGAGAGTAAGACGACCGATGAAGTTACTGACTTATGAGGTGTGTATGTATGTATGTATGTATGTATAACTCTTTATTGTACATAAAACACAAGAAAAAGATGAATACAGGATAACACACATGCACAAAGGCGAACTTATCCCTAAAAGGGATCTCTTCCAGTTAACCTTTGAACGATTGACAGGACATAAGTATTAGGCAAGAGTAGACACACAGAAAAAGTAAAAGAACCGATCGAAACTCAAAATAATCCTAAATGACTAAAATTTAAATAATGTAAGATATAATAATAAACTACACATAATAGATAAATACGATAAACTAATACACAATAAATAAATATACAACATAATATATAAATATATAAATACACACACAAGTTACAAAACACATCACATTCATTTAAGAGGATCCATCGAGCCAATACGCCTTCAAGCGACTGCGCAGGGTAGCAACAGTCTGCGATTGCCTGATATCATTTGGCAACCGATTCCAAAGTCGAACAGCGTGCATGGAAAAGGAA
Organism: Pandemis cinnamomeana; assembly: GCA_932294345.1. Lineage (NCBI taxonomy): Eukaryota > Metazoa > Arthropoda > Insecta > Lepidoptera > Tortricidae > Pandemis > Pandemis cinnamomeana. The sequence continues at coordinate 9,468,386 of OW028726.1, read as the reverse complement.
TTGGAATAGAATTTGGATCTGGAGACGGGAAAAGCGAGAGAAAGATTGTCACTCGACCGCAACCGGTTCTGGGAACCAGCAGCCAAGTAACTAAATCTTTGGGAAAGGTAGGAAGGTAGGGGGGGGTGTGAGGTGTCCTATGTAATTTAACACTTATTAAAGTTAGTGTGGAAATGGATCGAGACACAATTATTTAACTGTGTTTGAGGCAGTATTTAGAGCTATCGTGGTTTGTTGTCAGGGCGCGCAACATGCGCAAGGAGGTGCGCGCGCCGCCGTCGCCGGGCGTCACGTTCTGCGTGTGCCAGAAGCGGCAGTACGGCGTGATGACGCAGTGCGAACTCTGCAAGGACTGGTTCCACGGTAAGACACATACATACAGACACGCCTCTGTCCCATAGGGGTAGGCGGCAGTGGCGTGGCGTACATAGAACTCAATTCTCACCGGCTTGCCTATTTTAAGGCGGTTGGGCACTTTTACAATACAATACAATAACTCTTTATTGAACACCACATATATAACAACCAAAACTGAAAAAAGGTATACAGAATATTACAAGGTAACAATAGGTGGCCTTATCGCTACAGAGCGATCTCTTCCAGGCAACCATAATGGACTGGAGAACAGAACAGATCTGAGCAGGTGGTGCAATTTAGAATATATATTAATATACTAAGTATTGAAATACATAATATATTATACATTAAACACACATTTATAATAAATGGAGATATAAATAGACACATACACACATACCTAAAAAAAGCCAGCTACAAGATTTATGCACAAGATGACAGATAGTGCTCCTTCAACATAGATTTAAATATGGGTAAGGATTTTATTGTGCATAATTAGAGGAAAAGGCTAGCTAAACGCCCTTCTGGTTGCCTTCTGATATACTTGACGCCGCGCCACTAGTAGGCAGAGATTACTTTGTTCCACTTGCTACGATTCTGACATACCTCTTTCGCTTCATTCACATTCATCAATCTCTTCGTACTGCTCGTCGGTTTCGGGTATTCCTGTCCTGACCTGACATGACACACCACAGAATAAACATAACTTTTGTAAAAGGTTTCCAGTGTTCCCTAAGGAAGTTTTTGTTAAAAAAAACCGACTCTTTTCTTTAGGAACGCGTGAAGGTATGAAACTGGAATTAATAACCGAAAAATTTCAAATTTGGAATGAAGGTAGTACTTGCCTACTGGAATAAATCTAAAATCTTAATTTTTAATCTGTGTTTATGTAAGCTACCAAAATCATTACGTAGTATAAAATAATTAGCTTCTGCCCGCGATTTCGTTTGCATAGAATTATAAATATAAACTTTCCTCTTGAATTACTCTATCAATAAAAAAAATTGCATCAAAATCCGTTGCGTAGTTTCAAATATCTAAGCATACATAGGGATAGGCCGCGGAAAGCGACTTTGTTTTATACTATGTAGTGATGTTCTATGCAGTCTGTCCCTATGTATGCTTAGATGTTTATTTTAATAGATAGAGTGATTCAAGAGGAAGGTGTATATGTATAATACACGCATAAAATAGTGGAGAAACATTGATTGCTCCCGTTCGAAGCCGGGGCGGGTTGCTAGTGTAATAAAATGACTTCTCACTGTCTACATTTTACTTTAATTTAATTGTTTTCTTTTGTTCGGCAGCTACCTGCATCACGGCGGCTAAGGAGGAGCGCGCGTCGTCGGAGGAGCGCAGCTCGCCGCCGCTGCCGGCGCCCGAGCCCAAGTTCCTGTGCCCCGACTGCACGCGCACGCGCCGCCCGCGGCTCGACCGCATACTGGCGCTGCTGGTACACACACACACACACTACGCTATCTAAGCTCTTTAGAGACATCCTTCATTCAGCTGGAAGGATTTCCGATGTTAAACAAAAGACAGACAGACGGGCGAGTAAGTTCGGGCACTTACGGCTCGTTGACTACTCGCCTGTGTGTCAGTTTATAGAGATCCTTCATCAGCGTGAAAGACTTCCGATGTTGAATAAAAGTTTCCCTGTTAGAACCCAGACAGACGGGTGAGTAAGGTCGCGTACTTGCGGCTCGCCGACTTTACTCGCCTGTGTCTCAGTCTTAAGTGCGTCTACTTTTAGAGTGAAGTCGCCGAGCCGTAAGTACGCGAATTTACTCGAATGTCTGTCTGGGTCTTTAGAACTCACGCCCGTCTTTACAAATCTCTGCCTCCTCTAGGGTTGCGCCTCCCCTCTCCCCTCTTTGAAAATCCTTCACCGAACGGGAGCGTCTCGATTCGTAGTCGTGTTTCGTGCTTTCTTCCCTAACGGTTACCCGTTTTACGAGCGATGTCATTTTGCATTAAGCAAAAATTAAACACCATATCGATTCAGACGTCAGTTTGCTACGATCCGTGTTAAAGTAAATAGATATTTTTGCTTTGTTATTCCGCGATATAGAGTTTGAGTACTAAGTACAATCGCTCGGAAAACGTTATGAAACCAATCAACTTAATAAATCAATATAGGAGGAGTATCGTAAATTGCGATAGTCGATAATATAGACCGTGTACATGGCAACGATGCGTTTGGCAGGTGTGGCTCCAGAAGCTGCCGGTGCGGCTGGCGGAGGGCGAGGCGCTGCAGTGCGTGACGGAGCGCGCCATGGCCTGGCAGGACGCCGCGCGCGCCGCGCTCGCGCACCCCGCGCTCGCCGTGCTGCCGCCCGCGGACCGCGATCGCGCGCAGGTGCCAACCCCCACCCACACTGACTCACTGCTACATACTGCAATCGTATTATTACGGACTTATGGCGTGAAATCTCACTCTGCTACAGTCTCACTTCTTCAGTCTTAAACTGCTTCAGTCTCATAGCTACAGACTCACACTGCTGAAGGGACTTTCGGGGGAGGTGCAGTATGGCAACTAGCCACTTTCAGTGTTTAGCAGTAACACAATAGTTTACTGCTACATAAACGCATATTGCTTGTATCAGCGACAACCTAAGCAATAAACATGTATATAACATAAGGCCAATCAATAAAATACGTTGCTATTCTAAACACCAAAGCTGGTCTTACTTGCTCCACAACACCAATTCATCATCTATTTTTATAATATTACACTGCTACAGACTCGTACTGATATTGTCTTACGTAGCTGTAAACTGTCGCCGTACGTGGGGTTCCTAGGTGGAGATTGATTGTAAAACAAGTCTAGAGAGTTACAACGATTTATTTCCAAAAATCGCACCTAGCTACAGGCTCACTGCTAGTCTTAAACGGGTAGTCTCACACTGCTACAGACTCGCATTGCTACAGACTCGCATTGCTACAGACTAGTACTGATATTGCCTCACGTGGCTGTGGACCCTAGCTACAGACTCATCTATTGTACTTTTCTTGTCTTCCCGCAAAAGGTTCTATCATTTAGAATATCTACTTCAGAGTTTTGCTAGATTTTGTATTAACATTCAGTATCGTTACAGGCAAACAGAGAAAAAGCCGACAAACTCAACGCTGAATTGAAAAAAGCAACCGGTCGCGCACACGACGCGCACACATCACAAAATGCAAGGTAATGTATACTTATTAAGTGATAAAAGTCCTGGGATAAGTATTTTTAAAGCAAATTACTCGAAAGTACAATTTAGAGTGTTGAAAATTTTACCGAGTTGGAAATACGAGTAGATTAGAAGAAAATATCTCGAATTAATGTTGCTAACTTGTGGAAAGACATATTTGAGATTTAGTTTTGTAAATAGTAAATTTAAAGTCACTCCCAGTAGTCTGATTAACTTGAAATTAGGAACATTTATACAGCTGTAGATATAGCGCAGTGTTGAAGCCGTTGTAAAATTCCCGCTAGATGTCGCTTTAGCGGATTCAAACTTAGTATCGTTTGTTTCTCGTGGTAACTTCATTAATGTATTGAGTGAAATCAAAGTTTACTTTGTTTCTCACTAGATGGCGCTGTAACGTGCTACAAACTAGCTAACGTTTGTTTCTGTTAAATTGTTATAAGTTTCGGATTCTTCCGAATTTAATCGAGATTTGGCAGACCAACAGTGTTTACACGCAGTAATAGAATACTGTCAGCAGAAAAGCTGCAAACTTTAGCAAATCTAATTATATTATTTTATTTTATCGCAGATCATCAGCGAGTGTCGAGCATGCGTATAGCGCTACGCCGCGTTCTCCCAGCGCGCGCGTCGCTCCCGGCCTATTACAGAAACTGGAGGACTTGATGCTAGAAGGGGATTTACTTGAGGTAAGGGTTGTTCATTATTAGTATGAGATTTTAACAATTGGCATTGTTCATTTGTTTAAGCTATGCTTTTAACACCTTTATTTGATAAAATGGACTATTTCAAGCAACTAATTTGAATAATATGCTTTTACGTGGTTTTGTTTATTAATAATAAATATTTTTTCGCTGTTTGATAATCTGATAAATTTGGCACGATCCAAATCGCCTCGGTTCAGTAATTAAAAAAAAAAACGGTTTTGTCTATACGTCAACGTCATAGATCTGTGAATGTGTGTGTGATGTCAACGTCAATGTGTTCGCATCGTTCCGTCCGTTGGTGTTGTTATTGTTTTCAGTGCTGTTTTTGCTTTTCTCGTTTGACCACAGAATAAAACACAGAACAACACAACACAACACAGATTTTATTTGGCTATTGTTCAAATCATTACAATACAATACAAATACTCTTTATTGAACACCACAAATCAGTACAAAACAATACAGAAACAAAGAACAAAGTCATTGTTGCACCCCAGCACAAAACATTTTTCATTAATATCCTTTGTGTATTTCACAGTTTTATCCTGTAAATTTGCTTTTATTTCTAACGTTTGTAGATTGTGTAGGAATGTAATGTTATGATGTAGATGTGACAGTGACAGCCTGACAGTTACCGTAGCTTAACTTTTTTTTTCATTTTTGTGGCAAGCATTTAATGCTCGATTCTGCGAAAGAACCGGGTCGTTAGGTCGAACAAAGGTCAAAAATACTTTTACAAAAATATCTGCAATCGAAAAGTATTTTTGAAATAGGACAAGATAAATCGTATAATTGGTTGTTTTCCTCCAAATGGTTTTTTAATTTGTGCATACTAAAAAAAGTGAACAATGCCAATTGTCGAGTTCAAACAAACAGTTGTGTGGTATTTTGTTTAATGGAAATGTTTATTTTTATACAAGTTTTCGTTTACCAGCTTACGCATTACAAGGAGAAGTAAACTCAGGCGACCCATGTGGCTAGACGAACAGACGCCTATGTGAGCAAACAACATAGCACAACCATCTTTGTGGTTTTTAAGCCACAGGGATGGCTGCATGTCATAAAACAGTGCATTGGTAACCATTTGGTTACCAAATCCATCGCGGTACCTAAATGAACAGTCATCTCTGCAAATAAACATGTCATCTGCTGTCTTAGAGAAAAAAAAACGTTGAATTCGACCTCACCGCTGCCAAATTACACGAAACTATACCAAGAACGTCAAATGTATGAATAATGTGAGCTTACTGAGGCCAAATTACAAGAATTTTCTATTATAACAGGGTGTAACAGACATACACCCTGTACGATAATTCACTGGGGTATATAACCATAGCTATAGAAGCTAAAAAACAAGTTAAAAAGAAAATAGCAGTTATTATAAAAAACACTCCTTAAAAAAATAATAAATTATTCCTATGTTTCTCGAAAGGTTGTGCGCCTCTGACTTTACCTAGGGTCGTATTCGTAGTAGTAATAAAAATGGCGTCTCCGCCCACTCATTCATTACTCACTTACTAGGTCTCACTCGCTCGCGTTACGACTGGGGCGGGAAGCGCGGGGCGGGAGCGCGCCGCGCGCCTTTGTCGGCTTTTTCAAAGCGGGCACCGCCGCCGCGACCGTAAACAGATTTCCAAATTCGAACACACAATAGTAACATAATTAATCGCAAACAATTACTTCCATGAATTACGAAAAGAGGTGCCTACTTCGCACATTTTCGGGAAATGCCGCAGGCAACACTTACTCTGCCAGAATGAATGAAAATAGGGCGGAGCGTCGGCCATGTTTGACTACTTTTTGAAAACCAATAGGAATAGAGGCTTACGGTATCAAAAGAGTTCAATAAACTTAACGTTATCAGCTGTTCAGGTGTGGTAAACATTTTCGCTGAAGATCGTTTTTTACTTTGAAATTTTGAGTGCCGATATTTCGGTGTTCAAGAAGTGCTGATAATTTTAAATATTTTTTTTAGCTTTTATAGGTATGGTTATATACCCCAGTGAATTATCGTATGGGGTGTCTGTTGCACCCTGTAATATTTTAAATGCGAACGTAACTCTGTCTGTCTATTTGTTACCTTTTCATGCTTAACCATCCGACCGATGTAGTTGGAATTCGGTATACAGATAGTTTCAGTTCCGGGGATGGACGTAGGATAGTTATTATTCCGGAAAAAGGCATAGTTCACGCGGGAGAGCGATTAGACGGAATCGCGGGCAATATCTAGCTTTAACTCTTATGTGTTCGGTACAGGTGAAGTTGGAGGAGCAGACGCAGATGTGGAGCGCGGTGATGGCGGCGCGCGGCGCGTGCGGGAGGCGCGTGGCGCGCGTGCTGGACGCGGGCCGGCGCAAGCGCGCGCAGCGCACGCCGCGCCCGCACGCGCAGCTCAAGCGCGCCCGCCCGCAGTGCGGTGAGTACTGGCGCAGTGTGCAGCGCGGTGATGGCGGCGCGCGGCGCGTGCGGGAGGCGCGTGGCGCGCGTGCTGGACGCGGGCCGGCGCAAGCGCGCGCAGCGCACGCCGCGCCCGCACGCGCAGCTCAAGCGCGCCCGCCCGCAGTGCGGTGAGTACTGGCGCAGTGTGCAGCGCGGTGATGGCGGCGCGCGGCGCGTGCGGGAGGCGCGTGGCGCGCGTGCTGGACGCGGGCCGGCGCAAGCGCGCGCAGCGCACGCCGCGCCCGCACGCGCAGCTCAAGCGCGCCCGCCCGCAGTGCGGTGAGTACTGGCGCAGTGTGCAGCGCGGTGATGGCGGCGCGCGGCGCGTGCGGGAGGCGCGTGGCGCGCGTGCTGGACGCGGGCCGGCGCAAGCGCGCGCAGCGCACGCCGCGCCCGCACGCGCAGCTCAAGCGCGCCCGCCCGCAGTGCGGTGAGTACTGGCGCAGTGTGCAGCGCGGTGATGGCGGCGCGCGGCGCGTGCGGGAGGCGCGTGGCGCGCGTGCTGGACGCGGGCCGGCGCAAGCGCGCGCAGCGCACGCCGCGCCCGCACGCGCAGCTCAAGCGCGCCCGCCCGCAGTGCGGTGAGTACTGGCGCAGTGTGCAGCGCGGTGATGGCGGCGCGCGGCGCGTGCGGGAGGCGCGTGGCGCGCGTGCTGGACGCGGGCCGGCGCAAGCGCGCGCAGCGCACGCCGCGCCCGCACGCGCAGCTCAAGCGCGCCCGCCCGCAGTGCGGTGAGTACTGGCGCAGTGTGCAGCGCGGTGATGGCGGCGCGCGGCGCGTGCGGGAGGCGCGTGGCGCGCGTGCTGGACGCGGGCCGGCGCAAGCGCGCGCAGCGCACGCCGCGCCCGCACGCGCAGCTCAAGCGCGCCCGCCCGCAGTGCGGTGAGTACTGGCGCAGTGTGCAGCGCGGTGATGGCGGCGCGCGGCGCGTGCGGGAGGCGCGTGGCGCGCGTGCTGGACGCGGGCCGGCGCAAGCGCGCGCAGCGCACGCCGCGCCCGCACGCGCAGCTCAAGCGCGCCCGCCCGCAGTGCGGTGAGTACTGGCGCAGTGTGCAGCGCGGTGATGGCGGCGCGCGGCGCGTGCGGGAGGCGCGTGGCGCGCGTGCTGGACGCGGGCCGGCGCAAGCGCGCGCAGCGCACGCCGCGCCCGCACGCGCAGCTCAAGCGCGCCCGCCCGCAGTGCGGTGAGTACTGGCGCAGTGTGCAGCGCGGTGATGGCGGCGCGCGGCGCGTGCGGGAGGCGCGTGGCGCGCGTGCTGGACGCGGGCCGGCGCAAGCGCGCGCAGCGCACGCCGCGCCCGCACGCGCAGCTCAAGCGCGCCCGCCCGCAGTGCGGTGAGTACTGGCGCAGTGTGCAGCGCGGTGATGGCGGCGCGCGGCGCGTGCGGGAGGCGCGTGGCGCGCGTGCTGGACGCGGGCCGGCGCAAGCGCGCGCAGCGCACGCCGCGCCCGCACGCGCAGCTCAAGCGCGCCCGCCCGCAGTGCGGTGAGTACTGGCGCAGTGTGCAGCGCGGTGATGGCGGCGCGCGGCGCGTGCGGGAGGCGCGTGGCGCGCGTGCTGGACGCGGGCCGGCGCAAGCGCGCGCAGCGCACGCCGCGCCCGCACGCGCAGCTCAAGCGCGCCCGCCCGCAGTGCGGTGAGTACTGGCGCAGTGTGCAGCGCGGTGATGGCGGCGCGCGGCGCGTGCGGGAGGCGCGTGGCGCGCGTGCTGGACGCGGGCCGGCGCAAGCGCGCGCAGCGCACGCCGCGCCCGCACGCGCAGCTCAAGCGCGCCCGCCCGCAGTGCGGTGAGTACTGGCGCAGTGTGCAGCGCGGTGATGGCGGCGCGCGGCGCGTGCGGGAGGCGCGTGGCGCGCGTGCTGGACGCGGGCCGGCGCAAGCGCGCGCAGCGCACGCCGCGCCCGCACGCGCAGCTCAAGCGCGCCCGCCCGCAGTGCGGTGAGTACTGGCGCAGTGTGCAGCGCGGTGATGGCGGCGCGCGGCGCGTGCGGGAGGCGCGTGGCGCGCGTGCTGGACGCGGGCCGGCGCAAGCGCGCGCAGCGCACGCCGCGCCCGCACGCGCAGCTCAAGCGCGCCCGCCCGCAGTGCGGTGAGTACTGGCGCAGTGTGCAGCGCGGTGATGGCGGCATAAGCAATGTTGCCTGGCTGGAAAAACCCGGACGCTGACGCCCCTATATTAAATAGTAGATTAATGCCGAGGCCTCAGAAGTAGCCAATTGTTGGATGAGTGACTTGTTTAAAAACAGGAACCGCTGGTGAATATTTTTTAAAGTTACGAATCCAACAATTGTTCTTCTAGCTGTGGCAGATATAATGTTTTTCTCAAACATTGAGAGGTCATGAAAATAAATTTTGCACTAAACTTCCTCGCAACTTGGGTGGTTTTCACGTTCCCACCTTTTTTCTTAAGATTTTTTTGTCATCTGTCGCTAAGCTATTTGAGACATTGATAATAACGTTAGACTCAAACAAAACGCGCACTCCTCGGCCATCGACTTGGCTGTATGACATTGTTGTTCATTATTCCAATCTCTTTAACTTTAAAAAAGTTAAAAACAAATGAAAGTGTCCAGCAATCCGATTTATGGTCAGAAAATCACGCAATGTAATTCTGTCAATCCGTAAATCTGTCAACAAGGCCCTTCGTGTTCTGTTACTTAAAACACAAGGACAATGTTTACAAAATTCTTTTGCTCTTTTGCGAGCGTGCGCGATACTTATGCATTGTGCGTTTTTTATTACAATTTTTTTAAATAATTAATGTTATTTTGGACAGGTTCAGTGGCGCCCCCGAAAGCTACAGTCAAACGTGGTTCAGCCACGACAACGAATTATCTCAACAGGAAACAGGTATGCTATAATTATCTTTTATGGTGATGTTTTCTTTACATGTCACTTAGTTTTTTAATTTTACTTTATTGTGCATTTATCACGAGATAGGTAAATCGTAGATGTTCTGTTTCTTTCGGTGTTGAGACCCTAAGGTCCGTGGAGTCCTAGCGCTATTAGCCTCTTCAAAAATATTTCGAAGACGCTACGAGTGACCGCAGAATTTTGAAGAGGCTAATAGACGCTATGAGTGACCGCAGAGCTGGCAGCTTCCTTAGGCAGCGTACTAGTATCGCTGTCCAAAGGGGGAACGCTGCTAGCGTCTGTGGTATTAAGTCATGGGGGCCCCTCTTTTTTTAATTATTTTATTTTAAGATTAGTTTTAAATTTGTTTTTAATTTCCCATTTGCATTTTTTTTTAAACTAAATGCATAATATACATATAGAAATTATTGAATCAAGCGTTAGGTCCATTTCAATGAACAAAAACCTTTCCTGTACTTGTGTGAAATACATGTTCTTGTACGTGTGGCAAAGTAAAGATATCTCGTTATAATTATTCATTGTCAAATATGAACTTTGTTTTTGCAGGGAATATCGTCAGGCTCGAGTCTGATGATGAGGAAGCACTACATGGCGCGGCAGGAGCGCCGGAAGCACTCCACGCGCGGCAAGCACACGCGGCAAGCGAGGCTCGGTAAGCTACGCCAGTCTTTCATTCTTGACCTTCTTCTTTAACATGGCCAAAGCAAAGTATAAATGCAGTATTCAAAAATGTCGGCAACGTTGTACGGTAGAACACGGTCAAAAGACTCCGGGCTCTTAGCCAACAGATAATGATATCTCTCAGAATCTGCCAGGTAATCAGGGTGCACCGGAGCAAGCACTGCTCTTCCCCTCGGACGGATCCAAAAACGAATTGCAGCTCTTGACCACACGCGGAGGTGACCCGACTCGCATCCCCCATTCTTGACCTCTAGGCTTATTACCTAACTCGCTCGCAATCGACATCGTGTTGATTTCGACAGTTCTTGTATGAATGTGACAGCTGGCCGATTCCGATGCTAATTGTCAGCCCATACATGAACTGTCAAAATGAACACGATGGCGATTGCGAGCGAGTTAGGTAATAAGCCTACTGTTCACCGCCAAGCATCTCTTGTGTCACTTGCAATTGTCTTGTCAAAATTTTATATCATGTCAATGGCGGGGAAACAGTTTACAGGGTTACAGTTTTCATTTATTACAGCCATCTTGTTGGCCCGGTTTGGTACCAAATATGATGTTATATGTTTTTTTTTATATATTCATAATCATTTTGATGTGTTTATTTCGAAGGATGGTGATTGTTAAGAAAGAATGCAACGATTGTTTGTTTGAATCATTAATTAAATTTACTAAAGTTTATTGGTAATTTGGTTTACTATTGAAAAGAAAATAGCGGTCACTCGATTTTCCTTCGTTAGTAAAAATCATGTCTTTATCCCTTAAAAATTAAAATATAAATAATCTTAGGAATGACGTTATAGGCGGGGCCAGCAACCCATCACTATTTTGATTCCACTTTCCACCTATACGCCTCCATTCATGCTAAATGTGGGCTCTAAGTCTTGGTACCTCAGGCTCTGTATACCTCGTAAGGGATATAGACGTGATTTGTGTCTGTATGTATGTAATTAATATATGAGTGAGTTTCAAATAGGGATTTGTTAGTACAAAACGAATAGTCTCTGTTGCCTTAGTTAGTTTTAATTTCGTGTAATTTGTGAATCATACTTAACGTTGCACTTGTGCAGTGCTTGCGTCGGAAGATCGCTATTGAAACTTTGCCTGTTTGCAAAAAAGGTATCGTTTCAACTCGGCCGTTTTGGTACTCTTAGTACGGAACCCTGGAAGTATTTTCTGAATGTATTGTTTATCGTTGCAGCTGGCAGCGCGCGCGGCGCGGCGACTGCGCGGGGCACGCGGGGCGCGGGGGGCGCGGCCGCCAGCAGCTCGTCCTCGCAGTCCTCCGGGGAGGACGACGAGGACTGCGCCGCCGCAGAGTGCCGCCGCCCTACTGGTAACACACGCACACACACACACACACGCGCACTTAACTACTACCCTCTCCCACAATCAATCTCACAAGACAACCAGACCTACAGGCCACAGATTAAACTATTTGTCGTGCCCTCGACTTTGTTTGCAAAGAATTCAATTATCGCAATCCCGCGTGAACTACGCAATTTTCCGGGATAAAAAGTGGGCTATGTGCTATTCCAGACTAAAATCTATGAGTCGTTTCAAAAAAAAAAAACGTACTAAGGGCTTAATCACATCAAAAATTAACTGATTCCTTTGTGTTACGACCGTTTCACCTTTATTCTACTGCAATAAGGGTGAAAATGTGCCCTTAACTATGTACATGTGTTTTAAAAGCGACTCCTATTGGGAGAGTGCAAAGCGGGTGGAGGGGGTAGCCTAAACGATCACAGCGCTCGCTACGGCTAAAATTTACTATTTTGTCGCTGACTTGAGCTGTCAAATCCATATTGCAGTAAACATTTTCTAATCGTTTTTGAGATAAAATATGGTCCTGGTAAGATGTGTTGTTGTGAATTGTAATAACACCAAGAAGAATAGCGACTGTAAATTTTACCAATTTCCAAGACCATGGTGGAAAAGAGACCAAAGAAATAAGTGGATATTAGCCGTAAGAAAAAAAAAAGTAAGTTACCTAACCTCTAAAATTTCACTGAAAACAACAATTTTAATATTATTGGCAATAATGTTACTGACTACCATTGTCCAAAATTGTGTAATATACAATACAATACAATACAAATACTCTTTATTGAACACCACAAATCAGTACAAAACAATACAGAAACAAAGAACAAAGTAGACAATAGGCGGTCTTATCGCTTAATAGCGATCTCTTCCAGACAACCAATGCAAGAAATAAGTTGGAGACAGTTTAAGTAGGTGGCGGAAACAAATAGACAGGAGAAACGCAGGGATAATAAAAACAACAATATCAACATAAATATAATACATAGCTAAGTAAATAAAATAAAATAATGCATACATATATACATAACATAATACTTAAGATAAAATAGATGTGAGAAGCAATGAAAAATAAGAAGGCCATACAACAGATAAGGATTTGATCAGAAGCAAAGAGAATAATAATAATAAAATAATATATAATATATAATATAGTAAAATAACACAAGATTTCATTAATTTTTTTCACATTATTTTCTTACTTCTTGTTTGACAGCGGTGACAATATTGTCCATAATGGCCGCTTGTACGTGGCGCTGTCGTCGCGCACGGTCCCAATATATGTTCCAAATTTCATCCAGATCAGAATATTCACATTTGTAATATTAGCCGGAAGGATTATGTAGTTGCACTTATTTATTAACTAGCTGACCCGGCGAACTTTGTTCCGCCTTAAATTTGAAAAATTCCTTTGTAAGTGCATCTTTATACTAATCAAGGAATAATGTGTAGGCATGCTAAATTTAATGTCTGTAGCTTTATTAGTACAACATTTCGGAATTTTCCAGTCCCGTGGGAAAATTGGGATAAAAAGTATCCTATGTCCGTCTCCTGGTTCTAAGCTACCTCCCTACCAATTTTCAGCCAAATCGGTTCAGCCGTTCTCGAGTTATAAATAGTGTAACTAACACGACTTTCTTTTATATATATAGACTATATGTCAACAGGCAAAGTGGATTGGGTGCAATGCGACGGCGGCTGCGACCAGTGGTTCCACATGCACTGTGTGGGGCTCTCGCGCGCCGCCCTGCGCGAGGACGACGATTACGTGTGCGGCGCATGCGCGGCGCGCCGCCAGCGCAACGCGTAAGACGTCACGCCTCCATAACTTTGCAACCGCTGGTGAACACAGTGGGCTATAAATCTGATATTGTGATGATATGAAACTACTGATCATCGTTAGGCGTATTGACTTGAATGTGCATAAAGTATGCAATAGTTTTAAGTTAATTGTTCCACTGATAGCGACCTACGAATTTTAAGATGTTTTTTTTTGTGATTCGTGATCAGTTTTGTAAAATTAGGTGGAGGTGCTGGGATGACTTGATGGTCATTAAAATGCGTCGAGTGTTTGTTGCTGGCGTGTGTTGCGAATTGTAAATGTGGAGATTTGGAACGTTTCGCAGGTTACCATGAGACCTGCTGGAGAAGTTTGAAATTTCTGTATTTATGACTGAACACAGAAAAAAACTTTTTTTATAAAACTGCTCATGTCTAAAGAAATACTTAACGATACCTACTCATCATGCACGAGTTAGCGGTGTATCACAATATTAACGTTATCCATCCAAACGCTAAATGTAACGTTAATATTATATAACAAAACAATTTAACTTAATTTTTAGACCTGTTTTGTGAGTTTACCTTGCTTTCTGATCACCTTAAACGCATGCGAAATACAATCTCCATCACTTTGGAATAAGACTGTGAAATCGTCAACTTTTATATACAGAAACTGTTTGAAAACATCATTTAGCAAAAAGTACATCCAAATTTTTCACAAGTTACATACAATTGATAATAAATAGCCGTACACACAATAAAGTAAAAATTAATGGCTATGTTATCAGTTTCTTTAGTAAAATCTCGTTTAACTCACAAGTTGAGGTATAATTTTATTGAAATACAAACCGAATGGCGTATGTTCTACAAGGAGCGGCTAGCGCGCGCTGGTTTCCCACTTGTCGCTTTGTGCTGGTCGCGGTCATTCGTGCCAGCTGTACTGAGTAACAGATGAAAGACAAGAGTTTTTTGATGCGGTGAAGCCAGGTATCCACTGGAGATGTACCAGGAAATGATCCACCGATAGGATTACTTTGCGTACGAATCAAAATACATAAAGTTTGAAATGCATAATGGCACAAAATATAATTTAAAATTTATAATGCAATTTTCGTTGAAACCATTGGCTGGACACACTTTTTTTGTTCGCGTAATCTACAGATTTAGGTTAGCTTAGGTTTATTTTGTAAGTCTTGTCATGTTGTCATTTCCTGAGAAAATTGCATTATACTTTTTGTACCATTATGTGTTCTGATACGCTAAACACTCCTTTAGATCAATCCCGCAAGGTGAGGTGATTGCTTGTCTGTATGTATGTATTTTATTTATTTATCTAGCCTCAGCCCTGCTTACTTATCGGTGGATTGTTTACTCGCTCGTCTTTGTGGATAAGCAGAGTTAAATGAAATGCGGATTGCTATAAAACTCACCCACGAACCGGAGGCTATAAGGATTATTATGTGAACCATGTGTAACGAAATATATGTGAGCTTATTGTTAGTAGAGAACAGTGTTATTTTCGATGTCATAGTATTAAAACTGGGATTTATTGGATATCGTTGTTGTACGTTACTGATTGTGACCCCCCCTCCGTACTGTATTGATGTTACGAGATCTGATTGTAGTTAACCCCCAAGTCTTGGCCAAGTGAACGCGCACAGGGTTTGTTGACGTGACAATATAATTAAATAAAAAATAAATAATAATAATTTATTTATTTGTACGTACGTACATCAGGACGTTAGAAAGAGAAAAGCATTAATCAGTTGTACAGTAGGTCAGATCAACTTGTGGTCGAAGCTTTCGACCCCTAAACTAGGTGTAAAACCTGTGTCTTGGGGGCTTGAGGTCGTCCGGTATTCTGTGTCGAAACAACATGGAAAAGTACTGTATAACAGCGGAGGAGACCAATTCTAATGACACAAGTAAAGTATGAGGTAGTAAAGACAGATTCGTGCTGATTTGACGCCTTGTGTCGTACTTTGATTGCATACATTTACGTAGAGGAAATAATTTATTAAATAGTAATGTCATACAATTTTACATCGAATAAATAGGAACGACCATGGTTTTTTTTTTAGTAAATAATTGTTACAAGTTTTTATTAGTGAAAATTAGTTTAATTTAGCAAGATCTGAAATCGTAAATAAAATAGCTGAATGTTGATAAATATGTGAATGGTGGATACATGCCTCGGCCCCAGTAATTAAAAAAAAATCTAGAACAAAGTGACGAACGAAATGCTTATACTGTAGTAGTGACTGAAATTACATACGATGAGGTCAATGAGAAGTGCGTGTTTGCTTGGCTCTGCTATACATGTTTCTTCCGCCGGCTCGGGTCGCCAGGATATGGCATTAGAATGGTTAGTAAAAAGGATTTGACTTGTTGAAAATATGCAACGACCTAGCGTCGCGTAAAGAGATAGGTAAAAAAAATGTTTGATCATTACGAAAGAAAAATTTTGTAAATATTTTTTTAAGAATAAAAAAATTCTAGACGATTTTTTTAAATGAATTGGTACATTTTTGAAATTTAAATAAAGAGAGGTTTTGCGTGTGTGTGTTTGTAACGCTCGCCCTCGGCGGGGTTGAGAGTATTTTTGGAATGCACCTCGGCGGGTGGTCTTTGTGAGAGCCCTGTGAGTTTAAGGCACGGATTAATTATTGTCAAAGGCAATTGGACGGTGTTTCATCGACTTTTACAAATGTAAGGTTATGCGTTGTAGCTTGTTCACTGTCTTATTCTTTGTGGCATTTATTGGAATGCCGCCGCAAAATAAACGATTGTAATGACCGCGGTATTTTAATAAAAGTCAATTCAAAGGAAAATTGGACGATTTTTTGCCCGGAGTTGTCTTTATTTCGTTCTCTGAGTACAAAAAAAAGTGAAATATTATACCGGAATCTTTTAACGAGAATCTTTAACTCCTTATTCAAAGACCCTAAGAATAAACACATACTCATCACTTCATAACAAAAGCTATAGGTGAAAAACTTAAGTACATAACCTGTTCTATGTAGCAGTGTACAGAACTGATATGGGACTTAAGTCATTTGTCTAATTCGGAACGTCAATTTGTCTATTCGCACACACGACAGGTCATTTACTTGGGTTTTTCACGTATATCTGTCGTGTTTTTGACAGGTTTTTTTGGTTCTTTGTGACATCACAAAACAATACAGGGAGTCCTTGCCTGTCGTTACCGCTTTGTAATCACTACATAGTATAAAATAAAGTCGCTTTCTCTGTCCCTATGTTTTTTTTTTATGTTAGAGAGGCCAGACAAACGAACTAGTGGGTCACCTGATGTTAAATGATCACCACTGTCTATAGACACCCGCAGCGCTTTACGCGATGCCAGTGCGTAGGCCCTATGTATGCTTATATCTTCAAAACTACACAACGGATTTTGATGCGTTTTTTTAATAGATAGAGTGATTCAAGAGGAAGCTTTTTATGTATAATTCTACGCAGACGAAGTCGCGGGCAGAAGCTAGTTGGAGATAATTTGTAAAAGTCGATAGGAACTAGTCGGTATTGTTTTCTCCGTGCTCTGAGAACTGAGGGGTGTTTGAAATGTCTTTGGGGCCACGTGGGCCGCCCCACGGTCCTAGTTTAGCGTATAGCTCGCTGGGTCGCCGGCTTTCAGTCTGTCTCAATGTTAATGTACCTTGGAAATGTATTGGTGATTCTGGCGCTTGTATGGTGCGCTACGAGAGTTGTCCTTTAATACGTTTCTATAGGTGTCCGTTGTAACCAGTAATGCCCTCGTTTCACGCGTCAACAGTCTTTTTAATTTAAGTTAACAATTTTTTAAATTAACTCTTAAGGCTGACTTGCAGTAATCAAATCTAGTTTTAGTATAAGTGCGTTTTTCAAAAATGGCACACATTAACATTTTTTCTACAATCTAAATATTTTGGCTTTTTCTTACGCAGAATCGTTTACCCTATCGATTCTCATACAAGAAAAAGTTTGTCCCAAAATTGCCGTTCCAGTTCGTCAATTTTTTAAATATAGTTATGTATGGAACGTGACGAACAGGAAAATAAATTCCATAGTTAAATCTGGGACACACTTTTTCTTGAATGAGAATCGATAGGGTTAACGATTCTGAGCAAGAAAAACCTATTATAGATAAGTTCTGGAAAAAAAGTTCACGTGGTTTTTTTTTTCGGAAAACGCTCTTTAAGCTCGGTTGAGTAGTGGCAAAATATGAAGTTTCAAATGTCAGGTTAATGTCAGGTTTAACGACTAAAAATCGACATTTATTTACTGCAAGTGGCCATTGAAGATGTCTCGATTAAAAACGGTATAAAATCTGCCGAAATTATTTCTTTGATTACTTTACAGTACTAAAATATGTACATGAATAGTGCAGAAACGCTTGTTATTTCATGTGTTGGATGTATACGCGAGCTCCGATTTGAATCATCCTCCATTGGAAAGTTAGAACTTACCTATTTGTTTCTAATGTGTTGATATTGACTCTTGTATCGATGGCGTGAAGGATTGGTTTAATAAAGCCCAATACTTACGTACAGACAGAGACGCGCATATACGCC
The DNA here is from genome assembly GCA_932294345.1 of Pandemis cinnamomeana. NCBI lineage: Eukaryota > Metazoa > Arthropoda > Insecta > Lepidoptera > Tortricidae > Pandemis > Pandemis cinnamomeana. The sequence continues at coordinate 9,450,459 of OW028726.1, read as the reverse complement.
AGAGCAGGACAGCGTCTAATCTACGCCAGGTATTGAGTCCACTCGGTACAGCCTGTTCCAAACACTTCGCTAACGTTCGGCAAACTTCGCCCATCATCGGCTTCTAAACAGGTCGATAGAAATATTAGCTGCGTATTTACGAAGCTAGATCCAAGTATAGTTGACAAAGTAAGCGCTTCCGAAAAAAGGCTATGTTGACTTTTATGTACATGTGTCATCGAGGCCTTAGGGTGGTAAAGTAATTCCTTCGTCGACTGTACAAGAAACAACTGTAAAGCCAGACTGCTTAGTTACGACAGCGAATATTTCCTTCTGAGATGAGACGATACGAGTGAAAGCCCATCCTTACACCCGAGGGAAACTACTGTGTTCTGTAGAATAAGATGATCAATATTTTTTATTAAACGTGTAAATAATGTTATTCGTAGTCGATGTGTAATATGCGCCCATCTGTTAGCCACCTCTCTGACGTACGACTAGAGTTGTCTACAATTGTGTGAGAAATCGTGGACGCGTTACATTGCGTGGTTGATCGGCTGAGGGATTGTAAGTGAGAGAACGGAGGCGGCAATGTAATTGTAACAGAAGATGGATTGTTTTTTATGGATTTAAGTCTAGTGGTATGTCAGATTGTATTGTTTTAAGAGCTTGCGGCGTAAGCCGCCTTAACTGACTTAAGCTGAATTTTACTTTTTATTATATATTTTTTTTTGTTTAATAAATACGTTATTTGACAAGTTTTGTGATTATTTGAATGTGTAACGATGGTGGCGCGCTTTTTTGAATGACTGTCCCCGATAAAGAAATTACTAGTGTTCGTTTTTTTTAATTTAATGCTGGGTTCACATTTTGGGCGTCTTTGAAAAGTCATACAGCGAATTTTTAACACTTTTTTTTTATTGAACAAAAAGTACAAATTTGATCATGCTGGCCGTATTATTGTGTTTCCGACGTTTTTTTTTTGTACTGGCAATAATAGCTTCCTGTTCTGTCAAGTCAGCCCATTGTTAAATTCAAACCTAGTCCAATGAAGTCACGTTTGTCTGACGGACAAACCGTTTAAGTATGTTTAATAGCGGCTAAGACGAGCCTATTTGAAAACTATTGAAACTTGAAAAGTATGAGTACGTCGATTATAAATTATGTGGGCAGACGCCCGGCCATCACGTAGTCTTATGTTTGGATTGTTATTAGTTATAGCTGCGGTAATACGGTTGATAGCGCTGGATTTTTTAAATTTGGATTTCATCCATTTTGGTAATACAAAATGTGGATTTACTATGAAAAATTGAATATAGTGCATTGGGGTAAATTCGAAACTCGTGGTTATCCACTAAGAGGGGAACAATTATATAATCTAGCAACGCTAACCTAGAAGCTCTTCTTTTCTAGAAGTCTTTGGCGTCTAGATAAGTGTTGCCAGGTTATGGAATTGTTTCCCGTTTAGTGGATATCCACGATTTTCTAAATTCCCCTAATTTCGAATTGACTCCAATGCACCTTATGTCAATTTAATTTTAATTTGGCAAACGTATAATTTGTACGAGGAAAGTCGTTTAATTCTATTTTTAACGACTTTGGATTCCGATGGTTATAATAAATCGTATTTCCTTAAAAAAATGTATCAGTTAAGTGTCTCAAGGACTTTGTAGCTAAGTTTATTACTGTAAAGTTTTTGATTATGTTCACCAATTATTATCGACTATTTAAAATTGCTGGCGTATCAACCGCGTTGTTTCAAAATGGCTGTTAAAATTTAATATAAGTTGCTTTTTTACAAGTTTGTTCAAGATAATTTTGCGCCTTTTGTCACGACGCATCCCGTGTTGAAGAGGAGAGAATTGATGGCGAGTCTTCCTGAAAATGGCAGGCCAGAGAGACTGAGAACGTCGGGCTGGCATTTGTTTTATTTAATTAGAAAAGCCAGGAAGTCTTTTCATAAACACAGTATAGGCTTGCAACTTGCAAGTTAAAGGCCAAAACGGAATATCATTTAGAAAGTAATTAAAGTAAAAGTGAGGTGCATTGGGGGAATTTCGAAAATCGTGGATATCCACTAAACGGGGAACAATTCCATTATCTGGCAACGCTTATCTAAAAGCCAGACATTGGAGCTTCTAGGTAAGTGTTGCTAGATTGTGTTATTGTTCCCCGTTTAGTGGATGTCCAAGAGTTTCGAGATTCCCCAATTTCGAATTTACCCCAATGCACTGTACTGATATTTTCTGCTAAAAAAAACACGAAATGGAGCTTAAAATTGCAAGATGCAACTATAAGGAAAAGTGAACGGGATGCGTGCAGAATTTAGTTGTATTGTCTCGATGTATGGACTTGTATTGTAGTGCTTTTTTTGCGCCGTCTCGCGGGGACTGTATGTAATGTTGTATTGTACAGATAGCTAAGTGGATGTAGTCTGTCGTGCAAAAATACTGGCCGGATGCGCCTTAATTATTGTATTTAAATATAACTTAGTCACACTAAGGGCTATAGCCACGTATGGTTGGACGGACAGACAAATATCATGTACCAAATAATATAGAAAATTATAGAAAAATAGTTTGGCTTTTATTTATTTCCCTTATTCATAATTAACAAGTTAATAAATACTTTTTAGCTTTGCGACATGCACATTAATATTAAAAGTAATTTTGGTTGATCATTTATAAAGTTTATAAAAAATACGGCATGTACTTATTATTATAAAAATCTCAATAATTTTATGTAGGTATCTTAATAGTAGTTGTCAGAATCATGAGAGTAAATATTAAGTACAAAATTAACCATTTGGACGCTAGCTACATTTTTTTGCTAAGATTATCCGATGTATCCATGAAGTTCTAGCCCCCCCCCCCCTTACATACGCTCAATCTCCCTTACCTATGCTGTGACCTAGGTCCCATTCCAACATAACCTCAAATTGTCAGTCTAACCAAATATAAGCTTCGACATAGATACAGAGTGTGGCTTCCACTTGACTTATAGCTGTGCCTATATGGCGTTCGCACTCGCTAACCCCTTATTAAGTAGACATTCTGCAGCAATTAATCAGAATAATGACTTGTTTTATATTTCACGTACCTATCTTATAGTAATTCATGTCACAGAAAATTGGTCCTGCTTAAATTTGTGCTATTATTATTACAGCTTATTCTTCGTTATCGTTAGCCTGTTCAGACCTAAGCGGTTTCCTTTCCCGCATCTCCTCAGGAACCAAGGGTTTCCCCCTAAAATGCTCCTCGATTTGCTGCAACGTCCTCCCCTTAGTTTCCGGTAGAAGAAACCAAGTTACAACCACCCCGTACGCCAAAATTACACTGTATATAGCGTAGGTCCCGTGCAGACCTGTAGCTGCTACCAACCCTGGGAAGGTTTTGAGTATCATAAACATGGTGGCAGCAACAGTTATGACGCTAACTGTGCCCAGAATGCTTCTGTATTGCAAAGGGAACACCTCTCCAGTTATAACGTTCGCCATTGGCACCATCCCGAAACCTATCGAGGCCATTTGTAGATTTAGAAGCAGGACTGGGATCCAAGTGGCGTCGTAAGGTAGGACACCATTGAGTTTGCCGTAAGCGTATCCAGATATGGCTACGTGGCTGAACACGCAGACAGCGCAAGCGGAGAACATCATGGTGCGGCGACGGACCCTGGCGATGACAAAGACAGCTGCACCATTGACTATCAACCTCAGCACGTCTAGTTGTATCATCCAGAAGTTAGCGTGCTCCTTGTTTACCATATCTCCTATGATCACCGGGGAGTAGCTAGGCAGTGTGATGCTACCGCAAAACTGTGCCAGCAAATACACGTGCATCGCCAGCGCTACAGGTTTGTACACCTCCTTTTTCCTAACGATTATCTTCAGCTCTTCAAACTTGGACACACTCTCAGCTGCTCGCTGCGCTATAATTCTGGTTTGGATCATCTTTTCTAACTCCTCGTCTTCCTCTTCCCCCCGTAGCCAATGGAAAGCGTCTCTGCACTCTTCAAATCTATCTTTGATTGCCAACCAGCTTGGTGATTCTGGTGCGTGTAGCATCATGATGAGACTGAGGAGGGGGAATGAGCAGCATATTAGAGCGGTGAGTTGCCAACGGACTAGAGAGCCTATGAGGTGGACTAGGCCTATGCCTATGGTCTGGGAGAGGGATATGGTTGTAAGGAAGCTGCCGCGGTAGCGGGGGCTGGTGTACTCCCCGATCAGGACTGGTCGTAGCGGCATGATTATTCCGTATGATATGCCCTGGATGACTCGGCCGACGATCAGCGTCTGTGGAGACAAGGTTTTGGGTGTCACAAGAACTATTAACGATTCAAAAGTTTGGATTACTCGTGTTTAATATGTATTTCCCCTGCAAAGTTTCTGACTGATGATAACTTACGGATGTAAACATTCACTGGCTAGAACGTATCTAGTAGTAAAACCTGACGGGTATATGATATATGAAGTACTGTAAATGCTTTTTGTGATATCCGGTATTTGTTTGTTTGCTTTTTGAATTTTGCCCTAGTTCGAGTGATTTGATTGACTTAGGTATATCTTTCAAAGAGATCCGATGAAATGTAATACGTACCTACTCGACCGGATGAGTCAGGAAACGCATGACTCAGACAAAGTCTTAGGTATCAAATACCTAATATTCAATAATTTTAAAATAAGAATACTACACACACACACACACACATCCGTGCATGGCGGGAAGAACTTGATAACTCCACTTACACGATTTTTTTTTTATCGTCGCAATGGCTTCCTACAGCATTGGTTTTGTAGGAAAAAAATTGACAACTCGATATCTACGATACTTTTAGAGATATTGCCTCGTGAGTATTTGAATATATCCATACGCTGCGTATTTTATTTAACGAAACGAGATATATACGCGATGAGTCACAAAAAAATATATAATATCGTAATATATCCTTACATCAACTTATGCTCAAAAACCGATCTAGCGTACGTAAATTGACAAAACAAGATATCAAAGCGACGACTAACACACTATTACGTTAACAAATAAATATATCGTTTTATCTACTTATATTCAACTACTGGTAACTTGATATGTCAATTTATACTTACACTATAAAGTTAACAATTAATATATTGACGTTATATTTCGACTTATCAAGTTACTCACGCTATGCACGGAATATGATATCTCGTGTTATCTTAGTAGTTTCTCATTTATAGACCGGGTCAAATCAAAAATATGTTCTTTATTGAATAACTTGTCACATTGTGTCATGTCTCATACTGATGTCGCATACTACTTTTCCCGAGATATGAAGAACAGGGGTGCGTTCAGTTTGATCACCCGACGACGCCCGACTACGCACTGGCCCGTTCAGTAAGTCAGTGCGATCATCGGACGATCACACCGGTCACCCCATAAAATAGATGGGTAAAAAAAGCCCAGACGTCACTTTGACAGTTGAAAAGCGGCAAAATTTATAATTTGAACGCTGGGGATATAAACTTATTATTACGAATACGAAATCGCATACCATCGACATTTAAATTTAATGTGAATTTAATTTAAAATGGGAGATTCAATGAAGACGTTAATGATTCAAGATGAAAAGGGACAGAAATATAATAATATAATATCAAAGATATCAGAAATATAATATCAAAATAAATATAAAATGAATTTCTATTCAGGTCTCGGAGCAAATATTTATTTTATATTTATTTTGAATTGACACTTTTGACAGAAGAACGTCCCAACTCGTTCGGTAAGTGTGTTCATGATCGGACGATTTTCATCCGACTTTAGTTACTGAACGTAGCCCAGAAGTCGTTCTAATTTTTCTTTTTTTTTTCAAATTAGGTAGTGCAAAAAGTGCGCTTGCATTCCCAAATTATTGAAATTTTATTACGAACATTTTTATTACATTTTTTTTATTACAAACGATTAATGTGTATTATTGATACCCAATTCTATGGTGAATAAGTTGATAAGTCATCGGTGAACATGTTGATAAGTCAATTATTATGAATAATAAGATAGTAAGAAAGATAAACATATCCATATTTGAAAAACCATCTAAAATTACTCTTAAATCAATTTAGACATTTCAATTACACTGAAAAACTGATTTTTAGGAATTAAATTAAATAATGTTTTCACTGGTTTGAGCACTAATGTATGGGTAATAAGTTGATAAGTCTCTGGGTAGTATGTTGATAAGTCTAATATCTTACAAAATAAGCAGAATTTACGAGAACACGTAACATAATTTGAAAGATTACATAAAATTATCCATAAATCAAGCTATAGAGATGAGTTCGAGATAAAAACGGATTTTGGAGAAAATGACACTTTAAAATCGCTGCCCTGTAAAATTGCCATTTTGGAGTTATCAAGTTCTTCCCGCCATGCACGGACATATACTACGTACCTACTGTCAGCGTTATATGTATAGTTGTAGCATCCAAAATAGCCAAATAGTTCGTTACTACGGTAATAAAGTTGTGTAACGATATATATATGGCTGATTTGGATGCTACAAACTATATGATGCTGACTATTAGGTTCCCCAGTCAGTAATAATGGTGGTTATTCAACTTATTTTGCAGTAAGAAAAACCTAACATGTTAATTTATCGTGTACATATCACATTCGCAAGAAGGTAATCTAATGCCGCATGGGAACGAGGCGTTATCACCCAAGGTTAAGCGTCAATTGACTACTAGCTACTCGAGGTTTGCCGAGGTAGATATATCGTCTGTATAACTATCCAAGTCAGAATAGTTAAAGAAACGAGGCTAGACGTGGATTTCTGATGTGACAGTGGGTAAACGATTAGAAATATAGAGATAGGCTCTCTTTTCAGTGGACTTATAAACCCCATTTAGTCCCTATCCCGTGGGAATCCTGAAAAATCCCTCCTTAGTGCACCTCTATGATACTGAAGCAATATTTATTGGAGTTGCGACTCTAAGCAGCTGCGACCTTTAACATTGATTGAACTATGCTGGTTCGATAAAATGAATTGAAATGGAGAATAGATATGTAGCGACCCTAGCGCCATCTAGTCGTCGACTATATAAACAGCTACGACGCACGAATATCTAGCACAATGTTCTACACCGCGCCAACGAAGTTTCTTAACGCGGATGCACAAATACAACTACCAACTCTTGCTTCGGACTTCGATCCTCATGCATAACATCTGACTGGAGAGACAGATAGTTACCGCGACGTTGGGCGCGGCGGCGAGCACCCCCCAGCCGGCGATGCCGCTGCCGATGACCGCGTAGGCGGCCGGCTTGCGGCCCAGCCGCCCCATGAGCGCCGGCGCCGCCGCGTTGCCCAGCAAGATGGACAGCGCCATCACCGACGCTGGAATGTTACAGGGAAACGGTTACACTAGGGTCGACATCATCAAATCCGAATCCAACACCGGAGATGACGACGCAGCGGAGCCACAACGTTTCGTCGCCTAAATAAAATTTATTATGTTTTTTGAATTTTATAGCGCACTAGCTTATGCCCGCGACTTCGTCCGCGTAGAATCAGCAATTGCCATGTAAAACTCGATCCCGTAGAACTGAATATCCCGTTCTTTTCCTTATCCCGTGGGAATTTCCAAAAATCCTGAAATTAGTTTCTTAGTTTTGTAATCACCTACTTTTGTATCAAATTTGAAGAGTCTAGTTATTATAGTTACTGAGATAGCGTCACTCGGAATCGAATATATAATTCCCGTTTTTTCCTTATCCCGTGGGAATTTCCAAAAATCCTTTCTTAGCGGATGCCTACGTCATAACATCTACCTGCATGCCAAATTTCAGCCCGATCCGTCCAGTGGTTTGGGCTGTGCGTTGATATATAGTTAAGTCAGTCAGTCAGGACTTTGAATTTTATATGTATAGATTGGTTTCGACTGTAATGCTGTAATTTTTTATTGACTAAATAAATAAATAAATAAATCAAAAAAAATTAAAAACTAGTTAAAAAATACATCCAAAATAACAAAAAACATCGTCTTCCATGCTGGTCTGGGAGCAAAGAAAAAACATAGAATGTACCAGTTGCTTCTCTACCCGCACAGATGGTAAAAGCCCATCGAGGGAATGGGGGATTATAATAGGAATCATGTTATAGGGCATAGGCGATGAGGCTACCAACCCATCACTATTTTGATTCCATTTTCCACCTATACGCCCGCAATCTTGCTAAATGTGGCCTGTAGGTACCTTTTACCTTAGGCTCTGTCTACCCCGTGAGGGATGAAGATGTGCTTTGTGTGTGTGTGTGTGCATGTGTGTGTAGAAAATACAGGTGGTGTGGTGGTTAGGTATTGGGTGTCAATCGTCGACACGTCGCAAATAGATGAGGAAGTAATCTTGGGACACGAATATGTTAAGAGCAAGGTCAAGAACAGTCATGGCCCAGCCGAGCTGGCATGAGAGGCAGTAACCGGCTGCTCCAACCAAGGGGAACTGGGCTGAATGATCGGCACAAGCATCCACAGCCCGCCTGACTCAGCTAGGCGTCCCCACCCAACATCATCAACATCAAGTACCTGCAACATTGCTACCGACCGATCCAAGACTCAGCCTCCTTGGTGGTGTGGATGGAGCCTGTTTTCAGTTGAGGCAGGAGCACCGCAGGGAAGCCGGTGGCACAGCCCTGTCCGATGATGTTGCAGCACACCGCACACGTCACGAAGCACTGGCAAAGGTTAGGAAACACTGATCTATATAAAGTGTGACCGCTGCTGGGACAGTAACCGGCGGCTCCTGCCAAGGGGAACTGGGCTGAATGATCGCCACAGCGGATCGACAGCCCGCCTGATCCAGCCAGGCGTCCCCACACATCATCATCATCATCATATAAAAGTAATCATGTTAAATACATTAATTGCTTCATCATGGAGATATATAAAGCTCTGTTTACTGTGTATGTGCAATAATATTATTCAACTGATAAGGTTTGTGAGTAATGAGTTTATTATCAACATAATCCTGTAATTAGTTAGTGTCCATAAATAGTACCCAATTTTTTTTTGCTACACAATTGCTTATGGACATCTGCAACACCCTCAGGCTATACTAAATTTGGTATGAAATAAAAATAAGAAATGTAAATATAAATAAACCACTAAATAATAATTCGAAAAGCTTCGTTAAAAGCATGAAGAACATTTTTAATAAGTGCATGTTACTATTAAATATGATTTCATCATCTTTTCCCGACACCATTGCTGACTACACAGATATAAAAAGTGCTGAATATAGTATAAGTACTTACTTGTTTCACAAACGGTGAAAATCTTTGTGTAGATTTAGGCATTTTGATTTTCGCTCTATTTACATTTCCCGATATAAATACATAATATAAAATAAAGTCGCTTTCCGCTGTCTGTCTGTCCCTATGTATGCTTAGATCTTTAAAACTACGCAACTGATTTTAATACGGTTTTTTTAATAGATAGAGTGACTCAAGAGGAAGGTTTATACTTATGTATAATTCTACGCAGACGAAGTCGTGGGCAGAAGCTAGTATTATTATAAATTATAATTGGATTCTAAAAATGCTATAGTTAACTCTATGAAAGATAGCATTAAACTAAATGACTCGTTTTAATATTTTGTGCATTTAAAAATACATAGGCATTACGTTAACTGATCCGCTTGAAATATATAAATCTGCAGTTTTTATTTTCGTAATGATAATGAAGAATGAACATATCAAACGAACGACCTTCTCTCTCTGATACTCAGACGCAGACTGACAGTGAAATGACAGTGACAGATAAGTTTTGACATTGACAAGCAAGTGTGTAATTATAGTGATGTACGATGTAGATGATGTAACTAGTGTTGCTACATCTAAAATTTCTAACACATTTACGTAAAATGTGACGCCCCTTCAATTATTTCTGCCGTCATAATAATGACTAATTGTAATTTTTGAAATTAAACTGACGTGTAAATATCTTATGGTTATAGACAATTTACTTAGATGTACTGAGCAAAAATTGATTACATTTTGTGTAGACATCCTCATTTGTGATGGGTATCCAATGACTTGCTAGACAGCTTTTCACAAATGCGTCATTTAGGGAACAAACATGAAACGAGACCTACTTAGCACCCTGCGGAAAACGGCAGAAATAATACTGTGTACAAATATGCTTTTAAATTAAACAAACAAGTAACTAAAGTAAATTATTTATTTTTCTTAAAAATAACTTTTTACAGTTCTATACCATACTTGAATTTTTTTAGAGTAACTAAATATATCTCTATACAGCAATAATTACTAATTAATTCAACTTCTAATGACCAATGTAGAATCATCTTTGCTTAACTTAGGTATATTTGTAATAAAATAGTGTCTGACCGGAATTTTGCTATCCGTATTTTTCAGAGTTGCAAATTATTTTCAGTTTTAGTAGAAAAACTGCCATAACTAGAATCCAAATCAAATCTGGGTTCGTGGATCTTCGTGGGACGTTTGGGTTTAGAAGCAATCAGCATCATGGAGTGGCTAATTTCACATCATAATAATAATATACGCAACAAATAGGCATACCTATAAAATACATATATATTCTATGAACACGATCACCCTCAAATGAAATATTGGTTTCGGTTTCGGGTGTAGAAACTAGATTGATTCGGACACTAGTTATACAAATACAACACACTTTAAATGTAGTGTTCAGAACTGAAACTGTTTGAGATATGGTTAGTTTCAAACCTTTCCACTTTTATTAATTAGATAAATAATGGTCACATTATTTTTGGGGCTCATTGTAGTATTAATAATAAATGCATTTACATTTTACACAGTCAAATTTGTGTCACCAAATAGTTTTTCCCTTCGATCTCTAAAAGTTACAGACTTAATAAAAACAATGATTTGTTTCTGTCTGGCAAAGGAACATTTAGATAAAGACAAACGATCTACAAAACAACTGTCCGTTGCATCTCTATTAAAGACTTAACATTAATTTATGCCCACCCCAGACATGACGGAAAAATTTGGACAAATGTTTTGGTAAGATTTATTTTGCAAAAGTGACCTCTCGCATAGTATGAATGGGAACAGTTTACAAAAATGAGGAGACTATTTCGCAATAGAACTTATCTACTTTTGATGAACCACCATTTTTTAACGTTTTTTTTTTCATTTCAATTACAGATCCATTTAACCATTCTGAAACCTTAAATACTAAAAAAATGTAGTTAAAAACATTAGTTCCACGTTTTATACTCGCGAACTAGTTTGAGGGGCGTCTAAAATTTCCGCCATTTGATGTACAGTCAAGTGTAATAACATGTATCTAGACAAAGTTTCAAAAATAAGTACCATACGCTCTTACGCCAGCGTACGCTAAAAAATCAAGACCGGGATGAAAAAAATACTTTACACACTGAAAATGGTCCCACACACAAAGGTTCAAATCTTCACGTCGTGTCTGGGACTGGCATAATAGTTACTATTCACTAAACTATATCATTTCTCAGTTCCGATTTGTCACAGAAAACCGTTACTTGGGAATGAGTAAAGCACAACAACACGTGGCCGAGTGTGACCAGTCTCTATCTGGATTATTGGTTATTGCTATCCCTTTCGTCTGCTACACCAAATCTGAAACAAGAAGTGTTTTTTAAAACTTGAACTATATGATCATGTGATACAGCCTATTTGTAAAATAGGGGTTTTAATGTTTTTTTTAGGGTTCCATACCCAAAGGTCAAAAACGGGACCCTATTCTAAGACTTCGCTGTCCGTCCGTCCGTTCGTCTGTCTGTCAGTCCGTCACCAAGCTGTATCTCATGAACCGTGATAGCTAGACAGTTATAATTTTCACAGATGACGTACCTATTATAACAAATATTAAAAACAGAATATTTTTATGTCTGTCTGTCTATGTAAGTAAATCAATACATAGTATAAAACAAAGTCGCTTTCCGCTGTGCGTCTGTCTGTCCCAATGTATGCTTAGATCTTTAAAACTACGCAACGGATTTTTATGCGGTTTTTGTAACGAAGTTCCTTATCGCGCGTTGCGAAAGGGGGCTAGACGGAAAAAATTAAGACTAAAAGTTGTAACGACACTTTTCGCACTAGATGTACCGGAAGTTATTCATAGCAAATGGATAAAATGGATTAGTCAATTACCACGGCAATTATCAAGGCATTACCACGCCGCTGCAAGTGCGAGCAGGACAAGTAGCGAGTCAATTAGCAACGAAAGGGGGCTAGACGGAAAAATTAAGATCAAAAGTTTTATTTCAATAGCGAATCAACTAAAGCATCGACTAGGTACTGAGGTACAAACTATAACATCAAGGAAAAATACAAGTGCACACAGACGTAGAGAATTTCGTGAGAGAAAGAAATTACAAAATACAATGGTACAAAACGTAAAAAATTATTATTATAACTTAAAAAAAAAATATTACAATTCCTTCAATAATTAATCGAGAGGAACTTCGTTCCATCCGGGTGTCCCTTGACACCTCTCAAGTTTTTTTTTAATACATAGTGATTCAAGAGGAAGGTTTATATGTATAATTCTACGCATACGAAGTCGCGGGCAGAAGCTAGTAAACAACATAAAATGACCGCACACTGCATACATTATCCTTAGAATCAGAGCTACACTAGATTTTATATTAACTTCGCGAATTTGTACCGAACCCTCGGTGCGCGAGTCCGACTCGCACTTGGCCAGTTTTTGTCATGTAGCGACCCTAGCGCCACCTAGTTGGCCTCTACATAACTACTACGCACGAGTAGCTAGCGCCAGTTCCAATGACAGCTGTCACATCGTTCTACATGCCGCTTACGAAGTTTCTCAATGCGGCTGCATAAATACAACTTTCAACTGTCTCTAAATGTGGCGTTTAAGCCTTGTCACCTGAGGTTCTGTCTACCCTCTAAGGGACATTTTTATCGTGATTTTTATGTATGTAAAATGATCCAAGACTGATACCTATAAGTACGGTTGCCATAAATACAAAGAATGAATGAATGAATGACCTATAAATAGGGGTGCGAGTCGGGTTACCTCCGCGTGTGATCAAGAGCTGCGGTTCGTTTTTGGATCTGTCCGAGGGGAAGTGCAGTGCTTGTTCCGGTGCACCCTGGGCACCGGTTAATGATTTCCTGGCGGTCTCCGAGGGATATCATTATCCGTTGGCTAAGAGCCCGACAGGGGGGGAGGGGTCTTATGACCATGTTCTACCGTACAACGTTGCCGACATTTTTGTCACAAGATTTTTGAATACTGTATTATTACTTTGACATTGGCGAAATCATCGCATCGATCGATGGGGCCATATTAAAAAAGAAGAAGAAGTTTCTCAACGCGGATGCATAAATACAACTTTCAACTCTCTTTCTTCGGACTTCGGTTCCCAGGCATAACATCTGCCTGGAGAGAGATCTCTCTATTGTGGCACTCCCGACAAAGTCTCTACCTTTTCCACATGAAACTACCGTGAGATTCAATCGTAATTACACATAAACGGATAACTCACGTATAAAACGTTGCCTTCCTATTCATATAAAAAAAAAAAAAAAAAAAAAACCTCTACCTTTACCTTTTGTTTGCCTCTACCTTTTGTTGAGCGCTTCGCTGACCGCCCTGGCGATCATCTCCATGCCCCGGGCGGCGGCGTGCGCGGCGGCGGCCTGCGCCTGCGCCGCCTCCGCCAGCGACTCGATGGCGCCCGCCACGCGCAGCAGTGCCGACGACGTCCTGTCCTCAGTCTGGGAGAAGAGCCGCGCCATGTCGATGCTCCGCTCGCTGTCAGAGCCGTCACTCGCCGGGCCGATGATTCGAGGCGATGGCCGTCTTACAAGCCCTGAACACACGAAAGAGAAAGCTAGATGTGGCATGTGCGCGCGCGCCACCTTTATGCGGAAAATTGCATGTACAAACGTCAAATTGATCTGACGGTTCGGGTAGCAGATTTATTCTGCCAGAATCAGATTTTCTAAATCCTAAATCCAGCAGAGTTTATTTCGCAAAGCAGGTATTTTGATGACATATGTTGTGCAATGGCAAAACTATTATTTAGACAACAGACATTTTTAGAGTGCTGTCTACAGAATATTGTAGCATTTATGAAAGGCATGGTGACAACAGGATAATTAGAGCAGAGAAAGAAATTTCTGTCCGTGAGGGCAATTGTTAATTATAATAATAATAATATAGCCTTTTTATTCCGAATTCGCTACAATTTCAGGAAGTATGTTGTTGTTTTTTTTTTTTTGTTAATTAATGTATTCAAAATACTCAACTTAGCTGTATGGGCTTAGTTCCCTTTGCCTTAAGAATAAAGAAAAACAGCAAAAGTAATCAGCCGCGGGCTGGCTAGCTGTAAAGTTCAGTAACGTTCGATTTTTAAATATTAGACTACTTACGCCTCCTGGTTTTCCTGGTGGGGGCTGCGGGGGCGTACGCGGGCGCGGGCGGCGGGCTCGGCAGCGTGTCGCGGCTGGACGCGCGGGACAGGGGCGAGCCCAGCGGGGGGGACTTCACCGGACTGTACTGAAATGATTACAAGGAAAACTTTAAACACGGACATCTTTATTTTAACAAACATACCAGCGCGTAAATCACACCTTATCCCTTGCGGGGTAGACAGAGCCTAGGGTAACAAGACCTGGGGGGGGCCAAGTATTCCCGGCCCCCCTCTCTTGGCGCGGGAGCCCCGGCGTTTAGGCTGGGGCGGCCGGCGGGGCGTGCGTGGTGACACCATTATGCTCCCACGGCGCCCCTCCAATGGCAGAGAGGGAATACCGGCGGTTTTTTAGTGGATAGGCCTCCCCCGCTTCCCCCCACTCGGGGGAGGGGGGCCGGGGAGGAGAGTCCCACATAACCTCCGCGCCGTCCCCACGGCGCGGTCGTATGCGTAACGCATTTTTCCGCCACAAAAAAAAAAAAAAACGGGGTAACAAGACCTAAAGGCTATGTTTAGTATGATTGTGAGCGTAAAGGTAGAAAGGAGAATCAAAATAGTGATGGGATGCTAACCGCATTGCTTATACTAAACAAAAGTCCCTTCAAGGGAATGGGCGAGAATCTTAGGAAACATGTTTTAGACAATGGGTAGCAACCCAACACTATTATGATTCCCCTTTCCACTTAAACCTGCGTGCTGACAATCATGCTAAGCATGGCCTTTGGGTCTTGTTACTTTGTGTATGTATGCATGTAAAAAAAAGTCTAAGCTCATGTCAACTTTGGTGCCATATTTTGTCAATTGCCTTGGCCAAACACAGATATTATTATTATTATTATTGAATTATAGGCGAGCAGCAGAGTTGCTGATGTGCCTATCTCATAGATCTGCAACTATTTATAGTTAAAAGTATCTGTATTTGAGGTACATTGAAATTTTAACAGAATAATTATTCTTAACAACATTTCAACATCTACAAAATAAATAAGTGAATGATAACTTACTCGGGACTTCACAGCATCGTCACCGGGCACACAGGGCACGCTTTCATAGCTGAACAGTGGCCCGAGGATCGGAAGCACCTTCACATCCAGCTCCGTCAGCCTGGTGGATGGCTCTTGGCCGTTCTTCCTCGCTGCTCGTGCCAGACGAATTCTGCGTTTTAACTTGTTTTTATAGTTGCTCCAGAACTGAAATTAAAATATTTTCAGAGTGGTGGGACTGTGGGAGGTCCTACTTCACTTAGCAGGGCTTGGGTGGTGTGGTGAGTATTACTGATGAGGCTGATATTACATTACTGCCACATGAAGTATTGTCTTTGCCCACTAGGCTGACAATGCATTGTCATTTCTCTTATGTTACAAACAAAAGAGACAAAAAAGTTTATATAATTGGTTGTCTGGTAGAGATCGCTATTAAGCTATAAGACCGCCTATTGTCTACTTTGTTCTTTGATTCTGTATTGTTTTGTATTGATTTGTGGTGTTGTATTGTATTGTATAATTTGTTATTTAGTGACATGTGGGATTAACAAATACTTACTCAAATGCATTTGTGGTAATATGTATACATGCTTTTTTCAAAAAACTTACATTCATAAAGACTCTTACTTCAGCTTACTTCAGCATATATAGTTTGCCATATTTTAGTCAACCAAGGAATTTTAACCAGCCTGTTTTATTTGTGGATCATTATGTCACAAATCAATTCAACCTTTTTTTCTGATGAAAGAACCGTTTTAAAATTCGAAAGCATTTACTTGGTCAATCCTAGAGGAAGGCAAAACCGCAACCTTATTCCATTCCAATTAAAAAAAAAACGTTTTTTTTTTTACATACAGCACTCCAGGCTTTGGCATCCTTCCGCGCGCCACCAGCGATGCGATTCAGCAAGCCGGCGACCGTTTCCCAGGCCTTCTGACTCTTGTACCGCCCCGCCGTGGAGTTTGAATACCCTGCCGCCAACTCCTGGTGAGCTAATAAATAATCGAAGAGAGCATCGACCTGGTGATATGTAACTCGACGCCCCCTCGGCTTAAAAGTAGGCTGATGTGGATATCTGGAATAATAAATGCTAGACTATAACTCCGTGGTCGTCATATAGCGGCCCGCGGGCGTTATTTCTGCGGCCCGGCAAAGTGGTTTAAGCGTAGAGAGGTAACATACAGACAGACAGAGACACTTTCGTATTTATAAGAGTGTGCAAAGGCTCTTGAAGCTCCTTCACATACTCTGCGGCCCGGCCCTGGTACCCACATTGTCATTTGTGGCCCTTGGCTAGTAAAGTGTGACGACCGCTGCTATAACTTATGACCACTTATTTCGCACAAGTTCGCGGTTTAAATAAATGTAATGTATGTATAATTTTTAACTGCAGTTGTGTACCTGCTCATTGTACTCATAGTTGTTTTTTATGTGCAAGAGTTTTCAGTTATTTACGATTTGGACTCGGTCTGGGTTTTTTGTTATTTGGTTTTGTTTCGCTCAGCGTCCTACGATTCGAGTTTTGTACTTTTGTCACTTCATCGCTAGTATTATAGTTGTATTGGATTGGACTTGTCGTAAAAATGACATTGACAGTGACAGATGAAGGCGTGTTGCCAGAGGCGGGTTGGTTGCGTTTTGATAGGAGCTGAAAACGATGCTGATTTTTCTTTCCTTTCTACATACCGTCGGGTGAGAATACGTTTGTGCCATATCCATTTTTTACCAAAATGGATTTGGAGTAAAGCTTAATATTTCAGATCACGAGTAATCTTTTGCACGAATCGTTGTGTCAAAATTCTCATTTTTTACTGAGGAAATAGCATGTAATTTATACCATATCCATGTTTCGAGATAAATAGTGATCACAAAAATGTGCTATATCCGGATATGACACAAAAGTATGCTTAAACTCCAGTAAACGGTGTGCCAAACGACATGATCTTTTACGATTTTGTGCCATATGCACTTCCAGTCTACCCAATTACCAACATTTTATCTATACTAATAATATTATAAAGAGGAAATATTTGATTGTTTGTTTGTTTGTTTGAATTGCATAGGCTCCGAAACTACTGGACCGATTTCAAAAATTCTTTTGCCGTTAGAAAGCTACATTATCACTGAGTGACATAAGCTACTTTTTACCTCGGGAAAATACCTTTTCCTACGGGAAAATTAATTCATCGCGGGCGAAGCTGCGGACGGAACGCTAGTTTTATATAATTTCAAATACCCACTTTATTCGTAATGATTATTTATATTAGTGAGTGGCATTTCAAGTGGTAGTATACAAAAAATATGCACCTTACCTTGTAGTTTGCGTGATTAAGTCATACTATAGCTAGCTAGTAAATTATTGATATTTAATCGTCAGAATTTAGTTCGCCGCTTATAATAACAGATAATGAATACAGGTACGTTCGAACTTTGTTTTTGTATGTTATTAAAAACAATTTCCTACGACGTGAATAAATATAAAAAAAAAACTAGTTCTCAGTTAGGCATCATTGCCAAAACTTTTACACATGTACACTATTTGAAAATAAAAGATATAATTTACAGTTTTGACAATCCTTTCAGGTCAAAAATAAACATTTTGAATGATGAAGTCTTAGTGTTACAACCAATTCCGAATGAAAAAAACGTTAACAAAATTACAAACAAAAAAAATCGTACATTCTATGTTGAAATTCATGCCTAAAGACGATAAATCTTATTATGAAATCATGTTAAAATAGAAAATTACACAAGATTCTAAAATATTAAAACAAAAATTAGTAAAAACCATTTATTTATTATGGATGTGGTATAAATTTAATCACAAGTATTGAAACATCTTGTGCCATATCGAAGTTTTTGTGTCATATCATACATCATGCGATAAACAACCATTCATCAAAAATGGATATAGCAATCATAAAACTGCAAAAATCTCATTAATAGCATAACCCAAAGTGTATGTATATTGTACTAGGAATAGCACATTATTGGACCTTTTTCACCATTAAGTTAAAATTTACGATAAAATATAACTTAACCTAAAATTAAAGTTTTTGTTTAATTTCGCTCTCCTGTAAACCAAGGTATGAGGCGTATGGCACAAACGTATTCTCACCCGACGATACGTGTAGTAAATACGCTTGTTTGCCACCGACGTGTTTACGGTTTACTTAAATTGTCTGTATAATATGTATAGACTACAGGCCCACGTACAAAAAATGTGGGTCATATGAACAGACCTTTAATTACCGTTATTTTTGCGTAACGCTATTTTTCATAACGTTAGATTATCGAATATCATTTTTCAATAAAACGTTTTTAGGTAGCGCTATTTTTCAGTACGTTATATTACCGAATAGCGTTTTTTAATAAAACATTATTTATTCTGTAGCGGTATTCATTATAACGTTATTAATAGCGATATATATCGATACTTCGGCAAGTGATATAATAACGTTATAGGCCATCTCTTTCTTACACTCTATAACACCCGCTCTATATAACGTGCGACAAACATATGCAATGACAAATCTGTACTGTTTTCGTGAATTGTCAAAACATAGGTACTTTACAAATTTGTTTCGTGGGACTAGGCCGTAAAGTTGATATCATAGTAGTAGTTCATAATCAGTTTCATAGCGTTATTATACCTAACGCTATTTCATAACGTTATGGTTTTCTTTAAACATAAACGACATATACCGGTATTATATCGTTTTTTTCATAACGTTTTACAGGTCTATAACGCTATTTCGTAAAGTTACGGTTTTCTTTTCGTTATGATATGATATAACGTTATGAAGGAATATAGAATTTGTTTGAACGAAATTTTAAACACAAACGATATATACCGCTATTATATCGTTTTTTTTTATAACGTTATAAAGGTCTGCATATGAACCACCAGGTGACGTCAGACCTTTAATTACCGTTATTTTTGCGTAACGCTATTTTTCATAACGTTAGATTATCGAATAGCATTTTTCAATAAAACGTTTTTAGGTAGCGCTATTTTTCAGTACGTTATATTACCGAATAGCGTTTTTTAATAAAACATTATTTATTCTGTAGCGGTATTCATTATAACGTTATTAATAGCGATATATATCGATACTTCGGCAAGTGATATAATAACGTTATAGACCATCTCTTTCTTACACTCTATAACACCCGCTCTATATAACGTGCGACAAACATATGCAATGACAAATCTGTAGTTTTCGTGAATTGTCAAAACATACTTTACAAATTTGTTTCGTGGGACTAGGCCGTAAAGTTGATATCATAGTAGTAGTTCATAATCAGTTTCATAGCGTTATTATACCTAACGCTATTTCATAACGTTATGGTTTTCTTTAAACACAAACGACATATACCGGTATTATATCGTTTTTTTCATAACGTTTTAAAGGTCTATAATGCTATTTCGTAAAGTTACGGTTTTCTTTTCGTTATGATATGATATAACGTTATGAAGGAATATAGAATTTGTTTGAACGAAATTTTAAACACAAACGATATATACCGCTATTATATCGTTTTTTTTTATAACGTTATAAAGGTCTGGGTGACGTATATAGGACGATATAAGAACATAAAATAATAAGATTCAACACTATGCCGTCACTTGTAAGCTGTCCAACTGGGTGCTGGTGAGAATTCAAAAGTGCAGGTAGAGTGAGTACATTTTGGTCATATGATCATGTACGGTATTTTTACCATCGATAGATCCATGAAAAATAATAAGAAAGCGCGCAGTGCCGTAAAAAAATGGTGAGCCACAAAGTCGATATTTTCTTTTGATTTTCTGACAATTTCGAGGGTAAATTTGGTCATTTGATTCTGTACGGCATCAGTTTTATACTGTTTCAATACAGCTTCTAATCCATTATTCCGCAACGCCGTACAAAAATTGTGCGACAAGGGGACAAAATCGAGGGTTGCAACCCCCTCTTTTTCCGTGGTCCGGGGGGTGATTTGACACAACATAAAATTAATTTATTTTGGAAGTATTTTATGCATAGATAATATTTTTTTACATGCCGTACATTTTCGTTGGTCCAAAGGTTTGTAGGGAAAAAACACTCAAGGAACGAACCCATAGAACGAAATGTATGAAAAAAATGGTCTGCATTAAAATGTACGGCATAATTTTTTCCTAAATTATTTATCTTAATACTATAATAAAACAAGGGAAAAATTTAGAAAATTGCTATGTTCTATTAATCTATGAATATTTAAACTTTTGCAAATTCAGTTTTTGTATTTCTCTATAATTTCCAAAGTGCACTGTTTGTCATAAACAGTCAAAAAACTAATTATCGAGAAAAATAACGTTACAAAAACTACAGAATCAGAATGGATTCTCTGGTTAGAGAAAATTAAAATATTTCTGAAATCATATAAAACTACTACATCACTATTTACAAACCCATCAAATGACGATCGACCATACGTTACTATACAATCGAATGACCTCAAACTACGTGGTTTATTAGATAGCGGTAGCTCTATTTCTATCTTGGGTAATGACTCATATGAATTACTCCTTAAAAAAGGGTTGAAACTGAATCGCAAACAAAAAATTACAGGTTCAGTAGCCAATGGCCAACCAATTGCATCCATCGGTACTATCCAATTACCTATTCAATTTAAAAACAAGGTTGCCATCCTAACTATTCACGTCATACCTACTATTAGACAACCCCTTATCTTAGGTATAGACTTTTGGAAACTATTTAATTTAGGCCCAGATATACTTCAAAATATTACTTCATGTTCAGCTACCGACAACAAAACTTTTCTCATTGACTCTGACAGTAAACAGGTGACTCACTACGATGAATTGACTGACACACAACGTTTAATATCTAACACTATTATCCAACAATTTAGAAACATATCCACCGATACTTTACCTTTAGGCAAGACTCATTTGATAGAGCATCATATCGATACCGGTGACCATTCCCCTCTCAGGCAACATTATTATCGGTTATCCCCGGAAAAGCAAAAAGCCCTTTGTAGAGAAGTTGATGAAATGTTAAAGTTGGATGTTATCGAGTCATGTGAAAGTCCCTGGCTTAATCCAGTTCTAATAACGCCCAAAAAGGACGGAACTTGGCGATTTTGCATCGATAGCCGAAAATTAAATTCTATAACACGGAAAGATGCATATAAATTACCACTTATTTCAGATATCTTAGATAAACTTAAAAATGCAAAATATTTATCTTCAATCGACATAGCTAAAGCTTTCTGGGAAATACCATTACGCCCTTCTGATAGATCCAAAACCGCGTTTTATGTGCCTGGTCGAGGCATGTTCCAATTTAAGGTAATGCCATTTGGTCTTACCAATGCGCCTGCTTCTCAACAACGTCTCATGAACCATCTTTTCCCCACAGATAATTTAGAGTTAAACAATTCCGTTTTTGCATATTTAGATGATATTATTATTATCAGTCAAACTTTCGATGAGCATATTTCATTACTGAACAAAGTCCTATCTAAACTCAATAACGCAGGTATTACAGTGAATTTTCCAAAATGTTCATTCTTTAGGAAGGAACTCAAATATTTAGGCTACATTGTCAATGAGCACGGCCTTCAGACCGACCCTGACAAAGTTCAAGCTATTCTCAACATACCTCCTCCATCTTCTTCTCGTGAAGTCAAAAAATTTCTTGGAACAGCGAGCTGGTACAGACGCTTCATCCCAGATTTCAGCACTCTAGTCGCTCCTCTTACTAAACTAACATCTACCTCTAAAAAAGCACCCCCTTTCAAATGGTCTTCAGAATCCGATAACGCATTTAAAAAGATTAAAGAAGCCTTAGTTTCAACTCCTGTCCTTACTTGCCCAGACTTCAGCAAACCCTTTGCTGTCCATTGTGATGCCTCTAGCTTTGCTGTCGGAGCTATGCTAACACAAGACCATAACGGTGTTGAAAAACCTATTGCTTACATGAGTAAAACTCTTACAGGCCCCCAAAGAAATTACGCCATAACGGAAAGAGAACTCCTTAGTGTTATCTTAGCTTTAGAACACTGGCGCTGTTACCTAGACAATGGTCAAAAATTCACGATCTATACAGATCACTCTGCCTTGCAATGGTTTCTCCACCTAGATAATATTACAGGACGTTTGGCCCGCTGGAGCATTCGCTTATCAGCTTTCAACTTTGACATAAAACATAAACGTGGTAAAGACCACCTAATTCCCGATGCCTTATCACGCTCAATTCCCATAAGCATAATTAATTATGACAGTTCCAAAACAAATGACAATTGGTTCAATTCACTCTATGCTAAATGCAGTAGCAACCCAAGCTCCACCCCAGATTATATTATAAATAATAACAAATTATACAAATATTCACAAACTAACTCTTTATTACAATCCGAATATAACTGGAAAGAGGTTATCCCATTAGAGTATAGAATACCGCTAATTACCGAAAATCATTCTCAACCAACTTCAGCACATTTCGGAATTTTCAAAACATACCAAAGGTTGAAAATGAAATATTTCTGGCCAGGTATGTACAGAGATGTTTGCACCTTAGTGTCTAAATGTGAAATTTGTCTTGCATACAAACATCAAAATCAATTAACTATAGGATTAATGGGCAAGCCAAAACATTGTTCGCGACCCTTCCAATGTTTATCAATCGATCTTATAGGTCCCTTACCTACTTCCCATAAACACAATAAATACATTTTCGTGGTGACATGCTGTTTTTCAAAATATTGTCTTCTATATCCAATTAAAAGAGCGACTTCTTCAGTAATAAAACATATCCTGGAACATTTAGTATTTATGACTTACGGTATACCTGAGACTGTAATTCTTGATAACGGTCCCCAGTTTACAAGCCAAGAAATGACAGACTTATTTAAATTCTACAATATTCCAAAAATTCACTACACTCCACGCTATTGTGCTCAAGTTAATACAGTTGAACGCTACAATAAAACTGTGATCACAGCAATTGCTTCCTTTGTCCAAAATGACCATAGGTCATGGGATCTTCACTTAAACAAAATTCAATTTGCTATTAATGCTTCAGTGAACGAAACCACTAAATTTACTCCTGCATTTCTTGTCTTCGGACGCGAGCTAGTAACTTGTGGTTCCATTTATAACAAAACAGACACAACTGATGAAATAATATTCGCACCTCATGACGAATATGCTGACAACTTAGGCCTTCTCAGTCCATTATTCTCTGAAGTTCAAAAACGTCTTTGGCAAGCTCACCAATCCAACGCCTTAACTTATAATAAACATCGCCAAAATTTGGAATTTAACATAGGTGATTACGTCTGGAAACATAACTATACTTTAAGTTGTTCAGACAAATACCACTCTGCTAAACTTGCTCCAAAATTTACTAAATGTATCGTCACAAAAAAGATCTCTCCACTTATTTACGTCTTATCAGATATGTTCGGTAAGTCACTCGGACGGTGGCATATCAGGGACATGAAACCCCTTCCCAAAATTCTAAAATAGAACATAGTCTTCTCTTACATTTTCATTGGCTTACTTTAATTTGACATTACCTACTCAACATTTATTCACTCTTCCCAAAATTCTAAAATAGAACTTAGTCTTCTCTTATATTTTCATCGGTTTACTTTGGCTTAACATTAATTACTGTTTTCAACTCGGCTTATTTTAGAGTTATCAAATTTTAATACATACTTATGTACAAACATACTTACGTACATACATATATAGCTACCTACCTGGTTGTTGTTACAACAGCGTTATTTTTCTCGAATGTTTTTTTTACTGTACATAGCTACAATTCTATCATTATTTCATTACTCATTTCATTAAACTTTTGGATTACTCATCGAATTATGGCTTTAGGTCAATTTATAACTTTTGTTTAGTAATAACTTACTACTTATCTTTCTCAGTGAGCTATCTCGCTTTAGTTATGGTATTATACCATTATTTTTACCTTGAGGTCCTCTTTTGTTCCTCCGGTACTTCTAAATGGAGCGACAGTAACTTGCGTATCCGTTCTTTACTAGAAAGCTTGTAAATAATATACTCTCATCTATCATCCAATATCAGCGGTTGATAACTGATTTTAATAAATAAGCCTTTATCATGCTGAGAACATTTTGAGTTTATCCTTTAATTTAAAAGTAAACTCTTGTATGATCGTTTTGGGTTGTTACCAATGTACAACCAAAACTTTGTTAGAATGATGTATGACTGTGTGAACATTGTATGTAAGTTTTTAATTGTTCTCCTGTATAATTATCATTGTTAATAACACCATCATCTTCTAAATTGCTATACATCTCATCCATTACTTACATTAAGTCATTTAGCTTAATTTTTCTTTTTCTTGTTTTTTATATAAAATGATAGTGTGTTTTTTTAGAAAAAATCCTTTCTTTGGCTCTCAGGATTTTTTCTACCAGGGCAGACCGGGTATTGTAACGAGGCTGTTATAGCTTGTTACAGAGCTTTACCTTTTTATTGTTTAACTTTTTAAAAAAAAGCTTATTTTAAATTAAGTGTATTCAGTTTCAGTTCCTATTTCAAAATTCAAAATTCATTTGTTGTTTTCAATCAATCATCGGCCTTCTCATTCGATCTTCAGTTCTGCCAGCGCACAGTCGTGCCTGCCATTTTTATCAGTCTTCAAGAACATTCTTTTAAAGTGATCCTAATTACAACAGTTTGTGTGTCTCGAAATTGTTTATATACCTACTGCAGAAGGCACCATTGTAAGTGTTTACCCATATTATTTGCCATCGTTTGTTAGTTTTTCTTTTCTATGTACTTTCTCTCTTAACATGTGCCTATGTTTGTTCTAGGTGCCTTCATTTTACAAAATAAAAATAACTTAACACACCGTCTATCCGAATTTTACTCTTCAACTTAAATCCTGAACTCCTGAACCGCACGCAACGTGACAACCTGGTGGTTCATATGACCCACATTTTTTGTACGTGGGCCTGTAGTCTAGTAGTGTCGTTCAAGGTTAACTGGCAAAACCCTTTTAGTAATAAGTTCGCCTTTGTGCATTTGTGTGGTCCTGTATTTATAATTTTTGTGTTTTAAATAATATAAATAAAAATAGCATCAGAAAAGACAAAGTTATATTTATTGAATAACTACCTATTTTAATGGAAGTACATAATCCACATTATTTTTCAAGAGATCTTTTTTCATAACGTAAAATTACTTACTTGAATTAAATTAGTTCGGTAACGGTAGTAAGTATGTTGTGTTCCACTCATCTACTGCAACGTTACTCTTCTCACAACTGAAAACCCGTCTAAAATAAATGCTTTTCTGCAAGTGCTTTTCGTACACAAATATAGAGTCCGGTTGGTAAGTCAATTTTATTCTAAGAACCAAACTTATTATCTTTTCACTTACAACTCATTTGGCTCTCTTATAAGATTTATTCATAAAGAAACAAGAAAAATGAGACAAATACCAATAAAATTTAAATTTAAATTGAAAATAAAACTAGTTTATTAAAGCTTTCCTATTGTATCTCGATTTGATTCCAATTCGTGTTTATTCTACTCCTATGACCATTCATACACTCTTTAAGCTTTTATATCGGTCGCTGGACCTCCTTTTAGTGGCACCATTTCATGTTGGCTTATCATGTCTTTTATAACTACAGGCGTCCCTCGAAAATGCTCTTCTATCTGTTGTAGTGTCTTTCCTTTCGTTTCTGGCAACATGAACCATGTAACTACTAAACTGTACGCCAATATCCCGCAGTATATTGCATACGTACCGTGTAACCCCGTGCTGGCGTATATACCAGGAAAAGTCTTCAAGACGGTAAACATCGAACAGGCTACAGCAAGTGCGCAAACTGTCCCAAGCACGCCCCTATATTCTAAAGGAAATATTTCTCCAGTGATCACAGCAGACATTGGAACCATGCCGAAACCTATTGACGCCATTTGGATGTTGAGCAGGAGGGCGGGAATCCAGATGGAGTCATACGATAAAGTGCCTTGGAGTTTACCGTAGACGTAGCCAGCAATGGCTGCGTGGACGGCTATACAGAGAGCACCAGTAACGAACATCATAGTTCGCCGGCGGACTCCTGCCATCACGAAAACCGCCAGCGCATTCACGACCAATCGTAGTACGTCTAGTTCTATCATCCAAAAGTTAGTATTTGCTTCTTCCCCCATCAAAGTACCGATGATCATAGGTGAGTAGTTCGACAGAGTAAGGCTTCCACAATATTGGGCCAGCAAATACACGTGCATTGCTATCAATACAGGCTTGTACACTTCCTTCTTTCTAGCGATAAAAGTTAGTTCTTTGATATTGGACAACTTCTTCGCGTTGTCGTGTTCCTCTCGTGCCACTATTCTAGCTTCAATTAGCTTCTCAAGTTCCTCGTTTTCTCCTTCTCCACGTAGCCAGTGGAAGGCGTCGCGGCATTCGTCGTATCTGCCCCGAACAGCTAGCCAACTTGGGGACTCTGGGGAATACAACGTCATGATGAGACTGACTAGAGGGAAGCTGCAGCAGATGATGGCAGTGTACTGCCAGTGAAGTTGGGAGCCGATGGAGTGGACGAAGATGATCCCGATCCCTTGGGACAGTGAGATGGTGGTGAGGAAGCTGCCGCGGTACCGTGGACTTGTGTACTCCGCTACCAGGAACGGCCGGAGAGGCATAATAACCCCAAACGATATGCCTTGAAGTATTCTCCCGATGATCATGGTCTGAAAAGACAATGTCCAATTAATCTACAAATATCATGTGCTCAGATTTTTTTTAGTTTTTAATGCTTAAGTTATTCTGTAAATTCTTCTAAGATTAATTTTTCAGAATGGCTTTCTGTCAAGTTTTTTGCGACGGTTTCTTGGCAGTGATACCTACCTATGATAGTCTTTACGAAAATGCCAGTATGATAAAAAAACATGACGAGGTCTTTGCGGGCTGTTTGCAGAATAATCATTTCTAATTTCGATTATATTTTTTGATATATTAATTATCTTTAATAATATGTTAATTACAAAAAAACAATTACAAAAAAAAAATAAACTGAAAGAAAGAAAGAAAGAAAGAAAAAACAATTTATTGCCACAATAAAAAGGTTTACAAAAAACAAATTAAGTAAAAATACTCAAACGGTGACTATTGTGACAAAAGGTGTCGGCGTCAGCATAAGCTGCTGGTGCCGGTCCCGAGGGCGGCGCCCGCAGCGCTGATAAAATTTTGGATTAAACTATGATTGGATTTGCTCGATCGATCTCCATCGATGTCACAAAGACTAAACATATCAAACACTAACTTTGTGAGGAGTACTTCTCATCAATGTAAATGATTATATATGTCGTACCGGAACATTGGAGGCTAGTGCTAACACTGTCCATCCCAGCATGCCGGTGAAGATGACAGCATAAGACGCAGCTTTGCGGCCCAGTCGGTCCATGAGAGGCGACGCCGCCGGGACACCCACCAATATCGAGAGCGCCATCACTGAAGCTAGAAACAAGTTCTTGGCTTAACACTTTCACTAGTGCCCCGTATATGGGTCACGGCGAACTAGATCCACAAGTTCGTGCCCCATATGTGGGACACTAGGAAACGTTCAGCTCCCACACATAGTTTAGTAGCTGAGCAACGTTGCTCGTCTTCACGTCGTGTGTGGTGCCGTCATAACCTACTTTAATGATAAAACGACCATTAATCAGTAAAAGTAAGTAAGTAAAGTGGCCAAATTATATTGGATCCGTCAGGATACCTGCCTACCTCCGTACCTATCAGTAATTTCACCGGCTGCCTCAGTCTCCATGCCAAACACAGCAGCGCGAGCACTGCTGCTTGGCAGCATGATGCTGACAATCCGGATCGACCTTGCACATGGCCTTACCACCCGCTAACCCTAACATAATATGGATACCGACGTATTCGTACAATTTCACCACTAATGATACCTGCTACTCTAAATTAAAAGAATCGAATCTAGTTTAGAGCCGTTCTACCGACACTAATAGTTATTAACAGGTGAGTGAGTGAGCGAGAGGCACGGTAGGATATGTCCTCTGAATTTCAGAATAGCACCCTGACTCTGAATGTACCGTCAGCCAAATATGTGGTCTGCCATGCTAAGGTTAAAATCCCTTTGCACGTCATACAATGTATTGCTTTCTGTTTCTGTTTTTGTGTAGTGATTTATCGTGTAGGTGCTTTGGTGTTGTCATGTGCTGTAAGCTTGCACTGTATTCTGAATGAAATAAATAAATAAATACAACGTGCCTATCAACTTGAACGACTATGGCGATAATGAATTCGCTAGCAAGTTGTACGACCGTACAGTCAGCCAAATAGATCCCTAAGCCACTGTAGAACTTTTTCACAATCAGTGTCAGAATAGGCACTTTGACACTGACAGTCATAAATACACAAACCGATCACTTATTGCGAAATATAAATGCGAAAGTTTGAGAGTATGGATGTTTGTTACTCTTTCACGCTAGAACGGCTGAACAGATCTGAATGGAATTTGGGACATAGAGAGATTAAACAAATTCTTTGCAGACGAAGTCGCAGGGACCAGCTAGTAAGGTTACAGAGCCCCAGGGTTCTATTTGGTAGATGGTACCTGTACCAACCGATCCAGGACTGCGTGTTGGGGTCAACTGCGCCGGCGGCGCGCAGCTGAGGTAGGAGCACCGCGGGGAAGCCCACGGCGCAGCCCTGGCCCGTCGCGCTGCAGCACACCGCCCCCGTCACAAAGCACTGGAGGCCGAAGGGTACAAGAGGTTACATCCCTTTTTCAAGCCGTAGTACTATCAAGTAGACCACGTTCAATGTTTTACTATTTTCGTTAGGCTTGCATTTTTTTTACTATATACTCTTCTTCTTCTTGTTTGTGGCGTTTCAAGTCGTTATAGCGACGACAACTTCGCCAATGTCAAAGTAACAAAAATATTATTAACAAATCTTGTGACAAAATGTCGGCAATGTTGTACGGTAATGGTCAAAAACCCCCCTCCCCCCTGTCGGGCTCTTAGCCAACGGTCAATGATATCCCTCAGAAACTGCCAGGAAATCATTAGCCGAAGCCCAGGGTGCACCGGATCAAGCACTGCTCTTCCCCCCGGACGGATCCAAAAAGGAACCGCAGCTCTTGACCACACGTGGAGGTAACCCGACTAACGGATACTCAAGACCCCATTTTTTTTCCCGCCAACGTGGACCCAGTCTCGTCTTCCGCGGTAGACGAGGGCGTCGCTAGCTGATGATCAAGCGTCAAGCGGGGGGAGGGGGCATGAGCCTAGTGATACCTCTCTCATAGTGTGTTTTGGTCTTTTGGTCATCACGATGTCGTGTGTGGGACCTACACTTTGACATTTAACCAGGTATGTAACCAAAATTTCGTGTTTTTATTTCTGTTCATACAGTTTGTTGACGTTAAAAACATGGAACTGACGTTTTTAACTATAACAACTCGGATTTTGAGTTCTTTGAAATAAAACTAACGTGAAACACATCTGGGGACACGGCAGTGCCCCCGCCAAGTCGAGCAAAAAAGCGGCACGGCCGTACCTTTTAAGTTTTCAGGTAAAAGCCTTATAAAATTATACCTAAGTAATATACAAAATAAAAATTATAGTGTGATGAAATGTCTAAATTCTCTAGGGGTAAAATGAAGACGCAGTGTGCAAGGATTGATCGTTGATTTGTTAAAATAAATACACGGCCAGTAAGATAAATCTAATGCCGATTACACAGATATAAAGATAAGATAACGGATAACATTATCACCGTTTGCGTTTACTTGTTACTTTGTTGTAAAAGGAGATCGACATCAACCTAATAGTGTTTAGATAGATAGAAATTTTAATCTTCAAAACAATAGTAGATGACTAAGTAGTTATACAATCTTAAATATCTTACTTATAAAGCTTAGAAATTAAAACTAAAATTATTGAACACAAACAAGCTAGGATGCCGGTAGTTCTAACATCTAGTTTTAAGCACAGTTTAGCAGTAGGTAGTACCCATATAAAAGTACGTTACAAAATTACAAAATATTATAAGAAAGAAGATACTTATAGGTAGCTACTTAAAATAAAAAAGATATGCGGGAAATACCTTTTTTCTTACACGCTGTGAGTTCAAATGAACCCAGAGACACTCTTAGTTGAAGGAGTAGGTAATACCGTTAACGTTAGCCGGGGTAGGGGTAACGTTGATAAGTTGAGTGTTTGAAGTTAAGACCTCACCTAATGATGTAAATTAGAACCAGAAAGAAGTTATTTCGTCATCTGTCGCTTTGGCAGCGAACCTTCCTTACCTTAGCTTAGTTAGATTTTAAGTTAGTTTTAATGAGGTTGGAGACTGAAAACCAGCATGCCTGCTGAGTCTCCTCTCCTATTTACCTAATACTTGTATGTGCCTAATGCTTTGATAATGTACTTTTTTTCGTGTATTGGTAAATAAAAATTTATTTTATTTTATTTTATTATTAAGCGAGATGACGGATGTGCGGCCTTCTGTGTAAAGTTGTAGTTGTATTGTATTATTTAGTTTTACAGTGCTTTAGTTTTACGGCCATACTGTGAAAAATGAATAAAAAAAATTGGGCCTAACTTGATCATTTTGAAATCGACATAATTATCCACGTGCGGTAAATTTTTGGCATGTTGGCACAAAGGCGATCGCTAAAGAATTCGATTGGAAGCTTACTGCTACGCAAATTAAAATTTATGATTTCGTCATTATAACTACTTTTTAAAGTTACCCCGACAATCAAAATCACCTCGGTTTACGGTACTTCTTTTTATTGGAACCGTGGCGACAGCTGTTTTTATCGGGAGCGGATCAGAATACATAAAGTTTAAAATGTATAATGGGTTAAAATACATAATGGTTCAAAATATATAACGCAATTTTCTGTAAAACTATTAGCTAAATGAACTTTATTGATATTGTAGTCTATAGATTGGTTTAGGTTAGGTTTGTTTTATAACAATCCTGTTAATTTGTAACTTTCTGAGAAAATCGCATTATAAACCATTATGTATTTTAACCCATTATACATTTTAAATTTTATGTATTTTAATACGTACCCGTTTTTATCAGTCTCGTTTTAGTTATTTTCTTCGTATATAAGTTCAGTGGCGTACCGTGGGTTTCGGCCGCCCGGGGCGGATGAAAATTTTGCCGCCCCATTGCTTACGTATTTCAAATATTTATACGATTTTTTTATTTTTATTATTAGTATCTTTATTTTTTTGATATTATTGTTATTTATTCTGAAATTTTGCCGCCCCCCCCCCCGCCCCTACTACGCTACGCCACTGATATAGTTGTATGTAATGTACCATAATCAATGGTGACAACTCAGTTCAAATTGGGATTTCCAACCTAATAAACGTGTAAAGTACTTGTAACAATCTCGGGAAATATGTATGTATGTAAACTCTTTATTGTGCAAAATAAACATAAGACAAATACAATAAGAAATAAATACTGAATATTTTCACTCCTTGAAATCATGTTATAAAAAGCTACGTACCTAAGCTACTATAGTGTCATAAGGGAACGTGCTGGTGTGAAAGAGGATATAGTGACTAGGGTAGAAAAAAGTATGCTTAGTTGGTTTGGTCACGTAGAGCGGATGGATGAAAGTAGACTAACTAAACAGATCTATATGGGAAGTGCGAATGATTACGTTGGGAGATGAAGGTCTAGACGGACGTTCCGAGACCAAATAGGAGACGTTTTGGAAAAAGATCAGGTCAGGAGTACCCGAAACCGACGAGCATGTATGAAGAGATTGATGAGTGTGGATGACGCGAAAGAAGTATGTCAGGATCGTAGCAAGTGGAACAAAGCAGGTTTTGCCTACCCCTGTGGGAAAGAGGCGTGACGGTATGTACGTATGTATGTATGTAAAAAGCTACGGCGCACTTTGATAAGACAAGTAATTTTTTTAAACTGACGTTTCTTAGACTTCTACCTACCTACTTCCTACATTTTTTTTTCAAATTTTCATTTGGCCAAATAATCTTTTGGCGAAACTACTTTCCGTACTATTAATTACTTTGATTTGCTTACTTGGCGAAATCAACAAGTTTTATTTGCGTTTACTGCTTCCAATCGATGTCTTCATCGATAGCCTTTTCGTATATGCTAAACATTCACCGCATATGAGCAAAATCGATTTTATAGCAATTTTAAAACGATCAAAGTAGCTCCAAAATTATAAAAGTTACCCCGGTTAATGGTAGGTATATACATATATTTGGCGGTCGGTTCGGGTACGAAACAGTTGAAAATTGCATAAAACGATTAGCTTTTAACTAGGTAGGTACTACTCGTATCGAAAGAGATTCTAATCATAGTACAACGTCGCGAATATAATGGTGTACTTGATCAAAGTATTTCGCGATAAAGTACTAAAGTACTGATAATATCTAATAAGGAAGCTAATGATACTTTTAAATGATGATCACGTTAATTTAAATACCTAACACATATGCTACGGGGTGTGGGTAGATAAAATATTCCATTGTCACCATACTCTTTCTTAATGTACATATTCTTCAAGCTATACTCTCATCATGCCTGATGATGTTTATGTGGATGAAGCGAAAGAGGTATGTCAGGATCGTAGCAAATGGAACAAAGTAGTCTCTGCCTACCCCTGTCTCTAGTTTTTCGGCGAACTTGTCTATTCTGGATTCTATAGCGCCAGGAAATTCCGAGCATAGTTCTTTTCATAGCATAACAGAGCCCGTCGCGTGACTGAGCCTTTCTAAAAGACCAATAGTCTAAGACTAAGACCATGCCAAGGAAAGGTAAGATAAGAAAAAAAACTCACTTGTCTGACAAACGGAGAGAAATTCACTTTGGTTTTAGACATCTTTCATCACTTTAGAGCACAAACAATACAACCAAGACTAATTCACTCACTATATATACTTCACATCCCTGCGATATCTGAGTTATTTTATTACATTACAACAATGTTAATAAGCTTTATTTTTATATAATAAAACGTCACATACACGTTTCATGTAACAGACTTCATTTTAACAACTAGCGTAATCATACAGTGATATCACACCTTTTTTTTAAACGACTGACTTGCAAATTTTATATGCCCCTTATATATGGACGACGTAGTAGTTAATTATGATTAACTTTAGTAAGGGCGCATTTGATTACTTTTATAAGAAGAATAGAATAAAATTTATTTCGTAAAAAATACATCAGCAGTATACAAAAACGATTATCTGGCAGACCCCAAACTAGGCAGAGCCTGTATCTTGGGACCTTGGAGTGCACTATACAAGACAAATTAGCTTACAGTGGTTAGTAGACGTCAGTTAGAAGTTAATGTAATTTGAAACTAAAAATTAAAATAAAATTAAAATAAAATTAATAAAAATAAAAGTAGGAGCGAAACACAAAAACAAAAAACAGCTTTAAGAACGTGTGTGTGTGTGTGTGTGTGTGTATGTGTGTGTGTGTGTGTGTGTGTGTGTGTGTGTGTGCGGGTGTGTGTGTATGTAGTTAGGAGTTGACGCGAAGTAGAGCCTCCGTGTCATCGTATGACAAGGACGCAAGCCATTTTCTTACGATCAGTACGAGTCTACCTGTCGTGCAGCGCTGCACACCATGCACATTACAAACAGCGTTATAAATACGTAAGGGCATGAAGGCAGGGAAACGCTTTGCGAAAGCGGATCTGGTCTTTGGTAAGGGAGCTCTAAACCTACGTTTGGTCAGTAGCTGGGTGTAACTCGGCAGTTTTGTGATAACGCTGTGCGCTCGTACTACAGCTTTTAAGATATACAGACGTCTCACACTTAATATCTTGGAGTCTCGGTAAAGTGCGTCAGTGGGAAAACGAAAAGGTTTATTGAGCATCACTTTAATGACTGCACGCTGCGCCCGTTCCAACTGTAGCAGAATTGTTTTGGGGGCGCTACCCCAGGCTAGCACACAGTATTGCAAAGTCGATTGGCACAGGGAATAGTAAACCATGTGAAGCACTTGCTCCGAGGCACAACTTCGGAGCCTCTTCATGACGTAGATACACTTCCGGACTTTATTTGAGAGAGCAGCAATATGGTATCTGAAGGAGAGGTATTGATCGATGATCAGTCCCAGATATCTAACCGTCTCAGATCTAACTATTTTACTACATGTGCATAAGTTTCCATCAACAGGCTTGTTACAGCGACTGGAATGTATCGTAAGGTCTCTGAGCTGAACACCAGACGAAGCAGCTGTCTTTGAAAAAGCTAGGTAATTAGATTTACTGACATTTAGGGTAAGTAAATTATGATCAAGCCACGACAGGATATCCACACAACCACTCTCCGCAAGGCCCAGTACGCCCTCCCAAGTCCTATCGTGGAACAGAACTACAGTATCATCTGCATAACAGATTATTTCTGCTCGGGGTAAGTTAAGACTGAGGATATCGTTGATATAAGCAAGAAAAAGTGTGGGTCCGAGAATACTGCCCTGGGGAACCCCAAAACCTATCGGCAACTGATCACTACTGAGCCCACCCACCCTTACTGTTTGGCGTCTATCTGTCAGGTAACTGCGAAACCACTCAAGACTCACTCCCCTCACACCGGACACCTCGAGCTTTTTAAGGAGAATGCTTATCGAAACAGTGTCAAAAGCTTTCGCCAGGTCCAAAAAGACTCCAATGCATTTTTCACCTCTATCCAAAAACCCGGATATTTTGTCTGTGAGTTGAATTACAGCATCTTCGGTCGACCTGCCCTTTCTAAAACCAAATTGGCAATCGGAAATGAGGTTATACTTGTCGAGGAAAACAATAAGCCGCGAGTTGACAATTTTTTCCAGAATTTTGGAAAAAACGCTAAGCAGGGATATCGGACGGTAGTTATTCGGATCATTTTTTTGTCCATTTTTATAGATGGGAGAGACTTGAGCCAGCTTCCATCGGTCTGGGAAACAACCAGAGGCTAAACTCAGGTTGCAGATGTGAGTCAGTGGCTCCAGGAGGACGTCTTTCACTTCTTTGATGAACGACGGCTTTATACCGTCTGGTCCAGGAGCACTATTGGATTTGAGCTGAGATATTATTTTGCTCACCTCGTTAACATCGGTTGGGTGAAGAAACAAAGAGCCCGCTATCAGAGAAGATTTTACTTGATCTGCTAAGCAAGTTTGAGTCTTGGAGAGTCCAGAGAGTATGCCGGTAGCCAGTTTCTGACCGACCGTGGCGAAATGTTCGTTACAGATATTTAAAGAGGCCTTAGGGGAATCGGTCAGTGTGGTGAGAGCGTTAGCAGAGAATTGGTTTCGGTTAACTGGGTTATGGCAGATGGTTTTTATAGATTTCCACAATTTCTTTGGGTTATCCTTTGCTTCCGCAAGTTTTTTACTCTGATATTCGAGTTTGATTCTGTAAAGCAGGTTATCAAAGAAATTTCTATATCGCTTATAAGTTACTTGTAATACTTGATCGCCAGGAGAAGCCCTTGCTTTACTGTGTAGCCTGTCTCTGTGTCTCATACATCTAATCAGGCCCGGAGTTATCCAGGGCTTGAGATTTAGTTTGGAGCGGCTTATTTTAACTTGACGGGTATTGTTTTTTATTGCGGTGGAAATCAATAGGTCAAACTGGGCAACAGCTTCATTAACGTCAGAACAGTTCAAAACCCTCGACCATTCAGCCGCACGCAGGTCCAGGACAGCTGCGGCATAGTCAGTTTGGATCGACAATCGCGAAAGCTGGCTAACTCCGGACGTGGGAAGAGCGACTGCAGCCATGGCGATATTATGGTCTGTAATCGAACACTGACACACAGCACCAACCGAGCGAGATTTGGACTTAATAAAAATGTGATCCAGACACGAGTCATTTCTTGTCGGAAGAGTGATTGCAGGTAGAAATTCATGCATCGTCAAAAGGCAAAGGTAGTCTGAGGACTGATTTGATGAGTAATTCATAATATCAATGTTTATATCCCCAAGTATTACCACACTCGAGAAACCTTTGACCTGCTTAAGAGCCACATCCAGCGAATTTAAAAAAATTGTCTTTGTTCAAAAAGGAGGGAGAGCGGTAAATTCCAAAAATGTTTAACCTATCAGAAACAGTGACAGAAAGACAGTTTGCCTCAACAATGTCAGGCTCCGAGACCAAGACGTTTAGATGCTCCTTAATGTACACAACTACACCGCCACTTTTATTTATGAATTTGGATGTGTAAAACGCATTGTAACCTGGCAGTTGATTAATTACCGAGTGTTCGTTCAACCAGCATTCAGTTAGAATTATTGCTTCGTAATCAATATTCATTCGTTTAAAGGCGACCTCGAATGCGTCAAAGTTTCGCTGAAGGCTTCTGATGTTGAGTGTCATACATTTAAAGGAATCAACCGATGCAAAAAAGGTATTGCTTAGTTCCAATGACTCAAGCATTCGGCAGTCAATGGCCACAGTTTGATCTATATCAACGTTAACATCTAGTAATGCCATTGGCTGCAATATGTGTAAAAATTACGAAAGACTTGTGAGTCTGTCGTGACGCCAGTGCTTTGCATAAAAAGGTAGTGATTTGACAGCGGCTGATGTTTGATTCCTGCTCCAATGTATGTGTTAATGCGTAAGTGTATAATTAGTTTGTGTGGAATGTGTCGTTTAATGTGAGTGATTCTGTCGTAAGACTGTGTGAGAGCTGCGCAAATACTTACTGCTAAAGTCGTGATACAATGAAAATATTCAAATTTGTTTATAAGTGATATAAGAAAAAGCAAAACCCAATGATTATAAAAAGAGCAACAATAATAATTAGCTAACGCTAACACTGAGATCCGACTGAGCGCTGGACGATGCAACTTCGTCGTCGGGAGGATCGTCAGGCAGGTGGCTATCGTCGGCGACAGGGGTCGCCTCAGGCTCAAGGGGGTCGGTGGGATCTGCTTCACGGGTTCGGTCAAGATCCGCAGCCCTTTGTATTGTGATAACAGCGCTGCGTTCCTTCTTGCGAATAAGGATGTGTCCATCGTTAGTCCAGCAGTGCTTGTAGCCCTGCGTTGCCTTAAGTTGCCTGGCTTGACGAAATAAATACCTATTGCTCTTTGTCAATCTCTCGTTGATGAAAAGCTTTCGAGCTTGACCCGCAACTTCGATGTCAGCTGTTTTTCACGCGACTCAAAATTTTAACCAATCAAAAGGCAATCCATCGCTATTATTAAAGGTTTGATATGGGTGCTTTTCACCTTAAAGCTTTTAAGCATCCATTTGACTGTATTCCAAAGCAATTGTCAGTCGTCCATTGCTCAACAAATCTTCGAAAATATTGAAGCAAGTCGCAAAATAAGAACAAAATAGACTATGCTGGCGCTACAAAGCATAATACCGTCTTTCTTAATGTGGCCATACACACTGGCAATTCATGAAAAAATTATGAAATCGTCAAAGTTGAAATGAAACCTATTTTGTTGACTTCAATACTTCCTATTCATATAGTTCATAATTGATTTCATTTTACACTCGTTTGTTTTATCTGTTACTTCGATATTTTACTTTTGCACAAGCGATATTTGCTAAAAATGGCCTTAATTTAAATGAACACAAAACGAAGTAAACGCAAAGGTCATAAATATTAATTTAATCTTAAAACATACAATATTCGTGTAAAATTAAAATTAAACATGCAGTTAAAAATAATTGACAGCACCCACAACATCGAGTATTTATTTACACTTCACCATAGTTTTTCTAAAGTATTAGGTATCGATCATTTCGATGAAGATCAGCCGCTCGCAAAAGTATGTCTGCAAAAAGTCTTCTTTGAGAACTGTTTTCAGCACAGTCGAACGTAAAACACCGATGCGACCCGATATCTCAAAATATTTGAAGATATTTAATGAAATTGTAGTCAATTTAGGTACTTAATTAAGCGAGCGGTTTTTTCTCCGAACCATTTAGGGGGGTCAATTCCTTTCCATCACCTTCAGGATCAAGCGGCTTTCCTCTAAAATGTTCTTCGATCTGTTGCAGTGTCTTGCCTCGCGTTTCTGGCAGCAGGAAATACGTGACCACTAGACACGCCGTGAGGATCCCAGCATAAAGTACATAGGTCCCGTGTAAGCCCATAACCGAAATCAGACCAGGGAAAGTTTTTAGAACCAAGAATATGGTTCCAGCCACCGCTACCAAGCTAATACTTCCCCCAAGGCTTCTATATTGCAGGGGAAAGACTTCACCAGCTATGACGCTGGGTAACGGGACCATTCCCATAGCAACAGACACAATCTGAAGGTTTATAAGAATTCCAGGTATCCATAAAGAATCAAAAGGCAGCAAACCATTAATTTTGGCATATACATAACCAGCCATGGCTAAGTGACACGCTGCACATAGAGATCCTGTCAAAAACATCATTGTCCTTATCTTAACTTTATTTATTACAAAAACAGCTATTATGTTGAAGAATATCCTTTGTGTATCCAATGCAACCATCCAAAAATGAGCGTCTACGTCCGGACCCATCAATAAATGTATGACTTTTGTCGAATAAGAAGCCATCAGCGTACCACCGGCAAACTGTAGCATGATATACACTGCAAACATGAGAAGGACTGGCTTGTAGAACTCCTTCTTCTTTGCTATTTCTATCATCTCTTTCAGCCAGTTTTGCTTTTGAATTGGCTTCTCTTCTATCATCTGAGTGGCTTTTATCATTTTCTCCAGCTCTTCAATCTCTTCAGGTCCTCTTAGCCAGATAAAAACTTCTCTGCACTCGTCGTACCGTCCTTGGGTGGCTAGCCAGCTCGGAGATTCGGGGGAGTATATGGTCATGAGAAGACTAAAGAACGAGAAGAACATGGAAATGAGAGCAGCCATTTGGAAGCTGGTGATGGAGCCGACGAAGTGGACGAAGAGGATGCCGAAGGCTTGCGCGAGTGCGATGGTGGTGAGGAAGCCACCGCGGTTCTTGGGGCTGGTGTATTCACCGATGAGCACGGACCGGAGCGGCATGAACATGCCCATTGAAATTCCGTGGAGTACTCTACCCATCAGCAGCGCCTGGAAAAAAACATTTCTTTAATTGTATCAGGCGTCACTTTGCAGAAGATTTCCACTGACTGAAACAAATCTCCTCACCTTGATAATGAATTGTCGTGCAAAATCATTTATGTCGCCCCAGGCTGTAAGTGGCAATTTTCCGCCCGCTATGCGAGCGGAAATTTCCACTTCCTAGCCAGGAGAAGACTTAAATTGTGTACTGTAGGAATAGGTTCTGCTAGTTTTATACTGGCAGGTTTCGGTTGCTGGCTGCATTGAGACTTAGGACAGGTTCCGAATATCGAACACTCGTTCGATATTTTAAAATATTTTGTTTTGAAACTTGGGACGGTTCTCAGATCAGCTTGGACCCGGAAGCCTTATAGGGCTAAATTTTGATATGCTTTGTAATAAATTATTAAAGCTAAAATAAAGTCAAAAGTATATTCAAAGTATTTGTGTTTTAAATCTTTGTAGCTTGGGCCATATGCTACATCAGTTTGTTTAGGAACACTTTTAAACCGATTTCCCGTACAGATCTAAGTGCCTCATCAAGGCAGCTCTACAGTACACCTCGGGCGGTGATAAAGAAAGCCTTTTACATGCGTTTGCATCTTGTACGTTGTCTCATGTGGCGTCGGTAGGGTCTTTGTATATTACGTTAATTTATGTTTGTTGTAGTGGTAACTAGGAGTATGGACTTTGCTTCTGGCCGTGTCGTTGCATAGCCTAGTAAAAAGCCGCAGTAGCCTACCTCGATGCGCCTACGACCTCTCAACACCTTCGGTTCCAACCAGGGCTCGCACCTTAGAGCTTCTGAGTCACGCTCATAGATTTAGAACACACTACAGTATATTGGATCAGCTCTGAAATAACTGGAGATGAGACCAAAAAAAATATCGACTTTCAGCGTCTGTCTAAGGATAATCCGTCAGAGTCGTAGCGAGTTAGGTCTTGGCTATCTATCTCGTTTTAACATTTACTTATTACATCGCTCTTTCTCTTGCTGTGCCAATCGCCAAACGTGCGAGATGGCCGTGTAGTTAAGTATTTATTATCTAAAAGTAAAGGAAATCTTTAATCGCCAAGTGCGCGATATCAGATAGAACGCGACACGAGTGCAACGTGACGAAAAATGTGCGGAATCATCCTCGTTCGCTTGTTGTGGTAGATAACGTGAAGACAGTCGTCCTTGGATGTAACGACAAGAAAAGAAAAGCCGGCAAAGCCAATTGAGCAACTCTCAAAAAAATGCCACTTCCCTAAATTTTTTACTATCTACAAATTTCATGCTGTGTCAGAATCACGAACTCTTTCCATCATTGTCTGTAGTATACATACATACACAGACAGAGTCTAAGGTACCAAGACCTACAGGCCACACTTAGCATTCTTGTAGGTGTATAGGGCCGACAACGCACTGGCATCGTGTAAAGCGCTGCGGGTGTCTATGGACAGTGGTGATCATTTACCATCAGGTGACCCACTAGTTCGTTTGTCTGGCCTATCTAACATAAAAAAAGGGGGAATCAAAATAGTGATGGGTTGCAATCCGCATCGCCTATAACATGATTCCTATGATTTTCGCCCATTCCCTTGATGGGCTTTTACCATCTGCGCGGGAGAAGCAACTGGTATATAGTGTGTTTTTACTTTGCTCCAAGACCAGCAGAAAGGTGTCCCGTATAAAACAAAGTCTGTCTGTCTGTCCCGACGTATGCTTATATCTTTAAAACTACGCAACGGATTTTGATATGGTTTTTTTTATAGATAGAGAGATTCAAGAGGAAGGTTTACTATGTATTATTCTACGCAATAAGTCGCGGGTAGAAGCTAGTGTCATAATCATAACAATATCATTCTCATCAGAAATGGAAACCGGTGTTTTCCGGATTTCCTTTGCTTGTTCCGTCCAAGACCTAACGATCCCAAAGAAGTTGGTACGTCTTCTCAAATTTCAAAATTGTATATGTCCGGGGTCCATCAGTGGCGTAGCTAGGTAACCAAGGGCCCTGATGCAAATAAAAAAACGGGGCCCCACTACTATCTAAACTGGTTATGTTTTACTGGTTAGTTCGATCGAGATTTTCTGGTAAGGATTCGAGGGCCCTCTGAGCTTGAGTAGCTACGCCACTGGGGTCCATACTACCCTATGATGATTTGAAGAGCTACTGACCTCAAAGCTGGTGGCCAGCATCATGCACAGCCACCCCGCCAGCACCGGCATGGTGACCGCGTAGTGGGCCCACTTCCGCCCAGCGCGGGTCATTATGGGCGGCGTCATGAAGTTCCCGAAGAACATGGAGATGGCCATCACTGATGCTGCAAGGAATGAAGAAACCCGTCGGTTTAGTCATGAATTGAACAAAAGAGTGGAATTGGGTAAGACAATGCGTCATTGGTTTCCGCAAAATAGTGACCGTGACAAATTCATCAATTAAAAAAATTCAAAATTTATTTTTGAAAATTGGCCGCAAAGGGCTCTTTTAGATACAATGTCTTTTTTAAACTACCAGCGCATTCGGAAAGACCATCATTGCCAGAAGAATGCGCCGCAAGAAACTTGGCAAAAAGGCGTTTTTTCAAAATAAAATACATTAAGCTAACTACTACAATACTTAAATTCTATTTAAATTAAATACATTTAAAAAAGGGATGTATAAGGTCCCCGAGCCTTAAATTATATTAGTCTATAGTAGAGCTGTATAAAGTCTCTACTAGTCAAAGTAAAACAAAATTAAGAAAGAGAAAAAAAAACAATAAAATAATTTAAGTTCAGTGGAGGTGTAAAACGCTATATCTCCAATGTCGAGGAGAAAAAAAATGAAATATGCATTTCATGTCAAGTAAATAACCAATTTAAGCTTTTGGATGCGATTCCCTCAGCGGTTTTTTTTTTATATAAGAGGGGACAAACGAGCAGACGGGTCACCTGATGGAAAGTAATCACCATCGCCCAGGGACACCTGAAAGACTTGGGGAATCACAGCGTTACCGGCCCTTTCAACTTCGGGTCCGGGTTCGGGTTCGGGACAGGGGGATTTTTCGGGTCCTTCCTCGATATAAAGAAGTGCTTCGTCGTTCCTTATGTGCTCTAGACCTAGCTAGCAGGGCTCCGTAGAGCTAGAGCCTGTGGTATTCCGTTCCTGCTGGTTTAGTTACGCCACTGCTTCCCGGGTTGCTCAAATTCCAGCCACTCACTTATCCAGGACTCCATGTCCTTGGTGATGGGGATGCTGGAGCCAGGAGCGTACAGCTGCGGCAGCAGCACTCCTGGGAAGCCGAGGAAGCAGCCATGCCCGATGATGTTGCAGCACACCGCGCCTGACACAAAGCACTGCCGATAAATAAATAAATGTACCTATATGACGACCGGATAGCCTAGTGGTTAGTGACCCTGACTATGAAGCTAGAGGTCCTGGGTTCGAATCCCGGTAGGGGCAGACAGTTGTATGATGAATACGAATGTTTGTGCCCGAGTCATGAATGTTGTATGTATTTAAGTATGTATCTATCTACATTATATAAGTATGTTTATCCGTTGCCTGGTACCCATAGTACAAGCTTTGCTTAGTTTGGGGCTGGGTCAATTGGTGTCATTTGTCCGAAGATATTTATTTATTTATTTATTATATTTATTTTATAAATACTCTTTTTTTCCCTAGGAGCAGCATGAAAGTATTTATAGCAAAAAGAACTCGTAGAATGTACCAGTTGCTTCTCTTCCCGCGCAGATAGTAACAGTCCATCGGAGAAATGGATGAAAATCTTGGGAATACTTATTAATAGACGATTCGGCTAGCAACCCATCACTATTTTGCTAAACGTGGCCTTTAGGTCTTGTTATCTTAGGCTCTGTTTACCCTGTAAGATTAAGACGTGATTTGTGTATTAGAAACTAATGCGTTAGATTTAATGGAAAAAAGGAGCTTGTAACAGTAACTAGCTTTAATCTATATCTATATACTAATATTATAAAGAGGAAAAATTTGATTGTTTGTTTGTTTGCATTGAATAGGCTCCGAAACTACCGGACCGATTTCAAAAATTATTTTGCCGTTGGAAAGCTACATTATCACTGAGTGACATAGGCTACTTTTTACCGCGGGAAAATCCCTGTTCCTACGGGAAAATTCATTCATCGCGG
The DNA here is from genome assembly GCA_932294345.1 of Pandemis cinnamomeana. NCBI lineage: Eukaryota > Metazoa > Arthropoda > Insecta > Lepidoptera > Tortricidae > Pandemis > Pandemis cinnamomeana. The sequence goes on along the minus strand of OW028726.1, from coordinate 9,406,839 downwards.
GCGAAGCTGCGGACGGAAGGCAATTATAAAAAAAAAGCAAATCCCGACTGCGATCAATTTTTTTTAAATTTTGATGTATCTGCCCAGTGTCACTCTTACGACTGACGAATCTAATGATACCTCTCCAGCTAAAACCAACGAGCCATTCAGGCTCTCGAGCGTGCCATACATACAATCGAAAAACATAACCCTCCTTCTGCCGCAGTCGGGTAAAAGAAAGATTTTGTTCTAAAATAGTAATCAAAACTCACTTGTCTCGCAAACGGGGTAAACATGCTTTTAGTTTCACTCATTTTTCAGATTTTTGGATTCATTATCGAATATTTAAATAAAATTTAAATTTGTGTTAAACAAAAGTTGTTATAACGGAGGCTAAATTGGTACTACACGTTTTATCAAAGGCTTAATCTTATCCGATTGTTACGAGCATTTTCATGATAGTGTGTTTGACATTTAAATTATTTTATATCTCAATCAAACTTATCACTGCCGACTTTGTTTATATTAAAAATATCAGAATTCAACTCAGCATGCGATTCACGACAGACTTTTTAATGGTGCTTTACTACCATTTTCCATAAAACTTCTCCGTGAAATAAATCACTTCCCTACATCATCATCATCACTACATAGTATAAAACAAAGTCGCTTTCCGCTGTCTGTCCCTATGTATGCTTAGATCTTTAAAACTACGCAACGGATTTTGATGCGGATTTTTTAAATAGATAGAGTGATTCATGAGGAAGGTTTATGTATAATACATGCATAATATAGTAGAGAAACACTGATTGCACCCGAGCGAAGCCGGGGCGGCTAGCTAGTTCATTTATAAAGAATGTTGGAGCTGCCTTAATTTTTTTGTAGACTGCCCTGGCGTTTACGGCAGAAGTGACCTCAGTGTTGACAAGGCAGAAGGAGAATATTCGCAAATTTTTATAGGGTACCGACCACTTATTTGCGCATAACAATGACTGCTTGCCTTTCTTTGTAAACTATTTCCTTTCTGTGTCAGGTTAACCGGAAGAAATCCCTTCTTAGGGATAAGTTCGCCTTTGTACTATTTTCTGTGTATTTCTGTTTTTTTTTTTTAATTTTTAAGTGCAATAAAGACTTTACATACATACATACATACTTAGCATGTCGATTTTTTTTTTCATTTGCCTTCCTAGTTAATACCTAGTTAATACTAGGCTTACTTTGTTGACATTGTACGCAAAAGGACCCCAGGGGGTGCTGTAAGTACATTACCTACCCGCATTGCACGGTCTCATTATCTAAAGGAAGACGGGCCCAGCGTACGGGGCCTCCCCTTGGCACGGTCCTGGCGGAAGCCGGGCCCCCCGGGGGGCTTTGTGGTGAAGCGTGGCTAGTGATGACATACGGATTTGAGACATGGACGCTAACGATAGGTCTCACGTAGAAGCTCAAAGTCACAGGGCTATGGAGAGGGCTATGCTCAGGGTTTCTCTGCGGGATAGAATCAGAAATGACGATATCCGCAGTAGAACTAAGGTTACCGACATAGCACCAAGAATTGCGAAACTGAAGTGGCAGTGGGCGGGGCACATTGCTCGCAGGACTGATGGCTGATGGGGTCAGAAGGTTATATCGAGCTGTCGGTAGGCTTCCAACAGGATGGAGCGAGAGCAACGTCCTGATTAAGATTGCGGGGTCGCGGTGGATGCGGAAAGCATAAGACCGGTCTCAGTGGAGAGCCTTGGGGGAGGCCTATGTCCAGCAGTGAACGTCTTTCGGCTGACATGATGATGATGACTAGTTTGGAAACTAAGGCGCGTTTCGGATACAAATATAACTATTTGAACAGATGCGTGACTTGAATTATTTTGTATTCATATTCAAATGCCTGTTGTGAAGGAAGTAATGATGCTTAAGTCAATTGATATAAGGTGTAAAATACAACTTTACTTCGGTTTATTTTTAGGATTCCGTAACGACCAAACGAAACCCTCAAAGTTTCGCCCCGTCCCCGACCCCCTCAACGTTGCTGGCTGTGGAAACTTGTTGGTTCTAATGAAATTTGTCTTCCACAAACTACAACACATGTCTGTTTTTACTTTGTTAAATACGAAAAACCAACTAGGTAAATAAAAAAGTTGCCCTAAATCACAGCCCGGTGGCATGGAACCCAGAAGGCTGGCAGCATTACCGCGTTCTACGGCAATGCTTACCCTTTGTGCTAAAAAAACCAGCCCTCTGGTCATCCGAAGCTTCATTCAGTTTAGTCGACAACGACCCATAAAACCTGTGCGCTCTTGGCCCCCACAGACCCATGGTTTCTACCCCAAATGGCTTAAACATGTAGGTACTGCCCACGGAATCCTTCGTTACCCGTGTTCAACATTCGCTTGACCGGCTTTTAATACACGCCTTTTCGCTGATGATTATTCATTATTACACTGTCATCAGACCTATAAGCATCAAATTTCAAAATTCAACTACACGAATTGGAATTCCGAATCGAAATACCTTACGTATTGTAGTGACATAGTGAAGTGCCATAAAACATGTAAAAACATTGTTACTAAATCAATGGAGATGTTTTCAAAAAAAATGTAGGTACATAGTTATGGGCTTTAATTAAAAAAAGTTAATTGATTCCTTTGTGTCACGACTGTTTCATCTTTATTGAAATGGAATGGTGAAACGGTCGTAATACAAAAGAATTAAAATTGAAAATGACTGGAGTGATTATTTTGAAAATTAGAAAATGGGTTTCAAAAATGAGTGCGTGTTATGTTACAAATAAGATTTTTTTTGAATAACAATTAATGTTACAAGGAAAACATTGTTATAACAGATATTGTTATTCAAAAGAAGTTATTCATGTGATAATTCGGCCTTGGCATTACCTAGCGTGTCGCAAATACCTACAAAATGAGCGTGAAGAAGGCTAGAGTGTCTCCGTTTTTAAAGCAAGTAAGTACAATATCATCCTATTATAGGACCGACCGCCTAAATGAGTCCTCGCCCGCGCGGCACAGGGGCGCGGGGTAGGACGACAAAGGGGACTGAGAGAGGCGCGGGCGCAGGCGCACTACCCGCCCGGCTTCCCGGCCCCCGAGGTCATCCCACCCCGCGCCCCTGCACCGCGCGGGCGACGACTCATTTAAGCGGTCAGTCTAATATTATAAATGCGAAAGTTTGTGAGGATGCATCTATGCACGGATGTTGTTACTCTTTCATGTTAGAACGGCTGGATAGAGCTAGATGAAATTTGGCACAGAGATAGATTACCTATAGCCTGGAATGACACCTATACGCCCATAGTCATGCCAAAAGTGGCCTTTAGGTCTTGTGTCCTTAGGCTCTGTCTACCCCGTAAGGGATAAAGACGTGATTTGTGTGTGTGTTGTGTATGATGTGTGCATGACACAGAGAATACTTTTTATTCCGGAAAATAGCGCGATTCCCGCGTTACAGCGATAAACGAATTCTTTGCAGGCAAAGTCACGGATAACAGCTAGTTAAACATATTTTCTGCCTTTCAGTCGTTTATTTCGTCCTATCTTATTTCCATGCTGGTCTGGGAGTAAACAAAAAACATAGAATGTACCATTGCTTCTCTTCCCACGCAGATGGTAAAAACCCATCGAGGGAATGGGCGAAATTCTTAGGAATCATGTTATAGGCGAAGCGTCTATCAACCCATCACTATTTTGATTCCCCTCTCCACCTTATAGCCTACAATCATGCTAAACATGGCCTTGTTACTTCAGGCTCTGTCTACGCAAGGGATTTAGACGTGATTTGTGTGTGTGTAATGTCTCAAAAGGCCAACCAACATGTCTTCCTTGTCCACTTAGTGCATGGTGACTGCTGCCGTGTCCATCAACAACATGGCCCACGGCAGCGGCATGGGGTACCCGGCGGTGCTGCTGCCGCAGCTGCGGCTTGCAGGGTCCCGCATGCGCCTCGACGCGGACGCAGAGTCCTGGGTTGGTGGGTAACAGTGCTTCTTAAGCTTTTTGCGGTCACGGACCACTGTCAGAATTTAAATAAGCAGTGCCGGCGTTAGGGGGGGGGGGGGGGGGGGCGCGATGGGGTGACGGCCCGGGGCGCCAAATTTGGGGGGCGCTGAGGTCTGGGGCCTCGGCCTCCTGGCTCACCGGCTGTGTACCCTCAATAGTGGGCGCCTAAATATTACTGGCCGGGGTGTCAGTGGCCCTAACGCCGCTGCTGTAAATAAGTCCATGGACCTGTCTGAGCTTATTGTAGTAAAAGCAATCTTTAAAAAACACTAAGTTGAATTTGTTAAAGGTTAACTGTACTATCAAATGAATCAAGAATTTTTACTCCTTGATTTTTTGTTTACTTTTACGGTTTTACCGTTAGAAATTAAATTTCTATACGACACTAACAATTAGAACACAGAAAAATCCGGAAAGTAAAGCTATGGCCGGGGGTCATCTTAGTTCGGCTGACATGATAATGATTCTTGGCCAAATACAAAAGGGGAATTAAAAACAAATTAAGAAACTAAACTAAAACTAATCTTAAAATAAAATAATTAAAAAAGGAGGCATAGTTCCACAGACGCTGGCAGCATTCCCCCTTTTGGACAGCGATACTAACACGCTGTCCAAGGAAGCTGCCAGCTCTGCGGTCACCCGTAGCGTCTATTAGCCTCTTCGAAATATCTTTGAAGAGGCTAATAGCGCTAGGACCCCACGGACCAAGGGTCTCAACACCGAAAGGAACAAAGTTATATTCGGTGCTGAGACCCCTATATTTATTTATCTTGGCCAAATGATGGCTATAATTTTTACAAATATATACGACGTTGTATATTTCAAACGCCATTTTCAGCGTCGATAACAGCAGTGGCGCTGTTGGCGGGGAATCTGCTGACGGTGCCAATCATGCAGCGCGGGCGCAAGATGGCGCATCATCTCGTCTCGCTCCTGCACATCGCGGGCTGGATCGCCATCTCGCTCGCTCCCAGCTATGAGGTGACTAGTATTAGTAGCAGTTCAAAAAGTTACAACATGATTAGCAATTAAAATTTACTTTTCGCAAACTAAGAAAGCATCATACAGAACCATAAAAAAGTGGAAGGGGGCGAAAACTGTCAATTATACACTCAATATTTGTTATTTCCAGGTCTTGATGATTGGAAGATTCCTCCAAGGCGCGTCGAACGGCTTGCTCCTACCCATCATCGGAGTCATCATCGGGGAGTACTCGAGCCCGGCTCACCGCGGGCCTCTCCTCTCCATCGCCTGCCTCTCCCAGTCCCTCGGCGTCTTGTTCGTCCACCTGGTCGGATCCTTCCTACCCTGGAAAGACACAGCCTTGCTCCTCGCCTTCTTCCCTTTGACCAGCTTCGCCATAACTGTGTTCACGCCTGAATCACCTAGTTGGCTAGCTGTTGAAGGTCGCTATGAAGAATGCCGAAAAGCCTTCAGATTGATGCGAGGCCACGAAGAAGAGGAAGAACTGGAAAAGATGATACAAGCGAGACAGCACTACGATCGACGCGAGACAAGCAACAGTAGCATTTCTGAGATGGTACGAGCGTTGTCTCAAAGGCAACTCTATGTGCCACTGGTGTTAGGTTCGATGATGTATACCATGCTGATTACGTGTGGGAGCTCCCATTATGCCAGTTACATGGATCAGATACTTCTTGTGATGGTTGAGCCTAATGGCACGATGCCAGCGTGGATGGCCATGTGCAACGGAGTAAGGCTGGCGACCAGCGTGAGCGCACTGTACGTGGTAGGCCGGTATCCTCGACGGACAGTATTATTCACAACGGGAACGTTGTGCACTTTAGCTTACTTTGCTCAGGCAGCGTACATCTATGCTAAAACGAGTGGATTCAAGCAAGATACTTCCTGGCTCCCTGCTATACTTCTTATCTGGCATATCTCTTCAATTGGCTTGGGTTTAGCCGCCCTGACTTACGTGATACTCGGCGAGATATTCCCACTCCAATTCAGAGGAGTCTGCAGCTGTATTAGTAACTTGTCATGCAGCATAGTCCTGTTCGTTATTCTCAAGACGTACCCCGCATTATGTAAGAGCATAGGTATGGGTGGTGCGTGGGTGCTGTATGGGGTTATAATGGCATTGTCGCTGATGGTGTGTTGGTTCCTCCTGCCAGAGACGAGAGGCCGGACTTTGCAGGAGATAGAGGAACAGTTCCGGGGGAAGCCGTTAGTTCCGAACGATTTAGAAGCTAAGGCCTTAAATGAAGCAGAGAAGGTTGAGAACGTGGAATAGAAGAAAAAGGATGGATAAGCGCGTGGACGAGACGTAATATGTCTTTGATAAGGCTTTTCCTTACACCCGAGCTTGTGGCTTTTCCTTAATTATCTAGTTACGAAGGTCACATACAAAGAACTTCATTCTCGTACTGTGATGTGAAAACACTTGAAGTTCTATTTAAGGTCACGTGACAGCTAGTAACAGATAGAAAAATTCGCAGACTTACCCACCTTCTATGGGTGTAGGGGTATAGCACGCGTCACGGAATGACGAGGATCCGAGTGCGATTCCCGGCCATAGCTTTACTTTTCGGATTTTTCTGTGTTCTACTTTTCAGTGACGTTTAGAAATTTAAGTTCTATTTAACCACAAACGCAATTGATGAACTAAAGTGAATTTTAAAACACAAGGACTATAATTGAGTATGTCAGCTAAATGTCAAGATTATACTGTGATCTACTTATCGAAATTGTCTGTATCGTTATGCTCAATTGAATAGTTTATCCTCCCATTAAATTGATGTATGATAATCGCATGATTAAATGAATCGTATGCATCAGATTTTAAATCAAGTCATTTCAAATCAAGATTTATGTATTAAAATAGTTAGCAGTCACGAATGATACAATACAGTGACTTTTATCTAGACACGCGGCAGTCAATTTTGGGTCAAGCCAAGTTCAAGCTAACAGAGCTGGTTTTCATATACGAATTATATTAATGGCTTCGCAAGTTTGAAAGCTGTAAGTTCTTATTTTATTCTTCTTTCCAAGACTGTTTTACTGAGTACTTAATAATAACTAGTATATGAGGACTAGCTAAGTCACACCTTAGAACTCAATGTACCTACCTATTACCCTATAAGATATAAAAAGATATGGTATTTTAAGTTGTTATAAAATAATAGTCACGAAAATGACCATACTAGGTACGTACTTGAAAAATATTTTCATACATTGGTCGAAATGTACCTTCGTCAATGGTGTGACTTAATTTTGAAAATTGAAATTGTAATTTGATATAATAAAACCTTTATAGGAGGGATTTCTCGGGCTATTTTGAGCCCTTTCCACCTATACTAACACAATCATGCTAATTGTGGCCTTTAGGTTTTGCTACCTCAGGCTCTGTCTATCCCGGAAGGGATATAGACGTGATTTGTATCATGTAACAATACATTCGGAACTTCAAACATTTATACCTCTACGCGTTCCTGAGAAAAAGGATGTTTACAGACGGACGGACAGAAGACAGTGATCCTATGCGGGTTCTGTATCTTCCGTTTGAGGTACGGGACTCTAAAAATGATGAGCCAAGCAGGCTTGCACCGGATGGTAACTGGTGACCAAGTGCTCATCGTGTAACGTTGTCTGGTCGCGTTACGTAACCAAGCCTTCTCGGGCGCGACCCAGCCGCGGCCCATTGGCTTCCAACGGGTGCCCAAGTTAGGCGGTAAGGCTGTATGTAGACTAACACACAAATCACTTCTTTATCCCTTAGACAGAGCCTAAGGTAACAAGACCTAAAGGCCACGTTGAGCATGATTGTGAGTGTATAGTTGGAAAGGGGATTCAAAATAGTGATGCGTTGATAACCGCATCGCCTAGCATGATTCCTAAGATTTTAGCCCAATCCCTCGATGGGCTTTTACATTCCGAGGAGAAGCAACTGGTGCATTCTGTTTTTTCTTTACTCCCAGATCAGCTTGGAAGATAATTATGTATAAAAATTAATGTATAGTTAACATCTATGTATGTATGAAAACTATAAGACCTCTAACTTTAAATAAATAAAATAAATAAATATCATAGGACAGATTAGGTACACCAATTGACCTAGTCCCAAACTAAGCAAAGCTTGTACTATGGGTACCAGGCAACGGATGAACATATTGAACATACTCATATAAACTAAATACATACAACATGCATGATTCGAAATATCTTTGAAGAGGCTAATAGCGCTAGGACCCCACGGACCAAGGGTCTCAACACCGAAAGGGGCAAAGTTATATTCGGTGCTGAGACCCCTATATTTATTTATCTTGCCTAATTCGGCCGCTTCTGCAGCCGCGCCTGCTCACTCGTTGTTCTGCAAAGGTGAGACGGGGCTAGTGTGTCTACGCACGTTGCATCCCACACCAGCACACGTCCCACACTCCACGGAATCATAGACATACCGTCCGGTCTCCTGCCGTCGTCTCTAGCGATGCCCGTTGGTTCCAACAAGGCAACATTGGCAGAGGCAAGTGATTGTCTGCCGAGAGAGCTTTAAGCAAATGCCAGCGCTCAACCGGCACCCACAATAAGTCTATTAAAAAGAACGATATCCAACACAGTGGCGTAACTATAGGCTGGCAGGGGTGGCAAAATGCCAGGGGCCCCTAGCTCTACGGGGCCCCGAACGGCTTGGTTTAGAGCACAGAAGGGATGCTGATGCACTTCTTTATATTGAGGAAGGAGCCCCATCTGACGAATTTGCCACGGGCCCCAGACGTTATAGTTACGCCACTGATCCAACACGTCCATTCCACGGCCGAGACGAACTGCCATAGTCATAGTGACTATTTATAAATACGAAAGTTTGTGACGATGTGAGTGAGTTTGTATGTCTGTTCCATCTTCACGCTGAAACGACTGGATTTGGATGAAATTTGGAACGAAGACAGCTGGTACCCTAGATTAAAACACAGGCTACTTTTTATCCTGGATAATTGCATAGTTCTAGCATAGCGATAAACATGGTGAAAAGTAGTTGCCTAGAGTCGCAACGTTAATATTTATTGCAGAATATACTATCAACTCTCTTTCTTAAGTCTAATTCTACGCGGACGAAGTCGCGGGCTGAACTAGTAGTTAATATTTATAAATACGGAATTATGTGCATTATTATATTCAACTGACTAAATCTGTCATTCGTTTAATTATCGCGGGTCGGCACGACGCCAACACTCGGTTTTTATGGCACTTTATTCTGCCTCCGGTTTATCTATGGTCCTTCAGGACATTCCTGAGACTTCATCATAGTTTCACGTGTATGATTTATTTATTTTTAGGGTCCCGCGCCTCTAATAGAACCTTGAACCCTAGGATCACTTTATTGTCCGTCTCTCAAGATCCTTTTTCTCAGAAATGCGTGAAGGTATCAAGCTGAAATTGATATCAAATACTGTGTAAAATAAAACTCAAGTCTACTGTATGATTAACCAATGTAAAATAACCCCGTACATTTTGTTTAGGAGTCTATGCTCTGCTGATACCGGGAATTGACATACTATATGTAGAGTATATTTTGTTTGACACAATGGGGGCTTCGCGTGTGAATTTGCCACTAGAGGCGCTAGTGTCGCGTGAGGTCCAATATATTCACTTTTCACTGGTTTTGGCGGGCTTCGTGACGTAAATTATAATTTCTTTCATTTACCTATTGAAAACTGATCTCCTTCGTGAAATTATCGCAAATATGGATTAATATTACTGAATGTGAACGCTTTGAAAGCAGATTTTTTATCCGAATAAAACGGAACTGCACAACATTGCGGCATAGCTACTCGATATGATGAAAGTTATCTCATAAACTTAATGAGATTCAAGATTTAAAACTTTGTTTCGGCGCCGATCTTATAAAGTCGCCTTTGACAGCTATACCTCTGGACCTTAGTTAACAGTGGCACAAACTGGTGAACAATGAAACGATAGTACAGTTACAAGTACAGATTTTACGGAATTCAATTTTTAATGATGAAGACCAAAAAGTTTTGTACAACCTTGAAAACTAACAACAGTGTGCACAAACCTTTGGCCCCATGATTTTTATGCCTACGTACGTTTGATTAAAAGTCCGTCGCAGAGACAGTTCCTGCAATAAAAATCTAAAAACTTTGGAGTCGACGTTGTTATTATTTTTTTTATTATCATTTCCTACTCGAGAATCATAACATTGGTTTACAACCTCCTTAATCTGTCATCGCACCTTTCTTTTTCATTGCCAAGAGCCACATAGAATCCAGAGTCTATTCTCGTTGGGACTATGGCAGTAGTGGGCCAGCTGTGATAGCTGAACATTGATTTTGTGAGTGGCAGAGTGAGTGATAGTGGCCATGTCCGTGACAGTGATCATTCCGCGAAGGGAGAGTACCGAGGAGATGAGGGAGAGCGGAGAGGTTAGTGCTGTAATACCGTGTAAGGAGATGTAGTGACATAACGGAAAGGTGGGGAATTACGAGGTGCTTTTGGTAAGTCAGATACTTTAAATAGGTACCTAAATATTGTACGTCCGAAATGGATAAACTGTTGAAACTTGTAAGTACATGTTATCACAATTGTACACGGTTTTACACAATAAACGTTTCTTATTTCCCATTTAACTGGCAGAGGGTTTTGCAGAAGTTTTAACGCTTTGTTAGATTCTAAAAAGCGCAGTGCTTTCGTTTGTTTTAGGGAATCTCTGTAATATAACTCAGTTAAGTACAGTGCTTGTATTTTCGTAATGTCTCTCGATAATAGTCGTTTGTGTTGTGACTGACGACCAAGAAGTATGACGAGAATTTAGAAACAAAATGGATGGTGTAAGAGTCATTTTGGCGTTTGTGATTTCATTGTGTGTCCAATGATTTGGATGCAAAAATTGTATCTAACTTTTGCTTTTTCCTAATGTTGGGTTGATTTTAGAGCTGATCAAATAGGCGCCTTATGTAGTGAATTGGTTGAATCAGACGTACTTCACTTTGCAATGTCTCTACCTATGACCTGGGGCCTTATCTTGACGTCTTAATGAGATTCATTTCCGATTCAGTCTAGGTTCGCTCGCTGTCAGATCCATACTAAAAACGAACTGAAAACCTGAACTGAGTCGGAATTGAATGGCACTAAGACGTCATGGTAATGTATCTATAAGAGCATTTTACTACTCCTTTTTGTGACCACAAAGTAGCTGTATTACGAGGGCCACACCGAAATGATCGGGAATTGAGTACCTGGGACTGAGTTAGCGTAAGACCTTTTTGGTGACGTGAGTATTGGCTACTTACGATCAAAATGACGTTTAAATAACATTAAAAAAAAGTGTTTGTTTTTTTTTATTCTCATTTAAACTTGACAAGTCGATGAGCAAAGTGGACCTCACGCGAGAAAATTTTCGCGCCAATTTTTTACTACAACTATCGTCACGGGTTATTGCAGGATGAGTGTGTCGCTGAGCTTGTGTTTATTTATAATGATGACGTATCAAACCAAACAACAATATATCGTTGGTATTTAAGTTTCGGCGAGATCGTTCCTCTCTCAGCACCGTATCTCCTACCGGTCGACCAAAAACAGGGTTAACGGGCGAAAATGTGGCGGCCGTGCAAAAAAATATTTTAGAGGACCGACATATTACCTATGAGCAGATACGAGCGACTATGGGCAATGGAATGACTGCAATTCAAAAGATTCTGCACGATGGACTAGGTGTCAAGAAGCTTGTTTCTTACTGGGTGCCTCATAATTTGACTAAAGAGCAAAATGCGGCTCGTGTTGATTGGTGCCGCTTTACTTTAAAACGGTTTAGTGGAGGAACGTCAAAAGCCGTTTATAACATCGTCTTAGATGACGAAACATGAATTTATTCATATGAACCCGAAACAAAACGTCAGTCGGCAGTTTGGGTCTTCGAAGATGAGGTGAAACCAACGAAAGTGATGCGTTCCCGTAGCGTTTCTAAGAAAATGAGCGCATCGTTTGATTCCAAAAAGGGACATGGTGACTACAATTCCACTACAGGAAGGCAGAACAGTTACAGCAGATTGGTACACCTTGGTTTGTTTACCAGGATTATTAGCCAAATTCCGTGGAGGCAACGCTACTCGTCGGGTCATCTTGCATCATGATAACGCGAGCGCCCATACTGCTCGCAAAACAAAAGACTTTTTAAACGGGGAAAAAGTTGAGTTGATGTCTCATCTTCCATATAGGCCCGACCTGAGTCCAAACGATTTTTTTACGTTCCCCAGAATTAAAGATATGTTGCGTGGTGAACGGTTTAAAGACCCTGAAGCGGCAGTAGAAGCTTATCAATCGGCCATTTATGAAGCAGCTACTTCCGATTGGAATTATTGTTTCAAAAATTGGTTCCAAAGAATGCAAAAGTGCATTAATTGCAGGGGAGAATACTTTTAAAAACAATAAAATATAATTTAGGTACAATATGCGTGTAGTTTTTTTTATTCCCGATCATTTCGGTGTGACCCTCGTATTGTTTTTAGTTAAGGTTTTAAATAGTTCACTAAATAGTTCTGTACTTACATCCTGTACTCTGTTAGCTGTTAGTTCTTAGTACTGGATTTATTTTTGTAGGTAAAAATATTTAAATATAATAATTATTTTCATTGTAACACTGTTTACATTAATCGCAATTGAAAGATCCGTATATATGTCAATGAAAACATGAATTATGGAGGATACATACATACATACATAATTTAATCACGTCTTGGTCCCTTACGGGGTAGACAGGGCCTAAGGTAGCAAGACCTAACGGTCAAGTTTAGCATGATTACTTATATAGCATGAGTATAAGTTGAAAGGGGAGTCAAAATAGTGATGGGTTGCTGGGTTGCTACTTATAATGTGATTCCTGAGATTTTTGCCCATTCCCTCGATGGACTTTTATTATTTCTACATTCTAAGTATTTAAGTATTTTTTTTACTCCCAGACCAGCATGAAAGAATGGAGGGATTCTCTTGTCTATTCCTCATGTGAAGAAATAGTGAATGAGACACATGATTTGTGTTAAATAAAAAACTTTCACTTTTAATAATACTTACCCCCTATTTAATTTAGCCACGTAAAAGCCAAATCAGAAACAGATGTAGTATATAATGGTACTAGCTTCTGCCCGCGACTTCGTCTGCGTAGAATTATACATAAAAACCTTCCTCTTGAATCACTCTATCTATTAAAAAAAACCGCATCAAAATCCGTTGTATAGTTTTGAAGATATAAGCATACATAGGGACATAGGGACATAGGGATATAGGGACATAGGGACATAGGGACATAGGGACATAGGGACACAGGGACATAGGGGCATAGGGACAGTCGCTGGCCGCTGTTTTTAGATCCTTATTTAGACATGGTTTATCAATCCTATAAAATAAATTTACACGCTGGTCTGGCAGCAAAAAAATCATAGAACGCATCAGCTGCTTCTATTGCCGCGAATGGTAAAAGCGCGTCGAGGGAATGGGCAAACATCGTAGTAGTCATGTAAGGCGATGCGGCTTGCAACACATCACTATTTTGATTCCGCTTTCCACCTATACACCCACAATCACCCTAAACGTGACTTTAGGTCTTGTTACTTACGGTTATTATAACTTTTTCTCGCCAATGCTTTTATTCTCAAATATGACCTTAAACGACCACCGAGACCAAATAGGAGACGTTTTGGAAGGTCAGGTCAGGAGTACCCGAAACCGACGAGCATGTATGAAGAGATTGATGACTGTGGAAGCGAAAGAAATATGTCAGGATCGTAGCAAGTGGAACAAAGTAGTCTCTGCCTACCCCTATGGGAAGAGGCGTGACGGTTGTATGTATGTATGACCTCAAAAACACAACATTGAAAAAACCAAAACGTTTACGCGGTCGTCTCCATGCCTTTTTCGGCTTAGCAAGGCAAGGAGCGGCGCGCCACGGCTGACTTACCATTCCTCAACCAAAACCCGCCGCCTCACAACGTGGCCCACAGTCGTAAGACCATGTCCTTAGCGGAAGGCGTATCCGACACAGACCACAGGCAGGACGAGCGACAAGAAGAGAAAAGCAACTCCACCCAGAAGAAGAAAGAAGCCAGAAGGGGGCAGGTACGTTACGCTTTTTACGCGGTTCCTGTATTTACGTGGTTTCTGGTGGTTTTCGTGGTGTTGGGACGGTTTTTGTGATGGGGAAAGTACGAGAATGCCAGGAAGTGGTTATTAGGAACATGGCTGCGATGTTCTATAAGATGGTAAGGGAGTAGTCTTAGTTTATTGTGGTTTTTAAAAGTGTTTTTTTTCTAGTGTTTAAGTTGTATTATTATCAGAGATCGGACAGATTTGCGTCATTGCTCGCATAATGTGGACATGAACATGACTCCAAAATTAATCAAATATGTCAAAACACATATATTAAGAATAAGTATATCCACGGAGGTTTTATACCTATAGAACTAGAAAACTTTTTTGTCAGAAATAATAATCATATCTAGCAGGATCGTGATTTCTTTATTATATAAAAAGATTTACTAGAACGACAACTGCCACTTTAATTAACATTTTGCTAATAATTTTATGCATGTATAAATTTTTATCTCCGGGAGTTCAAATTTTATTTCGAGAAATTAATTAAATGATAAATTTTTGAGTCATGTCCACATTATTGCGAGCAATGACGCAAATTTGTCCGATCTCTGATTATTATAAAGCGTCTTTCTTAATTTGCTCTGTTAAGCTGCAGTTATACGTGTCGTGTATAAACTTACAAAAGTGGTTGTAGAAACTTTTAAAGTAGCAATTTATACGTATGTCGGTTGTCGGTTTCTAATTCTAAATTTATCTTTGCAAATGGGCCGCCAAGGGCTTTTTTACATGTCTTTGTTGTTCGGAAAGACCATCATTTCCAAGAAGAACGCGCCGCAAGAAACTTGGCAGAAAGTATTTTTTTCAAACTAAAATACATTAAGCTACTACAATACTTAAATTAAACACATTTATAAAATGTATAAGGTTAAATTATGTAAGGTTAAATAAGCAGGTATAAATTAACTTGATCATACTGTTCGCTCCCATGCTGGTCTGGGAGTAAGGAAAAACATAGAAATGTACTAGTTGCTTCTCTTCCCGCGCAGATAGTTAAAAGCCCATCGAGGGAATGGGCATAGGAATAATGTTTTAGGCGCTGCGGCTAGCGACCCATCACTATTTTGATTTCCCTTTCCACCTATATGCCCACAACCATGTTAAACGTGGCCTTTAGGTCTTATTACCTTGGGCTCTGTCTACCCCGTAGGGGATAAAGACGTGATTTATGTGTGTCTCATACTGTTATGCACCAAAGTTCGATGATTAAGTAATATGAGGTACAAATGAAAGTCTTCGAAAAGACTCAGTGTGTTATACCAAATAACTATAACAAATAAATAACTTTTATCTACATCCATATCATAACTTCCCTACAATATAAAATGTTCAGGAACATTAAGAAACCTGTATCTGTGGCTGTATTATAATGTAAACATTAGAGTATCAATATCGATACTCTAATTACATTTAAATTTGGAACATCTTAAATAACAAAATCTCTGTCTATTTGTCTTACCCCCTATTCATAAACGCTCTGTAGGCTTCTGCTAACTTAGTAATCGCTTGTCCTTATCTGTCACTTTGACATTTACCTTTCACAGATAAGGACAAACGATTGCTGAGTTACCCATTAGCCATGGGCCATTTGCGGCATAGAACTTGTAAACATACTTATTTAGGTAGCGCCAATACAAAAGAAATAAGAATAGCAATAAATATAATTTAATAACTAACATTATTTTCAAACAGCATAAATTCTCGCATCGCAAAAACACCGCTAATCTGAATGAACTGGGACCTGAAAATTCTAGAGTTTTTAAAATAGGAATGTCGCATTTTTTCTCTATTTGTCAAATGCACGTGGTATAAAGCTGAAAGAGACCGGCTTACTCCAGTTAGCGTGCGTTAGAAGGAGCAAGACTATCTCAGTTTATCGGCTGACCGGAATAATGTCGTAACTGGCACATAAATTGGGCGACACATAATTTGTCCGAAGTGGGCGCTAGTAGAGTATTTATTTACGATTTTACTAACTGTTGAAATAATGTAATGCTCAGCTGACTCTGATTGTTTATCTGAAGAACTTTGGTTTGATTCATCTTTTTTTTAAATGCTGTAAAATGCGTCATAATAAAGTCACATGCCTAACCTCAGCTTACAAAAACTAAAGGTGTGTTTTATTTTGTTTATTTAAACAAACTAAGTCACACGACTGCGATCAAACTTCACCAAAAAAAAATTGCTTTACGTACCGGCCTCATATTGTCATAGAGATAATAATATATCTCTGTCTCAACCTTAAGGCCACGTTTAGCATGATTAAGGACATATATAGCGCATATACGCGCCGGTCGGCAGATGTTCTGCCAGCACGCTTAACCGACTGCGTCCAGGGGGGTAATGAATGTATCTGGCCGCTTCAGTAAAGGCCCTGTACGTACAATATATTACTATAACCCATTAAGAAAAATGATTTTTGTACAAATATAATAATAATAATATCTTGGGACAATTGACACCAATCGACCTAGCCCCAAACTAAGCAAAGCTTGTAATATGGGCACTAGACAACGGATAAACATACTTATATAGATAAATACATACTTAAATACATATTAAACATCCAAGACTCGAGAACAAACATTCGTATTATTCATACAAATATCTGCCCCGACCGGGGATCGAACCCGGGACCTCAAGCTTCGTAGTCATAAAGAAACACAATTAATCAATTTAGTCAAAATGGAATTAAAACAAATTAAACTATTAAATTAAAAACTCAACTAAAACTAATCTTAAAATAAAATATTCAAAAAGGAGGGGCTCCCGTGGCATAGTTCCACAGACGTCGGCAGCATTCCCCCTTTGGACAGCGATACTAATACGTTGTGCAAGGAAGCTGCCAGCTCTGCGGTCACCCGTAGCGTCTATTAGCCTCTTCGAAATATCTTTGAAGAGGCTAATAGCGCTAGGACCCCGCGGACGCAGGGTCTCAACACCGAAAGGGACAAAGTTATATTCGGTGCTGAGACCCCTATATTTATACCCACATCCTAACCTAATCCAAACCTGTTTCCCAGTTAACTTTATTCCAAAAACAGACCACAATAAAGTTTTTGCCAAAAATGGGCACTCCAATTTCATACGGCCTTGCTGCTAGGGAAGCCAATTGGATTGTTATTGGCCAATTTATGGCCACCATGTAGGGTCTGTGGGACCGCATGACAATTAATAGCAATTCCGATGACAATTACCCCGTCCACCCACTTTGATGGCAATTACACACGATTTACGTGACGTGGGATTGACTCGTTTCGTTTTGTTAATTAGAAAAGTATGGTCGTGTTTTGTTTTTAGATGATGACGGAACTGCTTAGTGGTTAGAGAACCTAATTATGTAGCTTGAAGTCCTAGGTTCGATCCCAGCCCAGATAAGAGCAGATATTCTATGAGAAATATCGTCAATGATAAATTGTTATGTTAGGTTACCCTACGTCTCTTTAACCAATTCATTTACAAAAGTAAAATTCGAATGTTTATTTTGGAGTCTTCGACGTCAAGTAGAATTTAATTATTGTGTGCCTACCCTACCTATATATTTGTTTATTATTTTTGTCAAGGAACATACACGTCTTTATCCCTTACGGGGTAGACAGAGCCTAAGGTAATAAAACCTTAAGGCCACGTTTAGCATGATTAAGGGCGTATAGGTGGATAGGTAAATCAAAATAGTGATTGCTTGGTAGCCGCATCGCCTATCACATGATTCCTAAGACTTTCGCCCATTCCCTCGATGGGCTTTTACCATCTGCGCGGGAAGAGAAGCAACGGGTAAATTCTATGTTTTTCCTTTACTCCCAGACCAGCATGGATTGTCAAGGAACGTGTTATTTTATTCCCATTCACCGACATTTCAAATCGATATCAGTGACGCCAGCCTCATATCAAAACGGAAGTCCCGTGCGCCCGCGCAGCCAACGACGCGCGTCGCCACGCCCCGCATTGTGTTCTTATGGCTTTTTGAGATCACTCGCTTCATTGATTTACTGATCTGTAGGCTTATTATCTAACTCGCTCGCAATCGCCATCGTGTTCATTTTGACAGCTCTTGTATGAATGTGACAGCTAGTTGATTCCGATGCCAATTGTCAGCCCATACATTAACTGTCAAAATGAGCACGATGGCGATTGCGAGTGAGTTAGATAATAAGCCTACTGAAGTTCGAGTCTATTTACATATGATAATTACACATAAACGGATAACTCACGTATAAAAAGTCGAGTGATGCTCGACATGTTTCGGACTATTTCGTAGTCCTACTTCCTGGAGCGCTCGCCCCGGCGGCAGCGACACGAACACTGCGCGCCAGCGCTCTTTTCGCGCGGCTGCTCGACGCAACTGTCAGCGGCGCACAACTACCCTCGTTTTCATCGTAAATTTTATTACTGTCAAACTATTTACATATGATTTGTTAAGATCCTGTTTAATTTGACGTGTTTGTTAGCTGAATTAATGCTGGCCGCTTTGGTACTTTGTCGCAGTAAACGATAATGTAACGCAGTTTGTAATAAGTGTTCGGGTACTTTTGAGGTGGGCTGTACCATAAAGAGATTACAATTGGAGTTGTTTTTATATTATTTTTGCAAAAAAATCTGAAAAATAATATGATTACTTACCAGTCCTAGATTTTTTTTTTTTATATGAATAGGTAGGCAAACGAGCAAGTGGGTCACCTGATGGTAAAGTGATCACCACTGCCCATAGACACCCGCAACCCCGGAAAATAGTAAAGTGAACAGCAAATATGTATTCATATTATAGTATAACTTTTTATACTATCTAACATACCGTCACGCCTCTTTCCCACAGGGGTAGGCAGAGACTACTTTGGTCCACTTGCTACAATCCTGACATACTTCTTAGCTTCATCCACATTCATCAATCTCTTCATACTTCATACATGCTCGTCGGTTTCGGGTATTCCTGACCTGACATTTTCCAAAACTATTTGGTCTCTTTATTATATTTGCTGGTCTGGTTTTTATACTATCCCTATGCATATTTACGTATAACACGCTCCCCGTGTCAAATTGTTAAAGTTAAAGTCGTGTGTGTGTGTTGCTCTCCTATGGTACCCCAGTGGCCTAAGTTAAAGTTAGTTAGGTGTTATTAGGGAATGGGCGAAAATCATAGGAATCGTGTTATAAGCGATGCGGCGAGCAACCCATCACTATTTTGATTCCACTTTCCACCTATACGCCCACGGTCTTGCTAAACGTGGTCTGTAGGTCTTGTTACCTTAGGCTTTGTCTACCCCGTAAGGGATAAAAACGTGATTTGTGTGTGCGTGTGTGTGTGTACATAAAATTTAAAAACATTCGATCAAAGCGTGTTATTGGTTCATTTTACATGTCTATTGGAATTTAAGTAAATAGACAAAATTTTTGATAGTGTTATCTTATCTACATGTTGACCCTTAAAGGCTGGCAACGGACCGGCAATTCTCATGGGGTTGCCGGTTCTCATGGTGGTGGTGATCGCTTACCATCAGGTGGCCCGCGTGCTTCCACCCTTTAAAAAAATGGTTTATGTCAGATTAGGTTTATTTGAAATCCTGCGTAGCTGACAATGTCAATGGACTATAATGTATTTTGATAGTTTTGATCTATAGGTGTAAGCTTTTCATTGACATGTATTTGGTACGCGGCTGCCCGAAATACATTAGGTACTTCAGTGTGTTTTTAAACAATGTAAAAATGACAATGAACAAAAAACGTAAACCTTGGTACTTCTCTACTCACGTGCAACAGACGCGTATCTTGCACATGAGTAACAGAGTAGCATATAAATGTTTTTAGTCCTTTAAAACGGACCTTCGGAAGTAACGTCTGATTCAATAAAATATCTGCAACCATGTCATCCACGTAACGTAACCAATCCGCATTGCTTCGCAGATGTCAGACTCGTTCATGTGGAAAGAGCAGATCCACACTCTGATGAAGGGCGGAGAGAGCGAGTCCGACATATCGGACTCCGAAAACTTCCTCACCAAAGGGGCCTTCCTGCTCACGCCTTCACACGGCCTCAGCATGGAGAAAGCCTCGGCCATCTGTGAGAAGATGGAGTTCAAAGGATGCTTCTCCCTCACCAAGACTGCCACCGGCATCCTGTTCAAGTTCTCCCACGTGGATGATTATCAGATGGTGTTTAAAAAGGGGTTCCATAAAGTCACAGGATCCAGGTTCTATAGGAAGGTAATTGGCTGGTGTTTTGGTTGGTAGGGCTTAGATATGTTTAGATACTGAAACGGGACTGTTTTGGGCATAAAAAGCCGTATATTTACCCGCAAAGGTGGTAATAAAGTGATAATGACAATAGAGTGGAGATGACGATGATGATGATGATGATGATGATAATGTGGTACCTAATACGGTTAACCAATTCTACAATAGTTACAGTATTTTCTTTTTCCCCTGTAGAGAACAGACCCATTTTAATTATTAGAATTAAGTATAATTCTACTGACTAGTCGGAATTTTAATGCAAATTGTACCAAAACACACTACCACTTTACTGGTTATTTCTTTTATGTAATATTTGCCTAAACCATCGGTCATAGTGCAAAGTCTGTGGTCAAGTAGATGATAGTTGGAATGTGTTGGAACTATCGATGCAAATAATAAATGTTGTTGTAATGTCCCGTTTCAGTATTTGAATGAATGCAAAAATCCTTTCAGAGCTATTTCAGACTCAAGTTACAATTTTACTAATTATGAAGCTGAAAATCAGTTACGCTACTTAAAATTCCAAAGCTCTTCGCCCTTCTTAACGCATTTATTTTATGTATTATTACAGATAAGCTAATTTAATTTGCAGAGGTAGGTTTAAAATTAGCAGTAGCGCTTTTTCCAACAAACTTTTAACACAAACCTACAAGAGATTCAGAGATGGTGAAATAAATAAAGCACTCACGTATCAAATTCTAATAACATCAGCATTCCTTTGTAGCTGATGCGTGTGTTTCCCCAATACTCCTTTCCAACCTCTTCTAATCTACAACTCAGAATCTCTGATAAGGTTTAACCAAGCTAAGGAAAGACAGGTACACCTGACCACCTCCTCATCACCAGATCGCCATCCCCTGCCGCCCTCAGAAGACCTTCACCATCTACGTGTATGACATCCCAGACGAGGTCCCCGAGGAAGACGTCCGTCACGCGCTGTACAAGTTCACTTCGGTGGTGGAAGTCCTGCGTCTCCACTTCTCAGGATCTCCGAGGGAAGGTAACACTGGTGTGTTGTAGCTTTTCATTAGCATAAGTACAGAATTCTAACGCAACAGATCTGTTATTCACGAAGATGCCTCCACATTTTATGAATCATACAATCATAACTGCGTAAGTCGTCCTGGAGGGGGGTCGTCGAGATAGGCAGCACGTCCAAATTGTGGTGCGTCCCCTTGTCACTGTCTACTCTGGTGACCCCCACTGCATGCGATGGGATATGTCTTAATGTGTGTAACACGAGCGCATCCCTGTCATCGTCGGGACTGTGTACTGTCGTCAGTAACGCAAACTCAGACATCTTGCAAGTAATAGCTTTAGAGTTCTTTTGCAGTGGGTACCTTTGTAACTGGACATAATTTGCACCGTTCTGTTCATTGTATGTACCAAGGCCGTCGACGGAGTTGTACGTATACAATACATTTGAGTGCGTTTTCTTAGAAAACAAGCGCTGCCGTAAATCGGACCAGGAGCTCGATTTTTGCCCGGAATGTAGTACTCGAAAGTGATATAAAAACTCGTTCTGATTTGAAAAAATATAAGTTAAGAGCAAAAAAATAGCTTGGGTAGCTCTAATTAATCTAGTCTACTTCTCGAAAACTTAATTTGTGCTCTAGTTTTCTAGCTTTTCATATAACATTCACCTTGCCTGCTCCTCCATAAAAAATAATATAATTCATTTCACTAACGATAGGTACATGAGTGTCAAATCTGAAATCGTCAATAATGCCAAAACGATTAAATAAAAACTATTCTTACTTACGTTTGGTCTTCATAAAATTTTGCTCTCATAATTTTTCCAGGCACCTCAACGCCCAAGCCCCATGAGAAGACGTCGCGTGCGCTCACCACCATCGACGGGGAACTGGTCAGCAGCATGGTACCCAAGGTATTTGAACTTATTCTTATGGATCTGATGTCTTGAGCAGTCATCATCATCATCTCTAGCCAACATACGTCACACAACTGGGCGTTATAGTTCCCACGCTGGTCCAGTGCATTTTGGATTTTTCAAACATGTCCTATCATTGAATTTCTTATGTGCAGTTTCCCTCAAAACCCAAATAAATTACGAAAAACTCAGAGGTTCCCAAGGAGCTCGGAATTTGCACTCATGACTCTCTGCTAGAAAGACCATAGGTTAAACCATTGGGCTACATAGATACACACAATACAGACACCCAAACCCGATAGTGGCGCCCTGAGATAAACAATTATTGTTGTATAGGAAGCAACAAGCGTGCTGCGCGTGACCCTCGCCAACATCGAGGAAGCGAACATCCTCCTGCAGAACGGCCTGGATTTCTACGGCGCCACCTACTTCCCCACCGAACTCGCCACTCCCGCGCAAGCTGCTAAACTCATCAAGCCCAGCAGGTAATTAAATAAATTGAGATGCTTTCTCTGTTTCTAGTGAAATTTAATCAAAAACTCGAAGACCCTCCAAAATAAACTTCACCATCCTCGCCCCACAGCCTCGAATCACTTGAAGACGGAAGGTCGAAAAAGAAATCTCTTCAATCGGTTTAAACTGGCAAGACCTTGAAACAAGAGCTTTGGACCGGTACCTAATAAAAGCCCTTTGTGGTCCCTCAGGATATTATCTAATTAACTCCAGTCTGAAGAGCCCTGATTTGCTTTTATCTAAAAATGCTAATGCCGGGTGTGAATTTTATTCCTTATCGCATACCGTTCTAGTTCTATCAATCGTATCTCAAACCAATTTCTCTTTTACTTTCAGGGTGACAGGAGGCACAGTGTCTGCAAGAGTTCGCGACCTTCTCCCAGTGTTCGACCAGGCTGGCTTCACCAAGTACGCGCCGCCAGCCTCACGCCTCGTCAAGCCCAGGTCCAAGTAAAACCCTCGCATCATCATCAGAGGCGGGGCAAGAACACCAGCTTCGCATGCCTCTCAGAAGACACTGAAAGACTCTTTGTGCAGAAGATAATGGATTTTTCAAGCAACTTGAGAGGTTGCAGGCAATATTCCACTTGCCCCGGTTCTTTTCACCAGGACATCTCCCATCGCGTCATCTGCTATTATCAAGAAATCATAGAGTGTTCACTCATTATGTCATTGTAAAGTAACAATTAAATATACAGCTACCTCAAGATGGACCATCTACCAGCGCTATCCCAACAGTGTTTACCTCAAGGTCTTAATCAGAACTATGGAACGCTATTTTACCTTGGATGCAAGCCGTATTCCTTAGTGGCCTTGGTTGATATCATCATAAGACTATCTTGAGTAGACAAATCAACTTCACGAAGTGCATCTTTCATCATGACATCAACATCATCAGAACACCGCATGACTCGTTTGTTTGCATCACAATATTCTTCTGTTAAAACTTTTGTATCACGAAGATATCTCATATCTGCATCTGGTTTTGGACTGTTTTGTTTTAAACGGAGGTGTATTATTGCAGTATATGAAGATCCAGGCGGGTTCGAAGAATGAAGATAACAACTAAAACGTAATCGCACTAATAACTGTAAATATGTTATAGGCCATTGTATCCCGTGCAGTTTTTCTAACACTTTATCCTTTGGCATATACTTTACTTTTGTAACTTCAACTAGCTTCCTGAGCTACCAATACTGCATTTATCTTTAAAAATATCTAGTTGTTAATATCCACTAATGTGCCATTGACGTGATCCTTAATAGCTTATATTATAATTATTTTGTTAATAAATTTTGTAACAAAATTCGGCTTCGTTTTATTCTGAATTTGATTGCACAGTTGCATAGTCTCGGGTGCTCGGATTGAGGTGTCAGCAGATTCACGTTGTCAGAATACATCTTACTTACTAAACCAGCCACCATGCAGCAGTGCTTGCGCTGCTGTGTTTCTGCCCTTCAAACCCAACATACCCCGCAACTACCCCTGGGGGTAGGATGGGACTGAACCATATCACCATAGTAGAGGTGGGATTTGAGAAATTGAAAAAAACCGATCGTGCCCCGCCACGCGGGGCTCCTATTCCTGGATAGTTTGCCCTTCGGGCATAAGGAGCTACCTACCTCATACCCGTAGCATACAGCACTACGGTGGTATGGTTCAGTCCCACCCTACCCCCAGGAGTAGTGCCAGGGGTATGGTGGGTCTTAGCCCTGTTTCTGCGTGGAGAGTAAGACAGCAGCAGCCTTCAGTTGAAGTGAATATTACCTCGTGCAATAGTTTATTATGAAAACTTGATTGACCGAAAACCAATTCTTCTCAGAACTAAGTACTGAATAAGTTTAAATACTACATTTATCAGAGGCATAAAGATTGGCTTCATTAAAAAGGCTTTGTCAATAAATAAAAGACAGATCTAAAAATTATATTTTAATATTGACTACTTAAATATCACAGATAAACAGTGTTGTCGCTTTTAGCGTAAAAGTATTATAAAAATGGTCTTAGCTTATTATTATTTAAAAATATGTTTTATACTTTGTCCGCACTCTTTTTGCCGTGTTTGAACTCTTCTTCTATCTCCTGCAAACTCTTTCCCTTTGTCTCTGGTAATATAAAGAAGAGAACTCCAGTTCCAATTAAAGCTACGAAACCATAGAAAAGGAATGTCACTTGGTTTCCCAAAACATCCAACATGGCTGGTGCCGTTTTGACCACGATGAAGAACGCCGTGAAAGTCGTAGCTGAACTAATACCAGATCCAAATCCTCTAATTTTCGTAGGGAACACCTCCCCACACATGATCCATGGCAGCGGTACTAATCCGATGGATATAGCGCAAATGTAAATCATGAGACACGATAAAGGCAACCAGGACATGTTGGTTTGTTTACCCCCGCTCCAATATAAGAACATGGAGAGTCCAATCATAGATAATGCGGTGAAGATACCGCTGATGAAGCAGAGAGGCCGGCGACCGAACCTTCGGCAAGCCACGCATGCGAAGATAGACATGATCAGTCTAACTAAATCTATGACGAACATGACCAAATAGTGGTCCATGCCTTTACCGACAGCCTTCTCTATTATTTGTATAGAATAAAACGCCACTGCGTTTACTCCAGAAAATTGGCACACTACGAAAAAGAACACCATTATGAACAAAGGTTTCAACACTTCCGGGTTCTTCAACGCCCGCAGCTTGTCCTGCCAATTCATAGGCGGCTCCATATCAGCTGCCTTTTGCTTGTCAATGATTCCTTTCAGCTCTGCGTTGGCTTCTTCGCTATACCCTCGCAGCCATCCGTAGGATTTCACTCCGTCTTCGACTCTCCCCTTAGCGATCAGCCACGTGGGGCTCTCCGGGATTAATGTTAACAAAATAACGGCTAAAACAGGGAACAGGCAGCAAATGTTGGCGGTCCACTGCCAAGTTAAGAAGGTTCCTAAGATATGAGCTACGATAAGCCCGAAAGCTATGGCAAGGGATACGCCTGCCAGGAAGAAGCCTCTATATTTAGGTTCGGTAGTTTCTCCAATGTAGACAGGGCAGAGAGGACCGCAAAGGCCGACGCAGATGCCGGTAAGGAAGCGACCAGCGAGCATGGTGAGGAGATTCTGGGCGGCTGCGAGGAGGATCCAGCCCAGCAGCAGTGGTGCGCAGATGATGTACTGCGATGTCCGCCGTCCAAACTTCTCCATCAACCACCCGGAGATGAGGCAGCCTGGTGCCATGGGCAGGGCCGCCATTGCCGCTGAAAAAATACAATAGAAAATAAGCTTAGACGATTTGGAAACGATGGCAGTAGTTGGAGAGCCGTCATAATATCCATGACAATATCTGTTGGCGTCTTGAGGCAAGAATCTCGGTCACTTTTCAAGGACATAATTAAGTGTTTTCTCTTTTTGAAGAAACAGTCTGTGTGAATCCATGCAATTGGAGATTTTATTTTCTCAAAAAAGCGTTTTGTTTTGTTTTTCAAATCAAACGCTGGAGTAAATTTTTGATGGCACTGAAATATATCAAGAATTCGATGAACTAGTCCTACTGAACATACATGCAATGAATAGGCAGATGGGCAACAATTGCTCTCAACTATTTTCCAATTATTCTTAACTTCTTTCCAATAAAATTTAAACCAAGTACCTATCAGGAGTTTGAATTGATCATTGATGAGTAGGATTTTAAGGTGATACATACATAGGTACATACACATACATACCGTCACGCCTCTTTCCCACAGGGGTAGGCAGATACTACTTTGTTCCACTTGCAACGATCCTGACATACTTCTTTCGCTTCATCCACATTCATCAATCACTTCATACATGCTCGTCGGTTCCGGGTACTCCTGACCTGACCTTTTTCCAAAACGTCTCCTATTTGGTCTCGAAACGTCCGTCTAGGCCTTCCCCTCCCAACTTTACCATTCACACTCCCCATATAGATTCTGTTTAAGGTGATTGAATCTTTAAATGATAAAGTTGAAATACTGACCAATCCAAGACGCAGTGTTTTCATCGTACGGTATGATACTGCCGGGCTTCTGCAGCTGCGGCAGCAAGATGGCGGAGTAGCCTGACGTCAGGCCGGAGATGAAGGTCAGGAGGATCGGCGCCGACGCTGCTATCGTCTGGAACGTGGAGTAACGTTACAAATTACAACAATTTCCAAATTTTATTAGGCGTATTGGCTCGATGGATTCTCTTGAATGAATTCGATGTGTTTTGTAACTTGTGTGTGTATGTATAGTTTTATATTATGTAGTATATTTTATTTATTGTGTATTAGTTTATCGTATTTATCTATTATGTGTAGTTTGTTATAACTTACATTATTTAGAATTTAGGCATTTAGGATTATTTTAGGTTTCGATCGGTTCTTTTACTTTTTCTGTGTGTCTACTCTTGCTACTCTTGTCTACTCTTGTTTAGTTAAATACAATGTTTCTATAAAAGTATATCACCGGAATTTTAGTTCCAAAATTATGTACACTCTGAATATCGTGAATATCGGCCGATGTACGGAACTGTTAAAAGCACAGCTGAACCGCTGCTCGAGAAATCACATAGGATATACCAGCGTATATTTCTATTTGAAATAATTGTCTTATCTTTATTTCTAATCCTTGTATCCTAATGCGAATTCAAAAATTTGCACGTCTACGCTTGCTATATCCAATATCGCCTAGGTTTACAGCCGTTTAAATGGATCTGGATCATCATTTTGCGCACAGAACATAACTCAAAATAAGCCGTAGGATATGTTATTCCTTCTTCCAATATTGAGTACGTCATGAAAAACTAATTTACTGTTTTATAGCTTCTGCCTGCGACATCGTCTGCGTAGAATTATGCACATAAAACCTCTCTTGAATCACTATCTTTTAAAAAAACCGCCTCAAAATCCGTTGTGTAGTTTTGAAGATATAAGCATACATAAGGACATAGGGACAGAGAAAGCGACTTTATTTTATACTATGAAGTGATAGTGATTTATGCCCTATTGGCGAAGTTATCGCTATAACGACTTGATACGCAACAAATAAAATAAAAACGATTTATGCCCTACATTGCCAACGTACGTGAAAGAAATTGCAGACACAAATCACATTAAATCTTAAATTAGGACGGCTCTATGATTTCGCAAACTTGCAATTATGATTTCATAATTAATTATCAGGTCATCAGGTCGCAATTGCTGTAATAAATAACGTCCGTTAGTTACGATTTATCATTAGATTTGCTTCTAGCCGGTTCATACACGTGTTGCTGTTGGCATCGGCTGGATTTATCGAGAACTAGCTTCTGCCCGCGACTTCGTCCACATAGAATTAGACTTAGGGCCTGTTGCTCCCACTCTCTGTTAAGTTCCGTTATCTTCTCTATTTATTACTACGAAATACAGACACAAACACAGATACAGGCAGAGACATCTTCATAGATAACTGTCACTTTTTTTTATTGTGTGGTAAGTGCGCCTTATGCTTCCGCCCGGTTCGGGTTTACCGGGGGTATGTGGGGCTCTCCCGCGACGGCAGGCATACCCACTAAAAACCACACGGATTCCCTATTCGGTCGTATGTGAGGCGTTACGGCACTCGGTGTCACCGCGACCCACGACCACCTCGGGATGGGGTTGCCTCATCGCGGCACCAGTGCAATGCAGTTTGGGAAAATAGATACTTAAGTTAACAGGCATTTAAACTTAAGAACTGATGTTGATAGTACATTCAGTAATCATTATTTACGTTGCAACTCTAGGCAGCTACGACCTTTCACATGTTTATCGATATCATGCAATTTTTCGGAATAAAAAGTAGACTATGTTTTAATCTATAGAGTGCCAGCTATGTATCTCCAAATTTGGTTGACATACGTCTAGTCTAGTCCTTTCAGCGTGAAGAGTAGAACATACCACATCTTCACATCCTCACAAACTTTCGCATTTACAATATTAGTCGGATTAAATGGGATGCATACATACATATATCACGTCTTTATCCCTTACTAGACAGAGCCTAAGGTAACAAAACCTTAAGGCCACGTTAAGGGAGTATAGCTGGAAAGAAATCAAAATAGTGATGGGTTGGTAGCCGCATCGCCTATAACATGATTCCTATGACTTTCGCCCATTCCCTCGGCTTTTACCATGTGCGCGGGTAGAGAAGCAATTGGTATTTTCTATGTTTTTTCTTTGCTCCTAGACCAGCATGGAAGAACGCGCATGGATTTTTGGATGGAAACCACCATAATCACCACAATCATAATAGCACAATGATCCCGCACAGGGATTGTTAATAATATTGTAGCCTTTTCCATTGTAGTTCTAGGACAATAAGCAATAAATTCTAGAGTACTGAGTAAATGTAAGGTTTTGCTTATCACTTCAATGTTCTACGCTTCAATGTATAACATGTCATTATGCGTGTTAAATGGTGTAGCGTGTATTTTTAGGGTTCCGTATCTGATAATAAAGAAAAGGAAGACCCTTTTTCTAGGTATCTATATTCGTCCTACTACTAGGCACAGACCTCTCAGAACGACAAGGGTTGGGCTATGGTTCCCACGCGGGTCCAGTGCGGATTGATTGTTTTTCAGAATTAATGTTGAAATTTACCATGAGCACATCTGAGAATCAATTTCAAGGTACAAATTTGAAAAATAAAACTATAAAGTCAACTCAATCAAAACATCGTCAGTGGTTACAGAGTTCCTGAAAAATAAGGGGAAGTACAAAGAAATTTGGTATGAAGATAGCTTTTATATCACGACTAAGTAATGAAATGAGCTAAGTGACGACAAGGGTGGCGAAATCTATGCTCTTAAGATGAAATCGGGACACCGGGACTTGAAAAGTAGGCATTTGAATACAGTATTGCCATCCCCTCGATATAATCCTCCGGAAGGGACAACTGAAATAAATAAATAAATAAATAAACTGTATTCCAAGCCGATCATACCTACAGAAAACTGGGGAAAACGGCCTTCCGTAGTCCCCTGTACTCTTTCAAGAATCGACGTTATTTTTCATATGTGTGTCTTCTTGTCTGGTCTCAGTAAAAAGTGTTACTTGTGACTAAATATTTACAGTATTTATCAAATGTTTACCTAACTCGCATGGTTGAATGCTCCGATAAAATTAAAATTATCTTGTTTAGGAAAAGATGACAACCTGATATGGGTGTAGCGGTATAGCACGCACCACGGAATGATGAGGATCCGGGTACGATTCCGTGCCATAGCTTTACTTTTCGGATATTTCTGTGTTCTAATTTTCAGTGTCGTTTAGAAATCTACAGTTACTATTTAGAGAGTTCGATATTTTCGAAAATATCATCTGTATATTTTGATATTAGCATCATAAAAATTACCTGTTTCCATACTGGAGAGAACCTCACGACGGTCGTGGAATCTGTTAGTAGAGTTTCTTCTTTGATATTCTTATTTGTATCCAAAGCGAGTCCGGTATCTGAGTAATGTTTAAGATTTTTGTAGTAATTTGCTTTGTCTGTTTCATTGTTGTCTTCTTTCTCTGGCGGAGTATCACTCGGTTTATCTTCTTGTTTGTCTTTTTCTTCAGGTTTATTCTCCTCAGGATCATCTTTGGCGGTTTCTTTGCTTTCTTGGGCGTCTTCTTGTGTTTTAGGTTTCATTGCTTTATCTGAAAATAAAGGAATATCATGTTTAATGATCATATTGAATCAATTACAACCTGGAACGTCGATGAAGTTTTCAATAAGTTCTTTATTTGCTTTTGTTTTTATTTTGATTGTTTCAAATCAATCTTGACACACTTCTATTGGTCGAGTATACTTGAATTTTATTCCACGTAGGTATTGTCGTGGAACAGATGACAATGCTATAATAAAATACTGCCCATCAAATTTTAATTGTCATCAGGTAGTTGGGGCCTTTATTCAGGTTTTAGCTGTAATTTTTAGTATGGATCAGCGAGCGAACCTAAACTGAATCAGAATTGAATCACATTAAGACGTCATGGTAAGGCCCCTGTACACACAGGGGTTTTGGTTTCTGTAACAGACAACAGTTACTGTTACAACTCACAGATGTGTACCTACCCTCCTATAGAAGAATGTTTTTTTTAGCAAACTTTGAAAATGTGCACGGATCGTTAGGATCATGGTTATAACAACAAATTATTTCTTTCACAATATTATCACCGTTATACATTTTAGTATACATACATACATAAATCACGTCTTTATCCCTTACGGGGTAGACAAAGACTTTTTTTATGGTGTGGAAAATGCGCCTTAGGCAACCGCCCGGTACGGGGTTGCCGGGGGTAGGTATGTGGGGCTCTCCCGCGACGGCAGGCATACCCACTAAAAACCACACGGATTCCCTATTCGGTCGTATGTGAGGCGTTACGGCACTCGATGTCACCGCGACGCCCCACGACCACCTTGGAATGGGGTTTCCTCTTCGCGGCACGGGGTAGACGGAGCTTAAGGTAAGAAGGCCTAAAGGCCACGTTTAGCATGATTGTGTGCAGGTGGAAAGGTAATCAGAATAGTGATGGGTTGTTAGCCGCAACGCCGCATTATTTGCTATATATTCTCAAAGTAAGTACCCAATTAAACCTTATATTAACAAGGAAGACAAAGTTGTTTGTTTTCAAATACTACGACGAGTTGTATCTTTATCTTGTGTATACATTTCACACGAAAATCATAATGCGTGTTTAGTGTGTGGTGTGGTGTGTAGTAACTACACAATACATGCCAGTTTAGTATCTTATTTGTTTGTCAAACTAGCGTTTCTTTGATATAATGTACTTTGAAATTTCACCGCCACTTCCAGCTCTTGGCAGCTCATGCCCTAAAGGCCACGTTTAGCATGATTGTGGACAAGGTTGAAAGGGGAATCACCATACATAATAAAAGTTTACGGGAAATTTTCCAAATATTAGGCCAGAGTTTAATTACTTTTTCTCAAACATTGTCGTAAAGGTCGTCATTGTATTCTAAGCAACAGAACACGAAGAGCTTCGTTGACGGGCAAATCACATTGCAAGCGCGATTTTCTGACCATAAATCGGATTGCTGGACTGGTTCTCATTTGTTTTTAACTTTTTTAAAAGATAAAGAGACTATGGAATAATGAATAACAGTGTCATACAGCCAAGTCGATGGCCGAGGAGTGCGCGTTTTGTTCGAGTCTAACGTTTTTATCAATGTCTCAAATAGCTTAGTGACAGATGACATGATAATAAAAAGAAACTTAAGAAAAAAGGCGGAAACGTGAAAACCACCTAAGTCGCGAGGAAGTTTAGT
This sequence comes from Pandemis cinnamomeana, assembly GCA_932294345.1. Lineage (NCBI taxonomy): Eukaryota > Metazoa > Arthropoda > Insecta > Lepidoptera > Tortricidae > Pandemis > Pandemis cinnamomeana. Next base: position 9,374,797 of record OW028726.1, on the reverse strand, counting down.
CCAAAATTTATTGTCATTTCCTCTCAATGTTTGAAAAAAACCTGCATTGTAACTGGACTAGAAATTGCTGGATTCGTAACTTAAAAAAACACTCACATGCGGTTCGTGTTTTTAAACAAGTTACCTACTCGTCCAACACATTAATCTACTATTATTACTTGTTAATGTTTAATTATCTCAAGCAATGTTCTCGTGATATTTCATTTCACTGTTATTTACGAATCACTCGCTGCAGTATCTTATCTGGACTAAATTATTAGTTAGCCTTTTGTTTATCTAGGCCATCGGCACTCTGCGACGGTTGTCACCTACATTTGTTTAATTCTTGGTACTTAATTACGATGCAATTAGTCTTTTTAAAGCTATACACGTAATTATCTGAAAGCACGAAAGATGCTGACTCTTCCACGCTGGTCTGGGAGTTACGAAAAAAATAAAATTTACCAGTTGCTTCTCTTCCCGCGTGAAAGTCTTAAGAATCATGTTTATAGGCGATGCGGCTAGCAACCCGGGCCATCACTATTTTGATTTCCCTTTCCACCTATAGGTACGTCGTTAATCATGCTAAATGTGGCCTTAAGGTTTTGTTACCTTAGGCTCTTACCCCGTGAGGGATAAAGACGTGATATGTATGTAATTTCGAAAGTAACTCTGTCTGTCTATCTTTTACCTTTGCACGCTAAAACCGCTGAACCGAATTAGTTGAAATTTGGTATATATATAGTTTTTATCCCGGAAAACAGTACAATTCCCGCGGGCGGGATAGCGATAAGCGAATTCTTAGCGATAACCGAATTCTGTGGAGACGGAGTCGCGCGCGACAGCTAGTTAAGAATAAATTGTTTTGTTAGTCACGAAACAATCGATGCCTCCAAGTGAAATTATTTACAAATTGTCCGTTTACTAAAAAGCGTTTGTTTACAAACAAACACGCTCCGAAAATAGGATTGAGTTCTTTATTAACATAATTTCTAACAATTTGCAATTCTATTCGGCAGTAAAAATGTCTTAGCCCCCATGGATGACGTCACTAGCCCGTTATGACGTCAGCAACCGGTGAAGCGGGTAGTTATAAAAACAAGACAAATCCACAGTATATATATAAACTAATCCACAGTATATATATATAAGCTAATCCACAGTATATATATAAGCTAAAGCAGTAAGGAACCTACGAACAAGTCGGTTGAAACGAAACACGCACACAGGCGCGCGCTTTACACGGCCCCTAAGCGGACCTCGTCCACTCCGCTCAGGCTCAGGTGCGCTTAGGGGCCGTGTAAAGCGCGCGCCTGTGTGCGTGTTTCGTTTCAACCGATTTGTTCGTAGGTTCCTTACTGCTTTAGCTTATATAAATATATACTGTGACAAATCGCTGCTTAAATACAAAAGCGACACATTTCAAAATCTGACACTGTTGCATTTGAAACCTTATAACGACCGACTTACGTCTTTAGATGCAATGGCAGATGATTTTGGAATGCGTCCGTTTTGTATTTAATCAACGAAATGTTGCCAGTACGATGAAAATTTTCTGCCATTTCTAAATAGGGGAGATGAGTAAATATGAAACACATGCCTCCTTATTAATATCAAAATTGGCTACATTCCTACTAAAGTCCTCTTTCAATCACAAAAAAAAACGTGAAACTATTGCAATGATGGATGCAAACTGATTGACCGCCCAAAGGTCAACCAGGTAAGGGAGATATTAACAGCGATTGTTCAGTCATTGCATGACGTAATTTTTTATGTGCAATAAAGAGTTTACATACATACATACATACGTAATGATAAAACGCTTTTATTATGAATAAAATCAATTACGCAAACAATTATAAAGAGTCTACATTACATTTACATACATAATTGTATAATCATAAAGAAAAAATCGGCCAAGTGCGAGTTCGACAAGTTCAAGAAATTCGGCAAGTTAATATGAAATCTAGTGTTAGTAGAACCCTGGGGACCGATTTTTGAAAGCACATCACTCGAAAGTGGTATAAACCGGCTTATTATTTCTAAAACTACAGCTCTAATCAAAGTTTTGACTAGTTCACAAGATTAATGAGAGCTGTGATTGTCTTCTATGCTACTCGTATTTCAAATTCAGCACAATTATTCACCATTTTCGAGTGGTATTTTCACACATGTGCTTTCAAAAATCGGGGGCCTGGTCCTAAGCAAAAGTTCAATTCACATATTGGTTATGGTAAGTCTAAAAATGATTGGGCGAGAATCATAGGAATCATGTTATAGGCGATGAGGCTAGCAACCCATCACTATTTTGATTCCATTTTTCCCACAATCTTGCTAAATGTGGCCTGTAGGTACCAGCTGTTACCTGAGGCTCTGTCTACCCCGTAAGGGATAAAGACGTGAGTTGTGTATGTAAGTCTAAAAAAATTCTAAGTTTTTGATAAGGCGTAACATTTCACACCAAACCACACACCTACTTTTTTATGTATACTTGTGTGAAGAGGCTAATAGCGCTAGGACCCCACGGACCAAGGGTCTCAACACCGAAAGGGACAAAGTTATATTCGGTGCTGAGACCCCTATATTTATTTATCTTGCCTGATTCGGCCGCTTCTGCAGCCGCGCCTGCTCTACTCGTGGTTCCGCGAGTTTTGTAATTAAGTTCTCGTGGTCGCACTTTTGTGCTGCGATCAAGTGGCCATTGACTCCTGTCTAATTTTGTCTATAATTGCAACACAAAGAGTTAACATATCAAAGCTAGCAAAAAGTTATTTTTGGACATCTGTGAGTTAAAATGATCAGAATCAAAACAAAAGTGACGTAAATCGAGTTCACAGATACCGCTATCATTTGCGACACGGTATTATTGCCGAGATCACATGACTTCAATGCTATTATGTATTGGATCAGCTTTAGTGAATAAAGATATGGATAATTTGGTCATCCCTCGGTCTATTTGGATCTTCTCACACCTTTATTTTACTCAAGGAAGCCTTCGTTAAGAAAACTTTGTTACTAGGTATTTTTCAGTATTTAACCGTCCGGAGAATAACTTGGTTGCTTGCTACTTAAACAATTATTCTGGAATGGAATAATCGGAATTATACACATACATACATACACAAATCACGTCTTTATCCCTTACGGGTTGAACAGGCCACATTTAGCAAGGTTGTGGGCGTATAGGTGGAAAAATGGAATGAAATTAGTGATGGGTTGCTAGCCTCATCGCCTGTAACATGATTTAGGATTTTCACCCATTCCCTCGATGGGCTTTTACCATCTGCGCGGGTAGGCAACCCAGCATGGAAGAATATTCTGCAAAAAGATTATTGGCGACCCGACTATTTAGCCATAGGAGTATTCTGCTCAACAGATGTGAATTTTTAATCTGACTTAAAAAAATTATGAGAAATTCGGCAAAACAAAATTCCGCGAAATGATGATTCTGTCAAAGAATTATTAGGCGAAACAAAATTGTATCAAATAAAGGTGAACCATTAAAATAGGATGCGTACGTCTGTACACGCAGCAGACAAAGCGCAATACATAGTCAAGGGTGTATAACAATTGCCATAGTAAGTACCTACTTACTCTATGGAAAAAAACTAGCAACACCTGTAGTATTAAGACAATGGATCGCGTGTTGACGTGAATGCAGTTTAGAAAAATTAACCGTTGATCATAAACTTTATTAATAAATACCTTCAATAATACTTTATAATTAACTTTATGTCATGTCATAGGAGACGCTCCCGCGGAAGAAGTGAAAAAAAACTGTTTCTTCGATTACTTTGTTATCATATTTAAGAGGTATCAGCATATCTGCTTTATCGGGTGAGATTTAAGAAGAAATAAATCAATCAATGTCTGCGACAGAATATGATCGTAAATCAAGATCAAGATATATAATGTAAAAACGCTAAATGTTCTGTTCTTTAAACAAAAGACGTCGGAAGATACATCGCTGCGCGCGGGAGCAAAGAAAAAGTAAACAGAATGCACCAGTTGCTTTTCTTCCCGTGCAGATAGTAAAAGTCCATGGGACTTGTTTTCCTAGGCTCTGTCTTGTCTACCCCATAAGGGATAAAGACGTGATTTATGTACCACTTACGGGTCATACTGTTATGGTAATGGGTTAAATATGACCATAGGCTTTATTTGCGGGGCATTTTTCACGCATATTAGACCTTTCCAACCCCTTCAATTCTGTGGGCACTAGCGCTATAGACCGACCGCTTAAATGAGTCCACGCCCGCGCGGTGCAGGGGCGCGGGGTGGGATGACGAAGGGGGCCGAGAGAGGTGCGGGCGGCAGGCGCACTACCCGCACACCTCTCTCGGTCCCCTTTGTCGTCCTACCCTGCGCCCCTGTGCCATGCGGGTGAACTCATTTAAGCGATCGGTTTTTACTAATCTGTAAAAAAAAGATGAAAGAGTTTATTTGATAGTTTATTGAGTTCGCTACGCAATTATTGACATGGGCGGTGTAGTGACGTCAGAGGGATTGATAAAAAACATTACGCCAGTTGTGTAATCCGTTGACCGTTTTTTACGATCTAAAGTATGTTAAATTTGACTTCGATGGCATTTTCTGTGTTTTTTAAACTGTTTTTTTAACAAGCAGTAGGTATCGCCTAAACTTGATGTGTAGGTGTCTATACCTACCTGTTTGCGTTTGGTTTCATATAACGTTCATTTTATTAATTTAGGTACATTTGTAAGGATGTGACAATAAACTGTTTGCGTTTGGTTGCATACGTTTATTTTATTCATTTACATCTGTAAGGATGTGACAATAAACCGGAATGTAATAAATAGAGCACTGAAAAGACTTCATAAAGAAAATTTGCGAAATTTAAAGCTAAAAATTTACACCAGGTTCCAGTTTCAAATCACTTCTAGCAGTAAGTAGGTACTTATTTGGTCATGTAGGATGGATGACCTTGCGAATATATTGACCAAAAATCAAAATTTTATTTTTGCAAATTGGCCGCCAAGGGCTTTACACGTCTTTTTGAACCTACCAGCGCATTCGGAAAGACCATCATTGCCAAGAAGAATGCGCCGCAAGAAACTTGGCAGAAAGTCATTTTTTAACTAAAATACAGTAAGAATACTTAAATTCTACTAAAATTAAATACATTTATAAAAGGGATGTACCTATCATGTCCACGAGCCTTAAATTACATTAGTCTATAGTAAAGTCTCTACTATCCATTTCCATTTTCCACCTATACGCCCACAATCTTGCTAAATGTGGCCTGTAGCTAACTGTTACCTTAGGCTCTGTCTACCCCGTAAGGGATAAAGACGTGATTTGGGTATGTATGTGTAAAGTCTCTACTAGTCAAAAAGTTAGTACTCAGTCATAAAAAAAACAACCTTTTTTTGCCTTTCACCGTTTCACCATCCACGTCTAGATATAAATCTATGAAGGCTAGACTTCAAAAATGCATGATCGCACTTGACATGATTGATTATATATGACATGCGCAGGATTGCCCGCGCTTTGTGACTTTCTCTTCGCTTTCACGATTATTATAACTAAATAACACTCAAGGTTCTACGTTTATATTAGCACACCAATAGCCAACCTAATGCGTTTTGAAACAAGGTTTAATTTGGCTAATCCGGATGGTATTTGCATAAGCATTTCGTAAAGCAGCTGTCAATCATAAGAAACAGTTACTTGAAATTATGTTATATTATTTTAAACTTTTTATATTTATCTATGAAAGCATAAAGCACAAGCTTTGAATTTTGATTTTAATGTCACGTATTTGCGAAAATCCTTTGACTTAGTGTAGGGATCTACTTATACACAACATGGTCTAGATCTTAAGAAGGAAATGGCGTTTTGGTAAAAATATAATTACATACACAAATCACGTCTATATCCCTTACAGGACAGAGCCTGACGCAACAAAACCTAAAGGCCACGTTTAGCATGATTGTCAGCGTATATGTGGAAAAAGGAATCAAAATAGTAATGGGTTGCTAGCCGCATCGCCTATAACATGATTCCTAAGAATTTCGCCCATTCCCTCAATGGCCTTTTACCATCTGCGTGGGACGAAAAGCAAGTGGTACATTCTATGTTTTCCCAGACCAGCATGGAAGTACAATAAGACACACATGGAAGTAGTATAAATAAATTGAATTTAAAAAGAAAATGATTTGTTAATTTTAGTTTTTGAATTGTGAGATAACGTCTAATAATAGACGTCTTTACTGAATGATTATGATTAGTATGATTACTAATAGTTTCATTTGATTTTTAAAAAATATTTTCATATTTAGTTTGCTTTTCTTTGTATTAATGGATATCCAACATTGCCGTCTCTCTCTTACCTCGCCCCCTCTCGCTCTCTCCTATTTTCAATACGATAACTTGTTACTGGGTTTGTAATGAATAAACCACTATTAATTAATTAGTGCGGTTTTATTAGCAAATACCACAATATTTTGTTGCGTTTTGAAAAAAATACTTTGTGCCAACTTTTTTGTGGCTTATTCTTCTTTGTGGAGGTCGAGAGGGAGGCGTTCGCCCAGCAGTGGGACACAAACACAGGTTAATAATATACAATAATAATAATTCTTCTTGGCAATGATGATTTTTCGAAAAAATCTGGTAGTTAATAAAGCACGCAAAAGAGCCATTTGCCGCGTATTTGCAGAATAAACTTGTCATAAAATTGATGTTTTGCTAGAAATCATTCCTACTTATGTAGTTTCATTGGTAACTATTATTTCAGCGAATGCAGACATATATGCATGACATTATGAATAATATTTTCAACCAGTCAACCACTTAATAATCTAGAGATATTATTTATTATTTGAACACGTGTGATAAGTTGATAACCTCCGTCAACGATGGAGACGTACCAAACTGTATATATATAACAAATCAAACAACATTGTCATATACGGACTCTCTTTTAATACTGGAAGCGATCCACATGCATATATAAATCACGCCTTTATCCCGGGGTAGACAGAGCCTAAGGCAATAAGAACCAAAGCCATTAATTATGAGTGTCAAGCAAAGACAGAGCTTTGGAAGCTTACGCATAGCGTTATAGCTTTAACTTCGTTCATTCGTTCCTACGTAACCTAAGTATTCAAAGATCCATTTTTGGACCGCTTCCACTGGTCGGAATGACATGAAATTTGGTACATATAGGTAAAGGTACATAATTGTGTAGGTACGGTCAAGTGCAAAAATAAGTATCGATAGGAACTTCTCAAAAATATGTCCCACAACCTTATTACGCTGGCGTAAGAGCGTATGGTACTTATTTTTGAAACTTTGTCTAGATACATATTATTACACTTGACTGTACATTGGAAAAAATATAATCAGCAAGAAAGCTCGTATTAAAAATTAAAAGCGGTGTTTAACAAGCTTTTCATTCGATATTTAAATTTCTAAACGACACTGAAAAATCCGGGAATCGAACCGGGATCCTCGTCATTCTGTGACGCGTGCTATACCCCTACACCACCCATTGAAGGTGGGTAAGCCTTCGATTTTTTCTATCTGTTACTAGCAGTCACGTGACCTTGTTACTATGCGATTTTTTGTCGCTAAGTGTCATCTGTTTGAATTATGTGTCTGTACGACACAATTACGAACTAAAATTAAAAAATATTCGATATTTATTTTACTAACAGTATTTCTAAGTAAGTTCTCCGTTTCAAATTGAATCTTACCGATCTATACAAATTTAATTCCACTACCTGTGATGAAATTTCCTTGAGATTTCACAAGTCCATATTGTTTATGTTATGTAGATTGCACGGCAACTACAATACTGTCAATAAATAGGTACACAGTCACTATCAAATGAATCAACAATTTTTATTTCTTGATTTTTATGTTTACTTTTACGGCTTTGCTTTTCGGATTTTTCAGTGTTCTAATTTTCACTGACATTTAGAAATTTAATTAGACAGTCAGCAAAGATAATAAAACTTTATAAAATTTTCAATTATACATCGTCATTTTTTGTCTCATCAAAATGTAAAGGTACATCCTGTAACCTAATGTTACTTATCATTACATCTTGAAACGATTGAAGAGGCTTAAACATACAGTCGTACATACATACACAAATCACGTCTTTATCCCTTACGGGGTAGACAGAGCCTAAGGTAACAAGACCTACAGGCCACGTTTAGCAAGACACTGAGGGCGTAGAGGCGGAAAGTGGAATCAAAATAGTGATGGGTTGCTAGCCGCATGGCCTATAACATGATTCCTATGATTTTCGCCCATTCCCTCGATGGGTTTTTACCATTTGCGCGGGAAGAGAAGCAACTGGTACAGTCTAATGTTTTACACACAGTCATACATCCTACTAATATTATAAACGCGAAAGTTTGTATGGATGGATGGATGTTTGTTACTCTTTCACGCCAGAACGGCTGAACAGATATATGAAATTTAGAACATAGATAGATTATAATCTGGAATAACACATAGGCTACTTTTTATCCCAGAAAATTGCGTATATTGATAAACGATATATGCAGACGAAGTTGCGAGCAACAGCTAGTACATAAATCACGTATTTATCCCTTGCGGAGTAGACATGGCCTAAGATAAGTCCGTATATAAGTTTACCCGCTTAAAAGTTGTGAGTGTGTTTATTAGTAGCAATAAACGAGATACAACTCAATTTGTTCTGTCTGCGAGTAACTGCGGAGATAACTTATCAACAGGGATCATTTGTAAGATTAAACCAGCTAAAAACCAGAACTAACTGACAGTTTAGGTATTCTTAAAACTTTGATTAACGTACAATAAATATGTAATACAGAAAGGATCAAAGTAAGCTAAGCAAAAACGCGATTCGCTGTAATAAAAACTAACATTGCCTACCAACTGGTTTACCCGTGACTTCTTTTGCACGGAATTAAAATTTGTACGAGTATCTCAGGCAGCTTAACATTTTCCCACACTTCCAACAGTATTCATTGTACTTACTTCAATCATACATACGAGTACACATACATACACAAATCACGTCTTTATCCCCTACAGGGTAGACAGAGCCTAAGATAACAAAATCTACAGGCCACGTTTAGCAAGACACTGAGGGCGTAGAGGTGGAAAATGGAATCAAAATAGTGATGAGCTATAACATGATTCCTATGACTTTTGCCATCTGCGCGGGAAGAGAAGCAACTGGTACATTCTATGTTTTTTCTTTCCTCCCAGACCAGCATGGAAGTCCCTCAATTACTTCAATCAATTTACTACAGGAAACCTTGACAAATTGTATACCTAACTAAACCTTCTCCATGAATTTCTCTATCCAATCTGATAACCGCATGAGAATTTGTTTAGTAGTTTTTGAAATTATCGCGAACAGACACACAGACTTGGTGGAGGACTTTGTTTTATAGTATGTACACACAACCTTCTGCCGCGACTTCGTCTCTATACATCTCTTCCTCTTGAATCACTTTATCTATTAAAAAAACCGCATCAAAATCCGTTGCGTAGTTTTAAAGATCTAAGCATACACAGACAGCGGTAAGCGGCTTTGTTTTATACTATGTAGTAAAAGGACGTTATTTACATTGTAAAGTCGTCAATAAATCGGTGTAGAGTCATTCGGGTCAAGAGCACGCACTTTTTTTTTGATGGCCTCCCAGACCTATAAAGAATTATATAATTGGCATGTTATGATATTAAATCTGTAGAATATTCAATAAATTTTCACTATTTAAGAAAATTTTCCATCAAGATTAATTAGCTTTAGCCCTACATAGGCTTAACTGGAAACTTTTCCAATGCGTACTCTTGACCCGATGTGTGGGTAAAATTACGCAAGTCTTAGGGTAAAGTTACGCACGCGGGGTAAACGTACGCAGTCATTCGGGTCAGGAGCACGCATTTTTTTTTTTGATGGCCTCCCAGACCTATAAAGAATTATATAATTGGCATGTTATGATATTAAATCTGTAGAATATTCAATAAATTTTCACTATTTAAGAAAATTTTCCATCAAGATTAATTAGTTTTAGCCCTACATAGGCTTAACTGAAAACTTTTCCAATGCGTACTCTTGACCCGATGTGTTCGCCTTCATTATTTGGTCATCTGAGATGAGGGTCCGCTGAGGGGCCTTCCTTATGTAATTTCTCGGCATTTTGGTGTATTTTGAAAGATTGAACAATTTTTGATATTTTTATTTCATTTGGGGTATAAGTACGCAACGGGGGTAACGTACGCGTGCGTACTATTAATCTCGTACTCTTACCCCAATCGGCAAATATACCAAATAATCAGTCACAACACACACGTTAAATACTTTTTACGAATATGATAAACTTACATAAAAACTACATTAAATGAACAATAGAAATATAGTATACTTACTGGCACAGAGCTATCTATTTAACTACAGCACACTTTTCCGTGGCTCAAAAATTAAACGAAATAAGCGTGCTACAAGTATTCGGCGACGTGTCGCGACCAGTACTTAGATTGCGTCGGCGCGGCCCGTGGCTCCTAAACGGCGACAGTAGCGCCACTCTGTTTTACAAACACAGACCTCGGCCCACCCACCCCTGTCGGAGATCAGACCACCGCGTACTTTTACCCACCGCGTGCTGTTACCCCGAATGACTCTAGATAAGATTATATACCTAAGCTTTGAGAATAAGAATAGCAACCTTAGTTATTTCTAATTTATCGGCTAATTATTTTTAAACTAAAAATTTGTTTAAAAATTAATTCTAATTAGAAAGCCATAAAACCAGTAAAGTTTAATCCAAGTTCCTTTTCATTTCAATATTTATACGAAACAAAACACCAATGCAATCATATCTAACAATTACAAGATGCTTTTTATTCAAAACACAAGATAACCTACTTAGTCCCTGTTTTTGTTTATTAACTTATTTAAATACTGTAAATTTTCAACAGAACTGCACAGATAAAATGAAGCTCCGAAACCTGAATAAAAGCTAAATAATAATCAATTTAAAACCAACCTCTTTAGCGACACACAATAAAATAATAAACACTTAGATGTGCGACACAGCGTGCGTCCGCGGCGGCTCACAATCAGTGACTGCACTAGTTGTTGATGGATGCGTACGCGCAGACTTAACTCAATATTGGTGTGTATTGTGTACTTTTAATTAGTCGTAGCACGCGTCATTTGTTAGGGTTCTGTACCAAAAACATGCCAACGGAACCACATACACGCGTCTTTAACCGTTACAGGGACAGAGTGTAGGGTCTCCACAAGTGCCGCGACGAGGGAACCCCGTCCCGGGGTGGTCGTGGGGCGTCGCGGTGACACCGAGTGCCTTAACGCCTCGTATACGACCGAATAGGGAATCCGTGTGGTTTTTAGTGGGTATGCCTGCCGTCGCGGGAGAGCGTCACATACCCCCGGTAACCCCGCACCGGGCGGATGCATAAGGCGCATTTTCTACACGATAAAAAAGGGTCTCCCTCATAGGACTCCAGTTGCTTTGGTTGGAAGCGGCTTGCATCCACCGTGAACCGCGACTTTAACCAGGTCATCTGTCCGTTGGTGGACGTCCCACGCCGACTCCAGGGTAACAAGACCTTAAAGGCTGAGTTTAACATGTTTGTGGGCGTAAATGTGGGAAGGGGAATCAAAATTGTGGCCAGTTGCTAGCCGCATCGCCTATAAGATTCCTACACTTTTCCCGATTCCCTCGATGGCCTTTTACCATTTGCGCGGGAAGAACGTAACTGGTACATTCTGTGTTTTATTTGCTTCCAGGGGCCCGATTTTTAAAAGTGGTATAAATCTGTTTATATCTTTAAAACTACAGCTCTAATCAAATTTTTGACTAGGTCACAAGATTAATGCGCCGTAAGTATCTTCTAAGCTACTCGTATTTCAAATTCAGCACAATTTTTCACCACTTTCGAGTGGTATTTTCACACATGTGCTTTCAAAATTCGGGTCCCTGACCAGCACTGATGCTGGACGGAACCCTGTAATTAAGGTTTCTTTGGATTCGCATGTGTTGCGACACTTCCAAACGATTTGTAGGCGAACAAAGCGAAATGTCGCGGCGAGTAGAGCGATTGAAGAGATTCGTCTGTTACCATACCCCTCTTCGACTGCTGAACTGGTTACGCTGGCGAAGGCATTGTTAGTGTTGACAATGGTTTGATGTTTGCGCAAGTATTAAAGCAGATGGTTGTTTTTTTCATTAGGTACAGTAAGTATTCACGTCATCATCATCATCTCCAGCCTATATACGTCCCACTGCTGGGCACAGGACTCCTCTCAGAACTGTAGTTCCCACGCGGAGTGCGGATTGGGAACTTCACACACACCATTGAATTGTTCACAGATGTGTGCTGGTTTCCTCGCGACGTTTTCCTTCACCGAAAAGCTCATGGTAAATTTCAAATGTATCGCACATAAATGCCGAAAAACTCATAGGTGCGAGCCTGGGCCCGAACCTACGACCCTCTGCATGAGAGGCCACAGGTCAAACCACTATAGAGCGACCGCTTAAAAGAGTCGTCCGCGCGGTGCAAGGGGCGCGGGGCCGGGAGAGGTCCCCTTTGTCGTCCTACCCCGCGCTCCGGTGCCGTGTGCGAGATCTCATTTAAGCGGTCGCTCTATAGGCTACCACGGCTTCGACCTTCACGGCGGTATTCAGTACCACCATAAAACCCTATCGCAATAACGTGACATATCACTCGAGTTTAAATGACGGCGGCCTGCCAATTGCGACAAGGGTCTACTGTGGTACATATGACATTTTCCTCGCTGTACTATAAATAACGCACTGGTTGATTCGGATTCTAGAAAAAAAAGGGTATTGACAGACGGACGTTTTTAGCGATCCTTGAAGTAGGTTTCTTTCCTTATGAGGTACGGAAAAATTATATGCTAGTGCTAGTATATGGTGTATGGCCAGCATAAGTGACAAACTACTAATTCGTTGCAGAACTGGTTAGCCCGGTAGGGGCAGACGAGGCCAAGGGTGTGTAACTCACTGGTTCAACAACCTTTACAGCCTCTATGGTAAGCTTTACGAGTCTGTCAAAAATAATTCAAAATAGCCTTAAAGCTTAAAAATGTCAAAAACTGGGTCGCCTAAAAATTCTATCAATTTTTTTTTTTTTTTTTTAATTTTTTTTTTGTATGAATAGGAACGAGCAAGTGGGTGGTAAGTGATCACCACTGCCCATAGACACCCGCAACCCCGGAGGGATTGCAGATGCGTTGCCAACCTAGAGGACTAAGATGAAATGCCTCTTGTGCCCGTAATTTCCCCGGCTGTCTTACTCTCCATACCGGAACACAGCAGTGCAAGCACTGCTACTTAGCGGCAGGATTAGCGAGTAAGATGGTGGTAGCGATCCGGACGGACCTTGCACAAGGCCCTACCACCCGCAAATTCAAAATAATTCAAAATAGCCTTAAAGCTTTAAAAAAGGTCAAAAACTGGGTCGCCTAAAAATTCTATCATTATTGAACTTGCGCATCAAATTGGACGAGATTGGTTGATACGATCTGTAGAGGAGAACAGACAGTCGGACAGCCGGACATACGAATGCTCTGAGGACGCGCCATCCAATAAAAAAAAAATTTTCTTACTTCTAAATTTCTGTGGAAACTCTTAGGGCGTATTTTTAGTTTTGACTCGAACTTGGCCGGTCTTCACACATGACAGCTTTTAAAATATAGGTACCTCAGTTCATACAAATTATTGTCCGCCTCAAGACTTGTTGAACTTTACATTGTAAACCTGTTTATTTTTATTTTTACAGCGCTATGAACAGTTCTTCACGCAATAAGGTTGTAAGTGCCGTTTTTTAGAATCTATAAACACGTTTCGAACACTGAGTTTCTCCGTAATGCCACTTACGCTGTTATTCCTCGCTGTTCACTGTCGCAGTCGTTTTCTGTTAAAAGCTGCATGACTGTCTTAGCTTTTTGACTTTTTGCGTGCTCGCGTGATTGAGAGCTTGCGTTATTCTCTTTCGAAGAATATGCGGTACAGTCAAGTGTAATAATATGTATCTAGACAAAGTTTCAAAAATAAGTACCATACGCTCTTACGCCAGCGTAATAAGGTCGTGGGACATATTTTTGAGAAGTTCCTATCGATACTTATTTTGGCACTTGACCGTACATACATACCGTCACACCTCTTTCCCAAAATTAACCTTCAATAACATAGCAAAAAGAACCACGGTGAGTGTCATAGCAAATGACACCGACTGTACTTACGTATTATTGCTCTGTACGTAGGATAAACGGCAGTGCTATTACAAAATCAATGTTAATTAAAAAAAAACAGGTGGTACCTAGTTTATGTGATATTTTAACTTTTTCGTTTTAACTCGTGCAAATGTATAATCTCAGGGTGGTAAAGAATTTTCTTGGTCGACTGTACGTATTGTTATGTATTTACTATTTACATGAACTACTTGTTTCTAGTACCTAATATCAGTGATTTATTTAGTTTCCTTATTGCCAGGTCAAGACTGACTGTGATAGGGTTACCAAACAAAAACAAAACAAACAAAACATATAATCACGTCTTTATCCCTTACGGGATAGAGAGAGCCTAAGGCAACAAAACCTTAAGGCCACGTTTAGCATGATAAAGGGCGTATGTGGAAAGGGAAATCAAAACAGTGATGGGTTGCGAGCCGCATCGCCTATGACATGATTCTTAAGACTTTCGCCCGTTCCCTCGATGGGCTTTTACCATCAGTGCGGGAAGAGAAGCAACTGGTAAATTCTATGTTTTTTCTTTACTCCCAGACTAGCATGGCGAACCATGGGTTTCCATAACCCTGTAAATCCCTGTAAATACCATAAAAGTTAAAAGTTTACTGTGCAAAATTTACAGTTCGTAGATTATGTATGATATATATCTTTTGTATTCCAAAGATTAAGAACAGTGCCTAAATCAATACCTATACCTAATTTAACTAAATACGGCTTTCTTGTTTTAAATTTCTAAACGAAACTGAAAATTTGAACACAGAAATAAGTACCTAAAGCTATGGCCGGGAATCGAACCCGATACTCCACCCATAGCAGGTACTGGCTGTCACGTGACCTTTGTTACTATGCGAATTTTTGTCTGTTTGAATGATGTGTCTGTACGACACAAATACAAACTCCCGTGGAACATCTTTTACGGTTTTACCGTTAGAAATTTAATTTCTAAACGACACTGAAAATTAGAACACAGACAAATCCGGGAAGTAAACAAAGTAAGTAAGAAGTAAGTATTTATTTAGCCGTATAAGACATAAAATAAATACAAGCTTTAACTGAACCGAAGAAGCATGCCATAACCATTTATAGTATGAACTAGCTTATTATAGGATATATCTTTTTAAGCCAAAGGCTCCGAAGATAAAGTTGCCAACCTTAATTAATTATCTGGCGACCCGATATGTGTGGGTCCAACGTAAAACTCAAAGTCCGAGTAAACACTTGGTTGTGTCATGACTAAAGAAAGAACTTCTTTTATTTATTTTATCTCAATTTGCATGCGTTCAGATTTTTTTTTTTTTTTTTTATATGAATAGGAAGGCAAACGAGCAAGAATTTTTTAATAGTCATCATTACTTCCATGGTCTGGGAGTAAAGGAAAAACAGAACGTACCAGTTGCTTCTCTTCCCGCGCAGGTAAAAGCCCATCGAGGGAATCGGCGAAATTCTTAGGAATAATGTTATAGGATAGGCGATGCGCCTAGCAACCCCACACTATTTTGATTCCTTTTTCCACCTATACGCCTACAATCGTGGCCTTAGTCTGGCATGCAACGTGTGTTGATACTCTTGCTCCGGCCCATCTTTCAAGGACCCAAAATGTTAGTGGCTCTGTTGCGGCCTCAGCGGAGGACTTCAAACGCCGAAAGTATAGTTCGCTTGGAGGCAGCTATATATTTGACGTGTTTGGAGTCGAAACTCTGGGGCCATGGGGGCCAAGCGCGCGCCGTGTGTATAAAGGTATCTCGGTGCGCCTTATAGAGGTCTCCCGTGACCAGAGGGCTGGCCAATAGTTATTTCGCTCAGCGAATAAGCATTGCCATACAACGTGGCAATGCTGCCAGCCTTCTGGGCGCCCTCCCCATTGGCGGCGATTTGGGAGATTTTTTATCTATAATTAAATAATAGTTTTAGCTGGTTTAAGTTATTTTTAAGTTTTGACAGCTTTTTATTTGAAACCCTAGTAAACATACATTATCCTTCTGTTTCATAAAACTCCTAATTCACCTTGAATTTCCACTAATTCACGTCAAATCAATTAAACCCAATCACTTCATGTTATGCAACGTTGGCGAATACAAAACATGATGTAATACAATAACTATATTGTTACAAAAACTGTCCGTTAAAAAACTAATCTCAAAACTATTCCGGGTTAAAAAACGTATTTATATTCAATCAAAGTCTAGAGATATCGTTTATTTCCTTGACAGAGAGACACGTAGACTACTACAGTAACTAAACACACGGTGAATGACTCTATGAAAAAAAATGGGGCATCACGTGACAGCTGATAGGAAGTATTCATATATAAATAAGAACTATGTCATTAGAGAATACATCTGTTATTATGTATGCGATTAGATATGGTGGCTCGTGTCATAGTGACACATGAGGGTGTAATGTATTGCAATAATATTGGATGTCGCAATGATAGGAGATATTTTTACATTTTTCGCGTTGACGCCCATTGGTATGACGAATATACGAGGACAGTGATCGCGTCTTATACATAACAACATAATAATATTATGTTTATAGTACAAGCTTTATGTTATAGATATTGCGAGACAGTCGTTTGTGAGCGTTTTTTTCTCCAGAATTTTGGGTTTTTCTTATTCAGAATCGTTTACCCTATCGATTCTCATACAAGAAAAAAGGTGTCCCAGATTTAACTGTAGAATTTTATTTTCTTTTTCGTCACGTCACGTCATGTTCCATAGATAGTATAAAACAAAATCGTTTTCCGCTGTCTGCCCCTATTATGCTTAGATCTTTAAAACTACGCAACGGATTTTGATGCGGTTTTTTTAATAAATAGAGTGAATCAAGAGGTAGGTTTATATGTATAATACATGCATAATATACCGTGCGAAGCCGAGGCGGGTTGCTAGTGTATGTATAAAAACCGCCGAACAAAAAAGTGACGAACCGGAATCGAAGTTTTAGGACGCATATATTCTTGTACGAGAAACGATAGAGTAAACGATTCTGAGTAACAAAATCCCAAAATTATATGGATAATTATTTTTACAACAATCGGGTGAGAAATGCGACATGGGGGCTTACCATCACGTCTAAAGCGATTCAATTCCGACTCAGGGGCCTTAGCATGACGTCTTAATGCGGTTCAATTCCGACTCAGGGGCCTTACCATGACGTCTTATTGCGGTTCAATTCTGACTCAGGGGCCTTACCATGACGTCTCAATGCGGTTCAATTCTGACTCAGGGGCCTTACCATGACGTCTCAATGCGGTTCAATTCCGACTCAGGGGCCTTACCATGACGTCTCAATGCGGTTCAATTCCGACTCAGGGGCCTTACCATGACGTCTCAATGCGGTTCAATTCCGACTCAGGGGCCTTACCATGACGTCTCAATGCGGTTCAATTCCGACTCAGGGGCCTTAGCATGACGTCTTAATGCGATTCAATTCCGATTCAGCTTAGGCTCACTCGCTAGATCCGTACTAAAAATGACAGCTTAAACCTGAACTGAGTCGGAATTGAACCGCATTAAGACGTCATGGTAAGGCCCCGGTTCAGATTTTAGCTGTCATTTTTAGTATGAATCTGAAAGCGAGCGAACCTAAACTAAATCGGAATTGAATCGCACTAAGATGTCATGGTAACTCCCCTGTACCAACATAGAGGTGAATTTGCACGAAATTTTTGCCCAATTTGAAACGGACGGAGACACTTCGCTCGCGTTTTCCGCTAGCTTGGTTAGTGATGTTACAAATACAAATACTCTTTATTGAACACCACAAATCAGTACAAAACAATACAGAAACAAAGAACAAAGTAGACAATAGGCGGTCTTATCGCTTAATAGCGATCTCTTCCATACAACCAATATTTCTTGTAAATGAGTTGGAGACAGACTAAAACTACTACTACTAGTACTAGTAGTAGGTACTAGTTGGAGGTTAATAAACTTTAATAAGAATAAACAACAATACTAGAATACTTGTCTCAATAAGTAAATGAAATACATATTTAAATAAGTACACTGCCTAATAACAAGTACCATAATATTTTTCTTTAAATATTCATTTACTTATATTTGTTGTCTGGCTGTCGTCTGTGTAAACTGTTTTGAGTTAGATACGAAGGTAATGGAAGGTTGGTTTCGTAAAAGTTACACGAAATACGGTAGCAAATAATAAATCTAGTTATAGTGATGGGGTTTATCGCCTGACAATATTGACCGGGCAAAGAAGTTTACAAGTTTAATGCATCCTATAATTTCGAATGTTCTTAACTTGACGATTTTTCTTTTTGAAATGTATTGATTTCTGTCTCTGTTTTTGTGTAATAATTTATCGTGTAGGTGCTTTTTTTTTTTTTTTTTACTACTTTTGATGTTATCTTGTGCCAAGGGCGGATCCAGGGGGGGGGGTCATGGGGGTCAAGACCCCCCCCCCCCTGAGCTGGTTCCAGGACTGGTTATCTAGTTCCAGGACTATTGTTATCAAAATTAAATTATACGTTCTTGACTTGACTACTACTATGTGACCCCCTCCTGGCGCCAAAGCTGGATCCGCCCTTGTTTTGTGCTGTAAGCTTGCACTGTATTTAATTGAATAAATAAATAAGACTTTCTGGCAAATTTCCTGACCGCTCTCTCCTTGGCAATGATGACCATCCAAAACCGCTACTTCGTTAGATCGGTAGTAGTTTTAAAAGACCGACTTCGTGGCCTATAACATGACAATTGTCGGTGACAAGCGACAATTCTATTTACATTACAAACTCGACCAGCATTTACTTTGCCTTCAAATTGCCGACAATTGTCAAGTTGGTGAATTAGGGGCCAGCTCAGGACTCCGACGCTTGGAAATCCCTACTTTGAATACTTGGTCCCTTAGGACTACAGGATATCACCATCATACTGTGTTGTATTGAGTGTGGGACGTCTGCTGGTGTGGGATGCAACGTGCGTAGACCTTCGCGGAACCACGAGTAGAGCAGGCGCGGCTGCAGAAGCGGCCGAATCAGGCAAGATAAATAAATATAGGGCTCTCAGCGCCGAATATAACTTTGTCCCTTTGGGTGTTGAGACCCTTGGTCCGTGGGGTCCTAGCGCTATTAGCCTCTTCAAAGATATTTCGAAGAGGCTAATAGACGCTTCGGGTGACCGCAGAGCTGGCAGCGTCCTTGGACAGCGTATCAGTATCGCTGTCCAAAGGGGGAATGCTGCCAGCGTCTGCGGAACTATGCCACGCGGAACTATCCTTTGTAATTATTTTATTTTAAGATTAGTTTTTAATTCCCCGTGTATGTGAAATAAATGAGTTATATGTCGTGAGTTTGATGTCGGTTACGTAGAAATACCTAGGCCTTTACAAAGGTCAAGTTTGGCCGAACGTTCTCGGTTGTACAATCTGGAGGGCTGCCAAGTTTTTGATCGTAGAAAGCGAACGGTGTAACGTAACAATTACTGTTTCTGATGCGCCGTAGTAAACAAAAGTAACATGTGATATTGTGTGAAATACTCGTAAGATTGCACTATAGGGTATAGGTATTAAAATACTTGCGGAATTTGTATCGAGTGGATGTAAAACGAATTTTGTATGCGGCTGTTCGAATTCGGAAAGCCGATTTTTTGAAACTGTACAATTTTATTGAAAGTCGAACTTATGGGAATAGTTAGATACTTAAGAATAAAATAATTTACGTTACTTGAGTGCCGATAATATATGTTTTTTGGGAGAAAGGGGTCCGATTTTAAAGCTGCTCTTCAAAATACCATTCGAAAATGTTTCACATTGCTAGAAAGCTAGAGCTCGAATTCATAATGTCAAATTCTAACTCATGCATTGCCGCTTTTGAGAGTGATTGTCACACACATACATACATACATACATACATACACAAATCACGTCTTTATCCCTTACGGGGTACACAAAGCCTATGGTAACGGAACGGTGGAAAATGGAATCAAAGTAGGGATGTGTTGCTAGCCTCATCGCCTATAACACGATTCCTATGATTTTCGCCCATTCCCACGATGGGATTTTATCATCTGCGCAGATAGAGAAGCAACTAGTACATTCTATGTTTTTTTTACTCCCAGACCAACGTGGAAGTGTAACAGATATGACTTCGAAAGTCGAGTCTAGTTCCTCCTTTATAACTCTACATTTCAATTTCATTGACTTGTGTTCCCTTGAACTAACATCCCTAGCCATTAAAACCGTACTAAGATAAACCACTTCTATATATTTATTATCACATTGAGTGCCATCGTAAACTCTATATTCTTGTTTAATTGAAAGCGATTGTAATTCTTAGAAGCAATAACGTTGCGAAGGTTTCATTACAGTATGTTGAATTAATTTAGTTTGAAAAAAAAAAAGATGTTAGAATACGCAATAATTGTCGACAAGTGACAATTCTGTTGTCATCACATACTCAACAAGAATCTACGGCTTCATATTGAATACCTTGCATTTCGAATTGTCAATGATCACCGAAAAATTGTCAAATGGTGAAATAGATGCCAGGTTAGGTTAAATAGTTCGACTCGACAGAAGGACTTTGTTTTATACATCATCTTATCATCTTACTCGCTAATCCTGCCGCTAAGTAGCAGTGCTTGCACTGCTGTGTTCCGGTGTGGAGAGTAAGACAGCCGGGGAAATTACGGGCACAAGAGGCATTGCATCTTAATCCTCTAGGTTGGCAACGCATCTGCAATCCCTCCGGGGTTGCGGGTGTCTATGGGCAGTGGTGATCACTTACCAACAGGTGACCCACTTGCTCGTTTGCCTTCCTATTCATATAAAAAAAAAAACATATCACGTCTTTATCCCTTACGAGGAGACAGAGCCTAAAGTAACAAAATTAAGGCCACATTTAGCATGATTAAGGGCGTATAGGTGGAAAGGCAAAATATAACATGATTCCTAAGAGTTTCGCCTATTCCCTCGATAGGCTTTTACCATCTGCGCGGAGAAGCAACTTTGTTTTATAATGTAGTGATTTATGGCCATCCCTCACAGTGTGTCCAGTTCCTGACATAGTTGTGTGTGGGAGAGCTTTACACTAAGAGCTTTGGTATTCACATGAAAACGTTTTGTTTTGAGTTTCGCGTGTTTAATTGCCTCTGATTGGACGAAATCAATTGACAGTCAATTGACAGTCCCGCAACATGGCAATTAGAATTAGCCTTTGGAGTTAGAGTCGGCAACTTGTAAAGAAATTGGGGTTATAAGATCACGGGATTATGCTCTTGCGCAGATCTTTTTGTACGTTAGCAAATTCTTGGGCGCAATTGGTTGTTATGTTTACTACATTTTGATTGGTGGAAACGATTCCGCTGATTGGTACTAATTTGTTGTGCTAATTTGGTGTCTTGGGGAAAAAAAGAATGAGTATTTTTAAGCGCGGCGCTTGGCGTTTGTTTTTTATTGGTTTGCTTGGCTCGTTGTTTCCGCATTTCTAATAGGTGACTAAAACTTAATTAAAATGTTGTCGAACACTGTAGAACTTTCTCAAAGTAAACGTTGAAATGATTTGCCTTGCCGGGAATTTAAATGTACTACGAAGTTTATTGTGATAAGGTATCATCGTGGGTTATGATTGAATTGGTTGGCTGACACGGTGGAAGCCTATTTAAAATATTTGTAACAGAACGCTTGCTTTAATGAAATGTGAGAAATCATTAACATAGTGAATCTATGTTAATGAGATATAATGTTAGCTTACTTCCGTTTGCTAAAATATGTCCGTCCTACTAGCCAATTTCAATAAAAACATACATACATAGACAAACCGTCACACCTCTTTCCAACAGGGGTAGGCAGAGACTACATTGTTCCACTTGCTACGATCCTGACATACTTCTGTCGCTTCATTCACATTCATCAATCTTATCAATCAAAATTCAAATTTCCAAAATCTGAGAAAAATAAATACTCCCCAATTACAAGTGAGAATCTCTGAAGTTTAAAAACATTAGATAAAGACGTGAATACATAAGCAGATAATGTGCAAAATTTCCGAAAAGCAACGGCAAAATTGACATTAAACAGCGCCAAAAAACTACGGAAAATATTACTCACATGTTTTCTGACGTAGTTCTGGCTTGTAACTCTCCGATAGAACTTTATTTTCCGTAGTTTCCCAAAGCCCTTGGTTCAGTAGCGGCAGTCCCGGAACAACTAGCTCTGCGTACAGCTGATATTTGGCACTCTGTCAATGACAACTACCAACTATCCGATAAAATGTAAGCGATTGACTGTGCTAGGGAATTGTCTGCTACTAATTACAGTTTTATTTCCTTTCTGCGAATTCTTGTCATTATTAAATTTATGGGCGAAACATCTGTTGGCCCTTTTTCTGTGACGTGGCGGCCATCTTGGAAAATTGGCATAACACGCGTGTAGGTGGGACGCTTTTGGAAGCATCGAATGAAGATAAGGGAGAAATGGTGCAAGTTCATGATTTGTAACAATAAAAGACCTATCGGTTATTCTGCTACCCAGTATTATAATTTGTATTAGCTGGAGAAATTATTTAAATTGGCCTATTTCTTGAATATAATGTGTAAAAATGGCCGAAAAAAACCGGTCAAGTGCGGGCTGTATACAAATTTGACAAGTGAAGATAAAATCCAGTTTTAGTAGAGCTCTGCTCCTAAGCAAAACTAAAGGAGTATAAGGTAATCACTAACTATATGCACAGACAGACAAAAAAACTGATTTTAGATCTATTTCAGTCAGGAAATCCCATATTTTGGGTAGTGCGGCAATTTGTATGGAAATATCTTTCTAATGAGTGTAACTCAATGTATCTCTTGATTGTTGACTTAGAGGATTGTTTTCAGTCTTGACGGACCGATGGACATTATAAAGGGTTCTGTTTTTTTCTTTTAAAGTTGCAGAACCCAAAAAGTGGTCTCTGTGGTTTCACTATAAAAAAGGACTTGATCTGTATTTCCAAGTTAGTCAACCGGTTCGATTTTGCAAACTTTTACAGACATTCGCACAATGTCCAACAGTTGTAACTGCGACGCAATGGGCAGCGGCCACGGTACCGTTACTGTTACCCACTTGGCGGAAACATGATGTAACACGTAGTAATACAAATCCAATCTTATTACTCTTATAACAACTAACGACTTTTACAAATACTTCATCTTGGACATCTAGGTTGACAACGCATCGACCATTTTTCTGGTATTGCAACTTGCTTATTGGCTAAAAATTCTTAAGAATCAAACAAAATCTGGATCGCGTTTTCGACTGTACTAACAGAAAGAAAGACAAGGCATAGTGTCTGTCTGTTCGATGTTTTAGCTTAAGATAAATATCAATAGTATTACTCAAAAACCATTTTTTACGAATATGCCACCTTACTCCCAATATCCACCGAATATGGGAGATTAGAGTAATACAAACGATATCATCCCTATTTTCAACCCCCTAAAAGATGGGTTATTTAAGAGTAGGGATTTAAGTTTCATTTTATAATTAGTGGATGCGTTTATGTATCGACAGTAAACTCCTCAAAGTAAGCGGTTTTAATGATTAACGTGTTAATGCACAATTAAATGTACTTGACACAGTTATTAGCCCGGATCTTAGCTTCATAACTGTCAACGGAAAACCTCTGTTTTGATTCTTCGGTGTATTAGCTATTTTACATAGTTAACATCTATAGATCGAACCGGAAGACCCAGCGTTGGCGAGCCTCCCGTTAGGTGGACCGACGACATTGCGAGAATTGTGGGTCAGTCATGCAGGTGGCGAGTTGTTCATTTTAGCGTTCTAAGGAGGCCTTTGTTCAACGGTGAACATCTTTCTACTGATGACGATGAACATTTTTAGAAGGAATAAGAGTTAATTTTTCAAGTCTTCATTCCTTGGCCTGCCCTTTAGAGGACTTGAGTTTATTGTTGTCCTCTCCATTGTACCTCTGCTGGGTTCAGAAGAAAGGTTTTGGGCATTGAGCTTACAGCAAATGAGAACTTAACATTGAACTGCTTGGCAGATGTGTGCCAATTTTCTTAAGATGTTTTTTACCACCGCAAGGCTCATAGCAAAAAGTATAGTTTCGCGCATAAGTTCTGAAGAGCTCAGAGAAACGAACCTCGAGTCCATCAACCAATGATTCTTTTCAAGAGGTCATAGGTCAAACCACTAGGCTACGCCTTTTTTCGCAGGATTATTGCACGTCTTCAAAAGTATTTGAGTATTTTACCTCAAGACACTTATTACCTCTATCGTCGGGTGAGAATACGTTTGTGCCATACGCCTCATACCTTGGTTTACAGGAGAGCGAAATTAAACAAAAACTTTAATTTTAGGTTAAGTTATATTTTATCGTAAATTTAAACTTAACGGTGAAAAAGGTACAATAATGTGCTATTCCTAGTACAATATACATACACTTTGGGTTATGTTATTAATGAGATTTTTGCAGTTTTATGATTGCTATATCCATTTTTGATGAATGGTTGTTTATCGCATGATGTATGATATGACACAAAAACTTCGATATGGCACAAGATGTTTCAATACTTGTGATTAAATTGATACCACATCCATAATAAATAAATGGTTTTTACTAATTTTTGTTTTAATATTGTAGAATCTTGTGTAATTTTCTATTTTAACATGATTTCATAATAAGATTTATCGTCTTTAGGCATGAATTTCAACATAGAATGTCCGATTTTTTTTGTTTGTAATTTTGTTAACGTTATTTTCATTCGGAATTGGTTGTAACACTAAGACTTCATCATTCAAAATGTTTATTTTTGACCCGAAAGGATTGTCAGAACTGTAAATTATAACTTTTATTTTCAAACTAGCTGACCCGGCGAACTTTGTTCCGCCTTAAATTTGAAAAATTCCAGTGGTTTGGGCTGTGCTATCCCGCGGGAACTATGCAATTTTCCGGGATAAAAACTATCCTATGTCCTTTCCCGGGACTCAAACTATCTGTATACCAAATTTCAACTAAATCGGCCCAGCGGTTTAAGCGTGAAAAGGTAACAGACAGACAGACAGACAGACAGACAGACAGAGTTACTTTCGCATTTATAATATTAGTACGGATTAGTAAGGATAGTGTACATGTGTAAAAGTTTTGGCAATGATGCCTAACTGAGAACTAGTTTTTTTTTATTTATTCACGTTGTAGGAAATTGTTTTTAATAACATACAAAAACAAAGTTTGAATGTACCTGTATTAATTATCTGTTATTATAAGCGGCGAACTAAATTCTCCATCAGACGATTAAATATCAATAATTTACTAGTTAGCTATAGTATGACTCAACCACGCAAACTACATGGTAAGGTGCATATTTTTTGTATACTACCACTTGAAATGCCACTCACTAAATATAAATAATCAATACGAATAAAGTGGGTATTTGAAATTATATAAAATAAAATGTAGGTAATTGGGTAGACTGGAAGTGCATATGGCACAAAATCGTAAAAGATCCTGTCGTTTGGCACACTGTTTACTGGAGTTTAAGCATACTTTTGTGTCATATCCGGATATAGCACATTTTTGTGATCACTATTTATCTCGAAAGATGGATATGGTATAAATTACATGCTATTTCCTCAGTAAAAAATGAGAATTTTGACACAACGATTCGTGCAAAAGATTACTCGTGATCTGAAATATTAAGCTTTACTCCAAATCCATTTTGGTCAAAAATGGATATGGCACAAACGTATTCTCACCCGACGCTATAGTGGTCTGCGGTAGGCAATATTTCCTAATACAAGCACTGACATACATGACTGCAAAATGACCTGGCCTGTTTTTAACATTTAACCTTTAAAGGCGGCGTAATTAGGATAACAACAAATTATTTGTTAAAATGTAACACGCAAAGAAGAAACATTGTGCAAAGTATTTAAAATAAAACTTTCGATCACATTTTCTAAAAAACCGGTTACGCGACATACAGAGGCACAACGTCAGTCACTGGCTTACTGGTTGGATATATTTTTATTTGTTACTGTAGCTATTGCTCGCGGCTTTGCCCAGTTCCTTTTTTCAAATACTATTTTATAAAAACAATAAGCTAAAAATTACGAACATAATAAAAATAATCTAATGTGATGCTGTCGTTCTTAAGGCATTCTGTGACCAAGGGACATTAGGGATTCAGGATTAAATATAGATATTAATTACACACAATCGCTTAGAGATCAAGAATGAGTATTATCTGAGCAACGTGTGTTCAACCATCTGAACCTCGGACCCGTATTTAAAAGAATGACGCCAGTGAACCTGCTCGCGTGTCATAATGTAATAATATTGATTTTTTAAACTTGATATTGCTTAAACCAGACAGTCTCGCATGTTGCCACGCAGTTGCGTTTAGCAGAAGCAAAAATGGTGAATTGTGCGATTCTAATATAGGTACCTAATGCACATCACTCTACCATTTATGCATATGCCGTAACAGATGTATAAGTATTGAATAGGACACGCCTCAATACAGTGCCTTGTGCAAACAAAAATCTGTTTACTCAAATAAGACGTTCAACGTACGCACAGAATAATAATAAGGCAAGAAATAGTTTCCCACGGATCGGAAACACCGTTAAGCCGGACCGGTATAAAAATGTATTAATTAATTACGATAAATATACAAAAAACTTGCAAAAGTTGATGACAGTTCGCATATTTATTACTCTAAGGAGACAATCGTCGTACCACCCGAGGTTTGTAAATGGGAATATAAAGTTACAGAAAGTCCTACCTTAGTCTCACAGGTCTAATATTTAAGAGGAATAGAAATGTCACATTAATATTGCTATGCTTACAAAACAGGCGACTATATGTCTGACAAGACATCCATTTATCTTCCAGCCCAGACTATAACGCAGATAATTGTTCCAAAAATTGGCAACTTTGATGGCATCAGTGTTGGACACTTTAAGCTGACAAGCACCAGTAATGGACACTTCATTCTTAATTTAAAGATGACATGGTTTTAAATTGACTGTTGTAAAATAAATGACTATGCCTTAGTGTCTTTTAAATAAGAGTTATTGTGCATTATTGGCTCCACGTCCATTACTGGTGCCGTCACCCTAATGATAAACAAAACATGCGATCTGAAGACAGACATAAAATTGGTTATGTCACATTTTAATTTGTCCAACCCACTGATCATCACTACATAGTATAAAACAAAATCGCTTTCTCTGTCCCTATGTATATAATTCTACTTTTGCCCGCGACTTCGTCTGCGTAGAATTAGACATAAAACCTTCCTCTTGAATCACTCTATCTATTAAAAAAACCCGCATCAAAATCCGCTGTGTAGTTGTGAAGATATACACATTGGTTTGAACTTGTGTCGGATTGTGTTATTTGTTTCGTTTGTGATTGATTGATTGGGTGAATAAGTATTGGTACTGCATGCTTTAAATTTAAATATTCTCATTTAAGTGAATTTAATGTAATTCTTTTGAGAATAAAATATCTTTAACCCGAAGATATAAGCATACATAGGGACATAGGGACAGAGAAAGCGACTTTATTTTATATTATGTAGTGATAGTGAATATGTAGTGATGATGATGATGACGACATACGCAAATGATACTGGACCAAATAAATGTTTTTTTTTAGTCGCACTCAAATATCAAGTTGCTACGGTCCCGCCACACTTAGTCACGTGTGAAAAAAAAAGGTGAAATATAATCGAATATAATATGTCAATGTGTGGCATTCTACATATTATTATATCCTTTGAATTAGATACAATCGTGCATAATATTTGTAAGTTTGCCTGTCTGTATGTATGTTGCTAAATGCTAGTCGAACTTAGGTGAAATTTTGTGCAGATTTATGGAATACCACTTAGTCTACTTACTCACGATATTAAAATTCAAAATAACAAAGATTTCTTGAAACTGGATGATATTTACCGTGGACATACATAAATCACGTCTTTAAGACTTACGGGGTAGACAGAGCCTAAAGTAACAAGAACTAAAGGCCACGTTTAGCATGATCGTGGGCGTACATGGAAAGGGGAACCAAAATAGTGATGGGTTGCTAGCCGCATCGCCTATAACATGATTGTTAAGATTGTCGCCTATTCCCTCGATGGGCTTTTACCATGTTCGCGGGAAGAGAAGGAACTAGTACATTCTATGTCTTTTCTTTACTCCCAGACCAGCATTACGTTACCGTGGAATTTTAGTAAATTTCCGAGTAAATTCAATTTTGTCCCAGAATTTCAACTGCCTTATCAAAAAGTTCACGTGAGCGAAGTCACGGGCCAGTGCCAGTAAAATATACATGTAAATATTTGTATATTTTATTGCAATTCATTATTATAGCCGAGAAAACCGGTCATATGCAAATCCGAAGCGAAGAATTCGTAATCACCGTACCATTATATATACGTATTATTATGTAGGTACGTTTATTTATGAATTGTGTGTTGTATTTTGAGATGTACGCTCTATTGTGGCTTTCACTATATGGATATTTTAAACTCACTCTTTGTCGGGCCCTCGCTTAATGCTCTTCTCATTTACCTAAAGCTTAACTGGTAGAGATCCTTTATAGGGATAAGTTCGCTTTGTGCAAATATTTAGTGTCTTTTTTGTGATTTGTCTCTGATACTTTATATTTGTACAATAAAGCATTTTCTCTTGTAAGTATGGTAACCTCGTTTAAGTTTGAACTTTATGTTAATTTCATCAATTGGCAACTATGCCACTAATTATGCTACTTAAATTGTATCCGACTTAATTCTTTCTTTTATTGGTTGTTCATACATACATATATCACGTCTTCATCACTTACGGGTTAGACAGAGACTAAAGTAACAAAATCTTAAGGCCACGTTTAGCATGATTAAGGGCGTATAAGCGGAAAGGGAAATCAAAATAGTGAGGGGTTGCTAGCCGCATGTGTGTTAAAATGAAGTTTAAAAGAACCGAATGTTTTAAAATTAATCTCGAATACTTCATCTGTTGATTGGGTTTCGTAGAGTTACACTGTAAAGTTTTACAGTTAATTAATTGCGGTTGACAAATAAACTGTAAGTCGTTGGAGTGACCTAATTTTGGATACAAGTTTACGATCAAAAAATATTTACCTACCTTTACGATGGCAAAACTTTACAGGAATCGCTATTAATATTATAAATGTGAAGAACTCTGTTTGTCCGTCTGTCTGTCTGTCACGATTCCAAGCCTAAATCAGTGAACCGATTTTAATGATATTTGATACGGAGATTTACAGTCCCGGGGAACGCACGGTAGTTTTATCCCGGGAAATAGCATAGTTCCCGCGGGATAGCGATCAGCGAATTCTCGCAGACGGAGTCGCGGCAACCGCTAGTGTTAAATAAAACTTACCCAATCTGCGGAAATATTCCACTTTCATTATCTTAATTTCATTAATATATAATTATATTATTAATTTCATTTTATTCTTAGTTTCATTGTCTTAGACAATTTTTAAACATAACAACTTTAGTAAGTTTTTCGTTGAATAAATTTAAACTAATATTTTTTATTTAATAGAATAACCGGTTATTTAAAAATAACTCGAAGGTACTTACAGGATCCGAAGCTAACGAACTCACTCGCGAACGAAGAAAAAAAAATAGAAAAAAATGTCACGAGGTGGTCCGGTCGGCGGGCCGGGCTGCTCGCGACTATCGACAGCGGAACGACCGGCTAGTGATGTCCCGAATATCGACATCGACAGCGCTCACTAGTAAAATTGTCGTTAATAATTACTATCAAATGAATCAAGAACTTTTACTTCTTTATGTTTACTTTTACGGATTTACCGTTAGAAATTTAATTTCTAAACGACATTGAAAATTAGAACACAGAAAAATCTGGAAAGTAAAGTGGCCGGCAATCGAATCCGGAGGTACCTCTTACCATTTCCATTTTCAATACAGGAAACTACAAAGTGGCGTGAACTATGTCTTTCTTGTCGACTGTTTGTTGTATTCAAAATGCATACCTAATAAATAATGTCATCGGTTTCGTTTGAGACAGTGCGTCATTTACGTGCGTACTTAAAGGTCGAGTTCAAGCATTTCTATATACAGAGTTGATGGTTAAAAATAAAGCATGTTGGCTCTCATGAATCTGGTCAGCAAATAAATAAACAAAAATAAAATAATATATTTAGTTAGCCTACACAAACAATGTACGCTGAAAGCTTTATTTAAAATTGAATTTAAAGCGGAAATTAAAATTAAAGTTACAATTAAAACTGATAAATTATCTGCAGAACGCTGTATTAATCGGATAATCGGCAATTTGGGCACTCCATACAACCAAGAGACTTGTTTTTTGTTTAATTAGTACTACCTTGTTTCTATCGAGCAAGTGGCATCACTAGAGGCTAGTGGGCTTGCGCAAGCGCCGGACTTTCGCCACCGCGCCGCCGCCTGAGGTCCGCAACGCGACAGCCTCCGCGCTGCGCATCGCGGACGCTAAATCTTCTTATACATACATAAACGAATTTATCCCTTACGAGGTAGACAGAGCCTAAAGTAACAAAACCAGGTCACATTTATCATGATTCTAGGCTAGTAGAAACAAATTAATGATGGGTTTGCTAGCCGCAACGCCTATATCATGAAAGCTAAGATTTTCACCCATTCCTTCGATGGGCTTTTACCGTTTGCGCGGGAAGAGAAGCAACTGGTACATTATCCCCCTTATTCATAAACGCTCTATAGGCTTCTGCTAACTTAGCAATAGTTTGTCCTTATCTGTGAAATGTAAATGTCAAAGTGACAGATAAGGACAAACGATTGCTAAGTTAGCAGAAGCCTACAGAACGTTTATGAATAAGGGGGTTAATGTTATTTCTTTGCTCCCAGACCAGCATGGACGCAAAACTTTGACCAAAACAAACCTGACTTTAGCCTAAACAAGCCCTTTGTATAACATCCGCGATTACATTGTAAAGGCACGAGTAAAGGATGTCTGGGGATCGGGGGTTTTAGTTTTTCCTAATTATGGCCTAAATTAATTCCATCCGTTCATTCCATCGACATCATGTTGATGAACGGCAGTCTTCGACGGTGCGGTTTACGGTCTTTTTTGCCATGAACTTGCAAAATCTGGAACGAGCTTCCCGCTGAGGTCTTCCCATCGAGTTACGACCTGGGCGCCTTTAAGAGGCGAGTGTACAATTTTCTGCAGGGCCGACAACGCACTGGCATCGCGTAAAGCGCTGCGGGTGTCTATGGACAGTGGTGATCATTTACCATCAGGTGACCCACTAGTTCGTTAGTCTGGCCTCTCTAAGTAAAAAAAAAAATTGTGACGAGTTAGATGTGATCGCACTGACCAATAAGTAACCATTAGATAACTCGTTATAGATTCGACAGGATATGTGATCAGTTCCTCTTTTCTGTAACACTGACAGCTGTTCACAATCCCCAACCGAAGTCACGGAGCGTCCAGAATTGCTTACTAGGAACTCGTCGCGTTCTTATCAGTTTTTCTCAGCAAACTGTAGTTTTGGCGACGCTGAATAGCAAATCAAACCTTAAGCTTTGCCAATGGTTGGTAATTGTTTTTTATGTTTATTGATATTAATGTATTGACGACCGGATAGCCTAGTGGATAGTGACCCTGACCATGAAGCTAGAGGTCCTGGGTTCGAATCCCGGTTTGGGCAGACAGTTGTATGATGAATACGAATGCTTGTGCCCGAGTCATGGATGTTGTATGCATTTAAGCATGTATTTATCTACATTATATAAGTATGTTTACCCGTTGCCTGGTACCCATAGTACAAGCTTTGCTTAGTTTGGGGCTGGGTCATTGGTGTAATTTGTCCCAAGATATTTATTTTATTTATTTATTACAAAATTAGTTCCTTCGGCGTCCGCTGACAACAGAGAGTACAAAGTAAGATGGCCGGCCCCGCTCTAGGGATGGCCCCGTTGCATAGGGCTGTACCACTACCTCAACAGTACCTAATATCGCTCGCGTGCCAATCCCGAATAGCGACCCTGGTATGCTCATTCAGCACTAGCTTACCTGCGGTTTTGGTCATCCAAACCATCAGAAATACGGGTAAGGTTACCAACTTGCAATGCGAGGAGTGTTGGAAGATCATCTTCGGTTGACCGACGACATAGCAAACGCAGGGAGTCTATGTATAGAGGTGGCTCAGCTCGGCTAGCACGAGATAGGCTACCCGTCTCTTTCTAGAACGAACAAACAGTAAGAAAAAAACGAAAAGGATCTATTTTGCGCGCTAAGCAACTCTTGTGCGTTCTCGTGCTAGTCGTGCGGGACCACTGCTTGTGGCGTCGTGTGAGGAGGTATATGTTCAGCAGATGACGTATCCGGGCTGAGATGATGATGAGGCTACAAACCTAACCAGCTTTATTTTTGGCACGGATCCGTGTCTAAGCGTACCAGGGGTTTGACACGCAAAATGATTCTTTAAATTTGAAGCGCTGAGCATTGAAGTGATAAGGGATAGGGGTAACCTTCGATGTAGGACAGTGTAAAAACGAAATTTTATTAATTAAATTTAATTTGTGTAAAAGTGTAATTTAATAATTTAAGCTAATTTATTTATTTTAATGTAATCCGTGACTTAATTTATTTTTATTATTATTATTGTTTTAATTTAATTCAATAGAATTCAGTTTCATTTGATTTCATTGTATACGACAATTATTTATTTTTGGCTAGCTTCTGCCCGCGACTTTGTCTGCGTAGAATTATACATAAAAACCTTCCTCTTGAATCACTCTATCTATTAAGAAAAACCGCATCAAAATCCGTTGTGTAGTTTTGAAGATAAATAAATAAATAAATATCTTGGGACAAATTACACCAATTGACCCAGCCCCAAACTAAGCAAAGCTTGTACTACATACATATTATATATCACATACATATTGTATTGTAGATATACGCATACATAGGGGCATAGGGACATAGGGACAGAGAAAGCGTTTATTTTATACTATGTACCTAGTGATGATATGTCTAATATAGACGTAGGTAAGTCTGGCAAAAAAAAACATTTCATTTCATAAGCAATACCTTACTTTACCTAGTACCCTAGAATTTATTACTCATTGTTGTTATTGTCCTAGACCTAAAATAGATAAAGCTGTACCGATTATTCACAATTCGTATGCGGGCAACAATTATGATGTTATGATTGGCATTCATTTTTTCATTTATCGTTTGGGGTTACATACTTGGTTACAAAATAGAACTTGAAATCTAAAATAATAAAAATCCTCCGTCAGGTGTTTAAAGTTCTTAGTTGGTCCGTCATATCTGGTGTAGGGCATTCGAATACCAATGACCGAACAGCATGATTGTGGGCTTTTACAAAGGCCTCTTTACCTATGGTGCAGGGTGTGCGGTGCACACGGTCCGAGTCTAAGGGGGCGCCGAGCGCCCTCTAATGCGACACCTCCAAAGATACGTCGCTCGCGGCGCCGGCGCTCTCAAAGACCCAGCGACCGTGCTATGGCCGACGCCGGGGGCGGCGCGGTAGCAAAGCAAGGCTACTCCTTTTCCTACTCTATTTAAATTTACACAATAACTTTTGTTTCAACGTGAAATCAGCCTTAAAACAGATAATTAAAGATTAAATTGCGCCTACTAGACTAGAGGGCGCCACTGGTTGCACCACGGGCGCCACCAGCGCTAGAGACGCCTCTGGGCTTATAGGTGGAAAAGGGAATCAAAACAATGATGTGTTGCAAGCCGCATCGCCTATGACGTGATTGCTAAGATCGTACCTACATCGAATTAGTAAGAAACAGAACGTGAAAGATGCAATCATAATTACCATAGCTTGGCAGGTAGCAGTACTGGGGAGCTACTACAATGACATGCCAAGTTCTATTCAGCGTAAGGGACACAGTTAGGCAGCTATAGCTCTGTCCCTTACGCTGCAAAGAACTTGGCTTTTAGCGATTGTGGTAATCCCCCCTATTGCGCTGAACGCATATGTATGTTGCACAACTATGTTTGCTATCATTGACTTGAGCAAGTTATTTCCAGTCTTAAGACAATACTTAACTTAAGTACAGTTAATGCAATCTACGAATACGCGTGGATTTATCCAAATTATCCTTTAAAAACATAATAATAAATAATAATATATAGTCGGCTCGGATAGTCGGGAGGTTCCTCTCTCTGTCGCCCTGACCACCGGTAGCTTAGGCCTCGCCTCGCTGTCGGCGGCACCCTAGGCTAGATTTTTATAATGTTTTTATAATTTGTATTAATAATACTGTTTTATTACTTTTTCTATGAATATTGTAAAACCCTAACTTATGTAAAAAATAAATATTGATGTAGTCAAAAACAAAGCAAAGCTTAATATGGGTAATATACAACGGATACATAAACTTTTTGTATTTGTCTTGTTTATTTTGCACAATAAAGAGTTTATATACATACATACATTTTTATATAGATAAATTCAATACATATCAAACGTTCAAGACTCGAGGACAAACAATCGTATTTTACATATAAAAATCTGCCCCGACCGGGGATCAAACCTGGGACCTCCAGCTAAGTAGTCAGGTTCTCTAACCACTAGTCTCAATACTAAGCAACAAATACGCTATCCGGTTGTTAATATATACATATATGCAATACCTAAACCCTTTCCTACGTAAACATCACCTCCTTAGCAACACTGGGAAAACCGCTGATCGGAAACTGGTTTCTATACTACGTTACACGTGCTAAATTGAGTCAATATTTGTCTAACAAAACATAAATTATTGTGAATATAACGAGCGGCATTTTAGCCTATGTATTTATGCACAGACGACACTTGGACGACGTGTAGATGTAGATGATACGTAGACGACGCGCAGACAACACTTTGATGACTGGTAGGCAACGCGCAGACGACACTTAGACGACGGGTAGATGATACGTAGACGACACGCAGAGACACTTAGACGACGGGTAGATAATACGTAGACGACGCGCAGACAACACTTTGACGACGGGTAGGCAACGCGCAGACGACACTTAGACGACGGGTAGATGATACGTAGACGACACGCAGACGACGGGTAGATGTAGATGATACGTAGACGACGCGCAGACAACACTTTGACGACGGGTAGGCAACGCGCAGACGACACTTGGACGACGGGTAGATGATACGTAGACGACACGCAGACGACATTTAGACGACGGGTAGATGATACGTAGACGACACGCAGACGACACTTAGACGACGTGTAGATGATACGTAGACGACGCAAAGACGACACTTAGACGACGCGTAAAGGTTGCGTAGATGACGCGGAGACGACACTTTGACGACGGGTAGATGATACGCAGACAATATTTAGAGAAAGTTTATATAAAATATTTTAAGTTTTTTTATTTCCCTTTTTCAAAAAATTTTGCTTGTTGTATTAAAATTAAGTTTTTTTTATATTTATTTTGTTCGCGTCCTCACGCGTCCGTCACATTTAGCTAGGATATTAAATTACTTAGGTAAATTTGCTATGTTAAATGTGAACAGTGTCTTGTCATGATTATGAACTCTTTGTGATTTGTTTATGAGCCATGTATGACTGTTTGTGTTCCTATAAATAAATAAATTAATACAAAACTTGAGAGGTGTCAAGGGACACCCGGATGGAACGAAGTTCCTTTCGATTAATTATTGAAGGAATTATTGTAATATATATTTTTTAAGTTATAATAATATTTTTTTACGTTTTGTACCATTGTATTTTGTAATTTCTTTCTCTCACGATATTCTCTACATCTTTGTGCATTTATATTTTTCCTTGATGTTATAGTTTGTACCTCAGTAGTCGATGCTTTAATTGATTCGCTATTGAAATAAAACTTGATCTTAATTTTTTCCGTCTAGCCCCCTTTCGTTGCTAATTGACTCGCTACTTGTCCTGCTCGCACTTGCAGCGGCGTGGTAATGCCTTGATCATTCCCGTGGTAATTGACTAATCCATTTTATCCATTTGCTATGAATAACTTCCGGTACAAAAAGTGTCGTTACAAGTTTTAGAGTTAATTTTTTCCGTCTAGCCCCCTTTCGCAACGCGCGATAAGGAACTTCATTCCAATAAATAAAATGATCTTAAGCAGTTTCATTTGGAAATAATCGGTTGTATCGTAGATACTTGTTTGTTTACGATTAAAATCATTCATAAACTGTCAACAAGGTTGCAGCTATCGATAACAATGATGTCGTCAACAAAGACTACGTGTTCGAGTAACTTGTCTATTGTCAAATAAGATTTCCGGACAGACGGACAAATGTCAATATTTTGTTTGCTTTAGTGTAGATCCAGGGGTCACCAAAGTGCAGGCCGCTGTCCGGAGACCTATTTCATTGTTTAAAGTACAGAGCTTATTTTGTTGATTTTGAAAGTAGTTATCCTTAATAATTAATTCCATGCTGGTCTGGGACTAAAGAAAAAACATAGAATGTACCAGTTGCTTCTCTTCCCGCGCAGATGGCAAAAGCCCATCGTGGGAATGAGCGAAAATCTTAGGAATCGTCTAATAGGCGATGCGGCTAGCAACCCATCACTATTTTGATTCCCCTTTCCACCTATACGCCCACAATCTTGCTAAACGTGACCTTAAGGTTTCGTTACCTTAGGCTCTGTCTACCCCGTAAGGGATAAAGACGTGATATATGTATGTATGTATGTATCCTTAATAAACAAAGTTGCCATTAATTTCGTCTTTTTTCTGTTAATTGATACCTATTTGAAAAAGAATAATTCAGATCGACCGTGACTGACTAAAGTATACTTAATTATTTGTTTTAAACGGACCCCTATGACTCTAGTTGGCGACCCCTGGCTAGCTATTCAAGTGAGTTCATAAAAAAACTTTTGGTGTGCGTGTTTCGAGAAAAACTAAACATAGAATTCTGTGAACATTTTAGACGCTTGATTATCAGTTTGCGTTTAGTAATTATTAAGATGACACGTAATTTCATGATAAGTGTCACTTCCTCGATTGGTGAAGGTTAGGTACGGGATGAATCTGACCGTAGTTATACATACGTACAATTCATACATAGGTACACAACGTCACGCCTTTTTTTCCACAGGGGTAGGCAAGGACTATACTTTGTTCCACTTGCTACGATCCTGACATATAATACAATACAATACAATAACTCTTTATTGAACACCACATATAACAACCAAAACAGAAAAAGGTATACAGAATGTACATACCTTTTTTGCTTCAATAAGAAATCCTACTATTAAACATACTAATATTGTAAATGCAAAAGTCTGGGAGTACCTATGGATGGATGGATGTTTGTTACTCTTTCACGTTAGAACGACTGAGCAGATCTGGCTGAAATTTGGCGCAAGGATAGACTATGGTCTGGAATAACACTACTATGGTATGCAAAATTGTAAGATGGTAAAAGCTCATCGAGGGAATGGGCAAAAATCACAGGAATCATGTTATAGGCGATGCGGCTAGAAACCAATCACTATTTGGATTCCTTTTTCCACCTTTACGCCCACAACCTTGCTAAACGTGGCCTGTAGGTCTTGCCACCTTAAGCTCTGTCTACCCCGCAAGGGATAAAGACGTGATTTGTGTGTAGGTTAAAGTTTCTTTTCCTTTAGAACAGTCATCATACCAAGTCCTAGTATTAGGTAACTGCAAGGCCGAGTGCACACGCATCCGTTGCGTCCGCGCAACTCGTCGCCGAAAAGTGTCAGCATGAACCTGCCTTTATTTGAGTGGTGATTGTTTTTTTGTCAAGGTTCTTTAATGAAAGTTGACGAAATTGACTGTTTTTTCTGGTTAGCCGAAGTGGTATGGTTTTTTCGCGTTTATTTGGGATTGGGTCATTTTTATCACCTTAAAATAAATGCGTAGGCCATTTTAAAACACGCTTCACAATAACACCGGATTAAGAGGGGTGACGGATAAGTTTAATGGATAATAATAGACATGAGTTTGACCAAAATTATGCCCGATTTTTAATACATAAATAATCTTGCTGAATTTTCTTACTTTAAAATAGGCACGGATCGATTTTACGGGTAACAAGACCTACAGGCCACGCTTAGCAAGACTATGGGCGTATAGGTGGAAAATGAAATCAAAATAGTGATGGGTAGCCGCATCGCCTATAACATGATTCCTAAGATTTTCGCCCATTCCCTCGATGGGCATTTACGCGCGGGAGAAGCAACTGGTACATTCTTTTTCTTTACTCCCAGATCAGCATGGAATCTTCAAAATTGATGAAAATTTAAGTAGGTACTTACAGACTTTTTTGTAGGTTATGTTATTTTCGTTTCTTAATACAGTTAAATTAATTGTGATCGGAGAGCTGACCGCGTTTCTTGTTTCCTTGAACTTGAAGCGTTAAGATTACGATTTGTTTGCGTTAAACTACTCCAGGGCCAAAACGTTGTGAAAGTAGATTCTTATGACTCAAGTTAAGCCGTTTATTACCTCCGTCTCCGTTGCAAAAAGTGAGATTTTACTTAGTAAACATTCATTAAGTAACTTAAAAGTTTCGAATAATTAATATTAATATTATACACACAAATCACGTCTATCCCTTACACGGTAGACAGAGCCTAAGGTGACAAGACCTAGGCCACGTTTAGCAAGATTGTGGGCGTATAGATAGCAAAAATTGAACAAAATAGTGATGGGTTGCTAGCCGCATCGCCTATGACATGATTTCTATAATTTACGCCCATACCTTTGATGGACTTTTAACGTCTGCGCGGGAAGAGAAGCAACTGGTACATTCTATGTTTTTTCTTTGCTCCCAGACCAGCATGCAAGTAAATTAATATTATTAATGAACAAAATACAAAAGAGCAATTAAAAACAAATTAAACTTTGATTAACTTAAAAATAAATTAAAAACTAAACCTAAAGTAAAATAATTAAAAAAGGAGGGGCCCCTGTGGCATAGTAGGTACTACAGACGCTGTCAGCATTCCCCCTTTGGACAGCGATACTAATACGCTGTCCATGCAAGCTGCCAGCTCTGCGGTCACCCGCAGCGTCTTCTTTTCTATCTTTGAAGAGGCTAAATAGCGTTATGACCCTACGGACGGTCTCAACACCGAAAGGGACAAAGTTATATTCGGTGCTGAGACCCCTATATTTATTTATCTTGCCTAATTCGGCCGCTTCTGCAGCCGCGCCTGCTCTACTCGTGGTTCCGCGAAGGTGAGACGAGGCTAGTGTGTCTACGCATGTTGCATCCCACACCAGCACACGTTCCATACTCCACGGAATCATTGACATACTGTCCGGTCTCTTGCCGTCGTCCCTAGCGATGCCCGTTGGTTCCAACAAGGCAGGGGCACTGAATTGGGGGATACATTGTCGATAATGGTATCCCGAAACCTGAATGACCTAGGAACTCAGACTGTATTTGTTTTGGAATCACCATATTTTCTCGTAGGCGACTAAGTAAATGCCTATTTTTAGCCGTTACTTAGCAACATGACGTCACAATGGCATCACCATTGGAAGAGAATATAAACACTTCCATTAAAAGGTCGGTATAATTGTAAAACACACAGTTGTATTGGGAACGCGTTGACAACAGTTCCTGAGTGACGATTCCCCTGTCGGCAAAAGGCAATACCGAATTATCATCATAGCAATGAGGTAGTGATCGCAAACTTACAAATTGGTGCGCTCTGGAAAAGTAAATACGCATAAGTACATACATAAATCTCCTAAGTTCATGAAAACTTTAAATTAGTCATCATCATCATTTCCAGCTTATATACGTCCCACTCCTGGGCACACTCCTCTCATACTCAATATAGTAATCATAATAAAATTGTTATAAAATGTCGTGAGTATGATGCTTTACCATTTCAGGTCTTGTTACCATAGGCTCTGTCTACCCCGTAAGGCATATAGACGTGATTTGTGTACTTATGTATGTATTATAAATGAAAACAGACTGTTAAGGAGAACACACTCATTGGACAGGGCAGGGCAGTGACGTTGACAGTTGACAGATGTCAACGTTACGTTTTGGCGCCAAGTGCTCGAGAAGTGTCGCGTGAGGTCTTCTTATTTTTTTCTTCTTCTTATTTGTGGCGTATCAAGTCGTTATAGCGACAACTTTTTTTTTTTTTTTTTTATATGAATAGGAAGACAAACGAGCAAGTGGGTCACCTGATGGTAAGTGATCACCACTGCCCATAGACACCCGCCACCCCGGAGGGATTGCAGATGCGTTGCCAACCTAGAGGACTAAAATGAAATGCCACTTGTGCCCGTAATTTCCCCGGCTGTCTTACTCTCCACACCGGAACACAGCAGTGCAAGCACTGCTACTTAGCGGCAGGATTAGCGAGTAAGATGGTGGTAGCGATCCGGACGGACCTTGCACAAGGCCCTAACACCCGACTTCGCCAATGTCAAAGTAACAAAAATATAATTCAAAAATATTGTGACAAAAATGTCGGTAACGTTGTACGGTAACACGGTCGAAGACCCCCCTCCCCCCCTATCGGGCTAAGAAGCCAACGGATAACGATACCCCTCAGAATATCCCAGAAATCATTAACCGATGCCCAGAGTGCACCGGACCAAGCACTGCTCTTCTCCTCGGACGGATCCAAAAACGAACAGCAGCTCTTGATCACACGCGGAGGTAACCCGACTCCCAACTCATGTATACTCAATATCTGAGAGATGAGTGTGTGTTTACTTTTCTCGAGTGATAGTACGCGCACGCGCATTACGCGCAATGACTTTGACCCGTTTCCAACTGCTTTATTGTTTTGTTTGTCTCTTTTTAATCTAAATCTAGACGTCTGCTCGGAGTTGAAATGTTGTCTCGTTGATTTTATGATAAAATTTGATTTTGTGGGTGTTTTTAATTAATAAAGAGAATAGCGAGTGGTCCCATAACACTACTTTACTTTACGCTAAGTATTATTAGTAGGTACCCTGAAAATCCAAACCCCCTAAATACCAAACGTTGCTACCCCTTCGCCCACAACACACTTCAACCCTATATACCCTTCAATAGGGTCATGAGACTCTCACGATCCTAACAGGGAATAGGGAGTGCAATGGTGAAACTCTTAACCTACACCACACGGGGAATGTACATAGACAGTGGTGATTATTTACCATCTGGTAACCTTAACCTTAGGTACTTCCATGCTGGTCTGGGAGCAAAGAAAAAACGTAGAATGTACCAGTTGCTTCTCTTCCCGCGCAAATGGTTAAAACCCATTGAGGGAATGGGCGAAAATCATAGGAATCATGTTACAGGCGATGCGGCTAGCAGCCCATCACTATTTTGGTTCCACTTTCCACCTCTACGCCCTCAGTGTCTTGCTAAACGTGGCCTGTAGATAGATAGGTAGATAAAAACTTTATTTAACAAAGCCTGTATGTTTTGTTACCTTGGGCTCTGTCTACCCCGTAAGGGATAAAGACGTGATTTGTGTATGTGTATGCATGTGTAGGTAACCTTAAGGCGTCGCAAAGGGTGGGGGGCAGGGGGGGGGCTGCTGCCGACACCCTCGTAACCACTTTCTCGATTGCCTTCCTAGTCGTACAAAAAATGCTAACAATTCGATTCTAAGCTGCAAAATTTAATAACGCACAAGAAAATATTGTTTACTTCCCAAAAAAATCGATTTCCTTAATATTGGCCCCAATTATCTGACATCGTTTCCGCGAACGAGGGTCGTAGGCGCGTGCGCAATGTTTTGATAGATCCGAGGTCAAGGACCGCACGTAGACAGACGTCACGCGCACGTCATCGACGGCTATTAGGGGGTAAGACGTGGAATTTACGCTGAATTTACGCTCCAGGTTACGCTGTTGCTGAAATTATTATAAGACGTTTACCGTGCGCTATGTATTATGTACAGAGATCGGATTTTTTAGTTCCT
This sequence comes from Pandemis cinnamomeana, assembly GCA_932294345.1. NCBI lineage: Eukaryota > Metazoa > Arthropoda > Insecta > Lepidoptera > Tortricidae > Pandemis > Pandemis cinnamomeana. The sequence goes on along the minus strand of OW028726.1, from coordinate 9,332,641 downwards.
CTTCTATTTTTTAGAACAACATAATAATATGGACATGTCTGTCTTTCTGAACTAATTTAAATTGAAATAACAATGAAATTAATCATTTCGTAAAAAAGAGAAACAAAAAGGTATCATTTGAATCCATTTTTTAGTTAAAAAAATTCAATTACACATTAATAAGGAAACTTTTTGGAAACAACTCGTAAGTGTGTAACAAAATATTGTAGAATTCCAAAATTTAACACGATATCCCGGAATCCGGGATTAAAAAGGAAGTCCATATAAATTTAGTCGTGAACTGAATTACAAATGGAAAGTAAAAGCCAATAAAATAAAAGAAAGAAGAAAGAAGGTGAAAGAAGCTTCTTTCCAAAACAAATGAAACTAGTTAAAAACAAATTAAGAATCAAAAAGTAAACTAAAACTAATATTAAAATAAAACAATTAAAAAAGGAGAGGCCCGCGGACAGCGATACTAATGCGTATGCGTAATGCGTATGTTATATATGTATAGCTAAGCGGCCATATAACCGATCTCTGGTTATGTATGCCACTAAAGATGGAGGCATATCCTGGTTTGGGGCCTCTGACCACTTTGACCTGAAGTTGTTTTAATTAAATAAGTATTATAAATAGTAAACATTATTAATGTACCAGTTGCTTCTGCGAGGGTAGTCGCAGATGGTAAAAGCCCATCGAGGGAATGGGTGAAAATCTTAGGAATCATGTTATAAGCGACGCGGCTGGCAACGAACAATTTTGATTCCCCTTTCCACCTATACGCCCACGATCATGTTAAACGTGGCCTTCAGGTCTTGTTACCTTAGGCTCTGCCTACCCCGTAAGGGATAAAAACGTGATTTATGTATGTATGTAAACATTATTATCATACATGCCTGCAGTGCAGGCTGGGTATGGCTTGCTTTTTTGAAATACAATGGTTCATGCAAGCGAAACCACGCGCAAAAGCTGGTTTTTCAATAAATGTTTAATCTACCGGGAAGAAAAATCACCACAAGTACAATTAGTAATCATCTCATCAGTTTTGACTTCAAATTAAATAAAACTGCCTGTCTCACCACTTTGTAAAAGTTCCTGATACCTTAAATGTCAGTTATCTAATTCCCTCTCTATTTCTTACTACGAAGCAGACAGACACATCATAGATAACCGACACTTAAAATATCAAGGTCTTAACTGAGAGCGGTGAAACATCCCCTTAATCTAATAGTCAGATTTAGTTATCAAGGATGAAATCTTAATTCCTCTGACCCATTTTACAATGACATTGATAGACGGCGCGAAATTAATACGACAATAGTACATCTGTTTAATAACACATGGGTGTCCAGAGCCAGACTGTCACCTTGACACAGTTATTCGATACGTTTTGCAGTCATTCGTCATTCCAGTCGCGTACTATTGTCAATAGATCATTAGCTATAGCTGCTATAGCAACTAATGCTAATGTAACCTTTCTCCACTTAGGTAACACAAAAGACCTAGAACAAGAAGACTCCAATGAGCTTAAAACTGATGAATTTGTTGTTTTACTTTTTAAGAAACTAACCCCCTTATTCATAAAAGCTATATAGGCTTCTGCTAACTTAGCAATCGTTTGTCCTTATCTGTCAAAGGTAAATGTCAAAGTGACAAATAAGGACAAACAATTGCCAAGTTAGCAGAAGCCTACAGAGCGTTTATGAATACCTAAGGGTGTAAATGTTTAAGGTACTCCTGCTGCAGTCGCTGTAAGGCCTTTGCCCAGCAGTAGGATACTAATGTAAAAGAATGTGCTGTATTTTGTGTACCGGAAGTCTCAGCGTATTAAAACCGTCATCAAGATGGGCTGATGACCTGGTGAAGGTCACGGTAGTCCGCTGAATCGCAAGACCGGTCTTTATGGCGCACTTTGGGGGACTACGTTCAGCAGTGGACTTCTTTTGGCTGATAATGACGTATTTTTTTCATTAAAGCTATAGATGGGCACAAGAGGCATTTCATCGTAGTCCTCTAGGTTGGCAACGCATCTGCAATCCCTCCGGGGTTGCGGGTGTCTATGGGCAGTAGTGATCACTTACCATCAGGTGACCCACTTGCTCGTTTGCCTTGATATTCATATACAAAAAAAAGATATTTGGAAAATATTTGTGGGAATCTACTCTGCGGTAACCTGACTGTATTTTATAAATGAAATTACTTGTCGAAATCCTCAGCTTGAGGTTTATCCATCTACATATTACGTGTGTAGTTCGAGTCTATTTAGGAAAAAATCACAATACTGACTTAGTTGAACCAATAGCGCCCCGTTACTTTTGATCGCCAGTGTATTTAAAATAGTATTTAATATAAATAAAGACAACAAACGTATATCACATAATTATCACTTCATATTGTTCAAATTCATCGCATTCTCAAAAAGAATCGAATTCACAGATTCATCAGCTGATACATAATCGGATTTGCCGCGGAACTCCTCTTCGATGTCCTGGAGGGTCCTGTCTTTCGTCTCCGGCAGTATCATCCAGGACACAACCAGGCAGAAGCTCACCACGCCAGCATACAACCAGTAAGTCCCATGCAAGCCTATGCTACTGAACAAGAATGGGTTACTCTTAAGAGTTATGAAGAGATTCGATGACAGAAAGAGAACAGAGATAGTTCCTGCCAAGCCTTTATACTCTAAAGGAAATACTTCACCAGCTATTATGTTTGGAAGTGGAACTGATCCCGTTGCTATTGAGAACATGTGAATATGTATTAGTATGATTCCAATAAATGGATGGTCGTAAGGCAGGAGGTTGTGAGACTTGAAATACGCGTAAGTTCCTATGGTAACAAAGGAAAGAAAGTTGATGCTTATGGTTGAAATCAGCATCGGTCTCCTCCTGACTTTTCTAATGACGATGACGGCGCAAGAGTTCGAAATGATTCTTTGAATGTCCATGGATATGATAATCAGCGAAACGTCAACGTTTTTCCCGATGCTAGTGTGAAAAATTTCCTGCGTATATGCTGCTAGAATATTAGCGCCTGACCATTGTCCTATCGTGTATAAATGTACGACCAAAATCAAAGGTTTGTAGAATTCTTTCTTCTTGAAAACTTTTATGTAATACTGAACTCTGCTTTCAGTTTTCTTATGTGTATTATTATCTTCTTTATTTTCTATGTCTGTTTTGATCATCTTCTCCAATTCTTCGTCTTCCTCGTAGCCTCTTAACCAGTGGAAGGTTTTTCTGCATTCATCGTATCTTCCTTTGGATACCAAATAGCTTGGTGATTCAGGTGAATACATTACAATCATAAGATTCACAAAAGTTATGGCAGCGCAGACCAGTGCTATCACTTGCCAATGATAACAAGTGCCTAAAGCATGAGTGATTAAAGTTCCACATGCTATTGCTAAAGATATGGTAGTCAGAAACGCTCCTCGATTTTTCGGACTGGTGTATTCTCCTATTAACACTGAGCATAGGGAAGTTGACAGTCCCATGGAGAAGCCTTGGAGGAACCTGGCGATGATCAGGGTGGCCACGCTCCTGGCGAAGATGATGGCGAACCAGCCGGTGAGCATGATGCTGACGCTGATGAAGTTAGCAGTCCTGCGGCCGAGGCTGTTCATGATGAAGGGCAGTGTCAACGCGCCGATGACCAACGCGATGCTGATGACTGAAGCTGGAAAATATTTAAATCTTATATTTTGATAGTATTTTTAACAACAGGGTAAGAAAGAATACATAGAAAAATCCGAAAAGTAAAGCTATGGCCGGGAATCGAACCCAGATCCTCGTCATTCCATGATGCGTGCTTTAACTCTATTCCACCCATAGCAGGTGGGTAAGCCTTCGAATTTTTCTGTCGGTACACCAGCTGTCATGACATTTTTTAATAAAAAAATTTGGTCGTCTAGCGCCATCTGTTTGTATAATGTGTATCTGCGACACAATTACACAATTAAAAAGGTGTCTAAACAATACTGGAAACCAGAACACACATAAAATTCTGAAAAGCAAAGCTGGTTTGTGATTATGTTTGAATTCAGTAGGTGTACAAATCGTCAATAATCTAAATATAGGAAAGGGAGATGAAATTAGCCCGGAAAGTAGAGACCTAAACAAATGAATACTTGTCTTATTTAATTAATTGAGCATATTAATTATGACACTGTTTTCTTATCTCAATACGTTGAACGCTAGTAATGAGAACGATTGAGTAAGGTCATTGCCCCCATTAGCTATACCGTTTGATTATATCATATCTCATTATGAAATAATAGTCACAGCGATGGGCAGCAAAATATTTAGCACATAAGTAACAATATTTACATATGTATACCTACTTCTATGCTGGTCTGGGAGCAAAGGAAAAACGTAGAATATACCAGTTGCTTCTCATCCCGCGCAGATGATAAAAGGTCATCGAGGGAATGGGCGAAATTCTTAGGAATCATGTTATAACTATTTTGATTCCCCTTTCCACCTGTACGCCTACAATCATGTTAAACGTGGAATATAGACGTGATTTGTGTATGTATGTATGTAGTGAGAAAAAACTGCTGTCCCCTATTTCACCAGAGCGACAATTGTCAGTGACAAGTGACAATTCCGTTTACATTTCAAACTCGACAAGAATCTACGCCGCTTAGCTTCATATTGGCCACTGTCACAGCTGTCACATTCATACAAGAAACTGTCAAAATGAACACGATGGCGATTGGGAGCGAGTTACATAATAAGCCTACCGGTTTTAGCAGTAATTTTTAGTATGGATCTAATAGCGAGCAATAATTAATAATAACATAATTAATTTTGACATTGTATTTTTATTTAATTGTTTAAGATTTATTATGTTCTCGTTATTATTAATTTTGACGATCTCAACAGAAATACTTATATGTGTGACATCCATATATGGGCAATGTAATGTTTTTGTTGATAAATAAATAAAAAAAAAAAAAAAAACATAAACTGAATCGGAATTGAATCACATTAAGACGTCATGTTAAAGCCCCTGATTGTAAACAGTACAATGTAAACGGTTTAACTCACGATTTTAGATTCACGTGCGCTGCGGGTATCTATGGACAGTGGTGATCATTTACCATCAGGTGACCCACTAGTTCGTTTGTCTGGCCTATCTAACATAAAAAAAGTGGAATAAACGTCACATTTCCCCAAAACATTCCTCCCCTGTGAGACTGGATGGGATTCGGCACGACCCCCTTTCGCTTACGTAATTGGATGTCCCACTCTGAAGGTCCTTACCAATCCAGGATCCGGAGGCATCATCAACTGGGATGAACTTGGATGCCCCGAGCTGGGGCAGCAGGGCTGATGTGAACCCCACCACCAGCCCGTGAGACATCAGGTTCATTGACACTCCTGACGTCACGAAGCACTGGAATAAAATGAGAGACAAACGAGAGTATTAAAAAAGTTTTGGTATCCCAGTGGTTTGGCTTATCACCTCTCAAGCGGAGAGGTCGTGACGAAACCGAACTTGCACTTCTGAGTTTACAGAATTTATGTGCGCAGAAATGCACTTTTCGGCGAAGAAAAACATCAGGCGGAAGACATGCTTAATGACAATAGGGTGTGAGCTAGGTTGGCCTGTGTGGGAGGGAACTGTAGCGCAAGCCCTCTCATTCTGAAAGGAGGTCTGTGCCCAGCGGTATATGCGGACTGGAGATACTACGACTCAAAAATAGCTAGCGTTGGTGACGGCACTCATGTTCTGCACGTATACTACTTCCTACTATCTTCTTTCGGACTTCAGTTCCGGTCCCCAACACCAGCACCAGCCAGATAACCGATATGACCAGTCCAGTTTATTTGAAGCCAGTCGCAAAGTAAATGGAAGACAAGAACTGTCGCTAAGTAGGTGTGCACTACTTGATGACTTACTTCTCGAAATGCAATGCCACTGAAATTATTTACTTGGTTGTAAAAATATCACGCGTTTAGAGAGTGCAAAGAATGAAACATGAATAATTTTATTACTAACCTGTTTGACAAACGGAGTGATCCATTTCGATCTTGCAGACATTATCACTATCACCTTGGTCTTTCAATACACCGCGAACCCGCAATGTTATCACCTTTGTCACTTTCTTGTCACTAACACACTAACCGTCTCTAAATTAAGTAATGGAGATAACCGTACCAGACATCACTACTCTCATAGTCAGTAGATAATTCTAAGCGTCGACAAACACGACAATGTCTGGTTGTATTGCAATTTTATTATTTTTATGACAGTTCCTGCTCTAAATTGTAAGCCAATAAGGATTACGACTGTGTTATCAGCTGTTTTAAACAGATTATCTCTTTTTCTGATTATACTAAACTCCTGGCAGAAAACTTTAGCAAACTTGTGTATACTTGACAAGGGTGTTCACAATTTGAATCAGCTGGTGCTGAAATTCTTTTATTGACAGAAACAGATCTGATCATTCATCCAGAACAAATAATGGGTGTTGATTCTTATCTATCAATCCATATATATTGCGAATGCGCCTGGGCCTAAGCTGACATAAATAAAGAAAATAAATACCATAATATGAAAACTTATCCATTTCATACATCAAATCAAGCCCATCGAGAGAATGGGCGAAAATCTCCTTTCCACCTATACGCCCACGATCATGCTGAACGTTGCCTTTAGGCTTTGTTAGCTGAGGCTCTGTCTACCCAGTAAGAGATAAAGACGTGACTTATGTGTGTATAATGTACAATCAAACTGCAGGTTTATTCTGACATTTCATATTAACATTAACATCCATATTGAATCATCTTTAAAAAACTATTAACAGTACAAAATAAAACTAATTAACTTAATAAACAGTAGACATTACTAAATGAGTGGATGGCTGCACCGGCGATCAGTGTTGTGCAATCTCCAAGACGTCAGTGACTGCGTTGACTTCAACTCTTCAGGAGACAAAGGCCTTCCTCTGAACTCATCCTCAATATCCTGAAGCGTCCTGTCTTTGGTCTCAGGTAACAGAATCCAAGACACTACCAGACAGTAGGCAACTATCCCAGCATAGATACAGTACGAGCCATGCAGGCCAACAGTGGCAAATAAGTAAGGAAGAGTCTTGACAGTGAGGAAAAAGTTAATTGAGACGAAAAGGACGCTAATGGTGGAAGCTAAGCTTCTAAATTCCAGGGGAAAGAGCTCCCCGGCAATGATTAGAGGTAGAGGAACTGTACCGGTTGCTATGGAAAACATGTGGACGTGGACTAAGATGATTCCTATTAGAGGATGGTCGAATGGAAGGTAGTTATGAGTTTTAGCGTAAGTGTATCCTGCTATGGCGAGAAAAGCACAGATATTAATCAGTGTTGTTATTAATAATATAGTCTTTCGTTTGATCTTTTTGATGACGTAGACCGCGCTAGAGTTTGATATGATCCTCTGAGCTCCCAAGCTGACGATGATCAGACTAAACAAGCTGTTAGTACTAATGACATTCTCTAGAATATTCGTGGTGTAAGCCGACATTATATTTGCTCCACCCCATTGTCCTAGAGTGTAAACGTGCATCATAATAAAAATTGGTTTGTAAAATTCTTTCTTTCTCACTGTCTCGTTCAGATATACTAAATTCTTTGCGATTTTCTTTTGAAATGAACTCTTAATATCTGCACCTTTAGATTCCCTGATAATTATGCTGGTTTCTATCATAATTTGTAACTCGTCTTCTTCACCATCACCCCTTAACCATCTAAAGACCTCCTTGCTTTCTTTGTACCTTCCCTGATCTGCCAACCAACTGGGAGATTCTGGTGAATGTATCACAATCAAAAGATTGGTGAATGCTATAAAAGCACACACAAGTGCTGCCACCTGCCAGCTGAAGTAAGATCCAATAGTGTGCACAGTGAGGACCCCTATAGCTATTGCGAGGGAAAGCGTCGTGAGGAAGGCTCCTCTATTTTTTGGGCTGGTATATTCCCCTATCAAGACTGGAGCCAGGGTGGAGGCCATGCCCATAGAGATACCTTGGAGAAACCTGGCAATGAGAAGGGCTGGGACGGTGGTGGCAGTCAGGATGCAAAACCAGCCAATGAGCATGGGTATTGTGGTAATCAGGTTGGCAGTTTTTCTTCCTTTCTTGGCCATTATTGCGGGAACGATGAAGTTACCCGTGACAAGAGCGAAGCCAACTATTGAAGCTGCAATAGAAAAAAAATGAATCATCATATACTAGTGCAATGCGGTTCCCTAGAAACTTGATCTGGAAAACTCAGTACTTATTTTATCACAGAGCTATTTTTAATTTCGCTCTGAATTGGAAAGTGACACAATGAGCAACCACCTTGTGGTAAAACTGACCTATCCATGATCCGCTGGCATCGTCTATAAGTATCAGAGACCCTGGCTGCTGCAGCTGCGGCAGTAGCACTGCAGTGAAGCCCATCACTAGCCCCTGAGAAGCCATGTTGAGACACACTCCTGTCGTCACAAAACACTGGAGACACAATAAAAACATGTTGAAGCGACGATAATTATTGTGTGCAAGTTAGCTGATAATTTGTGACTATTTTGTAATTTTTAATGACATCATGAAAATTGTATTACTTTGTGTTTAATTTATGTGATTGGTTTTGTGGATTGACATTTAATTTGATTTATGTATTATCTCCATTATTTCGATTTTATTATAATTATTGATATCTTACGTGTTGTCTTTACAACAAAACATGTGAAACCATTTAATTTTAAGACCTGTTTGTACACCATGTTTTATGTAAAATAAAGAATTTGATTGATTGATTGATTGATTGAAGCTGCGACTACTGGTACCCGAAGATAACACATAACAGGAGCCGTTTGTCGTCTTAATGCGATTCAATCCTGATCCGAGTGTCTTTTTATAGACTGGAAAGTGCTACTTAATAACAAAATACATCGTTAGAGTCACCTTCAAGGAAAACCATAGACAACTTCCGAATGGGAAAAAATTGCTAATATCTACTACACTATTAAATAATAAAATAGTTTAAAAATACTCACTTGATTTATGAACGGTGTTGTCTTGTTCCTCACCATGGTGTCCTGTCAACTCCGACGTATCACCTAAACAAACTGAAAATGGTACAGATTTTGAATTAAATAATCGTTCGATAATGGGTAATTCTTGCGGATTATTCTTTTAATAATTTTCTTTATCACCGTTCAATGTTCAAAGGTAAAAGATATGTTTTGTTTAGTAAAATATAGGACTATAGGTTGGTAGAACGGTGTTGCTTGATGTTAGGTGACACAACTAATTGAAATAAACCTAAAATATATTTTGTATGTGTCTGTCTGTCTAATATTATAAACGCGAAAGTTTGTAAGTATGGATGGATGTTTGTTACTCTTTCCCGCCAGAACAGCTGGACAGATTTGAATGGAATTTGGAACATAAATAAATAACCCGGGAAATTGCGTAATTCCCGCGGGATAGCGATAAACGAATTCTATGCAGACGAAGTTGCGGGCAACAGCAGCTAGCATTAAATAACTTCACACTGCCTTCATTTTGCTAAGTAGCAGCGACTCTGCTAACACTGAATTTTTATATACACTAGCTCTACAGGAACCCTGGGTGCCCGAGTCCGACTCGCACTTGGCCGGTTTTTTGGTTTTAAATCTTAGGATTCTAAGTTTTAGGGTCCTTCTTACCTCCAGGCTACACTTACCTACGTATAGTTTGTTTACATCGAGAAATTCCTATAAGAATAGCATATAAATAGTTATTTGTGTCACTAGGGAGAAAAATGGTGTATTTACGGCGAGGGCGCTACATTGAATCCAGAATGTAGCGAAGGAGTATAAAGTAGAATCCAGAGCGTAATGAGGGATTCAAGTTTTAACGCCCAAGATGAAATTAATTTTGTTCCCAAGTGGCTCGTACAACTTTTCACACCGAACATTAAATAACTTGAAAAAATAATTCTAAATATAATTTAAGAGCTACCAGCATAGAAAATGGCGTGGTTTTACAATTCAAAAAATTGCATTTGTAAAAAAAGCACTTAGAAAAGCCTTGAACAGAGAAGTTGCACTTTGATCCCTCTAGATAGGAAGTAAAGTTTACTTTTCTGAATGAGAGGTGTGAAAACTATAGTTTCTTCCATGCTAGTCTGGGAGCAAAGAAAAAACATAGAATGTACGCAGATGGTAAAAGCCCATCGAGGCAATAGGCGATTCTTAGGAATCATGTTACAGGAAATGCAACCTATCACTATTTTGATTCCTTTTTCAACTTATACGCCCATAATCATGCTAAACGTAGCCTTTAGGTCTTGTTACCTTTTTTTTTTTTTTTTTTTTTTAACGTGTGGAAAATGCGCCTTATGCATCTCCGCGCTCGGGGCAGCACGAACGGAGGTATGACGGGCTCTCCATCTCGCCGCTGCCTTCCCTATGGAAGGAGGGGAGAGGCCTACCGTCTAAAAACACACACGTTCCCTCCAGGCCTTGAACTGCGGGCGTTGCGGGCGCACACGGTGACCACCGCAACGTCCACTGGCCGCCCCGGGATGGGGCAGGTGGCGACGGCACCGTTGAATGCGGGTTCCGGATTCCCCGCCCTCCCCCACCGGTGACCGTCTGTTTTTTTAAAGAGGTTAACTCCTCGTAGCCCCCTCAGCGGCCCACGTTCCCAGCGCCTGCGGGCCTAGGGCAACAGGACTAAGGCTCTGTCTACCCCGTAAGTGATAAATATGTGATCTGTGAGTGTATGTATGAATGTATACGTATAATTTTACCGTTCCAACTTACCTAATATTTTGAAATTATTAAGGGTTGATAATACGACATGTTTATTTATTAAAAAAGTAAACAAACACCAGGTTTATTATCACGGGTGTGTAATGATTGATATAAAAATATTTAATATATTTTCTATCGATATATCAACATTTGATATAATTTCAAAGGGTATAATCACTCATTGCGTATAATAAACGTTTGGTATAATTTTAAAATATATAAATTTATTTCGTATATTTATCGTTCGGTATAACGCTTATTTCTTATAACGATTATATGGTATAACGCTCATTTTATATACAAAAATATTTTTTATAGCAGTTCGTTTTTGTTGGGGGACGCAGTTTAAACCTAACCTAACCTACTTTTTGATAGCAGTTCGTTTTATGATTATGTCTCTAATACATTATATCAATAATGGTTATGCCAATTGTTGTATTTTATATAAAAATAGCGTTATACCATAAGTTCATTATAGGAAATAAGCATTATACTTAAAGAATGTTATATTAAATGATATTATATCAAATGATCATTATAAGAAATGATAATTATGTCATATGTAAATATATTAAGTGTTGTTATATGATTTAATAATTATATCAAATGAGCGTTATTGCTACTAATATTATACCAAAAAATTTTATATACATCGTTACGCACCCTTATTATCACATTTCATATTAACATTAACATCGATATTGAATCATCATTAAAGTATCTTAAACAGTATTAAACTAAATCTAACTAAACAGTTATTTAAAAATCTTAAACATACATAAGCAGACAGTAAAATACACTAAATGAGTGGATGGCTGCACCGGCGATCAGCGTTGTACAATCTCCAAGACGTCAGTGACTGCGTTGACTTCAACTCTTCAGGAGACAAAGGTCTTCCTCTGAACTGTCACACTCATACCATTAATACTACGTTTAATTTCTTAAAACTATACTAAAGCACAGGGTTGCTACACCGTCGATCAGTATTGTACAGCTTCAGCGACGTCAAGGACTGCACTGATTTCACCTCCTCAGGCGACAGTGGTCTTCCCCGGAACTCGTCCTCAATATCCTGAAGCGTCCTGTCTTTGGTCTCAGGTAACAGAAACCAAGACACTACCAGACAGTATGCAACTATCCCAGCATAGATACAGTACGAGCCATGCAGGCCAAAAGTGGCAAATAAGTAAGGAAGAGTCTTGACAGTGAGGAAGAGGTTTATAGAGACAAAAAGGACACTGATGCCACCAGCCAAGCTTCTGTATTCAAGAGGGAACAGTTCTCCAGCAATGATAAGAGGTAGAGGAACAGTACCGGTTGCTATGGAAAACATGTGGATGTGGACTAAGATGATTCCTATAAGAGGATGGTCGAATGGAAGGTAGTTATTTGCTTTAGCATAGGTATATCCTGCTATGGCAAGGAAAGCAGAGATGTTGATGAGAATTGTAGTCAACAATATAGTTTTTCTCTTGATCTTTTTGATGACGTAGACTGCGCTGGAGTTTGATATGATCCTCTGAGTTCCCAAGCTGACAATAATCAGACCAAACGTGGTGCTCGGTCCGATGACATTTCCTAAGATCTTCGTGGTGTAAGCGGACATAAAATTTGCTCCACCCCACTGCCCAAGAGTATAAATGTGCATCATAATAAAAATTGGTTTGTAAAATTCTTTCTTTCTCACGGTGTCATTTAGGTACACAAAATTCCTTGCAATTGTCTTTTGAAACGATTCCTTGATATCTGCGTCTTCTTTAGATTCCCTGATAATTATGCTGGTTTCTATCATCATTTGTAACTCGTCTTCTTCACCATCACCCCTTAACCACCTAAAGACCTCCTTACTTTCTTTGTACCTTCCCTGATCTGCCAACCAACTGGGAGATTCTGGTGAATGTATCACAATCAAAAGATTGGTGAATGCTATAAAAGCGCACACAAGTGCTGCCACCTGCCACCCGAGGTAGGAACCAATAGTGTGCACAGTAAGGACTCCTATAGCTATCGCAAGGGAGAGTGTCATGAGAAAGGCTCCTCTATTTTTGGGACTGGTGTATTCTCCAATTAAGACTGGGCCTAGGGTTGCGATCATGCCCATCGAGATGCCTTGAAGGAACCTGGCGACCAGGAGCGCTGGGACAGTGGTGGCAGTCAGGATGCCAAACCAGCCACCCAGCATTGGTAACGTGGTGATCAAGTTGGCAGTTCTTCTCCCACTCTTGGCCATGACTGCGGGAACGATGAAGTTGCCAGTGACGAGAGCGAAGCCAAGAATTGACGCTGAAAAAACATAATAAAACAGTTTATAAATAGATACATATTAGTGTAACACGTCTCTGCTCGTTCTTTCCCTTAATAAACTCAACTGTCACAAATAATAGCTAAGTTTAGCCCAAGATTCTAATTCCTTTAAGTAATTTCATAGTAAAACAAGTTATTGGTGAAGCTATTCTTCAATTTAAAGTCACCCTTAGAATTCTCCGGGCTGGTTTATTGACAGTGTAGCAATATTTGATGAATGACTAAGATGAATTCTGACCTATCCAGGATCCGCTGGCATCGTCAACGAAGATCGGAGACCCTGGCTGCTGCAGCTGCGGCAACAGCACAGCCGTGAAACCCATGACCAGGCCGTGGCCCGCCATGTTGAGGCACACTCCAGACGTCACGAAACACTGGAGACGGAACGCGATAAAGTTAGAGCGTAGGTACACTTCGTGTCTTAAATTAACCGGAGAATTTCAGCTAGTGGTTAGTAGCTGATTGACTAAACAGCTGTGTTAAGAATCTTCACCGTAAATTTTGTCATTATTCAATCACTCCTTTGACTGAAACATTTTGTCAACCATCCTTACTAATATTATAAATGCGAAAGTAACTCTGTCTGTCTGTTACCTATTCACGCTTAAACCGCTGCGCCGATTTAGTTGAAATTTGGTATACAGATAGTTTGAGTCCCGGGAAAGGACATAGGATAGTTTTTATCCCGGAAAATTGCATAGTTCCCGCGGGATAGCACAGCCCAAACCACTGGAATTTTTCAAATTTAAGGCGGCACAAAGTTCGCCGGGTCAGCTAGTAATCTATAAATCCTGGAAAACATTTACAGAGGTCTGCCACAGACTTGCCATGGGCGGTGTAGGGTTAAATACATACATACATACATAAGTATATCACGTCTTTATCCCTTACGGGGTAGACAGAGCCTTAACAAAACCTTAAGGCCACGCTTAGCTTGATTAAGAGCGTAGAGTCATTCGGGGTAACAGCACGCGGTGGGTAAAAGTACGCGGTGGTCCTATCTCCGACAGGGGTGGGGGGGCCGAGGTCTGTGTTTGTAAAACAGAGTGGCGCTACTGTCGCCGTTTAGGAGCCACGAGCCGCGCCGACGCAATCTTAGTACTGGTCGCGACACGTCGCCGAATACTTGTAGCACGCTTATTTCGTTTAATTTTTGAGCCACGGAAAAGTGTGCTGTAGTTAAATGGATAGCTCTGTGCCAGTAAGTACACTATATTTCTATTGTTCATTTAATGTACTTTTTATGTAAGTTTATCATATTCGTAAAAAGTATTTAACGTGTGTGTTGTGATTGATTATTTGGTATATTTGCCGATTGGGGTAAGAGTACGAGATTAATAGTACGCACGCGTACGTTACCCCCGTTGCGTACTTATACCCCAAATGAAATAAAAATATCAAAATGTGTTCAATCTTTCAGAATACACCAAAATGCCGAGAAATTACATAAGGAAGGCCCCTCAGCGGACCCTCACCTCAGATGATCAAATAATGAAGGCGAACACATCGGGTCAAGAGTACGCATTGGAAAAGTTTTCAGTTAAGCCTATGTAGGGCTAAAACTAATTAATCTTGATGGAAAATTTTCTTAAATAGTGAAAATTTATTGAGTATTCTACAGATTTAATATCATAACATGCCAATTATATAATTCTTTATAGGTCTGGGAGGCCATCAAAAAAAGAATGCGTGCTCTTGACCCGAATGACTGCGTACGTTTACCCTGCGTGCGTAACTTTACCCTAAGACTTGCGTAATTTTACCCACATATCGGGTCAAGAGTACGCATTGGAAAAGTTTTCAGTTAAGCCTATGTAGGGCTAAAACTAATTAATCTTGATGGAAAATTTTCTTAAATAGTGAAAATTTATTAAATATTCTACAGATTTAATATCATAACATGCCAATTATATAATTCTTTATAGGGCTGGGAGGCCATCAAAAAAAAAGTGCGTGCTCTTGACCCGAATGACTCTATAGGTGGAAAGGGAAATCAAAAGTGATGGGTTGCTGGCCGCATCGCCTACATGATTCCAAAGACTTTCACCAAGACCAAAGAAATTCTGTCGATGGGCTTTTACCATCCGTGCGAGAAGAGAAGCAACTGGTAAATTCTATGTTTTTTCATTAATAACAGTCCAGCGTGGAAGAAGTAAAAATTTAAAAATACATTTTTTTTAATTTTAGGTGTTCCAGTTTGCAGTATTGTTAAGAAATTATATTCACGGATGTGACCAGTCAAATGAATCCAAACACTTACTGAAGTATTCAAGGAAAATTCCTAAACACATTGTAGATTCGTAAATAATTAGTCTGATGTTTTTAACCTTTTCGACGCCACATATCAGCACCGCAAGTTCAACGCCAACGACCATTACTTCAATGCAAAAGCAACCTTCGTTCAATTGGCTTTAGGATCAACTTAAGGCATCGCAATAAAGAAGTCTGGCGTAGGGGTGACGTCTCATTGTATTTGACGTAGCGGCGAAAAGGTTAACCACGGATCTTTTAAATCTGTTGTTAGCTTACTTGTTTCATGAAAGGTGTAATCCATTCTTGTGTCATGGCGTACCCTGCACTGCTGCCAACTCCCGCGCATGACACCAACTGCACATTCTAACACATTATCGATATATGATACACGATAAAGGGTCGTAATTTTAAATTATCGACGTTTTTATTGCACCCCAATGTCGTTACGTATGTTGATCAAAGGTAGATATTATTTTACTATAGCTGATAGTAGAAGCTTCCGGCGTTGCTCGTCGCTTATTCTCGTAAATAGAATGCATACGTACACAAACCACGTCTTTATACGTTACAGGGTAGAGAGCGCCTTTATTTTTACGTAGTAAAAACACATTTACCTCCGGGCCCGGACGGTTATGTGGGGCTCTCTCCCTCGACCTCTTTCCCTACAGAAAGGAATGGGGGGAGCATACCCACTAAAAACACTACGGCCTTGCCGGGTTTAGGAAGGCGCCGTGGGATCCCGAAGAGCGCGCCAAAGAGAGAGGACTGAGGAGAGAATATGGGCACTAGACAACGGATAAACATACTTATATAGATAAATACATACTTAAATAAATATTAAACATCCAAGAGTCGAGAACAAACATTCGTATTTTTCATACAAATATATGCCTCGACCAGGGATCGAACCCGGGACCTCAATCTTCATAGTCAGGGTTCTCTAACCACTGGGCCATCCGGTCGTCGAAATAAGGAACAGGGTAATCTAAATGCTTTGTGGTGGTGAGTATTAAGGTCAGAGGGTTCAGATGATGACCAAAAGACTTCAGTTTGACCAGGTCCCGCACTGTTCATTTTAAAGGACTTAATGATGATAATATCACTTCAGTCAGAGACATCTAATGCTGAAGATAGGTACCGAAGCGTCCCCCTAAGAAAATGGTCACTCGTATTTTGCTTTCATGTGAAAAGGAACTTGGGGATTTTTACTTAAATAGTTCCTACAGAATCTTCCCAAAAATAAACGAAAACAACGGGTTTTATCATTGAAAGAAATATTTTTATATAAGATTTAATAAAACTTCTACAATTCCAAATTGTACCTACGTCCGAAAAGGGCAATGTTTCTAACCAAAGTATATTTCTACTTTACAGTAGAACTCGCAACTAAAATCACATATCAAAACTTTGTACACGCTCTTATACATTAACATTTGTTATTTCTTAATCTTACCGAAAATAATTTAAGTACCTACACTGACAACATCTTGAATAACATTACTTGATTCCTAACTAGTAATAAGTATCGACTATGGAAATACTGAAATGTCATTCGAAACCTGGATGCCAATTTCTGAAATCACATCCACAAAATGCCTTACGAAAATGGTAAAAATGTGTAATCAATCTCCTCGAATGAAATCTGTCACTAGTGGACAGAATTATTAAAATACTTTTAAGTACTGTATTTGTTTTTTTATCCTTTACGAATGGCAATGTCACAGGTATGTATTTTACTTTGTCTCACAGACACAGACTGTACATTCGTTAAAAACTTCAATAGTGCGTTGCGTATACTATCTACTACATCATCGTCCATGGAGAAGTCACAGCCATCAAATGATATCATCATAATATTTACCGGCACTAACAGCCTCTGCTCACGATTATCTTAAACAATTACGATTATTCGACAAAAATGCCAGAATGTTCATGCAAGACATTTTTAAGTCAACTGTCACACTCATACCGTTAATACTACGTTTAATTTCTTAAAACTATACTAAAGCACAGGGTTGCTACACCGTCGGTCAGTATTGTACAGCTTCAGCGACGTCAAGGACTGCACTGATTTCACCTCCTCAGGCGACAGTGGTCTTCCCCGGAACTCATCCTCGATGTCCTGAAGAGTCCTGTCCTTGGTCTCAGGCAGGAACATCCAAGCTACCACCAGGCAGTAGCCAACTACCCCAGCATAAATACAGTAGGCTCCATAGAGTCCCAGCGTCGCAAAAAGATGGGGCATGGTCTTCATAGTTATAAACAGATTCCCTGACAAAAATAACACACTGATCCCTCCTGCTAAGCTCCTATATTGGAGAGGGAAAAGTTCACCAGCTATAATGAAAGGAAGAGGCACAGTTCCTGTTGCTATTGAGAACATGTGGATGTGAACCAGTAAGATGCCCAACATGGGATGGTCGAATGGAAGCATATTGTGCGCTTTTCCGTAAGTATAGGCTGCCGTGGCGAGATATGCGAAGATGTTGATAGATACCGTGGCAAGCAACATAGTGCGTCTCTTCACTTTCTTTATTACGAATACGGCCATAGTATTGGAAATGATCCTCTGGACGCCCAGAGATATGACTAGCAAGGCCACGTTTGCTCCAGGGCCTACTACATTTTCAAATACAATTGTAGTGTAAGCAGCCAATATGTTAGCACCAGACCACTGCCCTAGTGTATAAATATGCATCATAATAAAAATGGGTTTGTAGAACTCTTTCTTTGTGACCGTCATTCTAAAGTACGCAGTGTTCCTCTTCAGCTTGTTCACAAAAGTTTCCGATGAGCTTATTTCAGCTTTGGACTCTCTTACTATCATACTGGTCTCCACAATCCTCTGCAGCTCTTCTTCTTCGCCATCGCCTCGCAACCATCTGAACACCTTTTTGCTTTCGTCGTACCTTCCCTGATCGGCTAACCAGCTCGGAGTTTCAGGTGAGTATATCACTATCAGTAAATCGATGAATACTATGATAGTGCAGACTAATGCTGTATGCTGCCAGGTCATGAAAGAGCCCATGGTGTGTACCGTTAAGACACCCGAGGCTATGCAGAGGGAGATGAGAGTCAAGAAAGCTCCTCTGTTTTTAGGGCTCGCGTATTCTCCAATGAGTACAGGTCCGAGGGAAGAGCTCATGCCCATGGACATGCCCTGTAGGACCCTGGCGACGAGGAGGACCTCAACGCTACCGGCGGCGAGGACACAGAACCAACCAACCAACATAGGGGCGAGGGAGGCGAGATTGGCTGTTCTTCGGCCATAATTTGCCATGATAGTTGGCACAATGAAGTTACCAGCGACCAAAGCGAATCCCAGGATCGAAGCTGAAAAATAAACAAGGAGACATTTTTAAAAGTGATACGAAAATAATAAATATCAGATTGGGTTGCATTTAAACACGCATTGTGTTACGTAAATGTCGTGCAAAGTTATCTTTGCGCGCGTCATTTATGTCGATCGGCGAAGGGCCAAGATCATCAAAGGTGATAAAGTTAAAAGTTGCCTGTGACAACCCAGAAATCGCGATGTTTAAAACATAATGATAATTACGCCGAATGGTCCCGGCACTAAACTACATTTTGAAGGATGGACTGTTAAAATAATGTTACTAAATTCGAATAGGTACCATAGTAGGGGCAGTGTTTCCAGCTACATTAGCAGAAGAAGTTATGTTACTGATCACCACGGCAAACTTTGTTTTAATAAACTCTGGACTCGATGTTTCAATTCAATTCAAATAATTCATTGATAATTATAAGCACATGGAGAGTTAGATAATATTGGAAATAACCGCTTTAATTTGCCTTTCAATTGTACCGTATTCGTTTGATTAAATTCCAACATAGGTATTTACTAACATTGTCATTGAATGTCGTAAAATCATGTTCTAACAATTCATTAACATCGTAAAATCCGGCACAGTTGGATTCATCAGCTCATTAAAGTCCATGCATTTTTTAAAAACGAGGGACGCCGGTTACTGTAGCGTATGGACTTCCGTTGGTCATTCCTGGAGCAGAGATTGTCCATCGCCGTTCAACGCGGCAACGTTTGCTGATGGGTACCTTTGCGCCCGAAATGATGTGGGGAGTGGGGCAGGTTGTTTAGTGAAACTGAATGAAGTAATCACCTATCCATGAGCCTGAGCTCTTGTCAATGGGTATCGCGGAGTCGGGTTTCTCCAGCTGGGGCAGCAGGATGGCGGCGAACCCCATCACTATCCCGTGGGATGCCATGTTGAGGCATACTCCAGCCGTCACGAAACACTGAAAGATAAACGTATTACGTTTCAAAATCACAGTGTTTTATTAAAAGGCATACACAAAACTTCCATGCTGGTCTGGGAGCAAAGGAAAATCATAGAATGTACCAGTTGCTTCTCGTCCCGCGCAGATGGTAAAAGCCCATCAAGGGAATGGGCGAAATTCTTAGGAATCACGTTATAGGCGATGCGGCTAGCAACCCATCACTATTTTGATTCCCCTTTCCATCTATACGCCTCCAATCATGCTGAACGTGGCCTTTAGGTCTTGTTACCTCAGGCTCTGTCTACCCTGTAAGGGATATAGACGTGATTTGTGTATGTGTGTATGTATGTATACACAAAAAAATTGGTGAAGATCTTAGGAATCATGGGCGATGCGGCTAACAACCCATCACTATGTTGATTCCCTTTCCCACCTGTACGTTCACAATCATGCTAAACGTGGCCTTCAGGTCTTGTTAACTTAAGCTCTGTCTACCCCGAAGGGATAAAGACGTGATTTATGTTATGTTTGTTCTGTGATTTATTCATAATATTGTTTTTTTTTCTCTTCGACATTGGAGATATCTCCAATTAATTTATTCCACTGAACTTAAGTTATTTTTATTGTATTTTTTTCTCTTTCTTTTTTCCAAACTACTTTGTTTTAGTTCGACGAGTAAAGGCTTTTATAAATCTCTACTATAGACTAATATAATTTAAGGCTCGGGGACCTTATACATCCGTTTTATAAATGTATTTAAGTAGAATTTAATCATTTATTTTGAAAAAATGACTTTCTGCCAAGTTTCTTCCGGCGCATTCTTAGCAATGATGGTCTTTCCGAATGCGCCGGTAGTTTCAAAAAAGACATGTAAAAGAGCTTGGCGGCCAATTTGCAAAAACAAAATTTTGCTTTTCATTTTTTTAGAAGGCTGTTCAATTAGGGGAGAGAGTTATGTCCCCCTTAACCCTTCCCTTCAGACCCAATAAATGGTCATAAATGTGAACAGTGCAGAAGATTTCAGCTAGTTAAATATAAACAAGATTCGCGTCAAGACGGCATTGACTAACAACGTATTAGCTAGATTCTAGATTGTACAGATAATTCTCAAGGTAGCCGTATTACGTTATTGTAAAATACTCGATTGAAGTGCTTTATCAACGATAAGTAGTTAGCGTATCGTATCAAGTCATCACTGATGCGGATAGCAGATGTGATAAGAGCGCCTCTAGCGTAAGACGCCGGCTAAAGATTAGTTTCGCCCCCTGATAAAGTGACCAAGGTTCTGTACTAGAGACGTAAATATGAGAAAGTCTACCAATAGGAAAGCAGGGCAGAGCAAGGAAATTCAAGTAATCTCGTCGATGCATTTTTTCCTTCCTCCCACCGCTTCCTTGTTATACCTTCATTGATATACCTACGACGGTTCTGGCTGAACTAACACCTCAGCGTAACTGAGCCAGCGACCGTTTCACTTTTGCGAAGACACTCACAATGCTCATGATCGATTTTTCATGTCTTGATTATTTTCTATAAAATTGTGTATATTCTCTTATATCTGTGTGTCTTGCAAACAGTAATAAATGTCTTCTTTCTTTCTATATACAGCTTAAAAAAAGAAATAGTACTATTTTATCCACATAATAAATGCACGACGTATAATGTAACTAAGTATATAAGTAAATAAATAAGTTTAAAATAAAAAATCTAAGCGACACCTAAAATTAGAACACAGAAAAATCCGAAAAGTAAAGCTATGGCCGGGAATCGAACCCGGATCCTCGTCATTCTGTGACAGGTACACCACCCATAGCAGGTGGGTAAGCCTTCGAATTTTTCTACTTGTTACTAGGTGTCACGTGATCGTATTACTATGCGAATTTTTGTCGCCAAGCATCATCTGTTTGAATGATGTGACTGTACGACAGTTAACACAAATAAGTTTAGTCCAAAATGTCATTTATTAATACAAGTTTTTTTGCTGACTGTACTTGCATTTTCATCCGTCCTACATTATGTGTAGGTACCAACTTTTAAGTCAATCGGACCAACCGTCGAAGAGTTCCCTCTCGCGGTGACGGTTCTGGCTGGGTCGCCAGAACTACATTAACAGACTATTGTATGGTCATCTGACTTACATAAGTATACAAAATATGAGCTCAATTGGTTGAAGATATCTACTTCAAAATTGAGTCGCAAGATTCCACCCGGACAAACATACTTACATTGCAAGTTAATATTTTATAAAGCTTGCAATAAGTTCGGACTGTATTTGCACTGTCATCAATGACATTACATACATATATAAATCACGGCCTTATCCCTTACGGGGTAGACAGCATATGAAAGAAAGAAAGAAAAAAAGAAGACATTTATTCCTTTTTGCAAGACACACAAATATGGTAGATGTTTATTATTTGGAGCCGAGACAGGATCGAAACATTGATGCGTTTAAAACTCCATGGTATTCTCAATCGTCTCCGAGTTAATTAGATAAAGACTTGTAAAAGAGAATAGAAATGAATGCACGAAAACATCCACGGAATAAACTAATGGAGTCCTGACTTTTTATATATTTGTAAAATTTATTTGCTCTATCACAAATCATTGCCGCGTAATGATAAGTTATAATTAATAGTCATTCAACAATCTTTCAGCGGTGACGTGGGAAAACCTTGCTGACATCATTTTCATAATAAGCAGTTTAATTCTGAATCCTATTACATGTTACATTGCACTTAATTTCGCAATGTTCCAAAAATTCTTGTGAAACCGTAGAAATTAATCCCCATTTGCCCTGTTGGAAGATTTATATATTTCTAACTTTTACCGTGATGAGGCCCAATGCTCTTTTTATTAAGGACTAGCTTCTGCCCGCGACTTCGTCTGCGTAGAATTATACATAAAAACCTTCCTCTTGAATCACTCTATCTATTAAAAAAACCGCATTAAAATCCGTTGTGTAGTTTTGAAGATATAAGCATACATAGGGACACAGGGACAGAGAAAGCGACTTTATTTTATACTATGTAGTGATGACTTTGTTTCTTGCCGTGATGATTCTGACAGGTCAGGTAATACATCTCGCAGGTCGCTAGTCATTCTCGCTTCAAGGTCCGACCACGCGCGACGTTTTCTCGCCGTTTCTCATATTTTGTTGTGTGAACGCACCGATGTACCTTATCTCGTGCAGTAAGCGCGTTTTGATCACAAGATTACTAACAAAATCCTCTTGATCCTTGGTTACACTTATCTATTTGCAACAAATATCTCGAACGCATTACCCAAGCGCCCCCTAGTAGGTAAGCGCGCGCCGAGAGGGGCTCTGTTAGTCTAGCCGACAAGTTCAAAATGGTCTAAATACAAATTTCAGCACAATTTTCTAGGCGTCATTCCTCATCCTCATCACTGAAAATCAGCGCTGCGGCCTGCCGCAGCAACATGCTGAGTGTGGCCCTTTTGGCACTTTCAGCACATAAGTACCTAGTTTTATTATTATTATTATTTGTTATTTTTTCAATTTTCTTTAAGTATGTGTCGTTTTGTGTCAATAAATGTTTTCTTTCTTTCTTTCTTTCTTTCTTTCAATGAGCTATCGCACATAATTTTAAGACCAGTATCTCTATTTTAGACCATTTTGAATTTGTTGGCTAGACTATATATGTAGCGAGCGGCGCTCGACGTCCCTAGGACATTATAAAACAAGGAATTCCGCCGCATCTGTATGTCCGATCGCTATAAACTCAAAAACTACTGAACGGATTTTAATGCGGTTTTCACCAATACATAGAATAATTTATGAGGAAGATTTAGATGTATAATTGGTAACGGTTTTGTGTAAATTGGTTGAAGTATATCGATAATTGTTGGAAGTGTTGGGTAAAGTCAAGCTGCATGGGATACAAATTTCAATTATACACGGACGAACACACCCACAATATAGTGGTTCATCTGATGCTAAATTAACACTTAACACATGCATACCCACAACACCAGAGGATTGCGGGTTGCCAGCATTGAGAGTTAAGACACTGTCCCATTTCTCCGGTTTTCTTACTCCACGCTGGAACACAGCAGCGCAAGCACTACTGCTTAGCAGCAGGGTTAGCGAGTAGTATAGTTGCGAACTTACAAAATAAAAGATTGTTTCCCCTCAATATAATTATTAAGAGATTGATGAATGTGGATGAAGCGAAGAAGGTATCTCAGGAGCGTAACAAGTGGAACAAAGTAGTCTCTGCCTACCACTACGGGAAAGAGGAGTGACGGTATCAGTGGCGTAGCTAGGTAACCAAGGGCCCTGGTGCAAATAAAAAAATGGGGCCCCACTCAGTGGCGTAACTATAACGTCTGGGGCCCGCGGCAAATTCGTCAGATGGGGCTCCTTCCTCAATATAAAGAAGTGCATCAGCGTCCCTTCTGTGCTCTAAACCAACTCAGTTCGGGGGCCCGTAGAGCTAGGGGCCCCTGGCATTTTGCCACCCCTACCATATAGTTACGCCACTGGCCCCACTAATATCTAAACTGGTTACGTTTTAATAATAATAGTTCGATCGAGATTTTCTGGGATTGATTCGAGGGCCCTCTGAGCTTGAGGGCCCCGGGGCACTGCCCCGCCTAGTCCCTAGGTAGCTACGCCACTGGACGGTATGTTTGTATGTGTATTATGCACGTGTTAGCAAATACTAAAACATTGTTACGCGGTTGAGTTGGTACGTCGAGGCCGCCTCATTATGTCTTTACCATATAAGTGCGTGTTAAAGTAAACATCGGAATAGTACAAAATTACTGAATTTACTGACCACAGTCATGTGAAAAATTGGGATACTTATTTGAAGGGCTGAGGACCGAGTTGTAAAAGCTTTATCAGTCGAAAGTACCACATGAAAATGGAAATATCTTTAGGTACATTGCTCCAAAACTACTGCTGAATTTAAAAATAGTTGATTAGATTAATTAAATAAATATCTTGGGACAATCCTAATTACTTCCATGCTGGTCTGGGAGCAAAGAAAAAACATAGAAATGTACCAGTTGCTTCTCTTCCCGCACAAATGGTAAAAACTCATTGAGGGAATGGGCGAAAATCTTAGGAATCATATTATAGGCGATGCGGCTAGCAACCCATCACTATTTTGTTTCCACTTTCCACCTCTACGCTCTCAGTGTCTTGCTACACGTGGCCTGTATGTCTTGTTACCTTAGGCTCTGTCTACCTCGTAAGGGATACAGACGTGATTTCCGTATGTGTATGTATGTGTTGGGACAATTGACTTGTACTAAACTGAGCAAGGCTTGTAATATGGGTAACGGATAAACATCTAAGACTCGAGAAGAAGCATTCGTATTTTTCATACCGGAACCCGCGACTTGTAAACGATACCTACTACTTTATTTTCTACATAGTTTTTAAAGCAGACGTAGCCTTAAAAACTAAACTTATACAGAAAATTCAGGCTTCTAGTTTTATCCACAACGAAGTTAAAGGGGGGTCGAAAATGGCCTGAACTGCTTCGAGAAAAGGATGGTACGGCCGTGCCGCTTTTTTTGCTCGACTTGGCGGGGGCACTACCTTGCCCCCAGATTTAACGGAACTAGAAGAAAAATACGCAGTTGCATCACCGGCGGGTGACCGGCGATTATGTATGACATTGAATCAAAACAGAATGCGAATCACATTACATTACCCAGTGACTAGCACAGTATTTTATCTACTTTAGTTATTTACTTACATACATACATCTATCACGTCTCCATCCCTTACGGGGTAGACAGAACCTAAGGTAACAGGTACCTACAGGCCACATTTAGCAAGATTGTGGGCGTATAGGTGGAAAATGGAATCAAAATAGTGACCGGTTGCTAGCCTCATCGCCTAAAACATGATTCCTATGATTTTCGCCCATTCGCTCGATGGGATTTTACCATCTGCGCGGGTAGACAAGCAACTGGTACATTCTATGTTTTTTTCTTGCTCCCAGACCAGCATGGAAGTACTTTAGTTATTTAATTGATAATATTATGTTTAACAAACTCGGGTTATTTACACCTCAAGAGTGCCTGCACCGAATGTTACGATTGATTAGTTAAATTTGTCTAAACCCTGAATAGCAGAGTAACTAATAGGAAATAAAATAAATTGACGAAAATGTAAATGCTTCGCACGCAACGCCATCTCTGGTGGCAAGACAGAATTAATTCAAATTCATTCAATTCAAACGTGAAACGAAGTTTGCCGGGTCAGCTAATGTTATAAAACAATGTGTTTACAAACATTGGAATGCATTGCATCAAAAAAGGCAATACCTCGTAGTTTCATTTTTTTTAGGAGTACAAATTTCATTCGAATTAAATTTACGATGTTTCGATCTCCAGTGGTCCCAAAGAATCTCTTTTATAAGGTCTATTGAACAGATTATGTGCGTAGGAACCCTACAGACTAATCTTTTCATTTATTTAGGTATCCTGTAAATATTAACGTCTAACAATCTCATAGCTACGCAGCTTATACTTTCGAGCAGCAATTGTAAATTTAATTAAATAAAAAATCTAACCTAATTTGCTAATTAATCGCATAACATTGACACAACTGCACATAGGGTTAGGTACACTAAAAACAAAAATCTACTCTTAGTTTTAAGCTAAGTTTAGCAATGCCAAAATCTATGAAAATATCAAACTTAATCCTGGGGTCCGATTTTTGAAAGCACTTGTGTGAAAATACCACTCGGAAGTATTATATCTTCAAAACTACAGCTCTAATCAAAGTTTTGACTATTTCACAAGATTATTGAGAGCTGTGATTGTTTTCTATGCTACTCGTATTTAAAATTCAGCCCAATTTCTAGTGGTATTTCCACAAAAATCAGACCCCTGGTTTAACTACTACTACTAGTTATTTTTTGCTGCAATTAGCTCCAAATACATAAAACAAAAGCGATCACTGTTTAACTTCAAAAAAACAAACCTGTTTCTTAAACGGTGTGATTCGGCCCATCGCCATGATCCAAAACAAACTGATTCCTCAAACAATTCACTTCCTAAAACCGATATCAGCTACTACATTTTATCGTCTTATCTTAATTTGCAAGATAAAGAAATCAAGTTGTTTGTATTTCTGTTCTATTATATTATTCTCTTCTGGCTGTAAGAGGGCTTGTGGACGCATAGCGGCGACTGGCACCCCGCCAACACCGCACATATAGCTACTATATCACACATACTACTATATAACAGTAAATGTAGCGTAATGTAAATTATACCCTATCTTTCCGCAATAAGACAGGAATTCTGTAACTAGTTGCTGGTACAACAAACTTCAATCAATTATCAATCGTAAAACGTTGCGACAGGATTGGATTTGCTGTATTGTGAAGCTGTAGGTGAGTTTAGGACGGTGTCATAGTAACGTTTGCAGTTAATAGCAACGTATCTAATTAGTGACTAGAAAATTATGAATGAGACAAGGTTGTACGCGGGTTCAGTAACTAATGTATGGATGGTTACGTCGTCGATTACTGTGAATAATGCAAATTAGACATTGTTTTAATCTAAATATAAGTTTATTTATATAAATACTGACGGATAAAAATAACAAGGTTGCTTTTTAAACAGTTTTTTAATTAAAAAAATGATACTTCAGAAAAAAACAATTAGGTAGCTACTTACACTACATACATACATACCGTCACGCCTCTTTCCCACAGGGGTAGGCAGAGACTACTTTGTTCCACTTGCTACGATCCTGACGTAATTCTTTCGCTTCATCCACACTCATCAATCTCTTCATACATGCTCGTCGGTTTCGGGTACTCCTGACTCCTGACCGGATTTCCTAAACGTAACTTAACTTAAGATTAAAGGATTAAAAGTAACTTATCTTAAAGAACATTTTTCAACACTGTTGCGCGTAAATTGAGTCTTATTGCACCGCATTTAAGCTCATGAATTATGAGCTCATTACGCATAAGTTCATTTAGTTCTACTTATCATTGACAAATTAATGTTTTACAAAGATTCGACTGAATTTTATTTATTTTTCCTCAGAAACGTGTTGAAAAACGTCGTATGTGACGCGTGTGCTTTGGTAATTAGGTACACACTCGGTCTCTTACCAGCGCTCGCTTGCGCTCGCGCATACAATAACTCCTCGTGTAATGACCAACATAGCACACTTGTATCAATTATGTACTATTATTTTATTTAACATAAACAATATTTAAGTAATTATGATATTTCAGCAGATGTTTGGGTAGCTACAGCTCTGTAAATGTAGGATTTTTAATCATAGTATAGTTGTCAAATGTTTGTTACTGATCGTTGTTTAAAGAGAGCCGCGTCAAGGGCGAACCTAAATCATGAATCAAAGGCCATGGCAGGGTAAGGGAACATCTTGTGCCTTAATAGCTTTTACGCATGTTTTTTTTCTGATCATAGGTCACGACGTTAGTAAGTGCTATACTAAATTTCAGCATTCTCTTCTTATTTTTGAAGAAAAAATAATGAGATGAATGAATTTTCATGAGTATCTCTGCTTTAATGGAACGAATAATTTCGTGCTTCATACATATAATACACTTAGATAATACATATAATATGTCAATATAAGCCGCATGACATTCAATATAAAAAAATAAAAATAGATGTGTCGACATTTTTCAAAAAAAAAATTACTTATAAGATAGAGACACCTCCAATTTTTTTACTTATCATATCAAATTAATTAACTATAACATATATTTAATTCAAGCTTCTAGCATTGGTGCACTTACTAACGTCGTGACTTAACATCAGAAAAAAAATCATGCGGAAAAGCCATTAAGACACAAGATGTTCCCTCACCCTGCCATGGCCTTTAAATGAATAATCTTTACAGGCGTGTTCAGTCAAACTAACCCAACCTCACCCCTATGTCACCATTTCGAAAATTGTCAGTGACAAGTGACAAGTCTGTTTACATTACAAAGTCGACAAGAATCTACGCTGTTGCTCAAATAGGGGCCTGCTAAAATATTCCTGAAAGTTTTTGAGACACCTTGAGAGATATTGAGTAAACGATCGATGGTTTCACCTGCTCCGTGGCATCCTCAGCGGTTACTTCTCCGGTTCGATGTTTTTTTTTTTTTTAGAAAAGAGGGGGCAAACGAGCAGACGGGTCACCTGATGGAAAGCAATCACCGTCGCCCAGGGACACCTGCAAGACCTGGGGAATCACAAGTGCGTTGCCGGCCCTTTGAGGAACAGGAAGGCTCGCTTTTTAAAGATCCCTAAATTGTACCGCTCAGGGAATGCTGCAGCAGGAAGTTGGTTCCAGATCTTTACCGTTCGAGGAAATGAATGAATGATCGAATGATTTGATTTGAGCTCAATTCGCGGAGTAGCAAATATGTTTTCCATTTAGCGATGGATAGTTTCGCTCTTTTCGAAATTGATTTCATGAATCAAGTTTACTCAAGGATGATATTGTTTAAAGTTTCTCCTGTAAAAATAGTCTGCGCAAACGCAGCTTGGCAGTTCAGAAAAAGTGATGTAATCGGATAGAAAAATCAAGTACGAAGGAATTGAAATTATGCGAGAGGAACTAGCATTTGACATACGAAATTAGGTATCTCTATTTCTGTTAGTGCATGAAAAGCCTTAGCTTAAGTTGTATAGTGAATAGTGAACGTGTACCCTTCATTTACTCTAGTTTTTGACTATGGTTATTGTCTTTGCCCTGTTAGATATAATGTCTGTCTGTTCGCCTGCTCTTTCTCTTTTCCTGTGTGCTTGCTCCGGACAATAACGAAACGTGTAAGTAAGTCTCTAAAGTTGTTTCTTTCACCAACGACTCCGTTGTAACTTCAAAATTGACGAAAATTGACGAAATGCTACGCGTAGTCAAAGTGAAACCGGCTTAGATTCTTGTCGAGTTGCTAATTTAAACAGAATAGTCACTTGTCACCGACAATTGTCGCCATATCCAAGAGTTTTACGTCAAAATTGTCATAGTTGCGTGGAAAGTGACAAACTCATTTAATTGCTAGACTTTACCGTCATATCTATTAAACTCGATAACGTTGCATAACGTCGATATTGCTCAAAGATGTTTTACAGGTCTTGAAATATTAAACAACTAGGTACCTACAAGCCCACTAAAAAAGCCAAAACTTTGACTAAAAAACTTAGATTTTTAAACGACACTGAAAATCAGAACACAGAAAAATCCGAAAAGTAAAGCTATGGCCCGGAATTGAACCTGAATCCTCGTCATTCCGTGACGCATGCTACCCTACACCACCCATAGCAGATGGGTAAGCCTTCGAATTTTTCTATCTGTTACTAGCTGTCACTTGACCTTGTTATTATGCGATTTTTTGTCGCCAAGCGTCATCTGTCTGAATGATGTGTCTGTACGACATAATTACAATCTCCCGTGGAACATCTACTGCTCAACAGGGACGAGAAATTCTTGATTCATTTGATAGTAATAAACTTAGGTTTAGATGAAACAATATATTAAGAAATAATGTGTATATTAACAACCATTCTGTAAAAAATACACAAACACAATTATCCACAATGTAATCCATCACAAGTTGTTGGCGATTGACAACTTTTTTCAATGCCAATTTTACTTCTAGATACTTATTTTAATCTTAATAGTGGCTCTGCGGATTCGCATTAAATTAATCGAAAACAACATCAACGCATCGAACATTCATATATTCATGACCCCTGACGTCTCAAAATCAATCGTTCTCTTTCTATCTATATCATAGGACTGCTACACCGTCGATCAAGATTATTAAATTTCAGAGACGTCAGAGACTGCGTCACCTTCACCTCTTCAGGCGACAAAGGTCTTCCTCTGAACTCATCTTCAATATCCTGCAGAGTCCGGTCCTTGGTTTCCGGTAGAAACATCAAGGCCACTACCAAGCCGTAACCAACTATAGCCGCATAAAGGCAATACGCTCCGTAGAGGCCCAGCGTCGAAGACAGGTAAGGAAATGTCTTAATTGTGATAAAGAGTTTGGCTGAGAAAAACAGAACGCTGATACCACCAGCCAAGCTCCGGAATTCAAGGGGGAACAGTTCTCCAGCTAAAACAAGGGGCAGGGGAATGGTTCCCGTAGCTATCGAGAACATGTGAATGTGGATCAATACCACCCCTATCATGGGGTGGTCAAAGGGCAACATGTCATGAGCCTTAGCGTATGAATAAGCAGCCTGGGACAAATATGCGAATATGTTAATGCACCCTGTCACAAGTAACAGTGTTCGCCTCTTCATTTTCTTGATGACTACTAAAGCGCACGTGTTAGAAATCACTCTTTGTATGCCTAAAGTTATGAGCAGGAGAGTAACGTTCGAACCAGGTCCGATAACATTTTCAAACACTATACTGGTATATGTAGCCAGAATGTTAGCACCAGACCACTGACCGTAAGTATAAATATGAATCATGATAAATATTGGCTTGTAGAATTCTTTCTTCGTGACAGTCATTGTGAAATGTGCTGTGTTTCTTCTAATTTTCTTAACAAACGTTTCGGACGAACTTATTTCTGCTTTAGATTCTCTAACCATGATACTAGTCTCTATGATCCTCTTTAATTCTTCTTCTTCGCCATTGCCTCTTAGCCATCTGAAGACTTTCCTGCTTTCATCGTATCTCCCCTGATCAGCCAACCAGCTCGGTGTCTCTGGAGAGTATATCACTATTAGCAAACCTATGAATACTACCACAGCGCAGACTAAAGCGGTATGCTGCCAGGTCATGAAAGAGCCCATCGTATGGACCGACAGGACACCGATTCCGATGCCAACAGACATTAGCATGAGGAAAGCGCCCCGGTTTTTAGGGCTAGCGTACTCGCCAATGAGCACAGGACCAAGGGCAGAGCTCATGCCCATGGCTAGACCCTGGAGGAACCTGGACGCGAGCAAGACTTCCACACTTCCGGCGAGCGTGACACCAAACCATCCGATGAGCATGGGTAAGATCGAGAGGATGTTGGCAGTCTTTCTGCCGCAGTTTGCCATGATGGGTGGCGCGATGAAGTTGCCAGTAACTAGAGCGAAACCCACGATGGAGGCTGGAAAAAAAATGAAATATTGAGAATTAAGTTACAACAAAACGAGGTGGAATACGTACATAGGTACATACATGAACCACATCTTTATCCCTTACGAGGTAGACATAGAGCCTAAGGTAACAGGACCTAAAGGCCACGTTTAGCGTATAGGTGGAAAAGGGAATCAAAATAGTGATGGGTTGCCAGCCGCATTGCCTATAACATGATTTCTAAGAATTTCCACTGTCTTTCTCTATCCCTATGTATGCTTATATCTTTAAAACTAGGCAACGGATTTTGATGCGGTTTCTTTTAATAGATAATGATTCAAGAGGAAGGTTTATATGTATAATTCTACGACGAAGTCGCGGACAGAAGCTAGTTGATAATAAAACCCTAGATGGCGATTAACCTACCGATCCAAGAGCCACTGGAATCATCGATGGGAATTTTGGAGTCGGCACGCTTTAGTTGTGGGAGCAAGATGGCGGCGAACCCCACGACGACCCCTTGCGACGCCATGTTCAGGCATACTCCTGCTGTCACGAAGCACTGAAAGTGGAAGACAATTTTAAGGATTAGCCAAAGGAGCTAGTCAGGGAGCTGGGCCGCAGATTGAGATAGGGGGTGCTATTCCCGCTCTGATTCGTGGCTGGTTCAAGGGTTTCCATTGCAGTTCAAAGAGGCAACGCGGCCAGCATAATGGGAACCTTTGAACCAGGCACGAAACAGGGGGCATTTTTTAGGTTAGTTTTTAATCGTTTTTAACATACTTTAATTTAAATCAACTTTCCTAGTTTTAATATTCTTTATTGTATTTAGTTTTTAATAGTTTGGTTATTGATAAAGATTATAATTTTCATTGAAGTCGGAACAGTTCACTTGGACAAATCAGTAGTACAGCCCAGGGCATATAATATATATACACCTATCATGTCAAATATATTGTGTCACCGACCTTATTGGTGGCATAAAGCTGTATAAGTTAGATGTTTTTGATGTCTTGGTAACGTACCTACATATATTTATGCCCTTGGCTGTTTAGAAAGCTGCATTAACTTCTAGTAATATTAACAACATTCACGACAGATAAACACGTAGATAAGAATCCAGACGCCGTTTAGAAAACGAATCATGGGTAAGGCTGGACCGATTTCGGTAGGTATTTTTCTTATTTTGTATTTTACTGTCGGAAAAAAATTCTGAACAATTTTTTTAAGGATGAAAAACAGGAACGGGAACGAAGCTGCGAGCCACAGTTAGTCTAGAATAATCTTAACGGTTCTGCAATTCAAACAGATACAGTTCAAAATTGCGCAAGTAAAGTCGAAGATTTAAGTAGTCTCAACTCAACATACTAACCAAGATTAGATCAATCATACACCTGCTTATCGTCAGTAAAGGTTTTTAGGGTCCAGTAACCTCGAAAGGAAAAGACGTCAATCAAGACCATTTTTCTCCGGAACCCATAGAGGTATAAGCCGAAATTTGTCAAATACCTACTCAAATTTGCTATCCCTTGAACATAGATATACATACATCCATAAATCACGTCTTTATCCCTTTCGGGGTAGATAGCTTTTTTTATGGTGTGGAAAATGTGCCTTATGCATACGCCCGGTACGGGTTACAGGGTGTATGTGTGGCTCTCCCGCGACGGCAGGCATACCCACTAAAAACAACAGGGATTCCCTATTCGGTCGTATGTGAGGCGTTACGGGAGCACTTGATGTCACCGCGACGCCCCACGAGCACCCCGGGATGGGGTCCCCTCGCGGCACCTGTGCAATGTAGGTTTGGGAATTCCCGCCCACCCCCGCTAGTGCCGCTTGGATTTTTTATAGAGATTGTCTCCTCGTGGCCCCCGTCTTGAAAAAGTCAGCGGCCCACGTTCCCGGCGCCTACAGGCCGGGGTTACGTGTTGACCGACAGTGGCCGCAGCCACGCCGCTCCGCGATCCCGTCCCTTACGGGGCGCACCGCTCCGACGGCAGGCTTATTATTTATGTCTTGGGTGCGGTTAAATGCTTCGCTCCACTCAGGACTCAATCGTAATACCCTTGCTACGCTCAGGAATTAACTAAAAACAACCTTGCTACGCTCGGGAGTTGAATTGTGAGTCCTTCGCTGCGCTCAGGGTTGAATATCGCGCCCGTGACATAATACAATGCTTTATCCCCTCGGTGCACAATCTACTATTTGACACTTGCCGAACTACCTACAAATACAGAATCCTCGGAGCAAGAGACCGACTCGAACTTTGGACGGGTTTTCTTATCAATTAGTCCAAGTCGCGACCAAATTAATAATTAATCACTATCATTAACCAGAAATTATAACATTATCTGAGGTTTAGAAGCATCGAATCTTCAAATCAGTTACAAAGTCCACAGACAAGTTTACATTTTTGCCGCGTCAGGACCAAAATCCGCGATCATATCTATACTTATCACATTTTGGCGTCTTTAGATAGTAGGTACATACATACATACACACATGCACAAATCATGTCTTTATCCCTTACGGGGTAGACAGAACCCAAGGCAACAAGGCCTAAAGGCCACGTTCATGATTATGGGCGTATAGGTGGACAGAGGAATCAAAATAGTGATGGGTGGCTAGCGGCATCGCCTATAACATGATTCCTCATATTTTCGCCCATTCCCTCGGGTCTTCACCATCTGCGCGGGAAGAGAAGCAACTGGTACATTCTATGCTTCTTCTTTACTCCCAGACCAGCATGGAAGTATAGCAGAATGCAAGGGGTAGGGGGCCGAGTAGATTAACCAAATAGATCTATATGATGGGGAGTGTGAATGGTTGGGTTGGGAGGGGAAGGCTTAGAAGGACGTTCCGGGACCAAATAGGAGACGTTTTGAAAAAAGGTCAGGTCAGGAGTACCCGAAACCGACGAGCATGTATGAAGAGATTGATGAATGTGGATGAAGCGAAAGTAATATGTCAGGATCGTAGCAAGTGGAACAAAGTAGTATCTGCCTACCCCTGTGGGAAAGAGGCGTGACGGTATGTAGGTATGAAAATGAAAATGAAAATGAAAATGAAAATGTATTTTTGCAAATTGGCCGCCAAGGGCTCTTTTACATGTCTTTTTGAAACTACCAGCACATTCGGAAAGACCATCATTGCCAAGAACAATGCGCCGCAAGAAATTTGCCAGAAATGTATGTATGTATGTATCTATATGGAGTGTGAATGGGTGCGTTGGGAGGGGAAGGCTTAGAAGGACGTTCCGGGACCAAATAGGAGACGTTTTGAAAAAAGGTCAGGTCAGGACCTACCTGAAACTGACGTACCTATTGTGTGCCCTTACAAGGCGTCATGGACCGACTTAGAACAATGTTTAAATATTTAAAAATAAATAAAATAAAATAAATAAATAAATAAATATTTTGGGACAAAGGACAATAAAAGCTTGTTAAACTAGGTACAGACCTGTTTCTTGTATGGTGTAATCCATCCTGTTGTTTTCGCCATTTTACAACAATTAACAGCCTGCGCATGCTCCCATACACTTTATATATTTTGCTAAATCAAATATCACTTTGCTTAATCGGGTATTATCAAATTGGAAGTGATAAACTAATCAAAATATGCTGACCAACGCTACTGATTGTTTACGTAGGTAGTAAATTTGATATAAATAAACACTGGGATTAAGTATATTTTGTATAAAATAGCCCATTTATCAGAGAAATTCTATATGTAACTGAAATAATTATCGGATCACAATACTATATGTACAAGTGATATTTGTTTTATGTACAGGTGTTTTTCTTTCAGATGCGTGACAAATTGACACCGGAGTGCCTTAGCGTAGAAAAAAGTGTGCTAATTGGGCGAAAATCTTAGGAATCATGTCATAGGCGGTGCGGCTAGCAACCCACCACTATTATGATTCTCTTTGCCTTGCACCAGGTCCTATCACCCGCAAAATAAGTAGACAACCCGCGATATCTGTAACTCTGTTTTTATATATTGCGGTGGGATTGCCTTTGACTGGAAGGTAACATTTTAAGATTTAATGGAGTTACCACCCAACAGATCGATCATCGATCGATGGTAATGGAAGTCGACGTTGATCGATAGAAAGCTTTAGTCGACTGTTCCACTCTACCATCGAGCGATGATCGATCGATTGGAGAGCGTGAGTCTTCCAAAAAAAATCCACATGAATAGGTATTTTTTCAAAAAATGTGTCTCAAAATTTCCTTTCCAGTTCGTCACTTTTTTAATATAGGTATGTTTTTTATACCCATGTCTGAAACGTGACGAACAGGAAAATAAATTCCATTGTTAAATCTGGGACACACTTTCTTGTATGAGAATCGATAGGGTAAACGATTCTGAGTAAGAAATACCCAAAATATTTAGTCTGGAAAAAATGCTCATGTCGTCTTTTTTTGGAAAACGCTCTGGTTTGGTAACACCGTGACGCCTATAAAAAATATGGGAGCAAAAATCCAATCAAGTGATACATTTACAGTTAAAAAATTAAACTCTGAAACGGACAAATAAGCGTTTGTTTTGGTCATAACCACACAAACGGATAACTCACGTATAAAAGCCGAGTAATGCTCGACATGTCCGACTAATTCGTCGTCCTTCCTCCAGCGTTCCTTTCGTTGCCGGGCGAGTGCTCCAGGAGGAAGGAATTAGTCCGAAACATGTTATCATTACTTAACTTTTATAAGGTGCATTGGGTGCAAGGGGGTAAATTCGAAATTGGAGGAATTTCGAAAATCGTTGATATCCACTAAACATTGTTCAATTCCATAATGTTGCAACGCTTACCTAGAAGCCAAAGACATTGGAGCTTCTAGGTAAGCGTTACTAATAGATTAGGTATGTAATTGTTTCTCATTTAGTGGATATCCACGAGTTTCGGAATACACCCCCTATTTCAATAAACAAAAAAATTACCTCGCTACTCCGCTACTCACGTGCAAGATAACCAAGCCTGTGTGAAATATATATGTGATACATAATTATACTGACGCGTTTCGATCCCTCTACGGGATTATTATCAAAGTTTAATGAGCACGGGGGCTTGCATGTGTAACAGTTGTGGTCATTAAACTTTGATAATGATCCCGTAGAGGGATCGAAACGTGTCAGTGTTTGTGTGGTGTAAGGGATAATTAAGTTTGTGGAATTTATATGTGTTTTATGTGGCAGTAGTGAAAAACATATATATTTCACACAGGCTTGTTTATCTTGCACGTGAGTAGCGGAGTAGCAAGGTAAATTTTTTGTTCATTGAAATGGACCTCCGCAAACGCCTGATTCAATAATATACCCCCTATTTTTTTATTTACCATAATGCACTATACGTGAGTTATTATCTATTTGAGTGATTAAGTCAAGTCTCACGGTAGTTTCACGTTGAAAAAGACGTTTGTTTTTGTTATTTACTTTTGATAAGTATATTTAATTTAGAACCTGGGAAGGCACGACTATAGATGCAGTATTATTTTACAAAATTAGTTCTTATTATGTAAAAAAAAGCAGTTATGGACATGCATGATTAATCTACATTTATGGGATGGAGGAAATTAGCCCTGGGGCCCGATTTTTGAAAGCACATAATGTGAAAATACCACTCGAAAGTGATGAAACATTGTGCTGAATTTGAAATACGAGTAGCATAGAAGACAATCACAGCTCTCATTAACCTTGTGATTTAGTCAAAAATATGATTAGAGCTGTAGTTTTGAAGATATAAACAGATTTATATCACTTTCCAACACGTGTTCAATATCTCAACCATTGAAAATACACTATTTCTAATGCGATTTCATTCATTCAACCATTATTTATTGGTCGCTAATTGATTTACTTAGGGTGACTGCACCAATAATGGACATGACCCAATAATGCACAATAACTCTTATTTAAAAAAACACTAAGGCATAGACATTTATTCTACAACAGTAAATTTTAAACCCTTTCATCTTTAAAGTAAATAAGTAAATGATTTATTGTACAAATACCTATAAAGATACAGAGAAAATCGCAAAAAAAAAAGACATTAAATACATGCACAAAGACGAACTTATCCCTATGGGCAGTTCTCCGGAGTGGCATTTTTACGTGTCCGGGGCAAAAAATAATAGATTTCGTCGCTAGATAATACTGAAAAAAATCAGACATATACTTTAGGCTCAGTTCCGCTTGGAGAACTATTAAAATACTCCATAGCTATTTACACCTCTGAAGAAAAAAATATTACATTTGAAAATTGACATTCGGTGGTAGTGTCCCCTACGCAGATGAGCGGAGAAAAAAAATTATATCTTAAGATACGAATTTTATTTCCAGGTCTCAAATAGGTTCCTATATACAAAACTTGTTTATAACTCATATAATACACACAAATAAAAAATATCATTTAAATTCATTCAATTAAAACAATTTTTCGCCATGTCCGAGGGTAACGTCTGAACTCGGTGGAGTTTACGAAACGCGCCGGCATCCTAACAAAGAAACATACCAGAAATCTCGCTACGCGCGTGTAGGTAGCCTCAGATGTGCCGTGTTTGCTGGCGAGAGTGGAAGTCGATTCACAACTCAGCACCATATTTTTCGAGGTAATATTCGTCGTTCGGTGGGTTTGGTTTCGTGTTTTGTTGAATTCGGTGAAGCAATTAATTTTTTCAGTGTTAATTCTATTGGTAGTTTGATAGTAAGTAAGTCATCTCTAGGGGTATGTGATTTCATTATTAAGTGACTCTTGTAAGTACTATTCCTATATTTTCTGTTATTTGGAAAAAACGTTTAATTTTGAATTCGGTGGCAATGATCTCCGTGGATTCGGTGGGGTTTTGGGCCACCGAAATCAAGAAAACTGCCACTAAAATCAATAAAACTGCTACCGAAATCAATAAAGCCGCCACAGCTATCAATATTTATTTTAGAAAAACGTTAAAGTATTCTTTATTTTTGCACGAATACTTCTGTCCATCTCTCAGTCAAGTTGTCGCTTGCTTACGCTTTTTAAACGGTTGAATCGATTTATATGAAAATTAATATAGTATGTGCTCCAGAAAGATTAAAATATACGTTTCATCCCAGAAAAAAAAAAAAAAGTTAACGCTGACGTAGTCACAGATAAAGACAAGTCATTAAACTTACATTAAAGCTGCATTTTTTCTTAAATAATGTAAGTAAAAATCTTAGTACTATCGAAATAATTAAATGCTGTAGTATAGTTCAAGTGCTAGTAGAGATATAAAACTAATTCTCATTGCGTTTTTTAGATACAAAAATGGCAAAATTGACGAAAGAGGAAAAATTAGAAAAAAAAGCTAGCTGAGCGGGCTCGAAAACAAAGATAAAAAGTGATTCAGAACTCTACGAGGCATACAAAGCGAAAAATAGGAAAAGATATCCCAGAAGAGATGAAAGAAATTTTACGATTATTTTTAAATATTCCCTTTAACCGAAGACTGATTACCATTATGAGGATCGAAGTGCCTAGATAGTTAGGTAGATAGAAAAGTTGAGATTTTAATTATTCCAGCATTTTAAAACTGATTATTGTGGAATTTTGTTATCCTAATTCTTAAATTTCTTTGAATGTCTTTTTATTGTTTGAAACTATGGTGCAATGAGATACTTCAAAAATCATTATTCTTTACTTATCTCTTACTTATTTAGTTACTCTGGCACATTGAAAGCTGGAGGCATTTAAGCAAGTTAAGTAAGAATGTGTTTTTTGAAACCATCCCAATTTTCGCAATTATGTAAGAATTACTGTTTTATTTTTTTAATATAATTTTTTGTAATTAAAGCGTGTTTGGTATAATTAAAATGCGTTTTACTATTATCAAGTTGATTTCAGTGGCACTGTCTTTTGAATTTTGATTTCGGTGAGTATGTTTGATTTCGGTGATTGTTTAAATTTGAATATCTTACTAACTAACAGGTTTACTAGAAGGCCTTTAGTACCAATATTTTTTAAATTTAGGCCTGTATTTAGATCTTGAGGTGATACAATAAAAAAGTCAGTAGAAAAATTTACCACCGAAGTCACCTAAAACAGCTTGTCTCGGAGAACTGCCCCTATAAGGGATCTCTACCTTTGAGTAAATGAGAGGAGCATTAAGCGAGGGACCAACAAAGTGAGTTTCAAATATGTATGTAGTGAAAGCCGCAATAGGAGCGTACATCTCAAAATACAAGTAACAATTCATAAATTAACTACTAAGTATCATTACACACATGCATACATACATGCTACATACAATATGAGTACACAAAAATTACTGGTGCTTGTCAACTTAAAGTGTTCACCATTAGTGCCGTCGCCCTGACAATTACGTTCAAAATATGCTCAAAGGAAGGCATCAGAATCAAACTCCGTCTCGCGCTGTACGATTAGCTCTCGTTTTGATATCTCCTTTTATTTATTCTAAGACAATAAATGATATCTACTTCTAATCCCGCGCGTCGATAGTAAAGAAAGCATTCTGCTTTAGGCGTTTGAGGTTGAAGCATGAACGTTTAGTTAAAATGTTAACGCCGTTCGTAAAACAGGTGAGTTTTTTTAAAGTTTGAAATATATAGTGTCGTAAAAATTATACGGAATATTGTTGCAGTTTGGGTTAGGTTATGTACCTACGATCAAGTAAACAAACTGCATCATCTGCTGAATTTTCCGGGATTCTAAGGCATATTGTTTATTAAAAAAAATAACAGACTCGTAAATAAAAGGAATTATGTAAGATTATTTATTTATTTACTTAATTTATATTCATCTAATTTGTACCTACATATATAGGTAACAATGATGACTCTTTATCAACAGGTATTGATTTAATAAACCAAGTTGTGTTGCTCTGTAAACAAAGTTTATTTTATTAGTTTTTAGGTTATATTATATTACTAGCTTCTGCCCGCGACTTCGTCTGCGTAGAATTATACATAAAAACCTTCCGCTTGAATCACTCTTATCTATTAAAAAACCGCATCAAAATCCGTTGTGTAGTTTTGAAGATATAAGCATACATAGGGACAGAGAAAGCGACTTTGTTTTATACTATGTAGTGATTATACTAAGTACTTATAAATACAAACTTTTGAATAAACACTAATCTCCTGTAAACAAAGAAACGACATTTAAAGTTTATTTTAGTAT
Organism: Pandemis cinnamomeana; assembly: GCA_932294345.1. Classification (NCBI taxonomy): domain Eukaryota; kingdom Metazoa; phylum Arthropoda; class Insecta; order Lepidoptera; family Tortricidae; genus Pandemis; species Pandemis cinnamomeana. The sequence continues at coordinate 9,291,860 of OW028726.1, read as the reverse complement.
GACAATTCCTTTTTCTGGGTTAACTATCAGTGAACCTTCAAATTAAACACAAAAACGTTTCTTCATTTACTCTCATCTTAGGTCACTAAAATCATATAACTGCTTTATTTACAATAGTTTACTGCTTAACGACAATGTCGAAAGTAAACAAATTATAAACGATAACAAAAATTATAAATTATTACAATAATACTAGCTTAAAGAAATACATTTTCTTTACGCATACATATATCACGTCTTTATCCCTTACGGGGCAGACAGCGCTTAAGGTAACAAAACCTTAAGGCCACGTTTAGCATTATTTCTTCCATGCTGGTCTGGGAGTAAAGAAAAAACATTGAATTTACCAGTTGCGTCTCTTCCCGCGCAGATGGTAAAAGCCCATCGAGGGAATGGGCGAGTCTTAGGAATCATGTTGTAGCCGATGCGGCTAGCAACCCATTGCTATTTTGATTTCCCTTTCCAGCTATATGCCCTTAATCATGCTAAACGCGTCTAATTCGTACAGTCAGCGTCATATAGTTTGAAGCATCCAAGTCGGCTAAATTGTTCGGTACACCTATGGGAATCGTTTTGTGAATGATTAAAAATCACATAGTACACTATATACACAATTTATTTACACAAGGTATTTACAAATAATTACATAAAGACGGAGCGACATTAAAAAGCAACTTCACACATGAAAGTCTAAACAGAAGAGCGCGCGCATGCGCGAGTTTTGTCAAACTCCCAGATGCACTGATACCGGAAACGGAAATCAACGAAACACTTACTTAAGACTATTTACAATATTATAATATATACAAAAATAAAGCAGTCGCCACACACCCTATGGTGTATCTATTACAGTATGGCGTGCCGAACTTTTTGCTCACTCTGGATGTTTCGTACTATATGACGTTGACTGTACCTGTATTTTTTATCATTATTGAGTCACAGACGTTCTAGCAGAAAATCTGGCTGCAGGTCCTTAACGCCTCATCATGATGCTGAGCCAGCGACCGTTTCAGTTTTGCGAAGACACGCTCATAAATACATTAATGATCTATTGTCATGTCTGCGTTTTGTTTCATTTTTGTACAATTGTGTGTGCTCTATAATTTGTGTGTCTTTCAAAAGAAAATAAATGTCTTCTTTCTTTCTTATCACTACATAGTATAAAACAAACTCGCTTTCCGCTGTCTGTCCCTATGTATGCTTAGATTTTTAAAACTACGCAACGGATTATGATGCTTTTTTTTTAATAGATACCTAGTGATTCAAAAGGAAGGTTTAGTATATGTAAGGTATGTATAATACTTAATAGATAAAAACTTTGACGTTAGGTATATCGCGGAGTAGCAAGTAAAGTTATCTATTTATTTTTGACATGAAAGCAAAGTAACGCTTCAATCTATACAGGTTTTACACATTGGTAGTTTTTTTGGAATTTAATTGCCGCGAGGAGTATACGCGCTCGCTGACCCTCCACTGCACGCCCTAGATTCTAAGACACCTTAAACTTCTGTTTTTCTCCAGTCATGGGCGGTGTCAGGAGTGTTACTCAACATGCTGGGCCAGGGCATGGTGCTCAGCTTCCCCTCCGTGCTGCTGCCGGCTCTCCAGGCTCCTGACTCCATCATCCACACCGACCTCGAGACAGCTTCGTGGCTTGGTAAGTCCATAAACTCCAAGTAATATTGACCAGAACTGCTAACCCTGTGGGAATGTCGCAATATCGCGAAGCAGATATTTTTGGTTCTATTTTGAGCCTCGTGTCAAACGAAATCACCCCTCATGCAGTTGCCTGGACCCGACTATTATTTTAGCATTAATGAGCCAATCAGGATGGCGGGCTGATTTCATGTTTTACTTACCTAGGTACTTACTTGTCGTCATTATTAACAATTTTTTGTAATCATCCCAAATGTCCTTAAATCAAAAACTTCCAAGGAGATTATCAAAACCTGCTCCAACTTACTGCGACAAATGTGTTAACGGCTGATTTGCTTTTCAGCGTCTCTGGTGGGTCTAGCCAGTATACCAGGCTTCTTAGCCTCATCGTTCCTCATGGAAGTATGCGGGCGTCGGCTCACGCATGCACTCCTCATAGTCCCGGGCACTCTCGGCTGGCTGCTCATTTACTACGCCAAGGACGTCCCCATGCTTATGGCTGGCAGGATTCTCGGTGGCATCACCGCCGGCTCTACCGTCACCCTCGGCGCGGTGGTCATCGGCGAATACACCAGCCCACAGCTCAGAGGCATGTTCTTAAATCTCAAGACAGCAGCGGTGTGTTTAGGAAACACTGTCGTCCATATAATAGGGCATTATTTTCCTTGGAAAACGGTCGCCATCTTTGGCATCGTGCCACATGTTGCCGCGTTCTTAATCGTCTGCACCTGGCCTGAAAGCCCGGCTTGGTTAGCAGCGAGACAGAAGTTCAGCCAAAGCGAGAAGGCATGGTTGTGGTTGAGAGGCGACGGCGTAGACGCTCAGTCAGAATACGACAGCATGATCAGAGCTCAGAAAGAGAGGCATGCCGCCGAATCAACAGAGAAATCAAGCCTCAAGAGATCCGTCTTCGAGTTTTTGCATAAGTTCACAATGAGGGACTTTTTGATGCCGCTACTAATTATATTCCTCGCTGGAGTACTGTTAGAGACATGTGGAAGACACATTTTCCCAGCGTACGCGCTTCAGATCATCGAGAACATCACCGGTGACAAATCGGCATCATTTTACTACACCTTGGTGATAGATATAATCACGACAGTGAGCTCAACATTCTCTTCAGTGCTGGTCCGTATGTTGAAGCGACGGACCTTGCTTTTCGTGAGCGGTGGCGCCGCTTTAGTCGTATTGATCGGCATCTGTACCTGCCTTTACTTGATTTCTATAGATGTCATCTCAAAGGACCGTGCTTGGCTGCCTATCTCAATGTTTATGCTGTATTTCATACTATCTAACTTAGGCTGCACTCCAATACCTCTAGCTTTACTTGGGGAGGTGTTCCCGGTAGCCCATAGAGGTGCCGGGTCAGCTATGTCAGGTTTAGCACTGGCCTTGTGTCTGATGGTTGCCTTGAAGATAACTCCTGCGTTGCTTGAAAGCGTTAAAGTGTACGGAACCTTCGCTATTTTCGGATCAGCGATGGCTGCAAGCTTGGCGGCTTTGTATTTTACTCTTCCTGAGACGAAGGACAGGACCTTGCAGGAGATAGAGGATTACTTCAACCATGGAAAGTTCTTAGACGAGAAACCTAGAAAGGATGATGAGGAGAATCTGAAAATGCTGAAAAGTTGAAGTAAATTCATAAGTATGGATTTTTTGTAAATATGGTAGGTAGTGATGATTTAGATTTATTTATTTTACAACATAATTTACATTGTATAAAAACATGCGCGTCCCAAATATAACAATTTCTGTTCGTCAAAATTAAGGAATGGGCGTGTGAATTTCCCACTCCAGAGGTGCTAGAGTCGCGTGAGGTCCAATAGCATTTACTCTTCACTGGTTTTGGCGAGCTTCGTGACATAAATTATAATTTCTTTCATTTACACGTTGAAAAGTGATCCATCGTGAATGTAATAACGAAAAATTAGGGCCATTATAACAGAAAAGGTTTTGATCAGATCAGAAGCAAAAAGAAAAGAAAAGGGGCTAAAGACAGGAAGTGTATTCAATTAGTGATAAATAGTGAAATTTGAATTTGTTTAAAAATAGGTAGAGTTTTAGCTCGTCATAGGTCTACAGGAAGGGAATTCCACAGACGGGTGTTATAATTTATAATTGTTATAGTAAAAATATTACCAAGTTCAAAACTATTATATTAAAATTGTGATATTTTTAACGTAAGTAGTGCCTTCAAAGTAAGCTGCCTTAACTTTAACCTTTTCGACGCCAATGTCATATATCAGCACCGCCAGCTCAACGCTAACGACCTATTACACGTCCATTACTTCAATGCAAAAGCAACCTTCATTCGATTGGGTTTAGGTTCAACTTAAGGCATCGCAATAATGTCTGGCGTATGGGTGATTGGGTGACGTCTCTTATATTTGACGTGGCGGCGAAAAGGTTAAAGTCGCTCCCGCTGTCTCTATGCTTAGATATTTTAAACTACGCAACGGATTTTAATGTGGTTTTCACCAATATATAGTGGAAGAGGAAGGTACGAGGAGGGTTACACATATAGGTAGTTCGATAACCCGAGCGAAGCCAGGCCGGCTCGCTAGTTTAAATATAATATAATTTGTATGTTGGGTAGAAGGATTGTGAGCTCGATCAATATTAATCTCGGATAGGCAAAGGATAGGTACTTGTGTGATCAAATTGTTACCGAAATGTGATAAATAAAATTTGTTTTTGTTAACCAGTTTTTTCATTTACAAACCCGTGAATTTGATTCAGTAGGCTTATTATCTATCTCGCTCGCAATCGCCATCGTGTTCATTTTGGCAGTTCATGTATGGGCTGACAATTGGCATCGGAATCAGCTAGCTGTCACATTCATACAAGAGCCGTCAAAATGAACACGATGGCGATTGCGAGCGAGTTAGACAATAAGCCTACAGGAACCATTAAATTTTATGGCACAAAGTAACAGAATTAATGAATATTATTCAGAACATCCGTCAAGTGATCGCTACGCTCGGTCAAACTTAACTTGAACCCTTCGCACATAGTCATTACAGGAACTCAGGTGTCTTTATAACGTCAACGCACGACCAGCGTCAAGTCTTTATCCTTTACAGGGTAGACAGAGCCTAAGGTAACAAAACCTTAAGGCCACTTTTAGCACGACTGTGGGCGTATACGTGGAAAGGGGAATCAAAATAGTGACGGGTTGTTAGCCGCATGGCCTATAACGGCTATAACATGATTCATAAGACTTTCGCCTTCGCCTATTAGTCTGGTTTGGGTTAGTCGACTAAATATTGGTTCCTAAATGTTTTTAGGATATTTTAATGTTAGTTGACAAATGTTTTTGTGCATTGATCGTTGTTCATAGTAAAGCGTCAAAGGCGGGCCCGAATTTTGAATAAAAAATTGACAGCTCTTTGTAGAGGCGTTTACTCAAACCCAACCGCTGAAAGAGACATTGTAACTGACAAGGTAACCATTATGGATGCAACTTCGTTTTCGTGCAAAAAATATTGCTTTTAATTAGATTACATTTCAATACAAAAGAATATCTTACCTTGTTAGAAATTGCTTAGAAATCTGGAATATTACTTATCTAATGAGAGCGGTTATCGAAGTTTTTCCTTGTTTAATAACTAAGAAGCAGCGTGGCGTCCATAGAACTCGATTCCCACCGGCTTGCCTATTTTAAGGCAGATGGGTAATTGTGCAGAATTGGAAAAGGCGAGTTAAATTTCCTTCGGCTTGCCTTCTGACATACATGACGCCACGCCACTGCTAAATAAGTAAATGCTTAATTGTACAAATATAAAGAAACAGAGACAAATCACAAAAAAAGACATTAAATATATGCAACTATTAGGGATCTCTTCCAGTTAACGTTTGAGTAATTGAGAGGAGCATTAAACGAGAGAACGACAAAGAGTGAGTTTAAAATATCTATATAGTAAAGCCACTATAGAGCGTACATCTCAAAATACAACAAACAATTCATAAATAAACACACACCATACAATATTTAAGGAGATGGTGTGAGCCACATCTTTTATCATCTAAGTAGGTAGTTGAGCGAAATTTACGCGTCATATTTTCTGATTTAGGGCTTTTGCCGTCGCAGATTGAGATAAGCATTCTGTTTAGCCCATTATATGGCAGGGCATAAACTTCGTAATCATAATACAGGCAATTTGACAAGCATAAAAATTGCATATCAGTGACATGCAGTGACGTGAATTATCTTATAGGCATTTTTTTCAAAAGTCTACCATGTTCTCTTGCTGGCACTAGAAAAGAAGTTATTCCTGATCATCCCTATAATTTGTTTGACCTCTCTGTTAACTTCCAGTTATCTTAAGTGTCAGTTATCTATGATTCCGTCTTTAATTATTAAGGGGTTTTATTACAAAATTATTTCTTTGCTGCTGCTGACTCGTTGACCTGGACAGAATCAGTCAGGCATGCCGCCGTCCTGGAGAATCACTCAGGCATATTATCTCTGGTTGTTCTAGTCTTGCTAACGGCGAGTACTTACACAGACATAACCTTGTAGCCAGGATTTCACCAGCAACTTGCTCTTTCATTCGGTCTTGTGGACTTCGAAGTGCCCTACTATAAAAACCTGCATCAGTTCTTGAAAATGATCGTGTCACGCTCTATTGGTATCGATCTATCATCACGGACAGGACTATTGTCGCCCATAAACCTGACATCGTGCTGATAAATCGGTCGAAGCGCCAGGCAGTGCAAGTAAACATCACGATCCCCCATGACGTGAACCTCGTGAAGGCCGAGAAGGACAAAGTCAGCAAGTACCTTGACTTGGCTCACGAGGTTACCGCCATGTTAGCCTGTTGATTCGACGATCACTGTCCCGATAGCCGTTTCGGCGAACGGTCTAATAGCGAAGAGCCTTGACCATCACCTTAAAAGGCTCTCGCTAGGTGGTTGGGCCAAGGGCCAGATACAGAAGGCGGTACTCCTGGTCACAGCTCGGATAGTCAGGAGGTTTCTCTCTCTGTCGCCCTGACCACCGGTAACTGGGCATTTTTTTTTAACGTGTGGAAAATGCACCTTATGCATTCCCGCGCTCGGAGTAGCAACGGGAGTATGACGGGCTCTCCAAGTCGCCGCTGCCTTCCCTATGGAAGGAGGGGAGAGGCCTACCGTCTAAAACACACACGTTCCCTCCTGGCCATAGCTGTGAGCGTTACGGGAGCCCTAGGTGTCACCGCGACGCCCACTGGACCGGTAAAGGCCTCGCCTCGCTGCCGACGGCACCCTAGATTAGGTTTTTATAATATTTTTATATTTTGTATTTATGTTGTTTTATTACTTTTTATAAGTACCAATATTGTAAGACCCTAACTTAAGATAAAATAAATATACATCATAAAACTAATAATATAAGGATACCGACGAGCATGTAGGTATGAAGAGATTGATGAATGCGGATGAAGCGAAAGAAGTAACTATGTCAGGATCGTAGCAAGTGGAACAAAGTAGTCTCTCCCTACCCCTGTGGGAAAGAGGCGTGACGGTATGTATGTATGTAATAATATAAGGATAGTTGTGGCAGCGCCATGTCGCTAATACAAGCTTAACTTAGATAATATAAAACCAGAATTCGTATAACATTTTTAAAAACACGGTATTTGAAAAGCTTAAGCGATAAGCGTTTGCAATAACGTTGTAAAATAATAAACGGGAACAATAAAACGGAGTCGTTGGAGGTTTGATAAGAATTTGCATTCAAATGACTATAATGAGAAATAAGTCATGAAAAGACTTATGACTCTTGTCAGGATCACCATCACCATAACCAGAAGACGTCCACTGTTGGACAAAGGCCCTTCCCCTTAGAACGCCACTATGAACGATGGGGAGGCCTTTCGTTATAATTATGCCTCTTTAGCATGGGACACCCAAAATACCCCTGATGATGAAATATCTATAGGAAAATGACGTTAGCGTAGCGTTGCCACCTTCCACCAGCTGCCCGCAACTTTCGCCATGTCGGTCCACCTGTAATAGGAGAGCTGGCACCAATTTTTGGGTGTGTATTTGAGGCAAGCTGAAAACTTGTCATATAGCTCTCCTATTATACACCAACACGGAATTGCAGACCTGGCTGGTGAGAACAGGGGTCAAATCAACCCCTAAATTTAAAAAAATATAGGTTAATTTTTTCCAAAAATATATTTGTCGCAATATGCAATTTTATGTGTTGTAGTTTAATGTATAAAGAATACAAAAAACAGACGATTTAGTCAGGATTTTAGCATTGACAGACGCGTGCAAAAATATTTTGCAAAAATAATGAAAAAAAAATATTTATAACTAAAAAGCCACTGCGTGGTGCCGATCATAAAACGCTATTGCATTTGACAACGAAGTTGCTTTTTCTCATTATGTAAATTACAATTACATTGTCTCCGAAGGAGATTCTGGGCGTGACCATAATTGTGAGGAAAAAGAGTGTTATTAATGAACATCGTAAATTAAAAAAGGACAAGTTTAGTGATGCAATCACAGCATTCACAGCGATACGAACCACCGCTTGCATGGTTATATCAACGCAATCGTTGCCAGCTGCCGAACCAGAGACTTCATCAGGTGCGACCGAGGCCTTTATGCCTTTAAAATGATGACAGCGGCACTGAGCGAAAGTCACGAAAACGCATATACCTACCTAAGCGTCGGTGGCAGTGAATGCGTTAAAGGACCCTAATAATTCATAAAAAAAAATGTAATATGAATACTTTGGGGGAGTTTGAATCCCCAAACCCTTTATGCCTGTCACGGAAAAAAGGTCAAATCTAGAATACAAATTGTCATTGAAAAATAATTCTCGGAAAGACATCCGGAAATGAAACTAAGCACCTATCTTTTAGAAAACCAACGACTCTATTTATTTTCCGATAAAAGGTTCGTACGCCGTGCTGGGATTTATACTCGAGACGGTATGCTATCAGACCATCGTACAATGTATCCCGACAATTAAGTAAATATTTTAATTATTACATTTAATCAGTTAACAGCCTCGTAAAATAATCATGTGATAACATCTGTATTATATTTGTTTGCAACTAAGTATATTTTGTTTATGCGGGTTAGGACCAGTGGCGGACTAACAGGGGGGCGGAAGGGGCGGCCCGCCCCGGGCCCCCGGTCTTTGGGGGGGGGGCCAAATGCCTCCGCGTTCTCCTGGTCAAATCGTAAACAAGACAAGTGTGTGTATGTGTATGTGTATGTGTATGTGTACGGACAAAACTACATGTTTTTTTGAGCTGGGGGGCCTCATTTAGTTTTGTCGCCCCGGGCCTCTGACGGGCTTAGTCCGCCACTGGTTAGGACTAAGGTTTTCATAATCTGGCGTGGAGAGAGGCCACAATAGAGCGCTCTCTTTTGGCGGTTGTTATAGGGAATGACGTCCGAAAGAGAGATCCAGCCTTTCAGATTGGGATGGTTTCTAACTACCAAACGCTGAAATTCGGGGAAATGCGCTAACGAATCGTGAATTTTCTGTTTGTTGAGCAATGTAACAAGACTTATTACTGTCTGAACATCGTCTCAGCATCTACCGAAGAAACTGGAAGAAAGTATACTTATATGCAAGTATATCTGCGTTAAGGAACTTGGATGCGCGTGCGCTATGTAGTCGATGGGTAGGTGACTTTAAGGTCCGCACTGGCCTACACATGGGCATGTCCCCACAGCCCTGAAAGCAATACGGCGGTGAAGCGGAACACCCTGGGTTTGAAGTGAGTAAACCGCCCCTGGGGCGGGACTCCCACATGTCCGCCGGCCTCCCCAAAAACAAGGGGTTGCTACACTGGTTCCGTCCGATTCGCCACCACCACTTGCTAGGTAATCCTGCCAAGGATAATACGTGCACTGCTGTTCTTGCTAGGTAATGGCAGGACCAAGGATGGTACGTGCACTGCTGTTTCGGCGTGAAGAATAACACAGAGGATAGGTGGTGACATTTCTGCCACATGAGCATATTTTATCCCTCTAGGCTTCCAGTTGCTCTTCCATACAAACCTTCCGTGCAGCTGCATTTCGTCCACAGGCTTAATTTTAATGCGGTTTTTTGAGGATAGTTAGCTATGGATATATTGTCTGCGCAAATTACAAAACAGAGTGCATTTATCATACCTAAATTGCAGTATGATGCAGTAAATTTCGATGCATTTTACAATAGTGTGAGTAGCTAGTGTCAAATAAAACATGTTGTAAAAAGCAATCGTATATTTCGAGCTGTCACATGACCTCCAATCTGGCTCAGTGGTCGTGACTTAAAGGACTGAATAGTGAGTGACCAAGTTCAAACCCCGACGTATGAACGATTCTTTTTTAATTTTCTAAACATTGTTTTTAATAACTTACTTACTTAGTAATACTATCCCGATGAGATGTAGAAAACTTTAAGGTAAATTCAATATTTTTCTTGTCAAATCAAAACAAAAAAAGTAAGTACTAAGTGGTTTTTGAACAACCACAAGCTTACCCTAATTAGATTTTACTGTTTACGATAAATGGTCTATACCATCAATTACTTGAAAATAAAATATATACTTGTGGTGGTAAATTTATTCTAGCCAGGATCTTTTTAAAGCAAACACATAGTTTCATCCGTACCTACGTTTAATCCATCGTCAGGTCCTTCATATTTTTTTTATATAGCCTTGTAGCAGTGAGGCATCGCCAATTTGAATGGTTTAGCGGGTGGCATTGCCAGTCCGAAACTTGGCAAAGCTTTCATGACTAGTAAGTTCTCTAGTAGGTATTAGGACCACACGTGCTTATTAATTTGGCATAGATGGTGGCGCCCCGCAGTCATATTGCCACCTTAAAAACACGTTTTGCCTTATATATTAAAAAAAAGTACTCGACCACAGAAAGTTAAAAATAAAAAAGGCTTCCAGTTAATTTTGCACTCATGCTTCTCACGAGAATCGAACCCTAACCCTCTACATCAAATCACGGACATTATACCACGGCAATGATTCGTGAAATCCGACAAGCGCTAAATACAAAATAGGCCGAGTAAATAGGTTTTCTCAATTGCAGAACAATTAAAAAAAACATGCGAGTCAAAAACCTGGCTGGCTAGACAGGTAATTAAAAAAACAATGATATGAATTGTCATAAACTAATGGTTGACAGAACGTGGTGTCTTATAATAAAAATAATAATTATATTCATTTTATTCGGAATTAATTGAAGTCAAAGGAAGAAAGTAAAAGACGTTACAAGCTACGATATTGGACGCAGCGTAGACATTTATTTGTACGTATGTACATGTACAGGTATGTACTTATCAATTTATCATAATATTTTTTTGTAAGATACCTACAACATTTCAACGTTTGTATGATTGGTACAAATTATTTTTGTAAATGCAATTGAAGTGCTCAGTCCCGCTTTCGGTGTCTGCATGTAATCAAATCTTGCAAGTGAATTTTGACCCATTTCTAATTGATCAGTTTGACGTGAAATCTGGCACAAGTCTGATGACAATACAGTAATCTTGAAGTGAAATTCTGGTGACCCAGCCAGGGTCGCATCCGATGTTGGAAACTCATCAACAGAAAGAGTAACAACTATCCATACATTACGCTTACATCTAATTATAACTCTTAGAACTTAGAGGAATCTTTAGTGCTCGAATCGAACTTGCTATTGACCAGCTTTTTTAGGGTTCCGTACCCAAATGGTGAAAACGGGACTCTATTACTAAGATTCCACTGTCCGTCTGTATGTGTATATGTTTGTCTGTCCGTCTGTCTGTCACTAAGCTGTATCTCGTGAACCGTGATAAAGGAAATTTTCACAGATGATGTATTTCTGTGGCCGCCATAACAACAGATACCTACTAAAAAAGAATATTTTTGACAATCTGTCTATGTAAGTAACCAATGGAGGAGCTTATCGACGCTTAAGAATCAATACCGTCTAACTAACGTTTTGGACGTTTTTCACTTTTTAATGCAGTTAGGTTCAGAAAAAAATAACGGATAGCATGCCATAATCGTCTAAATTTTATTTTATTAAATGGATGAGTAATCCGCTCTGGAAATATCATCTATCTATTTAACGCGTTTACTTTTCTGCCAATACCATCTATGTGCTCTGACGAACGTCTATACTCCACGGTTGCTCGCCCGCGATTGAAGTGAGCGAGTGGTGTGGTGCCGAAACATTGTCGCTGCGGTCGGCAAGGACTCTGCGGGTGTGAAAGAGACCAATAGAGCGCGGCTCAGCTATCCCGTGACGACGCTAGTGTTTTTGCAATTGCGTAACGTTAACTTTCTAACGAAAAAAAATAGTAAACCGGTGATAATTTTTTATTTTTTGTGACTAGTTAAGCCGTATAAGGAATGTTTTAGTGTATTTTATAATTTGCGCATGATTACATTTAATAATGTCATGTATTTCTACGATAAAGTAGCAGTTAGGTATATTTCAAAATTGAGATAGACAATCTTTCCAGAAGAACCGTGTTAAACACTTAATGAAATTCTGTCAATATAACATAAACATGTAGGCACGTTATTGATTCACTGAAACTGCGGCAGATCTTAGTGCGAGTACTTTTGTGTCGTGATACTATCTAGAGCGGCATTGCTTGCCGAAACAAAAACCAAGTTATTTATTCTGATGGTTGCACTTATCAGAATCGCAACGCAATATTGGCGAATGAACTCTTTTTTTTTGTAGATACTTACGAGGACCACAATTTTATCGAAAATTACGCTAGTGAATCAATCTGGTTGTACAAATCTATAAGACCTGGACGTAAAGCAGGTGATCCTTGAAAACCACACTGTGACCGATATACGTGCAATCGAATGCAACCCATATGAGAATATTAAAGTGAAGGTCTATTTCGATCAGGAATGGCTCGCTATACCACAAAGACCAAAAAATTTAATGTTTCCAGCATTGATTACGCTCCCCTACACACTCAGATGATCCCAATAACAGCAACCAAATACCGGCTCTTGCAAGATTTGAAAGCAGTCCTGCCCAGAGACTGTCATGTTGACTTGTATGACTCGCTGCCGCATTCATAAAATTATTGAATTTTTTATTTTTGATCTCGTTACTTGTATTTACGAAAATATAGAAGTTATTCGTACCAAGTAAAGCTATGATTACATAATAAATACGTGTTTGATTATTATAGTGATATATCATTCAATTGTTTGATTTAATCCAGGTTAACTCTACATCAAAATTAAAATACACATATAAGTAGAAATATTGAAACCAATACTGTCTAACTTACAAAAACTTTGTTTAGGGCAATGCTACAGCTATTTGCCATTAACGGTATTATTTCAAAATATTTTGCAATGACGTTTTTCGTAGAAATGCATTTAATAAGTTAACTTAAACCAAGAATTTGTTTTTTCGATTCAGCCACTTATCTTACAAACCAAATAAAAATAGTACTATATTTAAACCAATACCACCTTACTTACGCAAACTTTTTGTACGGTTATATTAAACAGCAGTGATCCTTTCAATTTGGTATAAAAATATTTTTTTATCAAGGTTTTCAAGTATTAATATGTGTAGCGTTAATAATAACAGTTTTTTTGATTTTTTCAGTTTAAACACTCATCTTACAAATTTAAAAAAATATAAGTTTATTTTGTAGTAATACCACCTAACTTCCAATATATTAGTACAGGGCAATGTTACAGAGATGCGTCATATAACAATAGTTTTAATACATTTTTATTATTTTAATCGTCTTTAAACATTTTCAATAATTAAAAATTCCAAATTTTAAATCGTTTTTTGCGCTTCCTGTAAAATTGTATTTTTGATACTTAGACAGTATTGATTCTTAACCGTCGTTATGTATTACTAAGTTCACGCTGTATCGTGGTTTATTTTATGGCCACATTGTTCAAATCCGTCCGTCTATGTCTGTCTATCTGTCCGTCTGTCCTAACTTTATAGCTTTTTTACCCATATTACGTAGCTATATTTTTTCATTTAGGAGCCACTGTCCGTCTGTCTGTCTGTCACTAAGCTGTATCTTATGTGATATGGCTATCAGCTATCATGATTGTCTGGCGACAGTTCACAAATGAAGTTTCTCTGTTGCCGCTCTAACATCAAATACTAAAAACAGAATATTTTGGTCTGTCTAAGAGTATGTAAGTAACCGATATAAAATGACCTCACACAGCCTACAATTTGCTTAGTTGGCAGGGCTCTGCTAACACTGGATTTTATATTTACTTGCCGAATTTGGACGAAACCCTCGGTACGAGAGTCCGACTCGCACTTGGCCAGGTTTTGGTGTTCGGAACACAAAGGAGCTTATCTATTACCAAGTTCACGCTGTATCGTGGTTTATTTTATGGCCACATTGTTCAAATCCGTTCGTCTATGTCTGTCTATCTGTCCGTCTGTCTAACTATAGCTTTTTTACCCATATTAGGTAGCTATATTCTACTCCCTTTCATGCTGGTCTGGAAGTAAAGAAAAAACATAGATTGTACCAGTTGCTTCTCTTCCCGCGCAGAATGGTAAATGCAAAAATTTGAGAATCGTGTGATACGCCAATCCATCACTATTTTGATTCCGCTTTACACTTATACGCCCAGAATCATGCTTGTTCTTGGTGGCCACAAGGTCTTGTTACCTTAGGCTCTTTCTACCCCGTAAGGGATATAGACCTGATTTGTGTATATGTACCTATGTATATTTTACAGAGTATCCGAGCGGCTTCCGAATACTGAATTTGCCGTCATAATGATTATTAAAAACGATACCTACGTATGTATATAGAAAAGTAAAAGAGAGGTAAAATAAACGCACAATACATGACTGTATTGTCTGATTTTTTTTAGGGTTTCTTACGTCAAATAGAAAAAAGGAACCATTGCAGAAGCACACATTTTGTCGGTCCGTCCGTTTGTCGGTCTTTTTTTCCGTCTGTCCATTCTTCTGGACCATTTTGTGTCAATTTATTAATCTGTAATTTTTATATTTTTAGCTTTTTTATGTTTATATACTTTTGTTTTTTAACTACTTTTGTGATTTCAAACAGATGACGCTTAGCGACAAAAAAATCGCATAGTAACAAAGGTCACGTGACAGTTAGTAACAGGTAGAAAAATTCGGAGACTACCCACCTGCTATATGGGTGGTGTAGAGGTATAGCACGCGTCACGGAATGACGAGGATCCGGGTTCGATTCCCGGCCATAGCTTTACTTTTCGGATTTTTCTATGTGTTCTAATTTTCATAGACATTTAGAAATTACTTTTGTGATTGTTATAAATAAACTTTTTCTTTATTTCTTTCTGTCTGCATGTCCGTCTGTAGATAGATAGATAGATTAACACTTTATTTCTTCCATAACACACATTATGATGCATACAGGGCAGAGGTACAATATCAAACACAGAACTTAAAAATAAACATAACAGATTCAATGTACCTAACTTAACTAAGTGGACAGTAGATACCATGTGCCATGGAAAAAGAAAGGCGCTGACTCAGCATAAAGCTGCGAAGACCGCAGCGCTGGTATTCTGCCAGAACCTCTGTCTGTCTGTCTGTCTGTTTGTCTGTGCGTTCGGCCGACTGTCCGTCCGTTTCTCTTTCTGTTTATCCGTCTGTCCGTGCCTCCGTCCGTCTGTCTGAATGTCAGTCTGAGTGTCTGTGCGTCAGACCATCCGTTCGTCCGTCCATCTGTCTGTCTGTGCGTCCGACCATCCGTCCGTCCGTTCGTCTTACTATCCATCTGTCCATCTGTTTGTGTGTAAATCTGTCTGTGTGTTTGTCGGTCTGCCCATCCGTATGTCTGCATGCCGTCCATCTTGTTTGTCGTTTGTTTGTCTATTTGACTGTCACTATTCTATTCTCAGAAACTGGTACACAGGTATAACAATCACCCCGAGCGATAATCCAATGGGGTTTCTATATAACCATAGACACAACGCTGATGATTTATTTTTCATATCTGTGTTTTTTTTTCTATAAAATTGTGTATATTCTCTTATATTTGTGTGTCTGGCAAAAAATGGATGTATGGATGGAAGTTTATGTGGTCTATTTATGTTAGTGAGTGTCAGTATGTATGTTTGTTGGTTTCCTTTGTTGTGAATTGATTTTTATTTCAATTATTTCATTTTTATTTTGCGAGTGAGATAACATTCAATAGGTCTATGTTAATCATAGTAACGAATATAAATGCGCAAAACAAGTATTTTTGTATCCAGAACACGTTTGACTTGAGTTCAATTCTTAGTGAAACATCATGTCATAGTATGCAAGCCTAAAAAAATATCTATTTATCCTTTTGTTGTACTGACAGTACGTTAATTTTTCAGATTCACATTGGATTCGGAAGGTAATTTTTGTGCATTAACAGGAAATAAGTGAACCATACATCCACTGGAAGCGAGATTTTACTTGCTATTATTGTGCAAGAAGAGCCAGAACTTTACTGCTGGTGTGATGACAAAAAAAATTGGTTGGGTCTAAAAACACAGATTTTTATTGATGTATTTTTTAATAACGTTACGAGGTAAAAACCTCGTTATGCTTTAGGTACTGAGTATGTATGTAGTATGCATACATAATTATGTATATGTCACAGGAGAGTCAAAAACTGTCATAGAAAAACCTAAAAAAGTCTTAATTACAGTATTGGGAAGTTAAATTCTCGATTTAATCGATATGGTCTGTTTTTGTTTCATCCAAACTATCAATATATGTATGTTCTTACATGCTGGCCTGGCAGTAAATAAATCTTAGAATATACC
Source organism: Pandemis cinnamomeana (assembly GCA_932294345.1). Taxonomy (NCBI): domain Eukaryota; kingdom Metazoa; phylum Arthropoda; class Insecta; order Lepidoptera; family Tortricidae; genus Pandemis; species Pandemis cinnamomeana. The sequence goes on along the minus strand of OW028726.1, from coordinate 9,275,433 downwards.
AGTTGCTTCTCTTCCCGCGCAGATGCTAAAAGCCCATCGAGGGAATGGGCGAAAATCTTAGGAATCATGTTATAGGCGATGTGGCTAGCAATCCATCACTATTTTGATTCCTCTCTTCCATCTATACGCCCAAAATCACGCTAAATGTGGCCTTCAGGTCTTGTTACCTTAGGCTCTGTCTACCCCGTAAAGGATAAAGACGTGATTTATGTTTGTATGTATGTATGTATCAATAGTGCGGCGTTGCAAAATTTTGTAACCCCTATTACCACTCTAATTGGTTAATTACTCTATGTTACTAGGGAAATTATCGAGACCGTGAATTGCCAGATGTCCAACAGCGGAGATTTGTCAACCCTGTTCTGAAGACTTGAAGACTTTCAGTCCGTCTTTCATGTTCCCATTACCTATGAAGAAAGAAGGAAAAGGAAAATGTATGATACAAGGTGATATTAATATCACCGTCCAAGTTCTTGGTTGACCTTAGTAGGTATCATAATTATGCAACCGTATAGGTACCGTAAGTCGCGGGTTCATGGTGGATACAAGCCACTTCCAACCGAGGCAACTGGAGTTCTATGGGCGGTATCTGAAGGCCTATATCCAACAGTGGACGTCCTACACCTGATATGACGAGGATGATAATGATGACAGGTATCATTCAATGATACCATTTGCAATATTTTAACACCAAACTTAAAAATAATGCTTGTATTCGTCGTGTTGGTGCTTTCAACGGTGATAAAAAAATCAGCCTATATAATTCTAAGCAGGAAAATAAGTTATGATTGTTCTTGTATGCATGTAAAAAATTTTTTTTTGTGAACAATAAATAATAAGTGGCGAATTTCCATTATATGCACTTCAGTTAGGTATGTAATATTTTATGTATTGAATATTATGTTGCGTGATCTACAAACTACAATTTCGTGACATCCTTTGATAAGTTAATAAATATTTTGAGTTTCGTATCGAGATACTCGTGTTTTTGGAAAGGCTTGTATTTTTCGTCTTATTTTCTTAGGTGATAACTACACTGTAGGTATACTACACAAGGAATAAAGACGTGTTTTATGTGTGTATGTACAGTCAGCGTTATATAGTAAGTAGCAGTCAAGACCATCATTTAGCTACTTGGAAACACCCAAAATGGTCATTAACAGTGACTCAACCAAAGCGGTCAAATTGTTCGGGACATCCATCGTGCACAAATACCTATACCGGAGCACGCACATCGCCAAATACTTAGTAACATTCAAGCCGACATTAGTACCATAACTTCCAAACCGCCACTGGTAGCGTAGCAGCCAAAGTATCCACACTAGAAAACTGAGCTTTATTTTAAATTTTATAAGATTTAATCTCGTGTCGAGTGAAAAATAAATAAACACGTCATAAGATTCAATATCGCCTGACGTGTTTTTGATTCTAGCTAAGCTCATCTCTTGTTGACGTTGACAATCACCGAGAAGAGAACCAACTTGTCAGTGATCGTCTCATCTCTTTCATTTGGAGCCTGACGCCTGGTATAGAAAACATCTAATCATTAGGTATAATTATATGTTCTTCTTCTCTCATTAATGGCGGCCGTAAGGCTTGTGCCAATGTCAGTGTGGTAAAAATATAATTCAAAAATCTTGTGACAAAAATGTCGGCAACGTTGTACGGTAATGGTCAAAGACCCCCCTCCCCCCCCCTGTCGGGCTCTTAGCCAACGGATAACGATATCCCTCGGAAATAATTTTGGAAATATGATGTATCTAACCATAAAAGAGTTTTCATTTAAAAAGTATTAAGTTTTATTTAAAAATATCGAGGTCTTTTTTTAAACTGCCAGCGCTTTGATAAATCAAGCCTTACGTGTTGCGTGGCGTATTGGCCCTAGCTATTGTGGGATCTTATCTAACGCCTATAATAAACTAGACGGTCGACTGTTGTGCTTTATTGTACAAATATAAAGAAACAGATACAATTCACAAAAAAATAAAAATAACATTAACCCACAGTCTACCCGTAGCCCACCTAATTTTTCCACCCAGAAAACCACAGCTTCCAATACCCAGAAAAAGGAGCTCCGCCCAGGAGCGGAGCTCTGTCAAAAACCAGGTGGACAAACTGCAGGTGGATCATGGTTACAGACCGAAAAAAATATCTAGAGAGTTTCGTAGTTTAGCACGTCTCTGTTCCCTGTTTCACTGGTCGACACGCGTATAGTACAGGCGCCATTGCTGCACGGCGCTAGCTAAATTCTATCTCATTTTTATGCACACGATTTGTGCCTAAATGTATGACGCTTTTCTTGTGGGCCTACTCTATATTATGGACAACTAGTTGTGCCATTAGGAATTTCACTTCACCGTAAGGTTGACGGCGGGGTTCCTATTTCTATTCAGTTTGCCCTTCGGGCATTTGAAGATGCCTAATGAACCTAACCTAATTTTACTATCTCTAATGTGAATGTTTATTTTTATAAGCCCGAAATTCCTATTGGCACAACCAGTTATGCATATAGTTGGTCCATGAGGAATGAGCTGATATAATTTGCGTCGAGCTGTAATTTTGATTTCTCGCGTGTGGACTAGACACCTTGAGAATCTGCTTTATCCCACTGTTGGTAACGCTACTCAAAACCATCGATGGATGAAGTTCGACTTTTGCGGAAGTAAGTATCAGTAAGTAAAAGTGAGTTCAGATGGATTCGATTTGTTTTGGAGTTGTCATTATTTATTTGTCGTACCTACCTATTGCAAAGTCATCATAATATTTTATCTAATATTATTTTTCCTTTCATGCGCTATACCATGAATTAGTAATATGAATTATGATGACATAACATAAAAAGGCAGGTCGCAACTCTGGAACAAATATCTAACCGAAAACTACCTGTCTAGTTCACCTGGGTGGACCATGGGCAATTTTTCTTGCCAATGGTCAGGCCACCTCCGTACACCTACGTGAACCATGGGCACTTTTTGGACCATGGCCCATAGTCATTTGCCCGTGGTTCACCTAGGTGTTCTGAGGCGGAACATCGGCAAGAAAATGAGCCCGTGGTCCACCCAGGTAAACTAGGCAGGTGGCCCACGACCGATGACTACCAAAATCCCTAGCCAAGAAGCATTCAGACGTAGTCCCTACGCGCTATGCGTTATTATTTAATTTCCTTTATGTGATCCTATACCTATACTCCAATGCATTTTGGTGAAAGGAAGGGATCCGAATGGCTAGCACGAGTGACTTGGTATCATTGCTGTAAGCAGGCTGATTCTCAAGTTACCTGTTTACGAAAGCCTATGACGCGAAACGACAATACCTATAGTACGGCGCTAGTTGTTTAGATGCCTCAGACGAAACGTTTGTAATGCAATGCATAGGAGTATTAATAAACTGTCAGACGATGGTGATGATGATGTCTCTACGTGTGAGCGAATATCAGATATGAATCGCGGGTTCCTACATACTAAATACTCAAAGACATTTCAAGATACTAGCAAAGACGGCATATGAATTCGCCGCTAGAGGCGCTAAAGGAACGTAAAATTAGTACTACCTACAAGTTGCATATTCCGGCTTTACATTACATTGTTTCCGAATATTTTCGCAGACAATACGACAGGTTTATTAAAATGTTAAAAGAGAAGCTATGAAAAGTAGGAGCCAGACTAAGAAGGCAAATAAAATGGCAGCTAATTTAGAGGATAAACGGGACTGTGCAACACTGTGGGTAATAAATGATGTTGATGATAAATTAAAAGAAATCCTACAGTGGCGCCAACTAGTGAGTACAAATACGATAGCCCTCTTAAAATTAGTCCCTAATATTCAAAAAGGGTTGGAGGTGGCATTGATTCACATATTTGCATCTGCTAGACTCATATATAATATTATTATGTGTTTGTAACTAGCCGAGCTGGCAAAAAAATATTCCGCCTTAAAGTCAGTTTTTGTCACAGATGGCGCTGCAAACGAAAAATTAAAGATTTTTTTTTTGTGCATTTTTCATATTTATGATTAGTTATTTGGCTATTCGAGGAAGAGAGAAAGCTAACAAATCAAAAATCATAAAAATCCGTGCAGCTATTCCAAAGTTATAAATGGTTTAAATAACACGACACACGACTTAGTTTTGTACGTATAGATTTGTAAAATTTCTGGTAAAAGTAAAGTTGATATAAAAACGTAAATATAACGTGAAAAATTACGCTTACAGCTTAGCAAGGTGTTGCAATATCTTTCCACTAGTTGGCGCCTCCTATTTTCATGTGTGTGTAAGACCTAGTATCTGTACAGGGCCGTTAGTGACACCAGCGTTTGTGCAGCTATTCTCCGAATTGGTGCATTATTACCCTCTGAGTGTAGTCTCAAAAAATCGGCCGTATTAAACTGTGTGCGCAAATCAAATGATAATCTATAAGTGTTATAATAGAATCTTCTAAAAACTACAAAAAACACACATAATTGATTACAGCGCCATCTAACGGGACTTCTTCAATGAGCTAACGCGAGCATCCGCCTTAATAACATCAGAACACTCAATTCGTCATAATTATAAGAGATAGCTTAATCATGCTAAACGCGGCTTTAAGCTTTTGTTACCTTAGGCTCTGTCTACCTCGTAAGGGGGAGACGTGATATATGTATGCATATGTATTTATAAATAAGAGCAGCGACTTTTCAATAAATTTAGGAATGTTCAATGAGTTAAAAATATCAGGAAGTGCAGATCATAATGATCTGAACATTTGGAAAATATACCTTAAGTTAGTGCAGGTAACGAATTCATTGAAATTTAGGTACTGCTGCTCCGAAATATTTGATGAGCTCGCCCGTTACGATATATCTGATGGCGACTGTACACCCGCGGTGTTATATAGTATATAACTAAGATACTGTGTACACACATACTATTAAATCACAATACATCTTTATCCCTTACGGCAGTGGTTCTTAACCGGTGGTCCGCGGACCACTGGTGGTCCCTGGAAGCATCCAAAGTGGTCCGCGGGGCCAATCTAATAAGTAATTAGATAAATGACAACCAGACAACGCGTGAATGTGCAATTCCAACCATTGGGGCCGATCGAAGCCATACGTTAGATTTATTATAGTTACTTAGGTGGTCCATGGCAAGACAGAAATTTTGTCAAATGGTCCCTCATGTCTGAAAGGTTAAGAACCACTGCCTTACGGGGTAACAAGACCAAAAGGCAACGTTTGGCGTGAATTTAGACGCATATGTGAAATGGGGAAACAAAATAGTGATGGGTAAATAAGTAAATTGCTACGGATTTTATCGCACCGCATTCTCGTAATCACGGCATCATGCACGTATGTTCACAAAGCAACGGTTTATCAGTTAACGCTCGGTTTTACGCGTACCCCTTCGCACGGCGGTTCTATTTACTCTCTACCCGTTAAAATGATAATGTACGTGATCATTGTTTGCGCAAACGCAGCTTCATGTTTGTACATAATTAACTGGCACCGTATGATTTCGGAAAAACAGAACGATGCCTTCGACGGCGCGACTTCTCTGCAGTGTAAAATGAAGTAGCTGCCCACTGTATATTTTTATAACTTTTTTTAATTTAACCGTACCTAATATGCATACATATATCACGTCTTTATCTCTTACGGGGTAGACAGAGCCCGGCTCTCCTGAACGGGGTAGACGGACAACTATCCTTATATTATTGTTATTCTGTATATTTATTTTAATCTCAAGTTAGGTTTTTACAATATTCATATAAAAAGTAATAAAACAATATTAATACAAAATATAAAAACATAAAAACCTAACCTAGGGTGCCGCCGGCAGCGAGGCGAGGCCTAAGCTACCGGTGGTCAGGGCGACAGAGAGAGGAACCTCCTGACTATCCGGGCCGTGTCCAGGAGTACCGCCTTCTGTATCTGGCCCTTGACCCAACCACTTAGAGCGAGAGCCTTTTAAGGTGATAGTCAAGGCTCTTCGCTATTAGACCGTCCGCCGAAACGACTATCAGGACAGTGATCGTGGAATCAACAGGCCACATGGCGGTAACCTCGTGAGCCAAGTCAAGGTGCTTGCTGACTTTGTCTTATTGTTATTATTATTACGAGCCTATTGTGTCCCACTGCTGAGCAAAGGCCTTCCCCAACGCTTCCACTGCTCCCGGTCTGCTGTGGTGTGTCCAGTCCCTTAAGGTGTCCAACTCGTCCCGCCATCGCCGTCGAGGGCTGCCGACCGCCGCTTCGAGTTATAGACTACAAGCCCATGGACAAAAAAAACATGTGAAATGAACCAACGTGAATGAAGCTTAGAAGGCTGTTACTATATCATAAAATAACTCTGAGCGCTATGCCGTCATTTCTGAGCGGTACATTTATGGAAGTTCTCAGGTACAAGTGAGGAATTACGACTATTATTAATTTTCGGCGTTTTTATAGCTTATAGACGATTAAAAATAAATGTCGAAAAACCTAGTGCCGCTTTAAAGTGGTGGTGCCGGAAGTTAGTGCATTTTTTTTTCAATGTACGAAAAAAAATCTGTACCGCTCAGAAATGACGGCATAGCGCTCAGAGTTATTTTATGATATAGTAACAGCCTTCTAAGCTTCATTCACGCTGGTTCATTTCACATGTTTTTTTTGTCCATGGGCTTGTAGTCTATTAGGGTATATACAAAAAATTAAAACAGAAAACTTCAAGTATTGACTTTATTACGAGCTACAATTTTTATAATTTTTATATTTTTAATTTAACCGTAATATCGTAAATCCTAACCTATTTACATTTAGTGATTCGAAGGTGGGCTTTGAGTTAGGTGTGAAAAATGTATTTCGTGTCTTTTGTATGAAAAGTTTTGGCATACGACTTAACGTAAGACAAGGACGAAGTTCTACATGTGAAAGAGAAGGATCACCGTTCACCTTTGTCTTGGTGATCACTGATCACTGACCAGTCTTGTACTGTCCAAGTACAATCGCATATTAGAACTAGTAAGTAGAAGATAAAAGTATTCAGAATACAAAATATAATGATATTATTTTAAATAACATTTTTTCATTGACAGACAAACTGGTCAACGTTATTCAGAACATCAGACACTTTCAAAGTGACATTGCAGCGGGGAGAATCACTTACTTAGCCTTCTGTTTGTGTGTCGATCAGTCTCACGGCTGTATCTTTGGAACTGAAATAAATAGGCACTTGAAATTTTCAGAGCTGATACATGCTAAGAGATCCTAAAATACAAATTAAGAGAGAAAAAGGTTTTTTCGACACTGGGAACGAGAAACCTTTGAATACGAGTCGCTCGCACTTGTTATTTTTTATCTCTTGTACTCTTACGAATAAATATCTTCTTTCTTTCTTTCTATTGACTATAATATGTATACTTTTAAATATGTCAATCTCTCTATACTCTTTAAAGATTAATTAATTGTTTATATAACCTATGTCTTCTGATGTAAATACCTCATTTGTCTGTCAATTCAAAACAATATAAATTTACTTAACACTCTTATAATTAAAAAAGCGAATCACAAAACAAATCAGATCTAATCATAATTAGTACAGAACAAATATAATTTTATTATATTCCTACAATTCGTATCAAAAATTCTTCTCTTTTTTTATGTCAATATGAGTTCTTATTCTTAATACATAACATACCCATTATTTTTATTCGTCGCGATTACTTACCTAAATCAAGCCAAAGTTATGTATGTTCATTATTAGTACCGAAATGTGAAACTGTGCATTTTAAATATACCTATTCACAAAATAAATAACAAATAGTACAGTCAGCATTACAAGTTGATAAACGTACGAAGTGCTCAAAAAGTTCTACACACCCACTTATTACAATACAATACAATAACTCTTTATTGTACACCACATATAACAACCAAAACAGAATTTACAGAATATTACAAGGTAACAATAGGCCTTATCGCTACAGAGCTATCTCTACCAGGCAACCATGGACTGGAGAAAGGACTGAGCAGGTGGTGCAATTGATTATTACCTCGGCGGTACAGTCGTGTTTCAATCATTTTGAGCACTTCGAATGTTGAACTTCTGGTGCCGACGGTACAGACGGTATGCTCGCTCGATCAGCGCCAGCGCTGGGGATATTCCGAAATTCCATTTTCAAAGATCGTATCATACAGTCACTCTCAAATTAATGACTTTAAGTCAATCAAATTTCGGAGTAAAATGCCTAGGGGTCAATGACCAGGCGTCACTCCAACGCCTCTGGTATTCATTCATTAAAGTATTTATCCATCGTCATTACTTCAAAATTCAAAATAGAAAACTTTATTTTGCAAATAGGCCGCCAATGGCTCTTTTACATGTCTTTTTTTACCTTTCACATTACAGAAACTAATATTTCGCACTCATAATAATACAATACTTCCATCATACCAATAACTTTTGGAAATCTTCCTGTTTGCAACCGCGTAGGCTTAACTAACTCGCTCGCAATCGCCATCGTGTTCATTTTGACAGTTCTTGTATGAATGACAGCTAGCCGATTCCGATGCCAACTGTCAGCCCATACACGAACTGTCAAAATGAACACGATGGCGATTGCGAGCGGTTCAGACAATAGGCCTACTCAACTTAATATCTGGACTAGTAACAACATACACATCTATGTAAATCATCATCGTCATCATCACGTGAAGGCTAATTTCATATTACTTAAATTTAAAGGCTACAAACTCGACGATAGCCAAAGCGCGACCATTAGCTAATTAGAAGTGAATGCAATACCGTGTTTTCGTGTCATTCGTATTATTAGTGAAGTCATAATTAAGTATTAACAAATTCAAAAATATCCTTAATAATGTAAGAATAAGTTTGGAAATCTTACGGTTATCACATAGAGACAGGCAAAATGAAAAAAACCCACACACCCACAACACATATTGGTCCGTGCTAAATACATTACATATAAAATATACATCTAACCGTCTTGGGTATATTGCACAAATATACTAAGATTCCTATATAATGTATAATTTATATTAGAATAAATAAAATATTATGACAGTCATATTGCTTGTGATTTACTTTAAAACCGTTTCAGGCTAAGCATTTTAACATATTCTCGAGAAAAACAAATCTAAGCGACACTGAAAATTAGAACACATAGAATAATCCGAAAAGTAAAGCTATGGCCGGGAATCGAACCCGGATCCTCGTCATTCAATGACGCGTGCTATACCCCTACACCACCCACAGCAGCTGGGTAAGCCTTCGAATTTTTCTATCTATTACTAGCTGTCACGTGACCTTGTTACTATGCGATTTTTTATCGCCAAGCGTCATCTGTTTGAATGATGTGTCTGTACGACACAATTACAAACTCCGTGGAACCGTGCTCACCAGGGACGAGAGAAGGCGCCGTTTTTTCAACTGATAGATACTATCAAATGAATCAAGATTTTTTTCTTCTTGAGAATCTGTTTAAAGAAAAAAAAAACATACCAACCTTGTTCAGCACTTAGCATTCACTGGACATTTCACGTCATCAATTCATTCTTATCATTCATCCTATAAAAAATACCTGCATCGCAAAACAACTTAATCAAAATGCTCATTTGACCTAAAAACATACCCACACAGTTCTAGATTTAAAAAGAATTTAAACACAGTGTACAAACACGAAAAAAAATACAACAAAATATTTACGCCTTGTGGTAAAATTAGTACAAAATGGTGTTCAGAGCGTCAAATGTAACGCAAAAAAGGTCTCGAACGTGTTCGCGTTGAGTTATCATATACTATGTGATCAGTTTGTTGCCGTTACGCGCCGCTACTGGCACTGCGCATGCGCTCATAGTAACCAAGACGTTTGCGTTCGACAAGTTTTTTGTATCAAAAATTTACACTATAATCAGATCTGTTCACTCGTGGAGGCGCGCCCAGCCACAGAAAATAATCGTGCAATAAAACAACCTAATTAATTATAAATAAAAAAACCGCAGCGTTCGTATTAGAAACCGTACAAGTATTATGCGAGCAGCTAAAGGAGGGGGATTTATGCATTGCTTATTTTTGATGTCGAGGGTGGGGCCTAACTGTTGAGGTCAAAAATGACTAAAATCCTGCCAGCATAACACTCGATAGGTTCGTTAAAACTAAATTCAAACTACATGGGCGCGATTCCGCGAGCGAAGAGATCTGTACAGTCGCCTGCAGTTATCAATCGCGTAAGTGTTCACTTACCCCCTTGTTCATAAACGCTCTATAGGCCTCTGCTAACTTAGCAATCGTTTGCCTTTATCTGTGAAAGTGAGCATTTTCCAAAAAATAGTCCACATAAACATTTTTTCCAGAATTTAACTATTTTAGGATTTTTGAACTCAAAATCGTTTACCCTATCCAACCTTATACAAGAAAAAAATTGTCCCGAAATGTCCATTCCAGTTCGTCACTTTTTTATAATATAGTTATCTCTGGAACGTGACGAACAGGAAAATAAATTCCATAATCAAAACTGGGACACATTCTTTCTTGTATCAGAATCGATAGGGTAAACGATTCTGCGTACCCAAAATTTAAAGACTTTTTTTGAAAACGCCCAAACGTCAAAGTGACAGATAAGGACAAACGATTGCTAAGTTAGCAGAGGCCTAACAGAGCGTTTATGAATAAGGGGGTAACTATTGAGCACGTAAGGCTAGACGCGCACTGCGGTGCGGTCAGTTGCGGTTTGCTCCCGCAATAATCTGTGATGTATGAACCACAGTGGAGGTTCCAGTGCAAACCGCAACCGCAACTCGCCGCACCGCATTGCGCGCTTAGCCTAACACTCCTGTGTATTTGACAGAGACTGTACTCCTATTTCTTTTCTTATCTTCGAAGCTCTCTTTACCGCGGTACATCTGTGAATATATTTGTGCATCATACCAGAGCGCCGGCTCTAACAACTACACTAACACATCATTTTGTGAATCTTAAGGATCTTGCCGAGCCGCTGTTTGGCCGTCTTCATACCCTTTTTCAGTCTTGAATCTGTAAAAAATATTCATTTATTTATTCACTAGCTGACCCGGCGAACTTTGTTCCGCCTTAAATTTGAAAAATTCCAGTGGTTTGGGATGTGCTATCCCGCGGGAACTATGCAATTTTCCGGGATAAAAACTATCCCATGTCCTTTCCCGGGACTCAAACTATCTGTATACCAAATTTCAACTAAATCGGCCCAGCGGTATAAGCGTGAAAAGGTAACAGACAGACAGACAGACAGAGTTACTTTCGCATTTATAATATTAGTAAGGATAGTAAGGATTTAAGCTTACACAGCACAAATGTTTACACCAAAGCATTGAATCAGACGAAATATACAAGAAATATAGAAACACACTGTTTAACTATTGTAAATATGAATTAATGTGTGTAATGTTTGGTGTAATTAGTGTATATAACATTTGATCAGGAATAGTCTTCGCGGGAGTGTACATTTACTAAGCGGCGGCATTAGCTAAAAGACTCTACACACGGACTCTACATAGCGTTGGCCGAAGCCGGCTTCCTCAAGGTTTGTGGCTCTGAAATTGATTGTTAGACCTAATACTACACAAGGGACAGCTAAACCACGGCCTTGGTAACAGTCACTATTTCAAACACAGAGGTATACGTATGGTCGATGAAATGGAATTACGTACCTCTATGGAACGTTTGAGAAAAGGATACTTACTTTTGTTATTTGGCGTGTTGTGTACGGGCGGCGGCGGCCGCCTGCTCTTTGTCGCAAGCACGGCTCTTTTCGCGTTCTGTAAAAAAATGCTTATTGTAAGTAATACCTACTTTATTCCAAGCTTTTATCATTGAGTTGAGGCAATCAGGAATTTTTCAATGCCAATAAAATATAGGATCTCACTACTAGTTCTTTACAATGTATTAAAAAGAAGATCCATCCAGTTCTATTATAAAAAAGGGGTAACAAATTATGTGCTAGATTCGGAGGCTAGCAGCACGCTCGTCTGTGTAAGTGACGGAAAGTTTACAAAAAGCTACTAAAGTTTTCGGAAACATATTGATTTTTTTACAAGAAATATAAGAAATCTTCATCCTTCATAGAAAAACGTAAGAAGTTATAAAAAATCTGCCGGCACCATTGACGTACAATGAACAACTAGACTCCCAATCACGCTCAAAAACTGTCCGAAGCAAAAGTCTGAACGACGCGTCTATTGTTCAGTTTTTGTTCAGTTGTGTTTCGACCGCGCTTTGATAACAATGTATATGTCTCTTTCGCACCGTAATCTTACTATTGAGAACAAAAGAGACAGGCAGGTTTCCAGCGCGTGGCGTCGTGTCATTAACTTCTCACGATCCTACGCCATTGATATTAAACATTGCTGCCACGAAATAAGGTGTCAATTTGAACGAATATGTTAATGTTATCTGTCTAAGTCGATGTGTTGACACACACAACACATAGATAAAGCAACTCGGACGTTTCTTGAGGAACCTTTGTTAGCGACTGAGAGTCTAGTTGTTTATTGTAAGTCAATGGCCGGCACATAGCGCGATAATGATGTATCTGTAAAACTAAGTTGAAGAGCGCTGAAACATTTCGTCGAGAGTTTGCTGACCTGCGTGCGCGTGTCGTGCGCCTGGTGCGCGTGGTGCGCGTGGTGCGCGTGATGCGCGGCGGCGTGCAGGGCGGCGCGCACGCACTCGCGCCGCACGCCCGCGCGCGCCGGCCCGCGCAGCCGCGGCACCAGCCGCCCGAGCCGCGCGCGCGGCGACCACGACTCGTCCCTGTACACGCATCAAGTTCAATCCGAACCTCATTGCTTGTTAAAAAAACTTGTCACTAATACATTACACTGCACAAGGATGGTTGTGTTGTAAAATGTAGCCACAGAGATAGTCTTGAAAACCACAAGGATGGTTGTGTCTTTAACGTTGTCAGATGGTCTCTACCATCGTTACTTACCATTGTTATTGTAAATTCCTTTTACATACACACATACATATATCACGCTTTTATCCCTTACGGGGTAGATAGAGCCTAAGATAATAAAACCTTAAGGCCACGTTTAGCATGATTAAGGGCGTATATCTCGAAAGGGAAATCAAAATAGTGATTGGTTGCTAACCGCATCGCCTATAACATGATTCCTAAGACTTTCGCCCATTCCCTCTATGGGTTTTTACCGTCTGCGCGGGAAGAAAGGCAACTGGTAAATTCTATGTTTTTTCTTTATCCAGACCAGCTTGGAAGAAATTCCTTTTATAAATGTTTTAGTAGTTAAGTATAATTTCATTATTGTAAATGTATTCTTCTTCGTTGTCAATTTAGTATCTAATATGAAAAAATAGACTATAGGCGGCCTATTTTTTGTATTTTTTAACCACATGGATGGCTGGGGTAACTATGCAGACTTACTTGTCACCCTTCCCGCGCGAGTCGAGCCGGCTGCGGCTGGCGCGCCGGCGCCGCGCCGCCGTCCACTCCTCGTCCTCGTCAGAGCTCATCTCCAACGATGGATACACTGCGCAACAATTATTACCACGATTACTTGAATACTGGGTAACTACAGCACTCAGAGTCTGTTTCACTGTCTGTTAAGTCCCAGTTATCTATGATTCCGTCTCTATTTATTACTACGAAACAGACAGACGTCATCATAGATATCTGACACTTAAGGTAAATGGAACTTCACAAACAGGCCCTAAGACTCCGCGAGTCGTTTAATTGGCAGTTAATTGACGTGTGATTCTCTAAGGTTGATCATAAAGATCTGAATATTTGTGGAAAATAAGCCTTACGTCTGTAATAATAGATTCGAATTCCAAACAAAACAGAAATATGGCTCATACGTCTCATGCCAAAATGAAAGATGTTTCCTATTAGTGAACTCGTTTGCATGCAAAGTTTACTGTAATTTAAACTGTTTGTTACAAAGTTAAGGTATATTTTCCACAAATGTTCAGATCTTTATGATCAGCCTTATAATACCTTTTGACTACCAGTGACGTCCCGATTTTATTGAAAGTTGGCTGCTCTTATATTTATGACGAATTGCGTGTTCTGATGTTAATTTATTGAAATTGAATGCTGCTCCGAAATATTTGAGGACCTCGCCCGCTACGATATATCTGATGGCGACTTTACTTAATCTTGCGCTCGCGTTACGCGTCTTTGGAGTCACAAGACCGACACCGAATGAAGCGAACCAGATATTCAAGAAGGGCGTTCGCATTTTTATTTCATTATTTGTTTATTGAAATAGATACACACAATTAACCCATAGAAGAAAGACAAACCTAGAAGTGGTATGTAAACGAGAGACGCGTGCCACATGTAAGCGGAAAATTGCACGTATGAACGTCAAATTGAAGTTGACGGTTCGAGTAGCAGAATGATTCTGCCAGAATCAGATTTTCTCGAGTGTTCCGCTGTCATTAGTTAGATTTTCAATCACGTAAACTTAAATACCATTCAACAGAGTTCATTTTGCAACGCAGCTATTTTAACGACATCTATTGTGTAATAGCAAAACTATTATTTAGACAACTGTCATTTTCAGACTGTTACCTTTTGGCTACCTACTTCACGCTAGATGGTGTTTATATACCGGTCCAATGGACCGGACCAAGCAATATAGTCGTTTTCAAAAAAAAATGACGTAGTTAAGGGTTCAATCACAACAAAAATTAATTGATGAAAATGTCGTAATACATAGGAATCAATTCACTTTTGTTTTAATTCAGGCCCTTAACTATGTACATGTGTTTTGAAAACGACTCAAATACCGATTCAAAGCTTATTACATTTTTGTAATAAAAAAGCTACGACCAACAATTGCCAAAATTTCAAGGTATGCGTAAACTGTCAATGTCAAAGTTTGGCGACACTAGTTTCCCTAGCGAAAGCAATTCTACTATATCTCTTTTCTATGGCACTAACCCCTTCCTAGCCCCCGTGGCACTCACCGTACTCCTCGTCGCGGTGCACCTCCTTGATGACGTCCTCGTCCTCGTCGTCGGGCGGCTCGTCGTCGCGCGGCAGCGGCTTGCGCGCGCGCTTGTTGCCGCGCGCACTACTCGTGCCGCTGCACAGATACAGATTGCTTCATTTATCGCATGGTTTCTTAAACTGGGGTCCACGTACCCCTTAGGGTTAGGGTATGTGCGCTGGGGTCCGCGTCAACGCAGTTAACCCTTTACATTTACAGTTCGATTCACAAGAGCTGGCGAGAATGGATCGGACGAAGTAATGTCACTTGACACTGTGAGTGACGTTCTTGTACTGGGGCCTCCTAATACTTTGCAGTGGTCACAACTACTAAAATTAATATAAACTAAAATAAATTAAAGTATGTGAAAACAATGCATTTTATTTATTTTAGACATTACGTTTCATGGAACCATTTACTGCTTAAGACCTACACAATCGATTTTTAAATGGAAATGGTGTAAGTTTTTTTTTTTTCAAAACAACCGGGTTCGATTCCCGAGCTGAGTACAGGTTTTTTTTTAATGTATGAATGCAGTTTTTCTTGCTAAAAAAATCGATGACATGGTTCCCAAGAACAGATGTTCATATGTTTTATAGTTTCAGACTTTCCCATACTGACCGATTTCAATGAGACACCCTGTATAGTGATACATGATTAAAATTTTCACCGTCAAGCATCTCGTGTCACTCGCAACTGTCAACTTGATCTTGTCAAAATGAGTTTTTTTTGTAAGATAAAACTTAGTAACTGGACCTTTAAGCCAAGTCTGCATTACACTGCACGTACCGACTTCATATCAGGCTAAACTATTATTAGCAGAGATCGGACAAATTTGCGTCATTGCTCGCAATAATGTGGACATGACTCCAAAATTAATCAAATATGTCAAAATACATATATTAAGAATAAGTATATCCACGGAGGTT
The DNA here is from genome assembly GCA_932294345.1 of Pandemis cinnamomeana. NCBI lineage: Eukaryota > Metazoa > Arthropoda > Insecta > Lepidoptera > Tortricidae > Pandemis > Pandemis cinnamomeana. The sequence continues at coordinate 9,259,537 of OW028726.1, read as the reverse complement.
TTATACCTATAGAACTAGAAAACTATTTTGTCAGAAATAATAATCATATCTAGCAGGATCTTGATTTTTTATTATATTAAAAGATTGACGAGAACGACAACTGCCACTTAAATTATTAGCAAAATTAATTTTATGCATGTGTAAATTTTTATCTCCGGGAGTTCAAATTTTATTTCGAAAAATTAATTAAATGACTAATTATTTGATTAATTTTTGAGTCATGTCCACATTATTGCGAGCAATGACGCAAATTTTTCCGATCTCTGATTATTAGTAATGTTGTGAGCGTACCTCTCGGCGGCGGGGGCGCCGGGCGCGTCGACGGCCAGCCCGAAGGTCCGCGGCGGCGCCGCGTAGCGCTCGCTGATGCTCAGCATGCCTTCCACCGCCACCGCTGCGTCCTCACTAACAAACATGATGATGATGATACCCCTTCGCCCCTCAGCAGGGAAAAAGGCATCGAATTATCTTCTACTACCATAAGTTTGCCTTGTTTAGTTGTGAGTATAAGCTTTAATTGTTTTGATGGTGCAGTACAAATTTGTAATGTAAATAGTTCGCCATAGTAAATAAATAGAGCAGTATGGAAACTAGGCTTATTTTTAAAAATAAATACCTACGCTCGAATAGAGTATCACTACATAGTATAAAACAAAGTCGCTTTCTCTGTCCCTATATCCCTATGTATGCTTAAATCTTTAAAACTACGCAACGGATTTTGATGCGGTTTTTTTAATAGATAGAGTGATTCAAGAGGAAGGTTTATATGTATAATACATGCATAATATACCGTGCGAAGCCGGGGCGGGTCGATAGTAACCTAATAATAACACTTAATTAAGAGTATTAGGGTTGGCACCCATAATTTCCATAAAAAAGAAACATTCGTTTATTTGGGTTCTATAATAATTAAATAATCAAATAAATTAACTCGTTTATAAATTAAATAGGGCATTTACTGCTATGACACGTTCGGGAAGCTCTATTATTAAATTTTATGGTATGAAAAATTCTCATCTGAATGAATAGCTTTCTTAAATAAACTATTAGGAAACATGTCCACATTGCGCAATACGCATGTTTAAAACGAAAAGATCGCGGCCTGTCTGGGCGCACGTAGCAGGCGGCCGCTCGTCTCAACGCGGCACTCGCGACTGACGGCACCGCGAGATCCGCTTAAGGGCCGTGTAAAAGCGCACGTCTATGTGTGCGTTCGTTTCAACCGTTTTGTTCGTAGTTTCCTTACTACTTTAGCTTATATATACTGTGCTATAGAAGTCCAGCGTCGGCCCTGCTGTAGAAGTCGTAACACAAAGGAATAAATTAACTTTTGTTTTAATTAAAGCTCTTAGCTATGTACATATTTTTTCTCAAAAATGTCCGTTAAAGTCGTCATTGTTAATTACATATCACAACAGGAAGTTAATTGTTGCCGGTCAGTCCAAAATTTTAAAAAAAAAACATTACTGTCGCGCTAAACTCGACAGTAATGTTGCATACAAATTCCATTACTGTCTAGTTATTAACTTTTTTAAAATGCAAATCACCACTATAAAATAAAGGCACAAGACTTAAAACACCAAATTTAAAAAGAAAAGCTTGTACGACGTGTTTATCTGTGTCTGAAATAGCTTTAGAGGTTCTGGATAGACAAATAATCTCTTCAAATGCCATTGATAGAAAAAGACGGCGAAGCAAAAATAATTAATAATTTATGTCAATTACATTTTCATTTATTTTTGTTGTTGTTTTCTTTTTAGATTTTTGAGAAAAGCACTATACTTGCCTCGGCCAGAATAGCATTGCTGGCCTAGACAGCAATTGCCTACTTCCTGGCCTAGACAGTAATGTACTATTAAAAGAATCGTGCTCGCTATGTGTAATACTGACGTGTGCGCGGGGTCGGGCTCGCCCTCGGCCAGCACGGAGGCCTGGATGAGGGACTCGATGCCGTTGGCGGGCGGCGGCCGCGGCGCCGGCGCGCGGTACCCGCTGTTGGACGCTGGAACAACACAATACCTTACACACTGTTAAGGTGGTAAGGCTTGAGCAACTCTCTTCACACATACGGTCCGCGTGCCTGTTAGTGAAATAGAAACTATTATGGCAGCGTGGGGCACGTTTAAATTCTTATGAATAAAACACAAATAATATCTCGTTTACATAGATACAATAGAATGTACCAGTTGCTTCTCTACGGTAAAAACCCATCGAGGGAATGGGCGAAAATCATAGGAATCATGTTATAGGCGATGAGGCTAGCAACCCATCACGATAAAGACGTGATTTGTGTGTGTGTGTGTAATAAACTCGTTTGAGATTTAGGTATTATGTTGAAATTGTGATTTTCATTGCGGACCCCCTAAGTCAAAATAATACATTACATACATAAATCACGTCTTAATCCCTTACGAGGTAGACAGAGCCTAAGGTAACAACACCTAAAGACCATAACATGATTACTAAGATTCTCGCTCATTCCCTCGATGTGCTTTTACATTCAAGGATAAGGGTGCGGCTCCACTGAGGCGGAGACGAGCGGAGCGGAGAGGAGACGTGTGGGATCGACCAATCATATTACATGAAATCCACATCGCGTCACAGAGCGGAGACGCGATGTGGATTTCATGTAATATGATTGGTCGATCCCCACACGTCTCCTCTCCGCTCCGCTCGTCTCCGCCTCAGTGGAGCCGCACCCTAAGTCTTAGTTTTGTTTTGTTCTGTGAGCCCTGTGCCCAGCAGTGGGTATTACAGGCTGGAGATGATGTATAGTATACTCACGCTGCTGGTACTGCTTCGGCCGGTTTTTCCGCTTCCGCGGCGCCGGCGCATCGTCTATATACAAGTCGCCGTCTTCATAATCGTACGTGTGCGACACGCGGCGCCGGACCGGCCGCTCGGACCGCCGGACCGGCGTCACCGCCGGCTTGGGTTTAGCTTCTTCTATTACCTGAAAAAAGATCATTTTGTCACTAAAAATTGTTTACAGTACAATACAATAACTCTTTATTGAACACAGATAACAAGCGAAACAGGAAAAAAAGTAGACAGAATATTACAAGGTAACAATAGGCGGTCCTATCGCTACAGAGCGATCTCTACCAGGCAACCATAATGGACTGGAGAAAAGAACAGATCTGAGCAGGTGGTGCAATTTAGAATTCATATTAATATACTAAGTAGTGAAAATACGTAAAACATTTTACAAGAAACACACATTTATATTAAATAAATAAAACGATTACATTGCAATAAGGGTGAAAAAGACGTAACCCAGAGGAATCAATTAACTTTTGTTTTAATTAAGGCCCTTAACTATGAACGGTCAAGTGCAAAAATAAGTATCGATAGGAACTTCTCAAAAATTATGTCCCACGACCTTATTACGCTGGCGTAAGAACGTATGGTACTTATTTTTGAAACTTTGTCTAGATACATATATTATTACACTTGACTGTACATCTTTTTTTATATGAATAGGAAGGCAAACGAGCAAGTGGGTCACCTGATGGTAAGTGATCACCACTGCCCATAGACACCCGCAACCCCGTAGGGATTGCAGATGCGTTGCCAACCTAGAGGATTAAGATGAAATGCCTCTTGTGCCCGTAATTTCCCCGGCTGTCTTACTCTCCACACCGGAACACAGCAGTGCAAGCACAGCTACTTAGCGGCAGGATTAGCGAGTAAGATGGTGGTAGCGATCCAGATGGACCTTGCACAAGGCCCTACCACCCGCAGACCTACATGTGTTTTGAAAACGACTCAAATACTGAACTTACGTAATTAGTGGCGGGGTACTGCTGCGCGATGGCCGCGTCGTAGGAGGGCAGCTGCGTGTGCGCATACCCGTTCAGCTCCGCCACCGGCATCGTGGTGTAGCTTGCCGTCTGCTGGAAGTCATTTTGGTATTTCAATTATAGACTACAAGCCCATGGAAAAAAACATGTGAAATCAATGAACCAGCGTGAATGAAGCTTAGAAGGCTGTTACTTTACTATCTATATCATAAAATAACTCTGAGCGCTATGCCGTCATTTCTGAACGGTCCAGATTTTTTCTCATGCATTGAAAAAAAAATTGTACAAACTTCCAGCTAGGTTTTTCGACATTTATTTTTAATCATCTATAAGCTATAAAAACGCCGTAAATTAATATGCACAAATGCACAAATCACGTCTTTATCCCTTACGGGGTAGACAGAGCCTATGGTAACAGGTACCTACCTACAGGCCACATTTAGCAAGATTGTGGGCGTATAAGTGGAAAATGGAATCAAAATAATGATGGGTTGCTAGCCTCATCGCCTATAACATGATTCCTATTATTTTCGGCCATTCCCTCGATGGACTTTTACCATCTGCGCGGGTAGAGAAGCAACTGGTACATTCTATGTTTTTTATTTGCTCCCAGACCAGCATGGAAGAAAATTAATAATTAGTCGTAATTCCTCACTTGTACCTGAGAAATTCCATAAATGTACCGCTTAGAAATGACGGCATAGCGCTCAGAGTTATTTTATGATATAGTAACAGCCTTCTAAGCTTCATTCACGCTCGTTCATTTCACATGTTTTTTTTTCCATGGGCTTGTAGTATATTATGCGTGTCTCTCTGTTTAGGGGTCGATCATGCGAAAACGCAATGCGACACGACACAGAGTGTACTATTTATTTAATATTTTCGCCGCCACGTCAAATACAAGTGACGTCACTCATACGCCGGACTCCTTTATTGCGATTCCGATTGAACTCGTGGATATCCACTAAACGGGGAACAATTACGTGTGTGTGTGTGTGTGTGTGTGTGTGTGTGTGTTAGTCTGTGTGTTAGTGTGTGTCTGTGCGTGTATGTGAGTCTATGTGCCTGTGTGTTAGTGTGTCTGTGTGTGCGTGTATCTGTGTGTGTGTTTGTGTGTGTACCGGTATCTGCGGCGGGTAGGGCGCGGCGGGCGGCGGGTAGCCGTACTCGGGCTGGTAGGAGCCCGGCTTGGCCGTCTCCGAGTACTGGTAGTCCTGTTGGATGTCCTCCGCAGAGTACATGCCTGCAAACAACGGCAACTTAGGCTGCGGCTCCACTGAGGCGGAGAGGAGACGTGTGGGGATCGACCAATAACATTACATGAAATCCACATGTCGTCTCCGCTCTGTAATATGATTGGTCGATCCCCACACGTCTCCTCTCCGCTCCGCTCGTCTCCGCCTCAGTGGACTTATTCCACACAACTATGCTAAGTTCCTGATATCTAAACCCCGTTATCGCAGGTGCAAATTTGAATTTGAATGTTTCTATACATACATATACATATAAATCACGTTTTATCCCTTACGGGGTAGACAGAGCCTAAGGTAACAAGAACTAAATGCCACTTTTAGCATGACTGTGGGCGTATAGCAAATGGGAATCAAAATACTGATAGGTTACTGTCTACCTCGGAAGGGATAAAAGACGTGATTTATGTATGTATGTATGTGGGAGTGTGCGGAATAACAGAATGAATGACTGAGATGGAAGAATGAGAGAGTGAATGTGAGAGACAAGACAATAATGTCAAGAGAACGGACGGCGGCCATGAGAGCGCTGATTTGTGTTTATTTGATTTTATAAATAAATATCTTGGGACAAATTACACCAATTGACCCAGCCCCAAACTAAGCAAAGCTTGTTCTATGAGTACTAGGCAACGGATAAACATACTTATATAATGTAGATTCAAATTCAAATTCAAATTATTTATTAAAATAATCAATTGTACAAATAAATTATAAATACATACTTAAATACATACAACATCCATGACTCGGGCACAAGCATTCGTATTCATCATACAACTGTCTGCCCCTACCGGGATTCGAACCCAGGACCTCTAGCTTCATAGTCAGGGTCACTAACCACTAGGCTATCCGGTCGTCAATTTTATGTAACGTTTCTGTTCAATACAGTGCTACAAGACTTCAATGAATCTTTTACTATGACCGTCCTACATGTATAAAATATCAGGGTCTGAACTGAGAGTGACGAAACAGGCCCCACCCCTCTATGATCCTCAAGCGATATAGGTACACACAGCAAAGCTATTCGGTAAGCAGGATAGATACGGCGCGAGCGTGCGTAGGTGCCTACCTGATTATTGGCAGAGTGCAAAGCGGGTGGAGGGGGTAGCCTAAACGATCACAGCGCTCGCTACGGCTAAAATTGACATTTTTGTCGCTGACTTGAGCTGTCAAATCCATATTGCAGTAAACATTTTCTAATCGTTTTTGAGATAAAAATATGGTCCTGGTAAGATGTGTTGTTGTGAATTGTAATAACACCAAGAAGAATAGCGACTGTAAATTTTACCAATTTCCAAGACCATGGTGGAAACGAGACCAAAGAAATAAGTGGATATTTGCCGTAAGAAAAAAAAAGTAAGTTACCTAACCTCTAAAATTTCACTGAAAACAACAATTTTAATATTATTGGCGATAATGTTACTGACTAACATTGTCCAAAATTTTGTAATATAGTAAAATAACACAAGATTTCATTAATATTTTTCACAATATTTACTTATTTCTTGTTTGACAGCGGTGACAATATTGTCCATAATGACCGCCTATCACGTGGCGCTGTCGTCGCGCACGGTCCCAATATTGCCGTGTGTACCTGTCGAACATCAACGTACACTCACCAGGTCCGTAGTTAATCTCCTGTTCCACCCTCAGATTGGGCAGGTTCTCGTTGGTGAACAGTATCTGCTCCTCGTGGTAGTCGCCGATGTCCTTCTTGGATATGGTCCAGTGGTGGTGCGGCTTGGGGCGCGGGTCGCGGATCAGGTGCGACTTCAGGATGGAGTGCTCGCCCGCGCTGTACGGCGGCGGCGACGCGCGCACCGCGGCCGGACTGCGCGAGTGCACACAGGGAATTTAATACCTAACCTACATTGACTTACAATAAACAACTAGACTCTCAGTCGCTAACAAAGGTTCCTCAAGAAACGTCCGAGTTGCTTTGTCTATGTGTGTGTGTGTCAACACATCGACTTAGACAGATAACATTAACATATTCGTTCAAATTGACACCTTATTTCGTGGCAGTAATGTTTATTATCAATGGCGTAGGATCGTGAGAAGTAATGACACGACGCCACGCGCTGGAAACCTGCCTGTCTCTTTTGTTCTCAATAGTAAGATTACGGTGCGAAAGAGACATATACATTGTTATCAAAGCGCGGTCGAAACACAACTGAACAAAAACTCTGAACAATAGACGCGTCGTTCAGACTTTTGCTTCGGACAGTTTTTGAGCGTGATTGGGAGTCTAGTTGTTTATTGTACGTCAATGCTAACCTATCAAAGAACCTCTTCACATTAATAGTGATGTTCCGGATATCCGTATCCGCGGATACCAGAGGGAAAAGAAAAATCCGTATCCGTGTCCGTTACTTTTCACGCGGATCTTTTACATGTGATTAGGTAGAATTAAAATAACTATAAAATTCCATTCAGAGTATTTTTATATCTTAAAATCAAATATTTGGCACTTTTATATTGCAAACATTTATCGCAGTAAGTTACCATACCGATACTACATAACTGAAAGAATCTTTATAATGACATCAATATTATAGCAAGTTATAACATTACTTTTATGACAATGAAATAACTAAAATTTAATCCTTTTTTTTTAATTACAGTGAGATGAATGGTGACGCAACTATCGCTTCAAGGTCGCGGGCGCCGACACCAATCGAATAAAAAAATAAAGATCCGTATCCGTATCCGCGGATCTTGACACGAAATATCCGTAATCAGATCCGTATCCGCGGATATACATTTTTAACGATCGCCGGATCGTCACTAATTAAAAATCATGGTGACATCCATAGAAAAAAGAAAAACTTAGAAGTGGCATGTGAACGCAGTCGCGTGCACTTCATAAAAACAAAAAGACATAGACAGCCCTGCTGTTATTGCCATCTGTTTTCGGATATTTGAAGTGGTAAGTTTGGTAGTTTTTTGTCTGACCTGTCTCAAAACTCTGTGCACGCCTCTGTGTGAACGAGACGCGTGCCATCTTTATGTGGAAAATTGCATGTATAAACGTCAAATTGAATTTGACGGTTCGAGTAGCAGAATGATTATACCAGAATGAGATTGTCTCGAGTGTTCCGCTGTCATCAGTTAGATTTTCAATCACATAAACCTAAATCCCATTCGGCAGAGTTCATTTTGCGACGCAGTTATTTTAACGACATCTGTTGTGCAACGGCAAAACTATTATTTAGACAACTGACATTTTCCGACTTTTTCTACTTCACGCTAGATGGTGTTTATAATAGAACTTTAAGCAATATTCTGTGGGTGGAAAGTTCAAATAACAATACCGATTCAGAACGTATTACATTTTAATAATAGGAAAACTACGACCAATAATTGGCAAAGATTTCAATGTAGGAGTAAACTATCGACGTGAGGGTTTGCATCCACCGTGTACCCGCGACTTTAACCCGGTCATCCGTCCTCCTCGTAGGTGGACGTCCTCGATCAGTTGCTTGTTTCGTTGGCAGCCGTGCCATACACTGGTGCAAATGCACCTGCAGTACTTGTCATATAATTATACTAGCTGTTGCCCGCGACTCCGTCCGCGCAGAATTCGCTTATCGCTATCCCGCTAGTCTCATGCAAAGTAACAGCCCGATCGGTTTAAAATTGACAAAGTTTCATACAAACTTTCATCCCCTATTTTATCCCCTTTGGAGTAGAATTGATCAAAATACTTCCTTAGCGGATGCCTACGTCATAACATCTACCTGCATGCCAAATTTCAGCCCGATCCGTCCAGTGGTTTGGGCTGTGCGTTGATAGATCACTATGTCAGTCAGTCAGTCAGTCAGTCACCTTTGAGTTATATATATTAAAAAAGATTAGCAGTGAGGGTAGATTATGCATGTTGAGGGTAAGAGAAAATAAAATAATAAACACCAGTCACAGCTTCAACGTTGTGTTTGATTGTCGCATTCCTAACATAACAGTACTAACCTGTATTTGACTTTGAGCGCCTTCTTCTCCTGGCGTTCCACGTACCCGTTGTCGTGGTACGCCTGCTCCTCGTAATTCTGGAACGCGTACTTCTCCGGCAGCACAGCCTCCTTGCTGTCCACCATGTACTTGGTCTCTGGCAAACCGTTCCCGTATTTAACACCTAAAATAATGTTCACATCTATAAGGAACGCTGATAACCATAGGACAGTCGCCATCAGACATATCGCAGCAGGCGACGTCTTCAATTATTTCGGAGCAGCATTAGATTTCAATAAATTCGTTACACGATACGGTTAATGACATCAGAACACGCAATTTGTCATAAATTTAAGAGCAGCGACTTTTCAATAAATTACGGAATATCAGGAGGCATAACACTATTTTGATTCTCCTTTTCCACCGGTACGCCCACAATCATGCTAAACGTGGCCTTTAGGTCTTGTTACCGTAGGCTGTATACATATATAAAAAAAAATGTTTTCAAACGACTATAAAAATAACCGAGATAACAATATAAGCTATCATAGATATCTTTCTAGAAAAACAGAATTTAATATGGTGTTTAAAAGGATCTATTTCGGATCTCTTTCTAATCGCTGTCTAATTAATAGTTTAAAACTCTTATATTTTCCGCATTTTTTTGACCGATATTACTTTTAATTTCACTGTGAAAAATACATATTCCTCAAAGACGTCAATGGTTCCAAGATATTTATTTATTCGCTTACTTATTTATTTAGTGGACGTGGATATGTTTACCCCCTTATTCATAAACGCTCTGTAGGCTTCTGCTAACTTAGCAATCATTTGTCCTTATTCGTTGTAGCTCAGACTATAATATTTATGTATATTTGCACTGATTGATTGTCAATAAAAAGGCCTGTTGAACGTAAGAATTATTTTTAATTGGAAAGTGTACAGAGCAAGATCACGGTAAAAGTAAGAAGGGAGGAAGAGGGCGCTAGTGTTGCCGCTCTCATATTTTGTTGGTGTTGCCAACATCCGTCACTTTGACATTTACCTTTCACAGATAAGGACAAACGATTGCTAAGTTAGCAGAAGCCTATAGAGCGTTTATGAAGGGGGTTAGCCTTTGCCCAGCAGTGGGACACAAAACTAGGCTAACATAATAATAATAATACCTTATTAAGTGTTCCATATATGTAGCTATAGACACTCACCCTGCGCGACGTATCTGTTGTCATATATAACCTCCTTGTTGTCGATGTAGAACTTGTCAGCATATATCTTCTCCTCCATATAGTCGTCAGGCTGCGCCATGTGCATTATCGGCTTGGGCAGAGTCAGTTTCAACGATTTCTTGGGCACCGGCTGTTTCTTCACTTGAGTTTTGGTTGGAGATATTTGGTTTTTCAGTTTGAAATCCTGTAGGAAAGTTTATATTACATTTATTTAGTACTAGCTTCTCCTCGCGACTTCGTCTGCGTAGAATTATACATAAAAACCTTCCTCTTGAATCACTCTATCTATTAAAAAAAACCGCATCAAAATCCGTTGTGTAGTTTTGAAGATACAATCATACATAAGGACATAGAAAGCGACTTTATTTTATACTATGTAGTGATTAGGCGATTCGTAATTGAACGTCCACATAAATAACGGTACAGTAATTGGATGATTAGTGAGTAATTACCTTTTGCCCATTACGTAATGACTCTAATTATGTAATTAGTTAATGTTTCCTACAAACGATCATTAGCAAATTGACGGCTCACTGATAATTAAGCATAATTAACATGGTTTCAATGAAGACGCAATTTTATAATGACATTAGGCGATTCGTATTTGAACGTCCAAATTAATTATTGTTACTCTAATTAGATAATTAGTGAGAAATTACCTTTTGCCCATTACGTAATGACTCTAATCATGCAATTAGTTAATGTTTCCTACTAACGATCATTAGCAAATTGACGGCTCACGGATAATTAAGCATAATTAACATGGTTTCAATGAAGACGCAATTTTATAATGACATTAGGCGATTCGTATTTGAACGTCCAAATTAATGATTGTTACTCTTATTAGATAATTAGTGAGAAATTACCTGTTGCCCATTACGTAATGACTAATTATGCAATTAGTTAATGTTTCCTACTAACGATCATTAGCAAATTGACGGCTCACTGATAATTAAGCATAATTAACATGGTTTCAATGAAGACGTAATTATATAATAGCATTAGGCGATTCGTAATTGAACGTCCCAATTAATTATTGTTACTCTAATTAGATAATTAGTGAATAATTACCTTTTGCCCATTACGTAATGACTCTAATCATGCAATTAGTTAATGTTTCCTACTAACGATCATTAGCAAATTGACGGCTCACGGATAATTAAGCATAATTAACATGGTTTCAATGAAGACGCAATTTTATAATGACATTAGGCGATTCGTATTTGAACGTCCAAATTAATGATTGTTACTCTTATTAGATAATTAGTGAGAAATTACCTGTTGCCCATTACGTAATGACTCTAATTATGCAATTAGCTAATGTTTCCTACTAACGATCATTAGCAAATTGACGGCTCACGGATAATTAAGCATAATTAACATGGTTTCACTGAAGACGCAATTTTATAATGACATTAAGCGATTCGTAATTGAACGTCCAAATTAATTATTATTCCTCTAATTAGATAATTAGTGAATAATTACCTTTTGCCCATGACTCTAATCATGCAATTAGTTAATGTTTCCTACTAACGATCATTAGCAAATTGACGGCTCACTGATAATTAAGCATAATTAACATGGTTTCAATGAAGACGCAATTTTATAATGACATTAGGCGATTCGTATTTGAACGTCCACATAAATAACGATACAGTAATTGGATGATTAGTGAGTAATTACCTTTTGCCCATTACGTAATGACTCTAATTATGCAATTGGTTAATGTTTCCTACTAACGATCATTAGCAAATTGACGGCTCACGGATAATTAAGCATAATTAACATGGTTTCACTGAAGACGCAATTTTATAATGACATTAAGCGATTCGTAATTGTACGTCCAAATTAATTATTATTCCTCTAATTAGATAATTAGTGAATAATTACCTTGTGCCCATTACGTAATGACTCTAATCATGCAATTAGTTAATGTTTCCTACTAACGATCATTAGCAAATTGACGGCTCACTGATAATTAAGCATAATTAACATGGTTTCAATGAAGACGTAATAATATAATGACATTAGGCGATTCGTAATTAACGTTCAAATTAATGACTGTTACTCTAATTAGATATTAGTGAGTAATTACCTTTTTCCCATTACGTAATGACTTAATCATGCAATTAGTTAATGTTTCCTACTAACGATCATTAGCAAATTGACGGCTCACGGATAATTAAGCATAAATAACATGGTTTCAATGAAGACGCAATTTTATAATGACAGTAGGCGATTCGTAATTGAACGTCCCAATTAATTATTGTTACTCGAATTAGATAATAAGTGAATAATTACCATTAGCCCATTACGTAATGACTCTAATCATGCAATTAGTTAATGTTTCCTACTAACGATCACTAGCAAATTGACGGCTCACGGATAATTAAGCATAATTAACATGGTTTCAATGAAGACGCAATTTTATAATGACATTAAGCGATTCGTAATTGAACGTCCAAATTAATTATTATTCCTCTAATTAGATAATTAGTGAATAATTACCTTTTGCCCATGACTCTAATCATGCAATTAGTTAATGTTTCCTACTAACGATCATTAGCAAATTGACGGCTCACTGATAATTAAGCATAATTAACATGGTTTCAATGAAGACGCAATTTTATAATGACATTAGGCGATTCGTATTTGAACGTCCACATAAATAACGGTACAGTAATTGGATGATTAGTGAGTAATTACCTTTTGCCCATTACGTAATGACTCTAATTATGCAATTAGTTAATGTTTCCTACTAACGATCATTAGCAAATTGACGGCTCACGGATAATTAAGCATAATTAACATGGTTTCACTGAAGACGCAATTTTATAATGACATTAAGCGATTCGTAATTGTACGTCCAAATTAATTATTATTCCTCTAATTAGATAATTAGTGAATAATTACCTTTTGCCCATTACGTAATGACTCTAATCATGCAATTAGTTAATGTTTCCTACTAACGATCATTAGCAAATTGACGGCTCACTGATAATTAAGCATAATTAACATGGTTTCAATGAAGACGTAATAATATAATGACATTAGGCGATTCGTAATTAACGTTCAAATTAATGACTGTTACTCTAATTAGATATTAGTGAGTAATTACCTTTTTCCCATTACGTAATGACTCTAATCATGCAATTAGTTAATGTTTCCTACTAACGATCATTAGCAAATTGACGGCTCACGGATAATTAAGCATAAATAACATGGTTTCAATGAAGACGCAATTTTATAATGACAGTAGGCGATTCGTAATTGAACGTCCCAATTAATTATTGTTACTCGAATTAGATAATAAGTGAATAATTACCATTAGCCCATTACGTAATGACTCTAATCACGCAATTAGTTAATGTTTCCTACTAACGATCACTAGCAAATTGACGGCTCACGGATAATTAAGCATAATTAACATGGTTTCAATGAAGACGCAATTTTATAATGACATTAGGCGATTCGTATTTGAACGTCCAAATTTGATTGTTACTCTTATTAGATAATTAGTGAGAAATTACCTGTTGCCCATTACGTATTGACTCTAATTATGCAATTAGCTAATGTTTCCTACTAACGATCATTAGCAAATTGACGGCTCACGGATAATTAAGCATAATTAACATGGTTTCACTGAAGACGCAATTTTATAATGACATTAAGCGATTCGTAATTGAACGTCCAAATTAATTATTATTCCTCTAGTTAGATAATTAGTGAATAATTACCTTTTGCCCATGACTCTAATCATGCAATTAGTTAATGTTTCCTACTAACGATCATTAGCAAATTGACGGCTCACTGATAATTAAGCATAATTAACATGGTTTCAATGAAGACGCAATTTTATAATGACATTAGGCGATTCGTATTTGAACGTCCACATAAATAACGGTACAATAATTGGATGATTAGTGAGTAATTACCTTTTGCCCATTACGTAATGACTCTAATTATGCAATTAGTTAATGTTTCCTATTAACGATCATTAGCAAATTGACGGCTCACGGATAATTAAGCATAATTAACATGGTTTCAATGAAGACGCAATTTTATAATGACATTAGGCGATTCGTATTTGAACGTCCAAATTAATTATTGTTACTCTAATTAGATAATAAGTGAATAATTACCTTTAGCCCATTACGTAATGACTCTAATCATGCAATTAGTTAATGTTTCCTACTAACGATCATTAGCAAATTGACGGCTCACGGATAATTAAGCATAATTAACATGGTTTCAATAAAGACGCAATTTTATAATGACATTAGGCGATTCGTAATTGAACGTCCAAATTAATGATTGTTACTCTAATTAGATAATTAGTGAATAATTACCATTAGCCCATTACGTAATGACTCTAATTATGCAATTAGTTAATGTTTCCTACTAACGATCATTAGCAAATTGACGGCTCACGGATAAGCATAATTAACATGGTTTCACTGAAGACGCAATTTTATAATGACATTAAGCGATTCGTAATTGAACGTCCAAATTAATTATTATTCCTCTAATTAGATAATTAGTGAATAATTACCTTTTGCCCATTACGTAATGACTCTAATCATGCAATTAGTTAATGTTTCCTACTAACGATCTTTAGCAAATTGACGGCTCACTGATAATTAAGCATAATTAACATGGTTTCAATGAGGACGTAATTATATAATGACATTAGGCGATTCGTAACTGAACGTCCAAATCAATTATTGTTACTCTAATTAGATAATAAGTGAATAATTACCTTTTGCCCATTACGTAATGACTCTAATTATGCAATTAGTTAATGTTTCCTACTAACGATCAGTAGCAAATTGACGGCTCACGGATAATTAAGCATAATTAACATGGTTTCAATGAAGACGTAATCATATAATGACATAAGGCGATTCGTAACTGAACGTCCAAATTAATTATTGTTACTCTAATTAGATAATAAGTGAGTAAATTACCTTTTGCCCATTACGTAATGACTCTAATTATGCAATTAGTTAATGTTTCCTACTAACGATCATTAGCAAATTGACGGCTCACGGATAATTAACATGGTTTCAATGAAGACGTAATTATATAATGATATTAGGCGATTCGTAACTGAACGTCCAAATTAATTATTGTTACTCTAATTAGATAATAAGTGAGTAATTACCTTTTGCCCATAACGTAATGACTCTAATCATGCAATTAGTTAATGTTTCCTACTAACGATCATTAGCAAATTGACGGCTCACGGATAATTAAGCATAATTAACATGGTTTCAATTAAGACCTAATTTTATAATGACATTAAGCAATTCGTAATTGAACGTTCACATAAATAACGGTACTGTAATTGGATGATTAGTAAGTAATTACCTTTTGCCCATTACATAATGATTATAATTATGTAATAAGTTAATGTTTCCTAATTGGTGCTGAAAAGGTTAAACGTAATCATTGAATCAAAGTCCCGGGTACTTTGGCAGTTATTATAAGTGTATAGACCGACTGCTGGGTGGGAGCTCTGTACGGGCGCACTACCCGCCCACACCGAGAACTCCCCGCGGTCCGGACTATAAGGACTCAAGTTTAAAATGTCATAGACAACTTTCAAACTAAATTTTTTTAAGCCCTTCGCTAAGCTGGATTGAATGAAAAGCACTCACTTTATCCTTGTTAACGGCGCTGGTGGACCGTTTCTCCAGCGTGCGCAGCTCCTTGCCAAGCTCCCTGACCAGCTGGCCGGAGTTGAGGCACTTCGGCACGTTGTCGCGCTTCGCTGCATCAGTCTGCAATGTGAAACGTTTTGACAATACCTCCATGTTTCTTTCAGTTCGCGTCATGTAAAAAGAACGCTGGAAGAAAGTGGAGTGGGTGTAGTGTGCACGCACACACCTCTGTCCAACTATTATATATAACAATGCAAATGAAATAAATGATCTTTATTCAGTAAGTAGGCCGTACAGGCACTTTTACACGTCACGAGCCTACTGGCATTTCGCAAAAGGACACACTGTTGAGAAGAAACGCCGAAAGAAACTCAACAGCCAGTCAGGCTTAATATTAAGACAAATCACAATTTTACATTCGATACAATGTCAACATTAATTAATTAGGTAAGTTATTTTAATGATTAAGTTATTTTATTACTAAGTTATTTGGTTTCAGGTTTAGCCCATGCATGTTTGTCTGTTAAATAGTCCTCAGTCCTATAATATGCCTTTGACATTAGAGGCAAAGCCTAATAAACCTCAGTTCGTGAACCGCATCCTGCCAGGATCGCCATGTAGGGACGGGAGTTCGGAGTAAATGAGAACTCAAGTGCGATTCACGAACTGAGGTTTATTAGGCTTTGTATTGTTATATATAATAGTTGGACAGAGGTGTGTGCGTGCACACTACAAGGGTGTGCTTGCGCATGGGTACACTATGAGCAGAGGGGGATCCTCTACTTTCTTCCAGCGTTCTTTTTACATGACGCGACCTATAGGTACAACACAGGTACAACACGGAGAAGTGCGAAATGAAATGGTTGTGAGCGTGTAGGTGGAAAGGGGTTGCTAGCTGCATCGCCTACATTATTCCTATGCCCATTCCCTCGATGGATTTTTACCATTTATTATGCATGTTACATATAAATTTTCATTTTAAATCACTCTCTCTATTAACAAAACCGCGTCAAAGTCTGTTGCGTAGAAGTTTTAAAGATCTAAGCATAAGACAGACAGACAGTGGAAAGCTACTTTGATTTATACTATGTAGTGGTATTTCTCAAATTTTTCTATGCGTTCTTGCAAATTACAAATCTGAGCTTTTTTGTGATGTGTTATCATCTTTTTAATCTCAGTAAGGCTTTAGCAATGTCTATTGTTAAAATGTATCCAGATAGTCCAATTCTAACTGGTAGCTAAGAGCACTGTCTGTCAGCTATCTAATTCATGTCTCATACTATTGTCGTACATATATCACGTCTTTATCCCTTATGGGGTAGACAGATTCTAAGGTAACAAAACCTTAAGGCCACGTTTAGCATGATAAATATAATAGCATGAATAATATAATATAACATGATTCCTAAGACTGTCGCCCATTCCCTCGATGGGCTTTCACCATCTGCGCGGGAAGAGAAGCAACTGGTTAACTCTATGTTTTTTCTTTACTCCCACACCAGCATGGAAGAATTTAAATTGGATTGGATTTGAATTTAATTTGAAAATATTGTCGTATCTGTGGTATTAGAAAAAAAAGTTAGTGTAACTGCAAGTATCGTGTTTCTATCATTAATAGACTACAAGCCCATGGAAAAAAAACATGTGAAATGAACCAGCGTGAACGAAGCTTAGAAGGCTGTTACTATATCATAAAATAACTGAGCGCTATGCCGTCATTTCTGAGCGGTACATTTATGGAATTTCTCAGGTACAAGTGAGGAATTACGACTAATTATTAATTTACGGCGTTTTTATAGCTTATAGATGATTAAAAATAAATGTCGAAAAACCTAGTGCCGCTTTAAAGTGGTGGTGCCGGAAGTTAGTGCAATTTTTTTTTCAATGTATGAGAAAAAATCTGTACCGCTCAGAAATGACGGCATAGCGCTCAGAGTTATTTTATGATATAGTACCAGCCTTCTAAGCTTCATTCACGCTGGTTCATTTCACATGTTATGTATATCACATGTATGCGTAATGCTGAGCCAGCGACCGTTTCACTTTTGCGAAGACACATAACGCTGATGATCTATTTTTTATGTCTATGTTTTTTTTTGTTTTACCTTGTTAATTTTCTATAAAATTGTGTATATTATTTTATATTTGTGTGTCTTGCAAAAAGGAATAAATTTCTTCTTTCTTGCTTTCTTTCTATGTTTTTTGTCCATGGGCTTGTAGTGTATAATACGTACGGTTTTGAGCGCGTGCCACTCCTTGAGCGCGTTGGCGAGGATCTTGACGCCGCGCAGAAGCAGCGCCGGCAGCGGCGCCGGCGCCACGCCCGCGCAGCCCGCGCTCAGGGTGAAGTCCTCGTCCTGCACAAACGGGCAACATTTAAAACAAAAATAAATAAATAAATATCTTGGGACAAATTACACCAATTGACCCAGCCCCAAACTAAGCAAAGCTTGTACTATGGGTACCTACCAGGCAACGGATAAACGTACTTATATAATGTAGATAAATACATACTTAAATACATACAACATCCATGACTCGGGCACAAACATTCGTATTCATCATACAACTGTCTGCCCCTACCGGGATTCGAACCCAGGACCTCTAGCTAAAAAACGCGTCTCTAACGTTTCTTTCCTCGCTTTACTTTCGTCGCGCGAGGTCCATAACATTAGCTTTTCACTGCTTTTGGCGGGCTTCTTGACATAAATTATAATTCCTTTCATTTAATAATAATAATAATATAGCCTTTTTATTCCGAATTCGCTTCAATTTCACAGTATGTATGTTGTTGTTATTATTTTATTATTATTATTAAATTGTCGCGTAATTCGGCGTGCCTCATGGCAGGGTTGATATGATTTAAATCACTTGATTTAAATCAGTGATTTAAATCGTGATTTTAATCAAGGGATTTTTTCAAAAAAATCATTGATTTAAATCATTAAATTTTTACTACAACCAAATCGGCCCAAAATTGTTTAGGGAATTCCCCGGACCACATAAATAGTTAAAAAGAATAATAAATTTGATAATGTTAAAAGTTATAATAGTTATATCGAATTCAATAGGAATAGATTTATATGTTCGTTTTTAGTCTATAAGTTTGACTTTAAGAACTTGTTATTTTATTTTTCAAAACTACTGTTTTAAAACTTTTAAAATTGTTGATTTTAAAAAATTAATTAAAATACGTTGTTTTCGTTTTATTATATAACTGAACTGGCTATTTAATTAATAAAAAAATACAAGAAAACGAAAAAATCAAAAAAATCTGATTTTAATCAAATAAATCCGATTTAAATCAAATTAATCGGATTATTATGATTTTTTTATAATAATCATGATTTTTATCAACCCTGCCTCATGGCATAGGCCTCCTACGTGTATTGGAGGGTTTGGGCTATAGTTCCCACGCGCGCCCAGTGCGGATTGGGAACTTAACACACACCATTGAATTTTGAACTCACGATGTTTTCCTTCACCGAAAAGCTCATGGCAAATTTCAAATGTAATTTTCGCACATAAATTCCGAAAAACTCAGAGGTGCGCGCCTGGGATTTGAACCCACGACGCTCTGCTTGAGGCCACAGGTCAAACCACTAGGCTACCACGGCTTTTTTCTTTCATTTACCAGTTGAAAAGTGACCTCCTTCGTGAAATTATCGCTAATGGATTACTAGCTGTTGCCCGCAACTTCGTCTCCATAGAATTCGTTTATCGCTATCCCGCAGGAATTACGCAATTTTCCGGGATAAAAAGGAGCCTATGCGTTATTCCAGACTACAATCCATCTCTGTGCCAAATATCCAGATCTGTCCAGCCGTTCTGGCTTGAAAGAGTAACAAACATCCATACATCCATACTCACAAACTTTCGCATTTATAATATTAAATAATAGAATTTAGCGATGAAAGTGAACGCTTTGAAAGCGGAACATTTTATGTTTTTTCTTTACTCAAAGCTTTAACCTTCTTCATTATTTAATTTCTAAATGTCTATGAAAATTAGAACACATAGAAAAATCCGAAAAGTAAAGCTATGGCCGGGAATCGAACCCGGATCCTCGTCATTCCGTGACGCGTGCTATACCCCTACACCACCCATAGCAGGTGGGTAGTCTCCGAATTTTTCCACCTGTTACCAACCGCCACGTGACCTTTGTTACTATACGAATTTTTTGCCGCTAAGCGTCATCTGTTTGAATGATGTGTCTATACGACACAATTACAAACTCCTTCATTATTGTTTTCCAATTAGTATTTCTGTGTCCTACCTGTGTTTCCTCGTTGTGTCGACGCAGCATGGTGAGCAGATGCGCGCCTGCGTACCAGTGCATGGCCTCGAACAGAGGGTAGCGCAGCATTATAGGTGTCTCAACACGCCTCTCGATCTCGTAGATCCTAATAACATTGATCGTGTACTTATATCATCTGTAATCGCTTGATCATTGAGATTTTTTATTATTTCCTATATTTTATAGGCCATACATCTTATTAAGTCGGCTTAAAAATAATAACAATGTAACTTAAACTTTAGGGATTATTTCTTAACTAGCGACCCGCCCCGGCTTCGCACGGTATATTATGCATGTATTATACATATAAACCTTCCTCTTGAATCACTATCTATTAAAAAAACCGCATCAAAATACGTTGCGTAGTTTTGAAGATATAAGCATACATAGGGACACAGGGACAGAGAAAGCGACTTTATTTTATACTATGTAGTGATAGTGATAGTGATAGTGATGAGTATCTCTATAGTATTTAAATGAAACTTCAAAATATATCACTATGCTCAGTACTAAACTCTGATCTTAAGATTTGGTGGAAAAATAAGAGATCCCCCACAGACCACTGAGTCTCTTATTAACTAGTAGAGACTTTATATAACTCTACTATAGATTAATATAATTTAAGGCTCAGGAACCTTATACATCCCTTTTATAAATGTATTTAATTTAAGTAAAATTTAAGTATTCTTACTGTATTTCATTTTGAAAAAATGACTTCCTGCCAAGTTTCTTGCGGTGCATTCTTGGCAATGATGGTCTTTCCGAATTCGCTGATAGTTTCAAAAAGACATGTAAAAGAGCCCTTAGCGGCTATTTTGCCAAAATTAAATTTTGATTTTGATTAGCTGAATCTTTACTAAACGAGGTACGATATATTTTTTTAAAGCGGTGTTCACACCACATGGTGAGTGCAATCCGGGATGCTGAGCGTCTGCCAGCAGTTCAGCGCACTACTCACTGCAGCTGCATCTCGATGCTGTAGGAGTGCAGCAGGTTCCCCCCGAACACGAGCGAGTCCTGCGGCGTCAGCACCGCGTGGATCCATCCCGACGGGATGCAGAGCGTCTGTCCCGCGCACAGTTCTGCTGTCCCGTACCATTCCACCTAAAATACACGAGAAACATAAAAAAATCTAGTTTTTATACCTATACAGTCAAGGAAATTTCTAAAATGACGAGGATCTGGGTTTGTTTCCCAGCCATAGGTTTACTTTTCAGATTTTTCTGTGTGTTCTAATTTTCAGTGTCGTTTAGAATTATTATTATTATTATTATTATTTCTAACGGTAAAACCGTAGAAGTAAAAATTCTTGATTCATTTGATAGTACAGTCAAGGAATTAAATTGCTCGAATTAAATAGCAGGACGTGTATAGGCTGGAAATAATGACTTTCACAGTTGTTAACAGCTCACCATGTCACCGAAGAATCGTTCATTCTGATTGTTAGAAGCGCTCCACTGCTGGTAGAGGGCGAGGTTCGTGGACGTCGGAGGTATTAAGTAGAAAATCTGAAACGAAAAGAAACAAAACGTAAATAAACTGCAAACAATACTACTACATACACACACACACACACACACAAGCACACACACGCACGCACACACACAGAGAGACGCACACACACGGAGAAACAGATACACAGACAGACACACAGAGACAGTCGCACGGAGAGACGGAGACACAGACACACAGAGACAGTTGCACGGAGAGACGGAGACACAGACACACAGAGACAGTCGCACAGAGAGACAGACACACGGAGACACAGACAAACAGAGACAGACACACAGAGACACAGACAAACAGAGACAGACACACAGAGACGTCTAAAGTATAACACCTCTCTTTTTGCGTGTCTTTTTGTGTTTTTGAGTGAGTTTTATTTAAATTGTAAATTAAAAATGACATGTAATAACTATAAGTATTACGAATAAACGAGTATGAGTATGAGTATGAGTATAAACAAACCCACCTTCCGTCCATGCATGACGTGGTACCACACGGTGGTGCCGCCGAAGTCGACGTGGAAGTCCGTGTAGGAGCCGGCGGCCGACATGAGGCAGTACTTCTGCACGGCGGGCCGCGGCGGCCGCTCCTCCGCCGCCGGCCACGCGCACGCCGCCCAGTCCAGCCGCCGGACCAGCCCCGGGGGCTCCACCAGCGGCGCCATGCTGGACAAAGGACACTTCAACGTGACACATACATATATCACGTCTTTATCTCTTACAAGGTAGACAGAGCCTAAGGTAACAAAACCTTAAGGCCACGTTTAGCATGATTAAGGGCGTATAGGTGGAAAGGGAAATCAAGGTAGTGATGGGTTGGCAGTCGCATCGCCTACATGATTTCTAAGACTTTCGCCCATTCTCTCGATGGGCTTTTACCATCTAAGAAGAGAAGCAACTGGTAAATTCTATGTTTTTTCTTTACTCACAGAACAGCATGGAAGAAGTTCAAGTTGATAGAAGCTCTTTATGCTTTTAATAAGTTTTTGGCAGGCCAGCGTTGTAATATGTATATTTCCAAATTGAAAAACGGTCAAGTACCCCTGACGCTGTACGCCTTGACGGCTCCGTATAAATGAAAATATACCTTAAGTTTGTAACAAAAAGTTCAAATCAATTGAGTACACTTTAGGTGACATCTTTCATTTTGGCATGACTGCCATGATAAGCCATAGTTCTTATGTTTTGAATTCGAATCTATTATTAGAGATGATGGAAATAAAACTCCTAAGGAATTTAGGTTTGCTGTATTGAGATAACTTGGAAAGCAACATTTGAAAAACAAAACCTATCAAAAATTTGACGTTTAGACCAAAGCATAAAAACCTACAAAGACTCCGCAACAACAGACGTAAGGCTTATTTTCTACAAATGTTCAAATCTTACGGTCAAGCCGACGTCGATACCTTTGATGTTTAACCTTTATTGAAAAAAGTCGCTGCTCTTATGTTTATGAAGAATTGCGTGTTCTGTTATTGACCTTGTATACGGTTACGAATTTATTGAATTTTAGTTCTGCTCCAAAATATTAGACGACCTCGCCCGCTACGCTATATCTGATGGCGACTGTACCCGGTTCTAACAACTCGATTCCCCGATCCGATTCGAACTTCGATTCTAAAATCCTCTACTGTTTATTATCTTCTGCATTTATTTTACACACAGTAAACTTACTTGGTATCACTAAACTCTAAGCTCAGCACGTTGAGCACCCGCTCCCCCCTCAGGTCCGGGGGGGTCTCGAAGTACTCCACGAAGTCACCCAGCGGCATGCGCAGCGTGGACTGCCGCCGCACATCTATCACTTCCACCTGACAACGTAACAGTTGGAATAAGAAAACTTTATTTCACACATAACATTTTGCGGGTGGTAGGGCCTTGTGCAGGGTCCGTCCGGATCTCTACCACCATCTTACTCGCTTATCCTGGCGCTAAGTAGCAGTGCTTGCACTGCTGTGTTCCGGTGTGGAGAGTAAGACAGCCGGGGAAATTACGGGCACAAGAGGCATTTCATCTTAGTCCTCTAGGTTGATGGCAACGCATCTGCAATCCCTCCGCGGTTGCGGGTGTCTATGGGCAGTGGTGATCAGTCAAGTGTAATAATATGTATGCAGTCAAAGTTTCAAAAATAAGTACCATACACTCTTACACCGGCGTAATAAGGTCGTGGGACATATTTTTGACAAGTTCATATCGATACTTATTTTTGCACTTGATCGTACATACATACATACACCCGAAAAACATAACCCTCCTTTTGGCGCAGTCGGATAAAAATACAGGTGAATGCATAAATAACTATTAAAAATTTAAGAAAACTACCTCGCCAGTCAAGGAGCGTCTACCAAATAGGAAGTTTCGTGTAATCTTTCTAATAAAATAAAATAAAATAAAAATAAAAAATCATTTATTACCAAAACATAAGCAGATAGAAGTTTAGTTGACAACAAATTCAAGACTAAAGAAGAAAGAAAAAAAAAACAAGAAACACACTAGGCGGGCTATGTTCCGGCAACGGGTACCAGTCTCAGCGTGTGCTGGGTTACATGAACCCAGCGCTGGTTTTCAGTCTGGTCCCTTTATCGGAGGCTAGTTGTAACAGACAAATGATTACTGAGCAGAGGTGTGGTATATGCAAGATGTACTTGTGTGCGTGTGTTTGTGTGTGTGTGTGTGTGTGTGTGTGTGTGTGTGTGTGTGTGTGTGTGTGTGTGTGTGAGTTTGTGTGTGTGGGTGCGTCTTTGCGGGTGTTTCATATTTGCGTTTGTTTCTCTAAAAGGTGATTTTTTATCATTTTTTTAAAATGAAGCAAATGCATATGATTTCGCATTGGTGGAGGTAAATCGTTCCAGATTTTAGCTGCCGCAAATTTAAAACCCCCTCTGAACGACGCGGTCCTGTGCTGCGGTACCTTGAGTTTCGTTTCCCTATGACTCCTCAACGGCCTCGCACGGCCATCCCTCAACCATTTAAGCTGCTCAAACAAATATCGCGGAGTCTCATACTCAATTACCTTACGAAGAGTGAATGCCAAATGTAAGTTTCTTCTGTTGGCCATATTTAGTATCCCTCTTTCGTTAAGGTAAGGAGTGATGCGAGCCCGGCGAGGAACGTCGTAACAGAACCGCACGCATGCATTTTGCAGACGTTGTATCGCTTTCCTTGTTTTTTCTAAGAGTCTGGGTCCATAAACAGTATCGGCGTAGTTTAAGTGCGAAAGAACGAGGGCCTCTGTAAGGGTTTCCCGCACTCCCACTGACAAGTACTTCCGCAGACTGTATAGGGTCTTGAGTCTGTAAAAGGCGTTTCTTATTTTGATGCTAACATGCTCTAAAAACCTCATTTCCCCGTCCATAATGAGACCAAGGTTCTTCACCTGTTCGACTTGCAAAACGGGCTGGTCCCCAATACTAACATTTGGGTTTTGCATTTTAATTTTTTCGCGTTGCCCTTTGCTACCCATAACTATGAACTGCGATTTGCTAGGATTCAACACAAGATTATTTCTGACAGACCAATCCGCCACCGCACTTAAGTCTTCGTTGATTCTTGTTAACGTAATGTCAAGATCTTGAGGAGCTAGGCTGTGGTACAGCTGTGTGTCATCCGCGTACAGGTGCACATTACAGTTCCTCAAATTCGTCACTAAATCCGAAGTATACAAAATAAACAGCAAAGGACTTAAGATTGATCCCTGTGGCGTGCCTCGACTAATATTCTGAGTACTTGATGTTAATAGTTTCCCCTCTTCCGTTTGTATTTCAACAAATTGTTGCCTATTACTGAGAAATGACTGAAACCACTTGCATGAAAAGTCGGATACTCCATAGTATCTCATTTTCGAAATTAGTAATGCTGGATTTAGACAATCAAAAGCTCGTGAGAAATCCAACAAAACCAGAATGGTGCCCTTGCCTCCGTCTGACGCTGTGATTATATCATCTGTGACCTTTGTGAGGGCAGTTGCTGTACCATGTTTTCCGCGGAAGCCAGATTGCATTGCGGGGAGTATTTCGTTCTCTTCTAAGTACTGTGTTAGCTGTTCACAAACTATTCTCTCGATTATTTTTGACAGTACCGGGAGAATACTAATAGGACGCAGATCCTTAACATCTTCTGTTTTGTTTGACTTTGGTATCGGTCGCACCTTTGCGACTTTCCAATCTTCTGGGAAGATGCCATGCTTGATGGATGAGTTTACTATGTGCACGATTATGGGCAAAGTCGTATCTAGTGTGAGCCGGATCATTTCCATAGATATTCCATCGTGCCCAGTTGCATTTGTGTTCACTGACTGTATGATTTTAAGCACCTGAGTTTCCGTGCAATCATTAATATGGAATTCCGCACCACACAGCCTTTCCCTAACAAAATGCGCCTGTGTATCTAGATGGGTATCAGCGTTACCCGGTAGTTTCAAGAAAAAATTATTTATTTCGTCTGGATCACACAAGTGCTGTGGTATTACTGGTCTCCCCACGTCACCTATAGCTGCAGAACTCTTCAGATGTTTCCACATCTGTGTTGGGTGACTTCTGTTTTTATTAACGTAGTATGTAAAGTAAGCTGCCTTTTCTCTCTCCAGAGCTCCATTTATGTAGTTACGTAATTCTTTGTAGTACTCGTACTGCGAACGAACTCCCGATTTGCGGGCTCTGCTTAGCGCACAGTCTCGCAACTTCATCATGCTTTTAATGTTATCAGTGATCCATGGATGTGATTGGTGATTAATTCGACGTTTACGCAGCGGAGAGTGTTTGTCAAATAGTGATGTTAATAATTCGTTGAACCATTTTACTTTTCCGTTGACATCATCTAATCCATAAATTGAATTCCACGGCAAATCTTTTAAATCTATTGCAAACTCATCCAAGTTTATTCTGTCTAAAGAACGTTTATAGACATACTGCGGCTCCAATTTTGGTTTGCTAATCTGTAGCTCCGCTAGGATCATGGCGTGGTCACTTAGTCTAGGGTTATGATGGACGTGTATGTTTTTACACAGGTTTGGAGTGTCGGTAATAATGAGGTCTAAAATGGAAGCAGTCTGATCTGTGATTCTAGTGGGTTCATTTACCAGTTGTTCTAGGTTTCTATGTGCCATAAAAGTCAGAATCTTTGTGACGTTGGGTTTGTTCGTTGACATAAGGTTTACGTTAAAATCCGTCATTAAAAACAAACTCTTGCACGTTCCAAATGTGTCCAAGGCTTCACTTAGAGCTTCAATGGCATTATCTACCGAGACCGACTCTGGCCTATATGCCGTGCCTATCGCAAAACTCCCCACTCCCCGCAACTGTAACTCCAACCACATTTGTTCCAGGGAGGACGGCGGGTGATGTCTAACTCGTGCCTGCACTCCTCTGCAAATGTAAAACGCCACCCCGCCACCCCTATGTCCGCTTTGTCGTGGGTTACTTTTTAAATAATAGCCAGGCACTGAGGGAAGATTTTTTTCTTCATCTGCCCGGAGCCACGTCTCGTTTAGAGCTACAACATCGGGTTTGTACATGTCAAGACTAGCAACCAACTCGTCATGGCCAGTTCTCAGCGAACGCACATTCAACAACGCTAAGGTCAAAAGGTGTGATTTTTTGCGGTTCATTGAAATAGTATTATGTTCATTTTCAGAATCAAGGGCAGAATCGATGGGGCACGAGGACGAGGGGTAGCCGACCGAAGCACCGGGCGACTAACATGTATTGGTGTATATGTCGTGTGTTCGTGTTCATGTATTATATGTGTTATGTTTTTAGACAAATGGGTAAAGCAAAGAAACAAATGCAGTATTAAGGAATATAAATCAAAACTCTTAGGTAATAGGTCATTAAACAAGATTGCTAGAAGATTACATACAGTGGAACATGCCATACAGATAAACAGGTAAACAAAGGAAGAAAGCCTTGGCAGGCCATTATTGATATAGTACTCTCCGAATAACTCTCCCGCATATCTATCCAGTCTCGGAGGCCGCTGGGTCCACCCCGAAAACCCCCAAGACTTCTTTTTCAGATCTGATGAGAATCGCCTTGCTAGCGTTGCAATCAGTACGCTTGGCGTAGATACGCCCCTCCTTCGTCCAGACGTATTTCCAATTGGCCGCGCTTCCTGCCTTTCTTGATCTCCAAAAAATCCTGCGATTAGTCTTCGTAAGCCGCTCGTTGACATGTACTGGCTGGGGGCTGTGTTGTGGTAGTCCGATGTCACCGGAGTCGGTACCGCGGCGCGTCCGCGCCGCTTTAAGTAGTTCGTCCCGCAGCGCCCGCCGCGCCAACCGCACAACTAGCGGTCGCGGACGCGGCCGCACGTCCGCGGCCCCGGCGTCCCTCGGCGGTCCTACACGATTGACATGCACTATATCTTGATCCACAATTGTCGTGCCTAATTTCAGAGCTATCGCCTTGACTAGGTGTATGGCTGATTCGCCTTGGATTTCTGGTATACCACTTATCTCGACGTCATTGATGAGCAACGCCTGTTCTTTCTCGTTTAAATCCAACTGCATTTGGTCCATTTTGCTCTGTATATCCGCTAGACCTGGTTGCTCCATTTTATTACTTTTAATAGTTAGTAACTCTGCATTAAGGCGAATGTTTTCAGATTCCAGTTCCTTAACTTTATCGTTCAATGTACCAAGGTCAGCACGGAAACTGTTTATTTGTTCGCTTAAAAAGTCTGTAGTGTCTGTGAAATCCTTCTTTAGTTTATCCAAAACGCGTTCAAATTCTACTTTAATTTCGTGGAAAATCTCCTGTTTCGTAGTAGATAATTTTGAATCAATTTTATCAAGGTCCTGTTTTACCGTTGCCAATTTCGAATCCAACAAAGTCGACAACAATTCCAATATGTTCATATTGTTGTAATTCATCGTATCTGAATGATGTGCAGTATCAACAAACATGCTACCGTCATTAAGCAACGATTCATCACTAATTGACATGTCGGGGTTAGGCTGCGCCGGTGGAGACTGCTCATAGTGTTTCCGAGCTGGGGTATTTTCACCTTTATTGCGGCGCGTAACATTGGTACATGACGGGCATCGCCAGGTGTGCTTTCCGTTTTTAAGGTTTAAAACGTAGTAATCCAATGGTATATTTACACACGTATAATGGAAAGTGGCTTTGCACGCAGAGCAAAACAGCAGCCCCTCCACCGCACATTTACAAGCCTGACAGTTCATGTTGCACGTCCAACAATAAAATTAGCAGCAGACTTAGATTTCAAACGAATAACAACTTGTTAAAAACCCCCGCCGCGCCGGCCAGCTGATCGCAAAACAAAACCGGTTGACCTTGAGCGCGCACTGCAGTTAAGTAAATCCGATGTTATATATTTGTACAATTAACAATAATACTTTCACTGTCACTCAGTCAGCACATTCACTTTGTCTATAGTGTATGATTATGGCCAATTGTTGATGTTTATTAATTTTCTGAAATTTTTTATCACAAGCTCTGCGCAAACGATGTTTACACCGCGAGTGTTACAACTACCCTCTATAACATAATGAAAATAATAATAATCATCATCATCATCATCATCATCGTCAGCCTGAAGACGTCCACTGTTAAACAAACGCCCCTTAGCACACCATGATGATGATGATGATGTGGGGACGCCTGGCTGGATCAGGCGGGCTGTCGATCCTCTATGGCGATCATTCAGCCCAGTTCCCATTGGCTGAAGCCGCCGGTTACTGTCCCAGCAGCGCTCCCACACAGCAACTCTCCCCGAATCTTCGTGTCTTCCTGCCGAACATCTTAGCACACCATAATGAACGACAACTCGCCAGCATCCACCGGTTTCCCGCAACCTTCACGATGTCGTCGGTCCAACCAGTGG